>OZ024747.1:29410857-29438357 GCA_964016885.1 Eledone cirrhosa | reverse complement strand
AGGTTTAGGATTAGGGTTAGGGTTAGGGTTAGGGCTAGGGTTGGAGTTAGGGTTGATGTTAGGGTTGGGGTTAGGGTTAGGGTTAGGGTTAGTGTTAGGGTTATGGTTGGGGTTGGGGTTGGTGTTAGGGTTTAGCGTAGGGATTAGTGTGGGGTTGATTTAGTGTAAGTGTTACGGTTAGTGTTAGGTTTGGGGTTAGGGTTAGGGTTAGGGTTAGGGTTGGGGTTAGGTTTGGAGTTAGGGTTGAGGTTAGGGTTAGGGTTAGCGTTAGGGTTATATGTGGGGTTGGGGTTGGGGTTTGGGTTATGTTTAGGGTTAGGGTTAATGATAGGTTTAGGGTTAGGTTTAGGGTTAGGTTTGGGGTTGGAGTTGGGGTTGGGGTTAGAGTTAGGGTTAGGGTTAGGGATAGATTTAGGGTTAGGTTTGGGGTTGAGGTTGGGGTTGGGTTTAGCGTAGGGGTTAGGGTGTGGTTAGATTTAGTGTAAGTATTACGGTTAGTGTTAGGTTTGGGGTTAGGGTTAGGGTTAGGGTTAGGGCTAGGATTTGGGTTAGGGTTAGGTTTAGGGTTAGAGTTGGGGTTAGGGTTTGTATTAGCGTTAGTGTTATGTTTAGCTTGGGGTTTGGGTTAGGGTTAGTGTTATGGTTAGTTTTAGGGTTAGGGTTTGGGTTTGTGTTAGGCTTTGGGTTTGGGTTAGGGTTAGGGTTAGGGTTAAGGTTAGGGTTAGTGTTTCGGTTACGATTAGGGTTAAGGTTAGGGTATGGGTTTCGTTAGGGTTAGGGTTAGGTTGGGGTTAGTGTTGGGGTTATGGTGCCGGTTAGGGTTAGGATTAGGGTTAGGGTTAGGACTTGGGTTAGGGTTAGGGTTAGGATTAGCGTTTGGATTTGTGTTTTTGTTGGGGTTTGTTTTAAGGTTAGGGTTAGGGTTAGGGTTAGGGTTAGGGCTAGTGTTAGGGTTAAGGTTAGGGCTAGTGTTAGGGTTAGGATTAGGGTTAATTTTAGCGTTAGGGTCTGGATTTGGGTTAAGGTTTGGGTTTGGGTTAGGGTTAGATTTAGGGCTAAGGTTAGGGTTAGGGTTACGATTGGGGTTAGGATTAGGGTTAGGTTTGGGGTTGGTCTTGGGGTTGGGGTTAGGGTTAATATTAGGATTAGGGTTTGGGTTAGGGTTAGGTTTAGGGTTTGGGTTAGGGTCAGGGTTGGGGTTGGTGTTGGGGTTGTGGATAGGGGTAGGGTTAGGGTTAGGTTTAAGGTGAGGGTTATGGTTAGTGTTAGGGTTAGGGTTAGGGATAGGTTTAGGATTAGGGTTAGGGTTAGGGTTACGGTTAGGGTTAGAGTTAGGGTTAGGGTTAGGGTTAGAGTTAGAGTTAGGGTTAGTGTTAGGGTTAGGGTTAGGTTTAGGGTTAGGGTTAAGTTTGGGTTAGTGTTAGGTTTACGGTTAGGTTTAGGTTTAGGATTACGGTTAGGATTAGTGTTAGGGTTAGGGTTTGGGTTTGTGTTAGGGTTTGGGTTGGGTTAGGGTTAGTTTTAGGGTTAGCCTTAGCGTTAGGTTTAGGCTTAGGGTTTGGGTTTCGTTAGGCTTAGGGTTAGGCTGGGGTTTAGTGTTGGGGTTATGGTTCCGGTCAGGGTTAGGATTAGGATTAGGGTTAGGATTAGGGTTTGGATTTGTGTTTATTGTTGGGGTTTGATTTAGGGTTAGGGTTAGAGTTAAGGTTAGGGCTATGATTAGGGTTAGGGTTAATTTTAGCGTTAGGGTTTGTATTTGGGTTAAGGTTTGGGTTTGTGTTAGGGTTAGTTTTAGGATTAAGTTTAGGGTTACTGTTACGGTTAGGGTTAGGGTTAGGTTTGGGTTTGGTGTTGGCGTTGGGGTTAGGGTTAATGTTAGGTTTAGGGATAGGGTTAGGGTTAGGGTTAGGGTTAGGGTTTGGGTTAGGTTCAGGGTTGGGGTTGGGGTTGAGGTTGGGGTTAGTGTTAGGGTTAGGTTTAGAGTGAAGGTTAGGGTTAGAGTTAAGGTTAGGGTTAGGGTTACGGTTAGCTTTAGGGTTAGGGTTAGGGTTAGGGTTAGGCTTTGGTTAGGGTCAGTGTTGGGGTTGGGGTTGGGGTTGGGGTTAGTGTTAGGGTTAGTTTTATGGTTGGAGTGAGGGTTGGGGTTAGAGTTAGGGTTCGGGTAGGGTTAGGGTTAGTGTTATGGTAAGGGTTAGGGTTAGGGTTAGTGTTAGGGTTAGGGTTAGGGTTAGGGTTAGGGTTAGGGTTAGGGTTGGAGTTAGGGTTTGGGTTAGGGTTAGGGTTAAGGTTAGGGTTTGTGTTTCGTTTGGCTTAGGGTTAGGCTGGGGTTTAGTGTTGGGGTTATGGTTCCGGTCAGGGTTAGGATTAGGATTAGGGTTAGGATTAGGGTTTGGATTTGTGTTTATTGTTGGGGTTTGATTTAGGGTTAGGGTTAGAGTTAAGGTTAGGGCTATGATTAGGGTTAGGGTTAATTTTAGCGTTAGGGTTTGTATTTGGGTTAAGGTTTGGGTTTGTGTTAGGGTTAGTTTTAGGGTTAAGTTTAGGGTTACTGTTACGGTTAGGGTTAGGGTTAGGTTTGGGGTTGGTGTTGGCGTTGGGGTTAGGGTTAATGTTAGGTTTAGGGATAGGTTAGGGTTAGGGTTAGGGTTAGGGTTTGGGTTAGGTTCAGGGTTGGGGTTGGGGTTGGGGTTGGGGTTAGTGTTAGGGTTAGGTTACGGTTACGGTTAGGGTTAGGATTAGGGTTAGGGTTAGGACTTGGGTTAGGGTTAGGATTAGGGTTTGGATTTGTGTTATTGTTGGGGTTTGGTTTAAGGTTAGGGTTAGAGTTAGGGTTAGGGATAGGGTTAGGGTTAAGGTTATGGCTAGTTTTAGGGTTAGGATTAGGGTTAATTTTAGCGTTGGGGTCTGGATTTGGGTTAAGGTTTGGGTTTGGGTTATGGTTAGATTTAGGGCTAAGGTTAGGGTTAGGGTTACGGTTAGGATTAGGGTTAGAGTTAGGTTTGGGGTTGGTGTTGGGGTTGGGGTTAGGGTTAATATTAGGATTAGGGTTAGGGTTAGGATTAGGTTTAACGTTTGGGTTAGGGTCAGGGTTGGGGTTGGGGTTGTGGATAGGGGTAGGGTTAGGGTTAGGTTTAAGGTTAGGGTTAGGTTTAGTGTTAGGGTTAGGGTTAGGGATAGGGTTAGGATTAGGGTTAGGGTTAGGGTTACGGTTAGGGTTAGAGTTAGGGTTAGGGCTGGGGTTAGAGTTAGAGTTAGGGTTAGTGTTAGGGTTAGGGTTAGGTTTAGGGTTAGGGTTAAGTTTGGGTTAGTGTTAGGTTTACGGTTAGGGTTAGGTTTAGGATTATGGTTAGGATTAGTGCTAGGGTTAGGTTTTGGGTTTGTGTTAGGGTTGGGTTGGGTTAGGGTTAGTTTTAGGGTTAGTGTGAGCGTTAGGATTCGGCTTAGGGTTTGGGTCAGGGTTAGGGTTAAGGTTAGGTTTTGGGTTTCGTTAGGCTTAGGGTTAGGTTGGGGTTTAGTGTTGGGGTTATGGTTCCGGTTAGGGTTAGGATTAGGATGAGGGTTAGGATTAGTTTTTGGATTTGTGTTTATTGTTGGGGTTTGATTTAGGGTTAGGGATAGGGTTAGGGTTAATTTTAGCGTTAGGGTTTGGATTTGGGTTAAGGTTTGGGTTTGTGTTAGGGTTAGTTTTAGGGTTAAGTTTAGGGTTACGGTTACGGTTAGAGTTAGGGTTAGGTTTGGGGTTGGTGTTGGGGTTGGGGTTAGGTTTAATGTTAGGTTTAGGGATAGGGTTAGTGTTAGGGTTAGGGTTAGGGTTTGGGTTAGGTTCAGGGTTGGGGTTGGCGTTGGGGTTGTGGTTAGGGTTAGGGTTAGGGTTAGAGTTAAGGTTACGGTTAGGGTTAGTGTTAGGGTTAGTGTTAGGGTTAGGTTTGGTTTTGGGTTACAATTTGGATTTGGATTAGAGTTAGGGTTAGAGTTAAGTTTAGGGTTAGGGTTACGGTTAGCTTTAGGGTTAGGGTTAGGGTTAGGGTTAGGCTTTGGTTAGGGTCAGTGTTGGGGTTGGGGTTGGGGTTGGGGTTAGGGTTAGGGTTAGGGTTAGTTTTATGGTTGGAGTGAGGGTTGGGGTTAGAGTTAGGGTTCGGGTAGGGTTAGGGTTAGTGTTAGGGTAAGGGTTAGGGTTAGGGTTAGTGTTAGGGTTAGGGTTAGGGTTAGGGTTAGGGTTAGGGTTAGGGTTGGGGTTAGGGTTGGAGTGAGGGTTGCGGTTAAGGTTAGCGTCAGTGTTATATTTAGTGTTGGGGTTGGGGTTTGGGTTAGTGTTAGGGTTAGTTTTAGGGTTAGGTTTAGAGTTATGTTTGGGGTCGGAGTTGGGGTTGTCGTTAGTGTCAGGGTTAGGGTTATGGTTAGGGTTAGTGTTAATGTTAGGGGTAATGTTAGGGTTAGGTTTAGGGTTAGGGTTAGGTTTGGGGTTTAGGTTGGGCTTGGGGTTGCGGTTAGCGTAGGGGTTAGGGTGGGTTTAGATTTAGTGTAAGTGTTACCGTTCTCTGTTAGGTTTGAGGTTAGGGTTAGGGTAGGGTTAGGTTTAGGTCTAGGGTTAGGGTTAGGGTTAGGGTTAAGGTTAAAGCTAGGGTTAGGGTTACCGTTAATTTTAGCGTTAGGGTTGGATTTGGGATAAGGTTTGGTTTTGGGTTACGATTAGGTTTAGGGTTAAGGTTAGGGTTAGGTTTACTGTTATGGTTAGGGTTAGGGTTAGTGTTAGGCTTAGGGTTAGGGTTACGGTTAGGGTCAGGGCTAGGGTTTGGGTTTGGGTTGGGTTTGGGGTTATGGTTAGTGTTAGGGTTAGGATTAGGGTTAAAGTTAGGATTAGGGTTAGAGTTAGCGTTAGGGTTAGGGTTAGGTTTAGGGTTTGGTTTTGGGTTAATGTTTGGGTTTGTGTTAGGGTTAGGGTTAGGGTTAAGATTAGGGTTAGGGTTACGGTTTAGGGTTAGGTTTATGGTTAGGGTTAGGGTTAGTTTTAGTGTTGGAGTTAGGGTTAACGTTAGGGTTAGGGTTAGGGTTACTGTTAGACTTAGGGTTAGGGTTAGAGTTAGGGTTAGGGTTAGGGTTAGGGCTGGGGTTACGGTTGGAGTGAGGGTTGGGTTTAGGGTTAGCGTTATCGTTAGGGTTATATTTAGTGTTGGGGTTGGGGTTTGTGTTAGTGTTAGCGTTAGGTTTAGTGTTAGGGTTAGATTTGGCGTTTAGTTTGGGGTTGGGCTTGGGGTTAGCGTAGGGGTTATGGTGGGGTTAGATTTAGTGTAAGTGTTATGATTCGTGTTAGGTTTGGGGTTAGGATTAGGGTTAGGTTTAGGGTTAGGGTTTGGGTTAGGGTTTGGGTAGGGTTTGTGTTAGGGTTAGGGTTAAGGTTAGGTTTAGGGTTAGGGTTAAGTTTGGGTTTGGGGCTCGGGTTAGGTTTAGGGTTAGGGTTAGTGTTTGGGCTAGGGTTTGGGTTTGTGTCAGGGTTAGGGTTTGGGCTTGGATTAGGCTTAGGGTTAGGGTCAGAGCTAGGATTGGTTTAGGGTTAGGGTTTTTGGTTAGGGTTAGGGTTAATGTTAGATTTGGTGTTGGGTTTGGGGTTGGGGTTAGGATTAGGTTTAGGGTTTGGGTTTGGGTAGGGTTTGGTTTAAGGTTAGGGTTGAGTTAGGGTTAGGGTTAGGGTTAGAGTTAGGGTTAGGGTTAGGGTTAGGGTTAGGGTTGGGGTTGGGGTTGGGGTTGGGGTTGGGTTTAGGGTTAGGGTCAGGGTTAGGGTTAGGGTTAGGGTTGGGGTTAGGGTTGGGGTTAGGGTTAGGGTTGGGGTTAGGGTTGGGGTCAGGGTTGGGGTTAGGGTTGGGTATAGGGTTGGGGTTAGGGTTGGGTTTAGTGTTAGGGTTGGGGTTAGGGTTGGGGTTAGGGTTGGGGTTAGGGTTAGGGTTAGGGTTAGGGTTCGGGTTAGGGTTGGGGTTATGTTCGGGTTAGGGTTAGTTTTACGGCTAGATTTAGCGTTAGGATTAGGGTTGGGGTTAGGGTTAGGGTTAGGTTTAGGAAGGGTTAGGGTTAGGGTTAGTGTTAGGGTTAGGTTTAGGGTTAGGGTTAAGTTTGGGTTTGGATTAGGGTTAGGGTTAGTGTTATTGTTAGGGTTAGCGTTAGGTTTAGGGTTAGGGTTAATTTTGGGTTTGGAGTTGGGGTGGGTTGGGGTTAGCGTAGGGGTTAGGGTAGGGGTTAGAGTTAGTGTTAGGGTTACGGTTAGTGTTAGGTTTGGGGTTCGTGTTAGGTTTAGGGTTAGGGTTAGGATTTGGGTTAGGGTTAGGTTTAGGGTTAGGATTATGTTTGGGTTTGTGGCTCGAGTTAGGTTTAGGTTTAGGGTTAGTGTTTGGGTTAGGGTTAGGTTTACGGTTAGGGTTAGTGTTAGGATTAGTGTTAGGGTTAGGGTTTGGGTTTGTGTTAGGGTTTGGGTTGGGTTAGAATTAGTTTATGGGTTAGGGTTAGGGTTAGGTTTAGGGTTAGGCTTTTGGTTAGGGTTAGGGTTAAGGTTAGGGTTTGTGTTTCGTTAGGGTTAGGGTTAGGTTGGGGTTTAGTGTTGGCGTTATGGTTCGGGTTAGGGTTAGTATTAGGGTTAGGGTTGGGGTTAGGGTTAGGGTTAGGGTTAGGTTTAGGTTGAGGGTTAGATTTGGGGTCGGAGTTGGGGTTCGGATTAGGGTTAGGGTTAAGATTAGGGTTAGGGTTACGGTTAAGTTTAGGATTAAGGTTAGGTTTAGGCTTAAGCTTTGGGTTAGGGTCAGTATTGGTGTTGGGGTTGGGCTTGGTGTTAGTGTTAGGGTTAGGGTTAGTTTTAAGGTTGGAGTTAGGGTTGGGGTTAGGGTTAGGGTTAGGGTTAGGGTTAGTGTTAGAATTAGGGTTAGGGTTAGCGTTAGGGTTAGGGTTGGGGTTAGGGTTGGAGTGAGGGTTGCGGTTAGGGTTAGGGTTAGCGTTAGGGTTATATTTAGTGTTGGGGTTTGGGTTTGTGTTAGGGTTAGGGTTAGGGTTATGGTGAGGGTTAGGTTTAGGTTTAGGGTTAGGTTTGGTGTCGGAGTTGGGGTTGGGTTTAGGGTTAGGGTCAGGGTTATGGTTAGGGTTAGTGTTAATGTTAGGGGTAAGGTTAGAGTTAGATTTAGGGTTTGGGTTAGGTTTGGCGTTTAGGTTGGTGTTGGGGTTGTGGTTAGCGTAAGGGTCATGGTGGGGCTAGAGTTAGAGTTTGGGTTACGGTTAGTATTAGGTTTGGGGTTCGTGTTAGGTTTAGGGTTAGGGTTAGGATTTGGGTTAGGGTTAGGTTTAGGGTTAGGGTAAGGGTTAGGGTTAGGTTTTGGGTTAGGTTTAGGTTTAAGGTTAGGGTTAGGGTTAGGATTAGTGTTAGAGTTAGTGTTTGGGATTGTGTTAGGGTTTGGGTTATGTTAAGATTAGTTTTAGGGTTAGGGTTAGGGTTAGGGTTTGGGTTAGGGTTAGTTTTAGGGTTAGGTTTGGGGTTGGGGTTAGGGTTGGGGTTAGGGTTAGCGTTAGGGTTAGGGTTAGGGTTGGGGTTGGGGTTGGGGTTGGGGTTGGGTTTGGGGTTGGGTTTAGTGTTAGGGTTAGGGTTAGGGTTAGGGTTGGGGTTAGGGTTGGGGTTAGGGTTAGGGTTGGGGTTAGGGTTGGGGTTAGGGTTGGGGTTAGGGCTGGGTATAGGGTTGGGGTTAGGGTTGGGTTTAGTGTTAGGGTTGGGGTTAGGGTTGGGGTTAGGGTTGGGGTTAGGGTTAGGGTTAGGGTTAGGGTTAGGGTTAGGGTTAGGGTTGGGGTTATGTTAGGGTTAGGGTTAGTTTTACGGCTAGGTTTAGCGTTAGGATTAGGGTTGGGGTTAGGGTTAGGGTTAGGTTTAGGAAGAGTTAGGGTTAGGGCTAGGGTCAGGGTTAGGGTTAGGTTTAGGGTTAGGGTTAAGTTTGGGTTTGGAGTTGGGGTTTGGGTTGGGGTTAGCGTAGGGGTTAGGGTAGGGGTTAGAGTTAGGGTTAGGGTTACGGTTAGTGATAGGTTTGGGGTTCGTGTTAGGTTTAGGGTTAGGGTTAGGATTTGGGTTAGGGTTAGGTTTAGGGTTAGGATTATGTTTGGGTTAGGGTTAGGTTTACGGTTAGGGTTAGTGTTAGGATTAGTGTTAGGGTTAGGGTTTGGGTTTGTGTTAGGGTTTGGGTTGGGTTAGAATTAGTTTAAGGGTTAGGGTTAGGGTTAGCCTTTTGGTTAGCCTTTTGGTTAGGGTTAGGGTTAAGGTTAGGGTTTGTGTTTCGTTAGGGTTAGGGTTAGGTTGGGGTTTAGTGTTGGGGTTATGGTTCGGGTTAGGGTTAGTATTAGGGTTAGGGTTGGGGTTAGGGTTAGGGTTAGGGTTAGGTTTAGGTTTAGGGTTAGATTTGGGGTCGGAGTTGGGGTTCGGGTTAGGGTTAGGGTTAAGATTAGGGTTAGGGTTACGTTTAAGTTTAGGATTAAGGTTAGGTTTAGGCTTAGGCTTTGGGTTAGGGTTAGGGTTAGGGTTAGTGTTAGAATTAGGGTTAGGGTTAGCGTTAGGGTTAGGGTTGGGGTTAGGGTTGGAGTGAGGGTTGCGGTTAGGGTTAGGGTTAGCGTTAGGGTTATATTTAGTGTTGGGGTTGGGGTTTGTGTTAGGGTTAGTGTTAGGGTTATGGTGAGGGTTAGGGTTAGGTTTAGGGTTAGGTTTGGTGTCGGAGTTGGGGTTGGGTTTAGGGTTAGGGTTAGGGTTATGGTTAGGGTTAGTGTTAATGTTAGGGGTAAGGTTAGGGTTAGATTTAGGGTTTGGGTTAGGTTTGGCGTTTAGGTTGGTGTTGGGGTTGTGGTTAGCGTAAGGGTCATGGTGGGGCTAGAGTTAGAGTTCGGGTTACGGTTAGTATTAGGTTTGGGGTTCGTGTTAGGTTTAGGGTTAGGGTTAGGATTTGGGTTAGGGTTAGGTTTAGGGTTAGGGTTAGGGTTAGGGTTAGGTTTTGGGTTAGGTTTAGGTTTAAGGTTAGGGTTAGGGTTAGGATTATTGTTAGAGTTAGTGTTTGGGATTGTGTTAGGGTTTGGGTTATGTTAAGATTAGTTTTAGGGTTAGGGTTAGGGTAGGGTTAGGGTTTGGGTTAGCGTTAGTTTTAGGGTTAGGTTTGGGGTTGGGGTTAGGGTTGGGGTTAGGGTTAGGGGTAGGGTTAGGGTTTGGGTTTGGCTAAGGTTTGGGTTAGGGTTAGGGTTGAGTTAATTTTAGGGTTAGAGTTAGGGTTAGTGTTAGTGTTAGGGTTAGTGTTAGGTTTAGGGTTAGGGTTAAGTTTGGATTTGGAGTTGGGGTTGGGGTTGGGGTTAGCGTAGGGGTTAGGGTAGGGGTTAGAGTTAGGGTTAGGGTTACGGTTAGTGTTAGGTTTGGGGTTCGTGTTAGGTTTAGGGTTAGGGTTAGGATTTGGGTTAGGGTTAGGTTTAGGGTTAGGATTATGTTTGGGTTTGTGGCTCGAGTTAGGTTTAGGGTTAGGGTTAGTATTTGGGTTAGGGTTAGGTTTACGGTTAGGGTTAGGGTTAGGATTAGTGTTAGGGTTAGGGTTTGGGTTTGTGTTAGGGTTTGGGTTGGGTTATAATTAGTTTAAGGGTTAGGGTTAGGGTTATGTTTAGGGTTAGGCTTTGGGTTAGGGTTAGGGTTAAGGTTAGGGTTTGTGTTTCGTTAGGGTTAGGGTTAGGTTGGGGTTTAGTGTTGGGGTTATGGTTCGGGTTAGGGTTAGTATTAGGGTTAGGGTTGGGGTTAGGGTTAGGGTTAGGGTTAGGTTTAAGTTTAGGGTTAGATTTGGGGTCGGAGTTGGGGTTCGTGTTAGGGTTAGGGTTAAGATTAGGGTTAGGGTTACGGTTAAGTTTAGGATTAAGGTTAGGTTTAGTCTTAGGCTTTGGGTTAGGGTCAGTATTGGTGTTGGGGTTGGGGTTGGGGTTGGGGTTAGTGTTAGGGTTAGGGTTAGTTTTAAGGTTGGAGTTAGGGTTGGGGTTAGGGTTAGGGTTAGCGTTAGGGTTAGTGTTAGAATTAGGGTTAGGGTTAGCGTTAGGGTTACGGTTGGGGTTAGGGTTGGAGTGAGGGTTGCGGTTAGGGTTAGGGTTAGCGTTAGGGTTATATTTAGTGTTGGGGTTGGGGTTTGTGTTAGGGTTAGGGTTAGGGTTATGGTTAGGGTTAGGGTTAGGTTTAGGGTTAGGTTTGGGGTCGGAGTTGGTGTTGGGGTTAGGGTTAGGGTTAGGGTTATGGTTAGGGTTAGTGTTAATGTTAGGGGTAAGGTTAGGGTTAGATTTAGGGTTTGGGTTAGGTTTGGCGTTTAGGTTGGTGTTGGGGTTGTGGTTAGCGTAGGGGTCATGGTGGGGCTAGAGTTAGAGTTCGGGTTACGGTTAGTATTAGGTTTGGGGTTCGTGTTAGGTTTAGGGTTAGGGTTAGGATTTGGGTTAGGGTTAGGTTTAGGGTTATGTTTAGGGTTAGGGTTAGATTTTGGGTTAAGTTTAGGATTAAGGGTTAGGGTTAGGATTACTGTTAGAGTTAGTGTTTGGGATTGTGTTAGGGTTTGGGTTATGTTAAGGTTAGTTTTAGGGTTAGGGTTAGGGTTAGGGTTTGGGTTAGGGTTAGTTTTAGGGTTAGGTTTGGGGTTGGGGTTAGGGTTGGGGTTAGTGTTAGTGGTAGGGTTAGGGTTTGGGTTTGGGTAAGGTTTGGGTTAGGGTTAGGGTTGAGTTAATTTTAGGGTTAGAGTTAGGGTTAGTGTTAGTGTTAGGGTTAGTGTTAGGTTTAGGGTTAGGGTTAAGTTTGGGTTTGGGGTTGGGGTTGGGATTGGGGTTAGCGTAGGTGTTAGGGTTGGAGTTAGAGTTAGGGTTAAGGTTACGGTTAGTGTTAGGTTTAGTGTTTGGTTAGGTTTAGTGTTAGGGTTAGAATTTGGTTTAGGGTTAGGTTTAGGGTTTGGGGTAGGGTTACGTTTACGGTTAGGGTTAGTGTTAGGATTAGTGTTAAGGTTAGGGTTTTGGTTTGTGTTAGGGTTTGGTTTGGGTTAGGTTTAGTTTTAGGGTTGGCGTTAGGGTTAGGTTTAGGGTTAGGGTTAGGGTTATGGTTAGGTTTAGGGTTAGGTTTAGGTTTGGGTTAGGGTTAGGTTTACGGTTAGGGTTAGGGTTTGGGTTAGGGTTAGTTTTACGGCTAGGGTTAGCGTTAGGATTAGGGTTACGTTAGTGTTAGTGTTAGTGTTTTGGTTTGTGTTAGGGTTAGGGTTAGGGCCAGAGTTAGGATTGGGGCAGGGGTTGGGGTTGGGGTTATGTTTAGGGTTAGGGTTGGGGTTGGTGTTAGGATTAGGGTTAGGGTTAGTGTTAGTGTTAGGGTTAGTGTTAGGTTTAGCTTTAGGGTTAAGTTTGGGTTTGGAGTTGGGGTTGGGTTTCGGGTTATGGTTAGGCTTAGGGTTAAAGTTAGGGTTAGGGTTAGTGTTAGGGTTAGGGTTACGGTTAGTGTTCGGTTTCGGGTTCGTGTTAGGTTTAGGGTTAGGGTTAGGATTTGGGTTAGGGTTAGGTTTAGGATTAGTATTAGGGTTAGGGTTATGGTTTGGGTTAGGGTTAGGTTTAAGGTTAGGGTTAGGGTTAGGATTAGTGTTAGGGTTAGTGTTTGGGTTTGTGTTAGGGTTTGTTTTGGGTTAGTGTTAGTTTTAGTGTTAGGGTTAGGGTTAGGGTTAAGCTTTGGGTTAGGGTTAGGGTTAGGGTTAGGTTTGGGGTTGGGGTTAGGGTTAGGGTTAGGGTTAGGGTTTGGTTTGGGTTTGGGTTTAGGGTTAGGGTTAGGGTTGGGGTTAGGGTTCGTGGTAGGGTTAGGGTTTGGGTTTGGGTAGGGTTTGGGTTAGGATTACTGTTGAGTTAGTGTTAGATTTAGGGTTAGGGTTAAGTTTGGGTTTGGGTTTGGGGTTGGGATTGGGGTTAGCGTAGGGGTTAGGGTTGGGGTTAGAGTTAGGGTTAGGGTTACGGTTAGTGTTAGGTTTGGTGTTCGGGTTAGGTTTAGGGTTAGGGTTAGAATTTGGGTTAGGATTAGGTTTAGGGTTTGGGTTAGGGTTACGTTTACGGTTAGGGTTAGGGTTAGGATTAGTGTTAGGGTTAGGGTTTGGGTTTGTGTTAGGGTTAGTTTTAGGGTTAGCGTTAGGGTTAGGGTTAGGGTTTGGGTTAGCGTTAGGGTCAAGGTTAGGTTTTGGGTTTCGTTAGCGTGAGGGTTAGTTTGGGGTTTAGTGTTGGGGTTATGGTTCCGGTTAGGGTTAGGGTTAGGGTTAGGGTTCGGGTTAGGATTAGTTTTAGGGTTGGAGTTAGGGTTGGGGTTAGCGTTAGGGTTAGGGTTAGGGTTAATGTTAGGGTTAGGTTTAGGGTTAGGGTTAGTGTTAGGATTAGGGTTAGGGTTATATTTAGGGTTAGTGTTAATGTTAGGGGTAAGGTTAGGGTTAGATTTAGGGTTTGGGTTAGGTTTGGCGTTTAGGTTGGGGTTGGGGTTGTGGTTAGCGTAGGGGTTATTGTGGGGTTAGAGTTAGGGTTACGGTTACGGTTAGTATTAGGTTTGGGGTTCGTGTTAGGTTTAGGGTCAGGGTTAGGATTTGGGTTAGGGTTAGGTTTAGGGTTAGGGTTAGGGTTAGGGTTAGGGTTTGGGTTAGGGTTAGGTTTAAGGTTAGGGTTAGGCTTAAGATTAGTGTTAGGGTTAGTGTTTGGGATTGTGTTAGGGTTTGGGTTGGGTTAGGGTTAGTTTTAGGTTTAGGGTTAGGGTTAGGATTTGGGTTAGGGTTAGGGTTAGGTTTGGGTTTGGGGTTAGGGTTGGGGTTAAGGTTAGGGTTAGGGTCAGGGTTTGGGTTTGGGTAGGGTTTGGGTTAGGGTTAGGGTTGAGTTAATTTTAGGGTTAGAGTTAGGGTTAGTGTTAGTGTTAGGGTTAGTGTTAGGTTTAGGGTTAGGGTTAAGTTTGGGTTTGGGGTTGGGGTTGGGATTGGGGTTAGCGTAGGGGTTAGGGTTGGAGTTAGAGTTAGGGTTAAGGTTACGGTTAGTGTTAGGTTTGGTGTTCCGGTTAGGTTTAGGGTTAGGGTTATGATTTGGGTTAGGGTTAAGTTTAGGGTTTGGGTTAGGGTTACGTTTACGGTTAGGGTTAGGGTTAGGATTACTGTTAAGGTTAGGTTTTGAGTTTTTGTTAGGGTTTGGTTAGGGTTAGGGTTAGTTTTAGGTTTGGCGTTAAGGTTAGGCTTAGGGTTAGGGTTAGGGTTAGTGTTATGGTTAGGGTTCGGGTTAGGTTTAGGTTTGGGTTAGGGTTAGGTTTACGGTTAGGGTTAGGGTTTGGGTTAGGGTTAGTTTTACGGCTAGGGTTAGCGTTAGAATTAGGGTTAGGTTATTGTTAGTGTTAGTGTTTGGGTTTGTGTTAGGGTTAGTGTTTGGATTTTGATTAGGCTTAGGGTTAGGGTCAGAGTTTGGATTGGGGCTGGGGTTGGGGTTGGGGTTATGTTTAGTGTTAGGTTTGCGGTTGGGGTTAGGATTAGTGTTAGGGTTAGTGTTAGTGTTAGGGTTAGTGTTAGGTTTAGGGTTAGGGTTAAAGTTAGGGTTAGGGTTAGTGTTAGGGTTAGGGTTAGGATTTGGGTTAGGGTTAGGTTTAGGGTTATGGTTAGGGTTAGGGTTATGGTTTGGGTTAGGGTTAGGTTTAAGGTTAGGGTTAGGGTTAGGATTATTGTTAGGGTTAGTGTTTGGGTTTGTGTTAGGGTTTGTTTTGGGTTAGGGTTAGTTTTAGTGTTAGGGTTAGGGTTAGGGTTAGGGTTTGGGTTAGGGTTAGGGTTAGGGTTAGGTTTGGGGTTGGGGTTAGGGTTAGGGTTAGGGTTTAAGGTTAGGGTTAGGATTAGGGTTAGGGTTAGCTTTGGGGTTGGGGTTAGGGTTAGGGTTAGGGTTGGGGATAGGGTTAGTGGTAGGGTTAGGGTTTGTGTTTGGGTAGGGTTTGGGTTAGGGTTAGTGTTGAGTTAGTGTTAGGGTTAGAGTTAGGGTTAGTGTTAGTGTTAGGGTTAGTGTTAGGTTTAGGGTTAGGGTTAATTTTGGGTTTGGGTTTGGGGTTGGGTTTGGGGTTGGCGTAGGGGTTAGGGTTGGGGTTAGAGTTAGGGTTAGGGTTACGGTTAGTGTTAGGTTTGGGGTTTGGGTTTGTGTTAGGGTTTGGTTTGGGTTAGGGTTAGTTTTAGGGTTAGCGTTAGGGTTAGGGTTAGGGTTAGGTTTTGGGTTAGGGTTAGGGTCAAGGTTAGGTTTTGGGTTTCGTTAGGGTGAGGGTTAGGTTGGGGTTTAGTGTTGGGGTTATGGTTCCGGTTAGGGTTAGGGTTAGAGTTAGGGTTAGGGTTAGGGTTCAGGTTTCGTTAGGGTTAGGGTTAGGTTGGGGTTTAGTGTTGGGGTTATGGTTCCGGTTAGGGTTAGGATTAGGGTTAGGGTAAGGATTTGGGTTAGAGTTAGTGTTAGGATTAGGGTTTGGATTTGTGTTATTGTTGGGGTTTGGTTTAGGGTTAGGGTTACGGTTAGGGTTAGGGTTAGGGTTAGGTTTAATTTTAGCGTTAGGGTTTGGATTTGGGTGAAGGTTAGAGTTTGGGTTAGGGTTAGGTTTAGGATTAAGGTTAGGGTTAGGGTTAGGGTTTGGGTTAGGGTTAGGGTTAGGGTTAGGTTTGGGGTTGGGGTTGGGGTTGGGGTTAGGCTTAGTGGTAGGGTTAGGGTTTGGGTTTGGGCAGGGTTTGTGTTAGGGTTAGTGTTGAGTTAGTGTTAGGGTTAGAGTTAGGGTTAGTGTTAGTGTTAGGGTTAGTGTTAGGTTTAGGGTTAGGGTTAAGTTTGGGTTTGGGTTTGGGGTTGGGATTGGGGTTAGCGTAGGGGTTAGGGTTGGGGTTAGAGTTAGGGTTAGGGTTACAGTTAGTTTTAGGTTTGGGGTTCGGGTTCGGGTTAGGTTTAGGGTCAGGGTTAGAATTTGGGTTAGGATTAGGATTAGCGTTTGAGTTAGGGTTACGTTTACGGTTAGGGTTAGGGTTAGGATTAGTGTTAGGGTTAGGGTTTGGGTTTGTGTTAGGGTTCGGTTTGGGTTAGGGTTAGCTTTAGGGTTAGCGTTAGGGTTAGGGTTAGGGTTAGTGTTTGGGTTAGGGTTAGGGTTATGGTTTGGTTGTGGGTTTTGTTAGAAGGGTTAGGTTGGGGTTTAGTGTTGGGGTTATGGTTCCTGTTAGGGTTAGGATTAGGGTTAGGATTTGTGTTATTCTTTGGGTCAGTGTTAGGTTTAGGGTTAAAGTTAGGGTTATGGTTAGGGTTAGGATTAGGGTTAGGGTTAGGTTTAGGGTTAGGTTTGGGGTCGGAGTTGGGGTTGGGGTTAGTGTTAGGGTTAGGGTTATGGTTATGGTTAGTGTTAATGTTAGGTGTAAGGTTAGGGTTAGATTTAGGGTTAGGGTTAAGTTTGGCGTTTAGGTTGGGGTTGAGGTTGTGGTTAGCGTAGGGGTTATGGTGGGGTTAGAGTTAGGTTTAGTGTTAGGTTTAGGGTTGGCGTTAGGGTTGGGGTTATGGTTGATGTTAAGGTTTGGTTAGTGTTAGGGTTAGGTTAAGGGATAGGGTTGGGATTATGGTTGCGGTTAGGGTTAGGATTAGGGTTAGGATTAGGATTTGCGTTAAGGTTAGGGTTAGCGTTGCGGTTTGGGTTTGTGTTATTGTTAGGGCTAGGGTTAGGGTTAGGGTTAGGTTTAGAGTTATGATTTTGTTTAGGGTCCAGGTTGGGGTTGGGGTTGGGCTTGGGGTTAGGTGTAGGGTTAGGGTTAATGTTAGGGTTGGGGTTAAGTTTGGGGTTTGGGTTGGGGTTAGGGTTAGGGTTACCGTTAGGTTTATGTTTAGGGTTTGGGTTGGGGTTTGGCTTAGGGTTAGGGTTAGTGTTAGGGTTAGGGTTAGGTTTAGGGTTAGGGTTAGGCTTATGTTTCGCGTCGTTGTTGGAGTTTGGGTTAGGGTTAGGTTTAAGCTTAGGGTTAGGGTTAGGGTTAGGGCTAGGCTTAGGGTTACTGTTAGGGTTAGGTTTGGCGTTGGGGTTGCGGTTGTGGTTGGGGTTAGCGTAGGGGTTCGGGTGGTGTTAGAGTTAGGGTTAGGGTTAGGGAAAGGGTTAGGGTTAGGGTTAGGTTTCGGGTTAGGGTCAGGATCGGGGTTAAGGTTGACGTTGGGATTAAGGTTAGCGTTAGGGTTAGGGTTACGATTAGGTCTAGTGTTAGGGTCAGGGTTAGGGTTAGTGTCAGTGATTAGGGTTTGGGTTTCGATTAAGGTTTTGGTTTGGGTTAGGGTTAGGGTTACGTTAGGTTTAGGGTTAGGTTTGGGTTTGGTGTTGGGGTTGGGTTAGGGTTAAGTTTAGGGTTAGGGTTAGGGTTAGTTTTAGGTTTAGGGTTTGGGTTAGGGTCAGGGTTAGGGCTAGGGTAGGGTTAGGGTTAGTGTTACGGTTAGGGTTTGGGTTTGTGTTAAGGTTTGGGTTTGGGTTAGGGTTAGGGTTAGGGTTAAGGTTAGGGTTAGGGTTACGGTTAGGGTTAGGGTTAGGGTTTGGGTTAGTGTCAGTGTTGGGGTTGCAGTTGGGGTTGGGGTTAGGGTTAGTTTTAGGGTTGCCGTTAGGTTTAGGGTTACCGTTATGGTTAGGGTTGCCGTTAGGGTTAGGGTTACCGTTAGGGTTATGTTTAACGTTGGGGTTTGGGTTAGTGTTAGGGTTAGGTTTAGCGTTAGGTTTAGGGTTAGGTTTGGGGTTGGGGTTAGCGTAGGGGTAATGGTTAGGGTTAGGGTTAGGGTTAGGGATTAGGGTTTGGGTTTTGGTTAACGTTTTGGTTTGGGTTACGGTTAGAGTTAGAGTTAAGGTAAGGGTTAGGGTTACGTTAGATTTAGGGTTAGGGTTAGGTTAGTGTTTGGGGTTGGGTTGGGGTTAGCGTAGGTGTTATGGTTAGGGTTTGGGTTACGGTTAGTGTTAGGGTTAGTGTTAGGGTTAGGGTTAGGGCTACTATTAGTGTCAGGTTTGTGGTTAGGGTTAGGGTTAGCATTTGGGTTAGGGTTAGGGTTAGGGTTAGGATTAGGGTTAGGGTTAGGGTTAGGGTTAGGGTTAGGGTTTGGGTTAGAGTTAATTTTACGGTTAATGTTAGGGATAGAATTAGGGTTAAGGTTAGGTTTAGGGTTAGGGTTAGGGTTGGTGTTAGGGTTTGGGTTAGGGTTAGCGTTAGGGTTAGACTTAGGGTTAGGGTTAGGTTTAGGGTTAGGTTTGGGGTTGTGGTTCGGGTTAGAGTTAGAGTTAGGGTTAAGGTTAGTGTTAGTGTTAGGGTTAGCGTTAGGTTTAGTGTTAGGTTTAGGGTTCGGGTTAGGGTTGGGGTTATGGTTGATGTTAGGGTTTCGTTAGTGTTAGGGTTAGGTTGGGGGATAGGGTTGGGATTATGGTTGCGGTTAGGGTTAGGATTAGGGTTAGGATTAGGATTTGGGTTAGGGTTAGGGTTAGGGTTGCGGCTTGGGTTTGTGTTATTCTTAAAGCTAGGGTTAGGGTTAGGGTTAGATTTAGAGTTAGGATTTTGTTTAGGGTCCGGGTTGGTGTTGAGGTTGGGGTTGGGGTTAGGGTTAGGGTTAGGGTTAGTGTTCGGGTTAGGGTCAGAGTCGGGGTTAAGGTTGGCGTTGGGATTAGGGTTAGGGTTAGGGTTAGGGTTAAGATTACGTGTAGTGTTAGGGTTAGGGTTAGGCTTAGGGTTAGGAATTAGGGGTTGGGTTTGGGTTAAGGGTTTGGTTTGGGTTAGGGTTAGGGTTAGGTTTAGGGTTAAGGTTAAGGTTAGGGTTACGTTAGGTTCAGGGTTAGGGTTATGTTTGGGTTTGGTGATGGCGTTGGGGTTAGGGTTAAGTTTAGGGTTAGGATTAAAGTTAGGGTTAGGGTTAGGTTTAGGGTTTGTGTTAGAGTCAGGGTTAGGGCTAGGGTAGGGTTAGGGTTAGCGTTAGGGTTAGGGTTTGGGTTTGGGATTAGTGTCAGTGTTGGGGTTGCGGATGGGGTTGTGGTTAGGGTTAGTGTTAGGGTTAATGTTAGGGTTGGAGTTAGGGTTGGAGTTAGGGTTGCGGTTAGGTTCAGGGTTACCGTTAGTGTTATGTTTAGCGTTGGGGTTTGGGTTAGTGTTAGCGTTAGGTTTAGGGTTAGGTTTAGTGATAAGTTTGGGGTTGGTTTTGGGGTTGGGGTTAGGGTTAGGTTTAAGTGTAGGGTTAGGGTTAGGTTTGGAGTTGGGGTTGGGGTTGGGGTTAGCGTGGGGGTTATTGTTAGTGTTTGGGTTATGGTTAGTGTTAGGGTTAGTGTTAGGGTTAGGGTTAGGCTACGGTTAGTGTTAGGTTTGGGGTTAGGTTTAGGGTTAGGGTTAGTATTTGGGTTAGGGTTAGGTTTAGGGTTAGGGTTAGGGTTTGGGTTAGGGTTAATTTTACGGTTAGTGTTAGGGATAGGATTAGGGTTAGTGTTAGTGTTAGGGTTAGGGTTTGGGTTTTTGTTAGGGTTAGTGTTTGGGTTAGGATTAGGACTAGGGTTAGGGTTAGGGTCAGAGTTCGGATTGGAGTTGGGGTTGGGGTTAGGTTTAGGGTAAGGGTTCGGGTTAGGGTTAGGGTTAGGGTTAGTGTTAGGCTTAGGGATAGGGTTAGGTTTAGGGTTGGTGTTAGGGTTTGGGTTAGGGTTAGGGTTAGAGTTGGGTTAGGGTTAGGTTTAGGGTTAGGTTTGGTGTTGTGGTTGGGGTTAGAGTTACGGTTAGCGATAAGGTTAGTGTTAGTGTTAGGGTTAGCGTTAGGTTTAGTGTTAGGTTTAGGGTTGGATTTAGGGTTGGCGTTATGGTTGATGTTAGGGTTTGGTTAGTGTTAGGGTTAGGTTGGGGGATAGGGTTGGGGTTATGGTTGCGGTTAACGTTAGGATTAGGGTTAGGATTAGGATTTGCGTTAAGTTTAGGGTTAGCGTTGAGATTTGGGTTTGTGTTATTGTTAGGGCTAGGGTTAGGGTTAGGGTTAGGTTTAGAGTTAGGATTTTGTTTAGGGTCCGGGTTGGGGTTGGGGTTGGGCTTGGGGTTAGGGGTAGGGTTAGGGTTAATATTAGGGTTGGGGTTAGGTTTGGGGTTAGGGTTGGGGTTAGGGCTAGGGTTCCCGTTAGGTTTTTGTTTAGGGTTGGGGTTGGGGTTTGGGTTAGGGTTAGGGTTAGTGTTAGGGTTAGGGTTAGGTTTAGGGTTAGGGTTAGGGTTATGTTTAGCGTCGTTGTTGGAGTTTGGGTTAGGGTTAGGTTTAAGGTTAGGGTTAGGGTTAGGGTTAGGGCTAGGGTTAGGGTTACTGTTAGGGTTAAGTTTGGCGTTGGGGTTGCGGTTGGGGTTGGGGTTAGCGTAGGGGTTCGGGTGGTGTTAGAGTTAGGGTTATGGTTTGGGAAAGGGTTAGGGTTAGGGTTAGGTTTCGGGTTAGGGTCAGGATCGGGGTTAAGGTTGGCGTCGGGATTCAGGTTAGCGTTAGGGTTAGGGTTAAGATTAGGTCTAGTGTTAGGGTCAGGGTTAGGGTTTGGGTCAGTGTTTAGGGTTTGGGTTTCGGTTAAGGTTTTGGTTTGGGTTAGGGTTAGGGTTAGGGTTAAGATTAGTGTTAGGGTTACATTAGGTTTAGGGTTTGGTTTGGGTTTGGTGTTGGGGTTGGGGTTAGGGTTAAGTTTAGGGTTAGGGTTAGGGTTAGGGTTAGGTTTAGGGTTTGGGTTAGGGTCAGGGTTAGGGCTAGGGTAGGGTTAGGGTTAGCGTTACGGTTAGGGTTTGGGTTTGGGTTAAGGTTTGTGTTTGGGTTAGGGTTAGGTTTAGGGTTAAGGTTAGGGTTAGGGTTACGGTTAGGGTTAGGGTTAGGGTTAGGGTTTGGGTTAGTGACAGTGTTGGGGTTGCAGTTGGGGTTGGGGTTAGGGTTAGTTTTAGTGTTAGTCTTAGAGTTGCCGTTAGGATTAGGGTTACCGTTAGGGTTAGGGTTGCCATTAGGGCTAGGTTTACCGTTAGGGTAATGTTTAGCGTTGGGGTTTGGGTTAGTGTTAGGGTTAGGTTTAGCGTTAGGTTTAGGGTTAGGTTTGGCGTTGGGGTTAGCGTAGGGGTTATGGTTAGGGTTAGGGTTAGGGATTAGGTTTTTGGTTTCGGTTAAGGTTTTGGTTTGGGTTACGGTTAGGGTTAGGGTTAAGATAAGGGTTAGGCTTACGTTAGATTTAGGGTTAGGGTTTGGTTCGGGTTTGGGGTTGGGGTTGGGGTTAGCGTAGGGGTTATGGTTAGGGTTTTGGTTAGGGTTAGTGTTAGGGTTAGTGTTAGGGTTAGGTTTAGGGCTACTGTTAGTGTCAGGCTTGGGGTTAGGGTTGGGTTAGGGTTAGCATTTGGGTTAGGGTTAGGTTTAGGGTTAGGGTTAGGGTTAGGGTTTGGGTTTGGGTTAATTTTACGGTAAGGGTTAGGGATAGAATTAGGGTGAGGGTTAGGTGTAGGGTTAGGGTTAGGGTTAGGGTTAGGGTTAATGTTTGGGTTAGGATTAGGGTTAGGGTTAGGGTTAGGGTCAGAGTTCAGATTGGAGTTGGGGTTGGGGTTAGGGTTAGAGTAAGGGTTTGGGTTTGGGTTAGGGTTTGGGTTGGGGTCAGGGTTGGGTTTGGGTTTGGGGTTGGCGTTAGGGTTAGGTTTAGGGTTAGGTTTAGGGTTGGTGTTAGGTTTTGTGTTAGGGTTAGGGTTAGGGTTAGACTTAGGGTTAGGGTTAGACTTAGGGTTAGGTTTGGGGCTGTGGTTGGGGTTAGGGTTAGGGTTAGGGTTAGGGTTAGGGTTAGGGTTAGGGTTAGGGTTAGGGTTAGGGTTAGGGTTAGGGTTAGGGTTTGTGTTAGGGTTAGGTTTATCGTTGGGGTTGCGGTTGGTGTTGGGGTTTGCGTAGGGGTTCGGTGGGGTTAGAGTTAGGGTTAGGGTTAGGGATAGGGTTAGGGTTGGGGTTAGGGTCAGGGTCGGGGCTAAGGTTGGCGTTGGGATTAAGGTTAGGGCTAGGGTTCGGGTTAAGATTAGTTCTAGTGTTAGGGTTAGGTTTAGTGTTAGGGTTAGGGATTAGGATTTGGGTTTCGGTTAAGGTTTTGGTTTGGGTTACGGTTAGGGTTAGGGTTAAGGTTAGGGTTAGGGTTACGTTAGATTTAGGGTTAGGGTTACGTTAGGGTTTGGTGTTGGGGTTGGGGTTAGGGTTAAGTTTAGGTTAGGGTTAGTGTTAGGGTTAGGGTTAGTGTTAGGGTTAGGGTTAGGGTTAGGTTTAGGGTTGCGTTTTGGGTTTGTGTTATTGTTAGGGCTAGGGTTAGGGTTAGGGTTTGGTTTAGAGTTACGATTTTGTTTAGGGTCCGGGTTGGGTTTGGGGTTGGGATTAGGGGTAGGGTTAGGGTTAGTGTTAGGGTTGGGGTTATGTTTGGGGTTAGAGTTGGGTTAGGTTTAGGGTTAGGTTTAGGGTTATGTTTAGCGTTGGGGCTGGTGTTTGGGTTAGGGTTAGGTTTAGGGTTAGGGTTAGGGAAGGGTTAGGGCTAGGGTTAGGGTTAGTGTTAGGGTTAGGTTTGGTGTTGGGGTTGCGTTTGGGGTTGGGGTTAGCGTAGGGGTTCGGGTGGGGTTAGAGTTAGGGTTAGGGTTAGGTAAAGGGTTAGGGTTAGGGTTAGGGTTAGGTTTAGTGTTAGGTTTGGGGTTGGTGTTGGGATTGGGGTTAGGGTTAGGGTTAGGTTTAGGGTTAGGGTTAGTGTTAGTATTAGGGTTTAGGTTACGGTTAGGCTTAGTGTTAGGGTTAGGGTTAGGGTTAGGGGTAGGGTTAGGGTTAGGGTTAGGGTTATGTTTAGGGTTGGGGTTAGAGTTTGGGTTTTGGTTACGGTTAGGGTTAGGGTTATGTTTAACGTTGGGGTTGGGGTTTGGTTTAGGGTTAGGATTAGGGTTATGGTTAGGGTTAGGGTTAGGGTTAGAGTTAGGGTTAGGTTTGGCGTTGGGGCTGGGGGTTAGCGTAGGGGTTAGGGTGGTGTTAGTGTTAGGGTTAGGGTTAGGGTTAATGTTAGTGTTAGGGTTTATGTTACAGTTAGGTTTAGGGTTAGGGTTAGGTTTGGGGTTGGGGTTGGGGTTAGCGTAAGGGTTAGGGTGGGGTTAGAGTTAGGG
Organism: Eledone cirrhosa; assembly: GCA_964016885.1. Lineage (NCBI taxonomy): Eukaryota > Metazoa > Mollusca > Cephalopoda > Octopoda > Eledonidae > Eledone > Eledone cirrhosa. The sequence continues at coordinate 29,416,224 of OZ024747.1, read as the reverse complement.
TTAAGGTTACGGTTATTATTAAGTTTGGGGTTAGGGTAAGGGTTAGGGTTAGGATTTGGGTTAGGGTTAGGTTAGGGTTAGGGTTAGGGTTAGGGTTAGTGTTGGGTTAGGGTTTGGGTCTACTTTAGGGTTAGGGTTTGGGTTAAGATTAGGGTTAGGATTAGGGTCAGAGTTAGGATTGGAGTTGGAGTTGTGGTTGGGGTTGGAGTTAGGTTTAGGGTTACGTTTTCTGTTAGGATTAGGGTTAAATTTAGTGTTTGGTTTAGGGTTAGGGTTAGGGTTAGATTTGGGATTGCTGTTGGGGTTGGGGTTAGGGTTGCGTTTAGGGTTAGGGTTAGCGTTAGGGTTATGTTTAGCGTTGGGGTTTTGGTTAGGGTTAGAGTTAGGGTTAGGGTTAGGTTTAGGGTTAGGTTTGAGTTGGTGTTGGGGTTATGGTTAGGGTTAGATTTAAGGTTAGAGTTAGGGTTAGTGTTAGTCCTGGGATTTAGGGTTAGGTTTAGGGTTAGGGTTAGATTTTGGTGTTGGGTTTGTGTTGGGCTTGTGGTTGGGGTTCGGGTTGTGGTTGGGGTTAGCGCAGGGGTTAGGTTGGGGTTAGAGTTAGGGTTAGGGTTACGGTTTCTGTTAGGTTTGGGGTTAGGGTTACGGTTAGGGTTAGGGTTTTGTTTAGGGTCAGCGTTGGGCTTGGTGTTGGGGTTGGAGTTAGCGGTAGGGTTAGGGTTAGTGTCAGGGTTGGGGTTAGGGTTGGTATTACGGTTGGGGTTAGGGTTAGGGTTAGCGTTAGGGTTACTTTTAGTGTTGGGGTTGTGGTTTGGGTTAGAGTTAGGGTTACGGTTAGGGTTAGAGTTAGAGTTAGGGTCAGGTTTGGGGTTGGTGTTAGGGTTAGGGTTAGTGTTAGGGTTAGCGTTAGGGTTAGGGTTAGGTTTAGGGTTAGGGTTAGGGTTGGGGTTAGGGCTGGGATCGGGTTGTGGTTGGGTTAATGTAGGGGTTAGGGTCGGGTTAGAGTTAGGGTTAGGTTTAGGGTCAGGTTTGGGGTTGGTGTTAGGGTTAGGGTTAGTGTTAGGGTTAGCGTTTGGGTTAGGGTTAGGTTTAGGGTTAGGGTTAGGGTTGGGGTTAGGGTTGGGATCGGGTTGTGGTTGGGGTTAGTGTAGGGGTTAGGGTGGGGTTAGAGTTAGGGTTAGGGTTACGGTTAGTGATAGGGTTGGACTTGGTGTTGGGTTTGGAGTTAGCGGTAGGTTTAGGGTTAGTGTTAGGGTTGGGGTTACGGTTATCGTTAGGGTTATTTTTAGGGTTGGCGTTGGGGTTAGCGTAGGGGTTAGGGTGGGGTTAGAGTTAGGGTTAGGTTTACGGTTGTGTTAGGTTTGGGGTTAGGGTTAGGGTTAATGTTACCTTTAGGGTTTGGGTTTGTTCTATGATTAGGGTTTGGCTAAGAGTTAGGGTTAGTGTTAGGGTTAGGGTTAGGGCTACGATTAGTGCTAGGTTTGGGGTTAGGGTTAGGTTTGGGATTGGTGTTGGGGTTGGGGTTAGGTTTAGTGTAAGGGTTTGGTTTGGGTTAGTGTCAGGGTTGGGGTTGGGGTTGGGATTGGGGTTAGGGTTAGGTTTAGGGTTAGGGTTAGGGTTGGTGTTAGTGTTTGGGTTAGGGTTAGGCTTAGGGATAGGGTTAGGGAAAGGTTTAGGGTTAGGTTTGGAGTTGTGGTTGGGAATAGAGTTAGGGTTGGGTTAAGGTCAGTATTAGTGTTAGGGTTAGCGTTAGATTAGTGTTAGGGTTAGGGTTAGGGTTGGGGTTAGGATTAGGGTTAGGGTTAGGGTTAGGGTTAGGGTTAGGGTTAGGGTTATGTTTAGCGTTGGGGTTTGGGGTTTTGTGTTAGGGTTAGCGTTAGGGTTAGGGTTAAGGTTAGGGTTAGGGTTAGGTTTGGCGTTGGGGTTTCGGTTGGGGTTGGGTTTTGCGTAGGGGTTAGGGTGGGGTTAGAGTTAGGGTTAGGATTAGGGTAAGGATTAGGGTTAGGGTTAGGGTTAGGTTTAGTGTTAGGTTTGGGGTTGCAGTTGGGTTTGGGGTTAAGATTAGGGTTAGGGTTAGGGTTAGTGTTAGTGTTAGGGTTTAGGTTACGATTAGGTTTAGAGTTAGGGTTAGATTTGGGTTAGGGTTAGTGTTAGGATTTGGGTTAGGGTTAGTTTGGGATTCGTGTTGGGGTTGGGGTTAGGTTTAGTGTAAGGGTTTGGTTTGGGTTAGTGTCAGGGTTGGGGTTGGGTTTGGGATTGGGGTTAGGGTTAGGTTTAGGGTTAGGGTTAGGGTTGGTGTTAGTGTTTGGGTTAGGGTTAGGCTTAGGGATAGGGTTAGGGAAAGGTTTAGGGTTAGGTTTGGAGTTGTGGTTGGGAATAGAGTTAGGGTTGGGTTAAGGTCAGTATTAGTGTTGGGGTTAGCGTTAGATTAGTGTTAGTGTTAGGGTTAGGGTTGGGGTTAGGCTTGGGGTTATGGTTGATGTTAGGGTTTCGTTAGGTTTAGGGTTAGGTTTAGAGTTATGATTTTGTTTAGGGTCCGGGTTGGGGTTGGGGTTGGAATTAGGGGTAGGGTTAGGGTTAGTGTTAGGGTTTGGGTTAGGTTTGGGGTTAGGGTTGGGGTTAGGTTTAGGGTTAGGTTTAATGTTATGTTTAGCGTTGGGGTTGGAGTTTGGGTTAGGGTTAGGGTTAGGGTAGGGTTAGGACTAGGGTTAGGGTAAGTGTTAGGGTTAGGTTTGGCGTTGGGGTTTCGGTTGGGGTTGGGGTTAGCGTAGGGGTTCGGGTGGGGTTAGAGTTAGGGTTAGGTTTAGGGAAAGGGTTAGGGTTAGGGTTAGGGTTAGGTTTAGTGTTAGGTTTGGGGTTGGTGTTGGGTTTGGGGTTAGGGTTAGGGTTAGGGTTAGGGTTAGGGTTAGTGTTAGTGTTAGTGTTAGGGTTTAGGTTACGGTTAGGTTTAGGGTTAGGGTTAGGGTTAGGGTTGGGTGTAGGGTTAGGGTTAGGGTTATGTTTAGGGCTGGGGTTAGAGTTTGGGTTTTGGTTACGGTTAGGGTTATGTTTAACGTTGGGGTTTGGGGTTTGTTTAGGGTTAGGGTTATGGTTATGGTTAGGGTTAGGGTTAGTATTAACGTTAGGTTTGCCGTTGGTGTTGCGCTTGGGATTGGGGGTTAGCGTAGGGTTTAGGGTGGGTTTAGAGTTAGGATTAGGGTTAGGGTTAGGGTTAGTGCTAGTGTTAGTGTTAGGTTTGGGGTTGGGGTTGGGGTTAGCTTAAGGGTTAGTGTGGGGTTAGTGTTAGGGTTAAGTTTACGGTTAGTGTTATGTTTGGGGTTAGGGTAAGGGTTAGGGTTAGCATTTGGGTTAGGGTTAGAATAGGGTTAGGGTTAGGGTTAGTGTTGTGTTAGGGTTTGGGTTTGTGTTAGGGTTAGGGTTTGGGTTAGTATTAAGGTTAGGATTAGGGTCAGAGTTAAGATTGGAGTTGGAGTTGGGGTTGGGGTTGGAGTTAGCGTTAGGGTTAGGTTTTCTGTTAGGATTAGGGTTAAGTTTAGTGTTTGGTTTAGGGTTAGTGTTAGGGTTAGATTTGCGATTGCTGTTGGGGTTGGGGTTAGCGTTAGTGTTAGGGTTAGGGTTTGTGTTTGGGTTAGGGTTTGGGTTAGGGATAGGGTTAGGGTTAAGGTTAGGGTTAGGGTTAGGATTTGTGTTTCGTTAGGGTTAGGTTGGGAGTTCAGTTTGAGGTTATGGTTCCGTTTAGGGTTAGGATTAGGGTTATGGTTAGGATTTGGTTTCGGTTTAGGGTTAGGATTAGGGTGTGGATTTGTGTTATTGTTAGGGTTTGTGTTAGGGTTAGGTTTAGTGTTAGGGTTAAGGTCAGGTCTAGGGTTAGGGTTAGGCTTAACGTTGGTGTTAGGGTTTGGGTTTCGGTTAAGGTGTGGGTTTGGGGTTGGGGTTGGGGTTAGGGTTAGGGTTATTGTTAAGGTTAGGGTTAGGGTTAGGTTTAGGGTTAGGTTTGGGGTTGGTGTTGGGGTTAGGGTTAGTGTTAGGTTTAGTGTTAGGGTTGGAGTTAGGGTTGGGTTATGTTTGCGGTTAGGGTTAGGGTTAGCGTTAGGGTTATGTTTAGCGTTGGGGTTTTGGTTAGGGTTAGGTTTAGGTTTAGGGTTAGGTTTAGGGTTAGGTTTGGAGTTGGAGTTGGGGTTGGGGTGAGGGTTAGATTTAAGTTTAGAGTTAGGGTTAGTGTTAGTGCTAGGATTTAGGGTTAGGTTTAGGGTTAGGGTTAGGTTTTGGTGTTGGGGTTGTGTTGGGTTTGGGGTTGGGGTTCGGGTTGGCGTTGATGTTAGCGTAGGGGTTAGGTTGGGGTTAGAGTTAGGGTTAGGGTTACGGTTTGTGTTAGGTTTGGGGTTAGGGTTAAGGTTAGGTTTAGGGTTAGGGTTTTGTTTAGGGTCAGCGTTGGGCTTGGTGTTGGGGTTGGAGTTAGCGGTAGGGTTAGGGTTAGTGTTAGGGTTGGGGTTAGGGTTGGTATTACGGTTGGGGTTAGGGTTAGGGTTAACGTTAGGGTTACGTTTAGTGTTGGGGTTGGGGTTTGGGTTAGGGTTAGGGTTACGGTTAGGGTTAGGGTTAGAGTTAGGGTTAGGTTTAGGGTTAGGTTCGGGGTTGGTGTTAGGGTTAGGGTTAGTGTTAGGGTTAGCGTTATGGTTAGGGTTAGGTTTAGGGTTAGGGTTTGGGTTGGGTTTGGGGTTGGGGTTGGGGTTAGAGTTAGGGTTAGGGTTAGTTTTAGTGTTAGGGTTGGAGTTAGTGTTGGGGTTAGGTTTAGCGTTAGGGTTAGGTTTTGGTGTTGGAGTTGGGGTTGGGTTTGGGGTTGGGATCGGGTTGTGGTTGGGTTTAGTGTAGGGGTTAGGGTGGGGTTAGGTTTGGAGTTGTGGTTGGGAATGGAGTTAGGGTTAGGGTTAAGGTCAGTATTAGTGTTAGGGTTAGCTTTAGATTAGTGTTAGGGTTAGGGTTAGGGTGTGGGTTAGTGTTGGTCTTATGGTTGATGTTAGGGTTTCGTTAGGGTTAGGGTTAGGTTGGGGGTTAGGGTTGGGGTTATGATTGCGGTTAGGGTTAGGATTAGGGTTAGGATTAGGATTTGGGTTAGGGTTAGGGTTAGGGTTAGGGTTAGGTTTAGAGTTAGGGTTATGTTTAGGGTTGGGGTTGGAATTTGGGTTAGGGTTAGGGTCAGGGTTACGGTTAGGGTTAGGGTTAGGGTTAGGGTTAGGGTTAGGGTTTGGGTTTGGGTTAGGGTTAGGGGTATGGTTAGGTTTGGGGTTAGGGTTAGGGGTATAGTTAGGTTTAGGGTCAGGGTTACGGTTAGGGTTAGGATTAGGGTTAGGGTTAGTGTTTGGGTTAGGG
>OZ024747.1:29388357-29400857 GCA_964016885.1 Eledone cirrhosa | reverse complement strand
GTTAGGGTTAGGTTTAGCGTTTGGATTAGGGCTAGGGTTATGTTTAGCTTTGCTGTTGGGGTTTGCGTTAGGGTTAGGGTTAGGGTTAGGGTTAGGGTCAGGGTTAGGTTTGGCGTTGGGGTTGCGGTTGGTGTTGGGGTTAGCGTAGGTGTTAGTGTGGGTTTAGAGTTAGTGTTAGGTTTAGGGTTAGGGTTAAGGTTAGGTTTAGGGTTAGGGTTTGGGTTTGTGTTACGGTAGGGGTTACGGTTAGGTTTAGGGTTCGGGTTAGGGTTAGGGTTAGGGTTATGTTTTGCGTTGGGATTGGGGTTTGGGTTAGTGTTAGCGTTAGGGTTAGGGTTAAGATTAGGGTTAGGGTTAGGTTTGGCGTTGGGGTTGCGGTTGGGGTTGGGGTTAGCGTAGGGGTTAGGGTGGGGTTAGAGTTAGGGTTGGGGTTAGGATTAGGGTTAGGTTTAGGGTTAGGTTTAGTGTTAGGTTTGGGGTTGCTGTTTGGTTTGGGGTTAAGGTTAGGGTTAGGGTTATCTTTGGCGTTGGGGTTGCGGTTGGGGTTGGGGTTAGCGTAGGGGTTAGTGTGGGGTTAGCGTAAGGGTTAGGGTGGGGTTAGAGTTAGGGTTAGGGTTACGGTTAATGTTAAGTTTGGGGTTAGGGTTAGTGTTAGGGTTACGGTTAGTTTTAAGTTTGGGGTTAGGGTTAGGGTTAGGGTTTGGATTTGGGTTAGGGTTAGGTTTAGGGTTAGGGTTAGGGTTAGTGTTAGTGTTAGGGTTAGAGTTTGGGTTTGTGTTATGGTTAGGTTTTGTGTTAGGATTAGGGCTACGATTAGTGTCAGAGTTAGGATTGGAGTTGGGGTAGGGGTTGGGGTTTCTGTTAGGTTTAGGTTTAAGTTTAGGGTTTGGGTTACGGTTAGGGTTAATGGTAAGGGTTAGGGTTAGGGTTAGATTTGGGGTTGGTGTTGGGGGTGGGGTTAGGGATAGGGTTAGGGTTAGGGTTTGAGTTTGGGTTATGGTTTGGGTTAGGGTTGGGGTTAGGATTAGGGTTAGGGTTAGTGTTAGGGTTAGGGTTTTGGGTTAGGGTTAGGTTTAGGGTTAGGGTTAAGGTTAGGTCTAAGGTTAGGGTTAGAGTTAAGTTTAGGGTTAGGTTTAAGGTTAGGGTTAGGGTCAGGGTCAGGGTCTGGGTCAGGGTTAGGGTTAGGGTTAGGGTTAGGGTTAGGGTTTTGTTTAGTGTTGGGGTTTTGGTTAGGGTTAGTGTTAGGGTTAGGTTTAGGTTTAGGGTTAGTTTTGGGGTTGGTGTTGTGGTTGCGATAGGGTTAGTGTTAGGGTTAGTGTTAGGCTTGGAGTTTGGGTTGGGGATAGGGTTGCGGTTAGGGCAGGGTTAGCATTAGGGTTATGTTTAGCGTTGTAGTTTTGGTTAAGGTTAGGTTTAGGGTTAGGGTTAGGTTTGGAGTTGGTGATGGTGTTGGGGTTAGGGTTAGGGTTAAGGTTTGTTTTGGGGTTGGTGTTGGGGTTGAGGTTAGGGTTAGGGTTATGGTTAGAGTTAGGGTTAGGGTTAGGGTTACGGTTAGGGTTAGGGTTAGGGTTAGGGTCAGGGTCAGGGTTAGGGTTACGGTTAGGATTAGGGTTATGTTTAGCGTTGGGGTTTTGGTGAGGGTTAAGGTTAGGGTTAGGTTTAGGTTTAGGGTTAGTTTTGTGGTTGGTGTTGGGGTTGCGATAGGGTTAGTGTTAGGGTTAGTGTTAGGGTTGGAGTTTGGGTTGGGGTTAGGGTTGCGGTTAGGGTAGTGTTAGCATTAGGGTTATGTTTAGCGTTGGAGTTTTGGTTAAGGTTAGGGTTAGGGTTAGGGTTAGGTTTGGAGTTGGTGTTGGGGTTGGGGTTAGGATTAGGGTTAAGGTTAGAGTTTGGGTTAGTGTTTGTGCTAGGATTTATGGTTAGGTTTAGGGTTAGGGTTACGGTTTGTGTTAGGTTTGGGGTTAGGGTTAGGGTTAGAGTTAGGGTTAGGGTTTTGTTTAGGGTCAGCGTTGGGCTTGATGTTGTGGTTGGAGTTAGCGGTAGGGTTAGGGTTAGTGTTAGGGTTGGGGTTAGGGTTGGTGTTACGGTTGTTGTTAGCGTTAGGGTTAGCGTTAGGGTTACTTTTAGTGTTGGGGTTAGGGTTAGGGTTAAAGTTAGGGTTAGGGTTAGTGTTGGGGTTGCGGTTTAAGAGTTGGGGTTGGGGTAGGGTTAGGGTTAGGGTTAGCGTTAGGATTATGTTTAGCGTTGGGGTTTTGGTTAGGGTTACGTTTAAGGTTAGGGCTAGGGTTAGATTTTGGTGTTGGGGTTGTGGTTGGGTTTGGGGTTCGGGTTCGGGTTGTGGTTGGGGTTAGCGTAGGGGTTAGGGTGGGTTAGAGTTAGGGTTAGGGTTACGGTTAGTGATAGGATTGGGGCTAGGTCTAGGGTTAGGGTTAGGGTTGGCCTTGGTGTTGGGGTTGGAGTTAGCGGTAGGTTTAGGGTTAGTGTTAGGGTTGGGGTTAGGGTTGGGGTTAGAGTTAGGGTTATTTTTAGGGTTGGGGTTGGGGTTAGCGTAGGGGTTAGGGTGGGGTTAGAGTTAGGGTTAGGGTTACGGTTAGTTTTGGGGGTTGGGGTTGGGGTTGGGGTTAGATTTGGGGTTGGTGTTGGGGTGGGGTTAGGGATAGGGTTTGAGTTAGGGTTTGAGTTTGGGTTATGGTTTGGGTTAGGGTTGGGGTTAGGTTTATTGTTAGGGTTAGTGTTAGGGTTAGGGTTTGGGGTTAGGGTTAGGTTTAGGGTTAGGGTTAAGGTTAGGTCTAAGGTTAGGGTTAGAGTTAGGGTTAGGGTTAGGTTTAAGGTTAGGGTTAGGGTCAGGGTCAGGGTCAGGGTCAGGGTTAGGGTTAGGGTTAGGGTTAGGGTTATGTTTAGTGTTGGGGTTTTGGTTAGGGTTAGGGTTAGGGTTAGGTTTAGGTTTAGGGTTAGTTTTGGGGTTGGTGTTGGGGTTGCGATAGGGTTAGTGTTAGGGTTTGAGTCAGTGTTGGATTTGGGGTTGGTGTTGGGGTTAGGGTTAGTGTTAGGGTTAGTGTTAGGGTTGGAGTTAGCGTTGGGTTAGGGGTGCGGTTAGGGTAGGGTTAGCATTAGGGTTATGTATAGCGTTGGAGTTTTGGTTAAGGTTAGGGTTTGGTTTAGGGTTAGGTTTGGAGTTGGTGTTGGGGTTGGGGTTAGTGTTAGGGTTAAGGTTTGAGTCAGGGTTAGTGTTTGTACTAGGATTTAGGGTTAGGTTTAGGGTTAGGGTTAGGTTTTGGGGTTGGGGTTGTGTTGGGTTTGGGGTTGGGGTTGGGGTTCGGGTTGTGGTTGGGGTTAGCGTAGGGGTCAGGTTGGGGTTAGTGTTAGGGTTAGGGTTACGGTTTGTGTTAGGTTTGGGGTTTGGGTTAGGGTTAGAGTTAGGGTTAGTATTTTGTTTAGGGTTAGCGTTGTTTTTGGTGTTGGGGTTGGAGTTAGCGGTAGGGTTAGGGTTAGTGTTAGGGTTGGGGTTAGGGTTGGTGTTACGGTTGTGGTTAGCGTTAGGGTTAGCCTTAGGGTTACTTTTAGTGTTGGGGTTAGGGTTAGGGTTAGAGTTAGGGTTAGGTTTAGGGTTAGGTTTGGGGTTGGTGTTAGGCTTAGGGTTAGTGTTACGGGTAGCGTTAGGGTTAGGGTTAGGGTTAGGGTTAGGGTTAGGGTTGGGGTTGGGGTTAGAGTTGGGGTTGGGGTAGGGTTAGGTTTTGGGTTAGTTTTAGTGTTAGGGTTGGAGTTAGGGTTGGGGTTAGGGTTAGCGTTAGGGTTATGTTTAGCGTTGGGGTTTTGTTTTGGGTTACGGTTAAGGTTAGGGTTAGGGTTAGATTTTGGTGTTGGGTTTGGGGTTGGCTTTGGGGTTGGGGTTCGGGTTGTGGTTGGGGTTAGCGTAGGTGTTAGTGTGGGGTTAGAGTTAGGGTTAGGGTTACGGTTAGGGATAGGATTGGGGTTAGGTCTAGGGTTAGGGTTAGGGTTGGGCTTGGTGTTGGGGTTGGAGTTAGCGGTAGGTTTAGGGTTAGGGTTGGGGTTAGGGTTGGAGTTAGAGTTGGGGTTCGGGTTAGGGTTAGCGTTAGGGTTATTTTTAGGGTTGGGGTCGGGGTTAGCGTAGGGGTTAGGGTGGGGTTAGAGTTAGGGTTAGGGTTACGGTTAGTGTTAGGTTTGGGGTTAGGGTTAGGTTTAGTGTTAGGGTTAGGGTTTGGGTTTGTTCTATGATTAGGGTTTGGCTAAGAGTTAGGGTTAGGGTTAGTGTTAGGGTTAGGGTTATGGCTACGATTATTGTTAGGTTTGGGGTTAGGGTTAGGGTTAGTGTTTAGATTTATGTTAGGGTTAGTGTTTAGATTTGTGTTAGGCTTAGGTTTTGGGTTATGGTTAATTTTACAGTTAGGGTTAGGGATAGGATTAGGGTTAGGGTTAGTGTTAGGGTTAGGGTTTGGGTTTGTGTTAGGATTAGGGTTACGGTCAGAGTTAGGATTGGAGTTGGGGTTGGGGTTTGGGTTGGAGTTAGGGTTAGGGTTAGGGTTTCTGTTAGGATTAGGGTTAAGATTAGGGTTTGGGTTAGGGTTAGCGTTAAGTGTTAGGTTTAGGGTTAGGGTTAGATTTGGGGTTGGTGTTGGGGTTGGCGTTAGGTTTAGTGTAAGGATTTGGTTTGGGTTACGGTTTGGGTTAGGGTTAGTGTTTGGGTTAGGGTTTGGGTTAGGGTCAGGGTTGGAGTTGGGTTTGAGGTTGGGGTTAGGGTTAGGTTTAGGGTTTGTGTTAGGGTTGGTGTTAGGGTTTGTGTTAGGGTTAGGTTTAGGGTTAGGGTTAGGCTTAGGCTTAGGTTTGGGTTTGTGGTTGGGAATAGAGTTAGGGTTAGGGTTAAGGTTAGTATTAGTGTTAGGGTTAGCGTTAAGTTAGTGTTAGTGTTAGGGTTATGGTTATGGTTAGGGTTAGGATTTCGTTAGGGTTAGTGTTAGGTTGGGTGTTAGGGTTGGGTTTATGGTTGCGGTTAGGGTTAGGATTAGGGTTAGTATTAGGATTTGGGTTAGGGTTAGGGTTAGGGTTAGGGTTAGGGTTAGAGTTAGGGTTATGTTTAGGGTTGGGGGTGGAATTTATGTTAGGGTTAGGGTTAGGGTTACGGTTAGGGTTAGGTTTAGGGTTAGGGTTAGTGTTAGTGTTAGGGTGTAGGTTAGTGTTAGGTTTAGGGTTAGGGTTATGGGTTGAGGTTAGCGTAGGGGTTAGGGTGGGGTTAGAGTTAGGGTTAGTGTTAGCGTTAGGGTTATGTTTAGGGTTGGGGTTTGGATTTGGGTTAGGTTTAGGGGTATGGTTAGGTTTAGGGTTAGGGTTATGGGTATAGTTAGGTTTAGGGTTTGGGTTAGGGTTAGGTTTAAGATTATATTTAGCGTTGGGGTTAGGGTTAGGGTTAGGGTTAGGGTTAGGGTTTGGGTTAGGGTCAGCGTTAGGTTTAGCGTTAGGTTTAGTGTTAGGGTTAGGGTTAGGGTTGGGTTTAGGGTTGGGGTTATGGTTGATGTTAGGGTTTCGTTAGTGTTAGGGATAGTTGGGGTATAGGGTTGGGATTATGGTTACGGTTAGGGTTAGGATTAGGGTTAGGATTAGGGTTAGGATTAGGATTTGGGATAGGGTTAGGGTTGCGGTTTGTGTTTGTGTTATTGTTAGGGTTTGGATTAGGTTTAGAGTAAGGATTTTGTTTAGGGTCCGGGCTGGGGTTGGGGTTGGGGTTGGGGTTAGTGGTAGGGTTATGGTTAGTGTTAGGGTTAGTGTTACGGTTGGGGTTAGGGTTGGGGTTAGGGTTAGGTTTAGCGTTAGGGTTATGTTTCGGGTTGGGTTGGGGTTTGGGTTAGGGTTGGGGTTAGGGTTAGGGTTGGGGTTAGGGTTAGGGTTAGGGTTAGGGTTAGGGTTGGGGTTAGGGTTAGGGTTAGGGTTAGGGTTAGGGTTGGGGTTGGGGTTGGGGTTGGGTTTGGGTTTGGGGTTAGGGATAGGGTTAGGGTTGGGGTTAGGTTTAGGGTTAGGCTTGGGGGTGGGGTTGGGGTTGGGGTTGGGGTTAGGGTTAGGGTTAGTGTTAGGATTAGGGTTAGGGTTAGTGTTGGGGTTAGGGTAAGGGTTGGGGTTAGGGTTGGGGTTAGGGTTGGGGTTAGGGTTAGGGTTAGGGTTAGGGTTAGGGTTCGGGTTGGGGTTAGGGTTGGGTTGGGGTTAGGGTTGGGGTTAGTATTAGGGTTAGGTTTAGGGTTAGGGTTAGTATTAGGGTTAGGGTTAGGGTTAGGGTTGGTTTTACGGTTTGGGTTAGGTATAGTGTTAGGTTTGGGGTTGTGGTTGGGGTTAGAGTCAGGGTTAGTGTTAAGGTTAGTGTTAGTGTTAGGTTTAGCGTTAGGTTTAGTGTTAGGGTTAGGGTTAGGGTTGGGTTTAGGGTTGGGTTTGGGTTAGGGTTGGGGTTAGGGTTGGGGTTAGGGTTGGGGTTAGGGTTAGGTTTAGGGTTAGGGTTAGGCTTAGTGTTAGGGTTAGGGTTAGGGTTAGGGTTGGGGTTGAGGTTAGGGTTAGAGTTATGGTTAGGGTTAGGGTTGGGGTTGGGGTTGGGGTTAGGGTTAGGTTTAGGGTTGGGGTTAATATTGGTGTTAGTGTTAGGGTTAGGGTTAGGGTTAGGGTTAGGGTTAGGGTTGGGGTTGGGGTTAGGGTTTGGGTTAGGGTTAGGGTTAGGGTTAGGGTCAGGGTTAGGGTTGGGGTTAGGGTTAGGGTTAGGTTTAGGGTTAGGTTTGGGTTTGGTGTTGGGGTTGGTGTTAGGGTTAGGGTTAGGATTATTGTTAATGTTAAGATTAAGGTTAGGGTTAGGTTTAGTGTTAGGGTTAGGTTTGGGGTTTGGGCTTGGTGTTGGGGTTGGGGTTAGCGTAGGGATTAGGGTTACGGTTGGGGTTAGGGTTTCGTTAGGGTTAGGGTTATGTTGGCGGTTAGGGTTGGGGTTATGGTTCCAGTTAGCGTTAGGATTAGGGTTAGGGTTTGGATTTGGGTTAGGGTTAGGGTTTTCGTTAGGATTAGGCTTAGGGTTGGGGTCAGAGTTAGGATTTGTTTGGGGTTGGGGTTATGTTTAGGGTTAGGTTTTTAGTTTGGGGTAGGGTTAGGTTTAGAGTTAGGATTAGTGTTAGTGTTAGGGTTAGGGTTAGGGTTAGGGTTAGGGTTATGATTAGGGTTAGGGTTTGGGGTATGGTCAGGGTTGGGGCTGGGTTTGGGGTTGGGGTTAGGGTTAGGGTTAGGGTTTGTGTTAGTGTTGGAGTTATTGTTGAGGTTAGGGTTAGGGTTAGCGTTATTGTTATATTTAGGGTGGGGTTTGGGTTTGGTTTAGGGTTAAGGTTAGGGTTAGGGTTAGGGTTAGGGTTAGGTTTAGGGTTAGGTTTGGGTTTGGAGTTGGCGTTGGGGTTAGGGTTATGGTTAGGTTTAATGTTAATGCTAGGGTTAAGGTTAGGGTTAAGGTTAGCGTTAGGATTACGGTTAGGGTTAGGGTTAGGATTGGGGTTAGGTTTACGGTTAGGGTTGGGGTTTCGGTTAGAGTTAGTTTTACGGCTAGGGTTAGCGTTAGGATTAGGGTTAGGTTAGAGTTAGTGTTAGGGTTTGGGTTTGTGTTAGGGTTAGGGTTTGCGTTATAATTAGGCTTAGGGTTAGGGTCAGAGTTTAGGGTTGGGGTTGGGGTTATGTTTAGGGTTAGGTTTTTGGTTTGGGGTAGGGTTAGTGTTAGAGTTAGGATTAGTGTTAGTGTTAGGGTTAGGGTTAGGTTTAGGGTTGGGGTTGGGGTTAGGGTTAGGGTTAGGTTTGGGGTTAGGGTTGGGGTTAGGTTATTGTTGTGGTTAGGTTTCGGTTTAGTGTTGGGGTTAGAGTTAGTTTTTAGGGTTAGGGTTAGGGTTAGGGTTAGGGTTGGAGTTAGGGATAGGGTTAGGGTTAGGGTTAGGGTTGGGGTTAGGGTTAGGGTTAGGGTTAGGGTTAGGTTTGGGGTTTGGGATAGGGTTAGTGTTAGGGTTAGGGTTTTGGTTTGGGTTAGTGTTAGGGTTTGCGCTAGGGTTAAGTTTACGTTTAGGGTTAGGGTTAGGATTAGCGTTATATTTAGTGTTAGGGTTAGTGTTTGGGTTTGTGTTAGGATTTGGGTTTGGGTTAGGGTTAGGGTTAGGGTTAGGGTTAGGGTTAGGGTTAGGGCTACGGTTAGTGTTAGTTTTGGGGTTAGGGTTAAGGTTAGGGTTAGGGTTAGGGTTAGGGTTGGGGTTAGGTTTGGGGTTAGGGTTAGGGTTAGGTTTAGGGTTAGGGATATGGTAGGGTTAAGATTTGGTTTTGTTTAGGGTTTGGGTTTGGTTTAGGGTTAGTTTTAGGGTTGAGGTTAGTATTAGAGTTAGGGTTATTGTTTGCGTTAGGGTTAGGGTTAAGTTTAGGGATTGTGTTAGCGTTAGCGTTATGTTTAGAGTTAAGGTTAGGGTTAAGGTTGGGGTTAGGGTTAGGGTTTAGGTTTGATCTTGGCTTTGGGTTTGTGTTTGGGTTAGGCTTAGTGTTAGTGTTAGGACTTGGGTTAGGGTTAGGGTTTGGATTAAGTCAGGGTTGGGGTTGGGTCTGGGGTTGGCGTTAGGATTAGGGTTAGGGTTAGGGTTAGGGTTGGAGTTAGGGTTGGGGTTAGGGTTCCAGTTAGGGTTAGGATTAGGTTTAGTGTTAGGATTTGGCTTAAGGTTAGGGTTGAGGTTTGGGTTTGTGTTATTGTTAGTGTTTGGGTTAGGGTTAGGGTTAGGGTTATGGTAAGGGTTAGGGCTAGGGATAGATTTAGTGTTAGGTTTAGGATTAGCGTTAGGGTTTGGGTTAGGGTTAGGGTATATTTGGGTTTGGAGTTGGTGTTGGGGTTAGGCCTAGGGTTAGGGTTATGTTTAGGGTTAGTGTTAATGTTAGGGTTAAGATTAGGGATAAGTTTAGGGTTAGGCTTAGGTTTGGGGTTTGGGTTGGGGTTGCGGTTGGGTTTAGCGTAGTGGCTAGGGTGGGGTTGGATTTAGTGTAAGTTTTACGGTTAGTGTTAGGTTTGGGGGTAAGGGGTAGGATTATGTTTAGGATTTGGGTTAGGTTTAGGGATAGGGTTAGGGTTTGGGGTATGGTCAGGTTTGGGACTGGGTTTGGGGTTGGGGTTAGGGTTAGGGTTAGGGTTAGAGTTTGTGTTTGTGTTGGAGTTATTGTTGAGGTTAGGGTTAGGGTTAGCGTTATTGTTATATTTAGGGTGGGGTTTGGGTTTGGGTTAGGGTTAGGGTTAGGGTTAGGGTTAGTGTTAGGGTTGGGGTTAGGTTTACGGTTAGGGTTAGGATTAGGGTTAGTATTAGGGTTAGGGTTAGGGCTAAGGTTAGTGTTAGTTTTGGCGTTAGGGTTAAGGTTAGGGTTAGGGTTAGGGTTAGGGTTAGGGTAAGGCTTAGGTTTGGGGTTGTGGTTGTGGTTGGGGTTGGGATTGGGGTTGGGATTGGGCTTAGGTTTAGGGTTAGGGTTAGGGTTAGGTTTAGGGTTAGGGTAAGGGTTTGGGTTAGGGTTGGGGTTGATGTTGGGTTGGGTTGGGGTTGGTGTTGGGGTTGGGGTTGGGGTTGGGGTTAGGGTTAGGGTTAGGGTTAAGGTTAGGGTTGGGTTTAGGGTTAGGGTTAGGGTTAGGGTTAGGGTTGGGGTTGGGGTTAGGGTTGGGGTTAGGGTTAGGGTTATGGTTGGGGTTAGAGTTGGGGTTAGATATAGGGTTAGTTTAAGAGTTAGGGTTAGGTTTAAAGTTAGAGTTGAGGTTAGGGTTGCGGTTACGGTTAGGGTTAGGGTTAGGGTAAGGGTTAGGGTTTGGGTTAGGGTTAGGGTTAGGGTTAGGGTTAGGGTTAGGGTTGGTGTTGGGGTTGGTGTTAGGTTTAGGGTTGGGGTTAATGTTGGGGTAGGGTTAGGGTTAGGTTTAGGGTTAGGGTTAGGGTTGGTGTTAGTGTTGGGGTTATGGTTACGGTTATGGTTAGGGTTAGGGTTAGGGTTAGGGTTAGTGTTGGGGTTGATGTTGGGGTTGGGGTTGGGGTTGGGGTTTGGGTTGGGGTTAGGGTTAGGTTTAGGTTTAGGGTTAGGGTTAGGGTTGGGGTTAGGGTTGGGTTAGGATTAGGGTTAGGGTTAGGGTTGGGGTTGGGGTTAGTGTTGGGGTTAGGGTTAGGGTTAGGGTTGGGGTTAGCCTAGGGGTTATGATTAGTGTTGGGGTTAGGGTTTAGTTAGGGTTAGGGTTAGTGTTAGGGTTAGGATTTGGGTTAGGGTTAGGTTTAGTTTTAGGGTTAGGGTTTGGATTAAAGTCAGGGTTGGTTTGTGTCTGGGGTTGGGGTTGGGATTAGGGTTAGGGTTAGGGTTAGGGTTGGGGTTAGGGTTGGAGTTAGGGTTGGGGTTGTGATTTGGCTTAGCGTAAGCGTTAGGGTTAGGGTTAGGGTAAGGTTTAGGGTTAGGTTTGGGGTTGGTGTTGGGGTTGGTGTTAGGGTTAGGGTGAGGATTATTGTTAATGTTAGGAATAACGTTAGGGTTATGTTTAGTGTTAGGGTTAGTTTGGGGGTTGGGGTTGGGGTTGGGGATTTGGTTAGCGTAGGGGTTAGGGTTAGGGTTGGGGTTAGGGTTTCGTTAGGGATAGGGTTAGGTTGGCGGTTAGGGTTGGGGTTATGGTTCCAGTTAGGTTTAGGATTAGGGTTAGGGTTTGGATTTGGGTTAGGGTTAGGGTTAGGGTTAAGGTTTGGTTTTGTGTTATTGTTAGTGTTTGGGTTAGGGTTAGGGTTAGGGTTATGGTAATGGTTAGGGCTAGGGTTAGGGTTAGGGTTAGGGTTAGGGTTTTTGTTAGGGTTATTGTTAGGGTTACGGTTAGGGTTAGGGTTTGTGTTAGGGTTAGGGTTAGGTTTGGGTTTGGAGTTGGGGTTGGGGTTAGGGCTAGGGTTAGGGTTATGGTTAGGGATAGTGTTAATGTTAGGGTTAAGGTTAGGGATAAGTTTAGGGTTAGGCTTAGGTTTGGGGTTTGAGTTGGGGTTGCGGTTGGGTTTAGCGTAGAGGCTAGTGTGGGGTTGGATTTAGTGCAAGTTTTACGGTTAGTGTTAGGTTTGGGGGTAAGGGTTAGGGGTAGGGTTAGGTTTAGGATTTGGGTTAGGGTTAGGGTTAGGGTTAGGGTTAGGGTTAGGGTTGGGGTTAGGGTTAGGGTTTAGGTTTGATCTTGGCTTTGGGTTTGGGTTTGGGTTAGGCTTAGTGTTAGTGTTAGGATTTGGGTTAGGGTTAGGGTTAGGGTTAGGGTTAGGGTTAGGGATAGGGTTAGCGTTTGGGTATGGTCAGGGTTGGGGCTGGGTTTGGGGTTGGGGTTATTGTTAGGGTTAGGGTTTGCGTTAGAATTAGGCTTAGGGTTAGAGTCAGAGTTTGGGGTTGGGGTTGGGGTTATGTTTAGGGTTAGGTTTTTGGTTTGGGGTAGGGGTAGGTTTAGAGTTAGGATTAATGTTAGTGTTAGGGTTAGGGTTAGGTTTAGGGTTAGGGTTGGGGTTAGGGTTAGGGTTAGGGTTGGGGTTAGGGTTGGGGTTATGGTTAGGGTTAGGGTTAGGGTTAGGGTTAGGGTTAGGGTTATGGTTAGGGTTTGGGTTAGGGTTATTGTTGGGGTTAGGTTTCGGGTTAGGGTTGGGGTTAGAGTTAGTTTTAGGGTTAGGGTTAGTGTTAGGGTTAGGGTTAGGGTTAGGGTTGGGGTTAGGATTGGAGTTAGGGATAGGGTTAGGGTTAGGGTTAGGGTTAGGGTTAGGGTTAGTGTTAGGGTTAAGGTTAGAGTTAGTGTTAGGGTTAGGGTTAGGGTTAGGGTTTAGGTTTGATCTTGGCTTTGGGTTGGGGTTTGGGTTAGGCTTAGTGTTAGTGTTAGGATTTGGGTTAGGGTTAGGGTTTGGATTAAGTCAGGGTTGGGGTTGGGTCTGGGGTTGGCGTTAGGATTAGGGTTAGGGTTAGGGTTAGGGTTGGAGTTAGGGTTGGGGTTAGGGTTCCAGTTAGGGTTAGGATTAGGTTTAGGGTTAGGATTTGGCTTAGGGTTAGGGTTAAAGTTTGGGTTTGTGTTATTGTTAGTGTTTGGGTTAGGGTTAAGGTTAGGGTTATGGTAAGGGTTAGGGCTAGGGTTAGTTTTAGGGTTAGGGTTATGTTTGGGTTTGGAGTTGGTGTTGGGGTTAGGGCTAGGGTTAGGGTTATGGTTAGGGTTAGTGTTAATGTTAGGGTTAAGATTAGAGATAAGTTTAGGGTTAGGCTTAGGTTTGGGGTTTGGGTTGGGGTTGCGGTTGGGTTTAGCGTAGTGGCTAGGGTGGGGTTGGATTTAGTGTACGTTTTACGGTTAGTGTTAGGTTTGGGGGTAAGGGTAGAGGGGTAGGATTATGTTTAGGATTTGGGTTAGGTTTAGGGATAGGGTTAGGGTTTGGGGTATGGTCAGGGTTGGGGCTGGGTTTGGGGTTGGGGTTAGGGTTAGGGTTAGGGTTAGAGTTTGTGTTAGTGTT
>OZ024747.1:29365857-29368357 GCA_964016885.1 Eledone cirrhosa | reverse complement strand
GGGCTAGGGTTAGGTTTAGGGTTAGAGTTAGGGTTGGGTTAGGGCTAGGGTTAGGGTTGGGGTTAGGGTTAGGGTTAGGGTTTGGGTTAGCGTTAGGTTTTTAATTAGGATTTGGGTTTCGTTAGGGTTAGGTTGGGGGTTAGGGTTGGGGTTATGGTTTCGGTTACGGTTAGGATTAGGGTTAGGGTTAGGATTTGGTTTAAGGTTAGGGTTAGGATTAGCGTTTGGATTTGTGTTATTGTTGGGGTTGGGTTAGGGTTAGGGTTAGGGTTAGGTTTAGGGATAGGGTTAGGGTTAGGGTTAGGGTTAGGGTTTGGGTTAGGGTCAGGGTTGGTGTTGGGGTTAGGGCTACGGTTAGGGTTAGGGTTAGCGTTAAAGTTAGGGCTAGGGTTAGGTTTAGGGTTAGGGTTGGAGTTATGTCTGTGTTTAGGGTTGGAGTTAGCTTTAGGGTTAGCGTTAGGGTTATGTTTAGAGTTTGGGTTTGGGTTATGGTTAGGGTTAGTGCTAGGGTATAGAATTATGTTTAGGGTTAGGGTTAGGTTTTGGGATTAGGGTTGGGGTTGGGGTTGGGGTTGGGGTTAGCGTAGGGGTTAGGGTGGGGTTAGAGTTAGGGTTAGGTTTACGGTTAGTGTTAGGTTTCGGGTTAGTTTTAAGGTTATTGTTAGGGCTAGGATTTGGCTTAGGGTTAGGGTTAGGGTTTGCGCTAGGGTTAAGGTTAGGGTTTGTGATTCGTTAGGGTTAGGGTTAGGTTGGGGATTAGTGTTGGGGTTATGCTTATGGTTAGGCTTAGGATTAGTGTTTGGGTTAGGATTTGGGTTAGGGTTAGGTTAAGGATTAGGTTTTGGATTTGTGTTATTGTTGGGGTTGGTGTTGGGGTTAGGGTTAGGGTTAGATTTCTGTTTGCGTTATGATTGGGTTTGGGTTAGTGTTAGGTTTAGGGGTAAGGTTAAGGTTAGGGTTACGGTTAAGATTAGGGTTAGGGTTAGGTTAAGGTTAGGTTAGGGTTAGGGTTAAGGTTTGGTTTGGGGTTAGGGTTTGGGTTTGGGTTAGGGTTAGTTTTATGGTTAAGGTTAGTGTTAGGGTTAGGGTTATGGTTAGGGTTTGGGTTTGTGTAAGGGTTTGGGTTTGGGTTAGCGTTAGGTTTAGTTTTAGGGTTAGGGTTAGGGTTTGGGTTAGCGTTAGGTTTTTAATTAGGATTTGGATTTCGTTAGGGTTAGGTTGGGGGTTAGGGTTGGGGTTATGGTTTCGGTTAGGGTTAGGGTTAGGGTTAGGGTTAGGGTTAGGGTTAGGGTTAGGTTTAGGGTTAGGTTTGGGTTTGGAGTTGGCGTTGGGGTTAGGGTTATATGTTAGGTTTAATGTTAATGCTAGGGTTAAGGTTAGGGTTAGGGTTAGGGTTAGGGTTAGGATTGGGGTTAGGTTTACGGTTAGGGCTAGGGTTTCGGTTAGGGTTAGTTTTACGGCTAGGGTTAGCGTTAGGATTAGGGTTAGGTTAGAGTTTGTGTTAGGGTTTGGGTTTACGTTAGTGTTAGGGTTTGCGTTAGAATTAGGCTTAGGCTTAGGGTTAGAGTTAGGAATTGGTTTGGGGTTGGGGTTGGGGTTATGTTTAGGGTTAGATTTTTGGTTTGGGGTAGGGTTAGGTTAGGGTTAGGATTAGTGTTAGTGTTAGGGTTAGGGTTAGGGTTAGGGTTGGGGTTAGGGTTGGGGTTATGGTTAGGGTTAGGGTTAGGGTTAGGGTTATGGTTAGGGTTTGGTTTAGGGTTATTGTTGGGGTTAGGTTTCTGGTTAGGGTTGGGGTTAGAGTTAGTTTTAAGGTTAGGGTTAGCGTTAGGGTTAGGGTTAGGGTTGGGGTTAGGGTTGGAGTTAGGGTTGGAGTTAGGGGTAGGGGTAGGGGTAGGGTTAGGGTTAGGGTTAGGTTTAGGGTGGAGGTTAGGGTTAGTGTTAGGGTTAGGATTAGGGTTATGGTTAGGGTTAGGGTTGGGGTTAGGATTAGGGTTAGGGTTAGGGTTAGGGTTAGGTTTGGGGTTTGGGATAGGGTTAGTGTTAGGGTTAGGGTTTTGGTTAGGGTTAGAGTTAGTGTTTGCGCTAGGGTTAAGTTTACGTTTAGGGTTAGGGTTAGGATTAGCTTTATATTTAGTGTTAGGGTTAGTGTTTGGGTTTGTGTTAGGATTTGAGTTTGGGTTACGGTTAGGGTTAGGGTTAGGGTTAGGGTTAGGGCTACGGTTAGTGTTAGTTTTGGGGTTAGGATTAAGGTTAGGGTTAGGGTTAGGGTTAGGTTTAGGGTTAGGGTTGGGGTTGGGGTTGGGTTTGGGGTTGGGTTTGGGGTTGGGGTTGGGGTTATGTTTAGGTTTAGGGTTACGGTTAGGTTTAGGGTTAGGTTTATGGTTAGGTTTAGGGTTGGTGTTGATGCTGGGGTTGGGGTTTGGGTTTGGGTTGGGGTTGGGGTTGGGGTTGGGGTTGGGGTTAGGGTTAGGGTTAGGGTTAGGGTTAGGGTTGGGGTTGG
>OZ024747.1:29355857-29358357 GCA_964016885.1 Eledone cirrhosa | reverse complement strand
TTAGGGTTAGGGTTAGGGTTAGGGTTAGGGATAGGGTTAGGGTTAGGGTTAGGGTTAGGGTTAGGGTTTGGGTTAGGGTCAGGGTTGGTGTTGGGGTTGGGGTTAGGGTTAGGGTTAGGGTTAGGGTTAAAGTTAGGGCTAGGGTTAGGTTTAGGGTTAGGGTTAGGGTTAGTGTTAGGGCTAGGGTTAGGGTTAGGGTTAGGGTTAGGGTTAGGTTTAGGGTTTGGGTTAGCGTTAGGTTTTTAATTAGGATTTGGGTTTCGTTAGGGTTAGGTTGGGGGTTAGGGTTGGGGTTATGGTTTCGGTTACGGTTAGGATTAGGGTTAGGGTTAGGATTTGGTTTAAGGTTAGGGTTAGGATTAGCGTTTGGATTTGTGTTATTGTTGGGGTTGGGTTAGGGTTAGGGTTAGGGTTAGGGTTAGGGATAGGTTTAGTGTTAGGGTTAGGGTTAGGGTTAGGGTTTGGGTTAGGGTCAGGGTTGGTTTGTGGGGGTTGGGGTTAGGGTTAGGGTTAGGGTTAGCGTTAAAGTTAGGGCTAGGGTTAGGTTTAGGGTTAGGGTTGGAGTTAGGGTTGTGTTTAGGGTTGGGGTTAGGTTTAGGGTTAGCGTTAGGGTTATGTTTAGAGTTTGGGTTTGGGTTAGGGTTAGGGTTAGTGCTAGGGTATAGAATTATGTTTAGGGTTAGGGTTAGGTTTTGGGGTTAGGGTTGGGGTTGGGGTTGGGGTTGGGGTTAGCGTAGGGGTTAGGGTGGGGTTAGAGTTAGGGTTAGGTTTACGGGTAGTGTTAGGTTTGGGGTTAGGTTTAAGGTTATTGTTAGGGCTAGGATTTGGCTTAGGTTTAGGGTTAGGATTTGCGCTAGGGTTAAGGTTAGGGTTTGTGTTTCGTTAGGGTTAGGGTTAGGTTGGGGATTAGTGTTGGGGTTATGCTTATGGTTAGGCTTAGGATTAGTGTTAGGGTTAGGATTTGGGTTAGGGTGAGGATAAGGATTAGGGTTTGGATTTGTGTTATTGTTGGGGTTGGTGTTGGGGTTTGGGTTAGGGTTATGGTTAGGGTTAAGGTTAGGGCTAGGGTTAGGGTTAGGGTTAGATTTCTGTTTGCGTTATGCTTGGGTTTGGGTTAGGGTTAGGTTTAGGGGTAAGGTTAGGTTTAGGGTTACGGTTAAGATTAGGGTTAGGGTTAGGTTAGGGTTAGGGTTAGGGTTAGGGTTAGGGTTAGGGTTAAGTTTAGGGTTAGGGTTAGGGTTAGGGTTAGGGTTAGGGTTAAGGTTTGGTTTGGGGTTAGGGTTTGGGTTAGGGTTAGTTTTATGGTTAAGGTTAGTGTTAGGGTTAGGGTTATTGTTTGCGTTAGGGTTAGGGTTAAGTTTAGGGTTAGTGTTAGCGTTAGGGTTAGGTTTAGAGTTAAGGTTAGGGTTAGGGTTGGGGTTGGGGTCAGGGTTAGGGTTTGGGTTTGATCTAGGGTTTGGGTTTGGGTTAGGGTTAGTGTTAGTGTTAGGATTTGGGTTAGGGTTAGGTTTAGGGTTAGGGTTTGGATTAAAGTCAGGGTTCGGGTTGGGTCTGGGGTTGGGGTTAGGATTAGGGTTAGGGTTAGGTTTAGTGTTAGGTTTGGGGTTGGTGTTGGGATTGGGGTTAGGGTTAGGGTTAGGATTATTGTTAATGTTAGGATAAAGGTTAGGATTAGGTTTAGTGTTAGGGTTAGGTTTGGGGTTGAGGTTGGTTTTGGGGTTGGGGTTAGCGTAGGAGTTAGGGTTAGGTTTGGGGTTAGGGTTTCGTTAGGGTTAGGGTTAGGTTGGATGTTAGGGTTGGTGTTATGGTTCCAGTTATGGTTAGGATTAGGGTTAGGGTTAGGATTTAGGTTAGGGTTAAGATTTGGGTTTGTGTTATTGTTAGTGTTTGGGTTAGGGTTAGGGTTAGGGTTATGGTAAGGGTTAGGGCTAGGGTTAGTGTTAGGGTTAGGGTTAGGATTAGGGTTAGATTTTGGGTTAGGGTTAGTGTTAGGGTTTGGGTTAGGGTTAGTGTTTGGGTTAGGGTTAGGGTAGGTTTGGGTTTGGAGTTGTGGTTGGGGTTAGGGCTAGGGTTAGGGTTATGGTTAGGGTTAGTGTTAATGTTAGGGTTAAGGTTAGGGATAAGTTTAGGGTTAGGCTTAGGTTTGGGGTTTGGGTTGGGGTTGCGGTTGGGTTTACGTAGTGGCTAGGGTGGGGTTGGATTTAGTATTAGTTTTACGGTTAGTGTTAGGTTTGGGGTTAAGTTTAGAGGGGTAGGGTTATGTTTAGGATTTGGGTTAGAGTTAGGGTCAGGGTTAGGGTTAGGGTTAGGTTTAGGGATAGGGTTAGGGTTTGGGGTATGGTCAGGGTTAGGGCTGGGTTTGGGGTTGGGGTTAGAGTTAGGGTTAGGGTTAGGGTTAGGGTTAGGGTTGGGGTTGGGATTACGGATATGGTTAGGGTTGGGGTTAGGGTTAAGGTTAGGGTTAGGGTTAGGGTTAGGTTTAGGGTTAGGTTTAGTGTTA
>OZ024747.1:29320857-29340857 GCA_964016885.1 Eledone cirrhosa | reverse complement strand
TTGGGGTTAGGGTTAGTGTTAGGGTTAGTGTTAGGGTTAGGGTTAGGGTTTTGGTTTAGGTTAGGGTTAGGTTTAGGGTAAGGGTTTGGTTTTGGGTTTAGGTTTGGTTTAGCGTTAGGGTTAGTGTTAGGGTTAGAGTTAGGGTTTGGGTTAGGGTTTTAGCTAGGGTTACGATTAGGGTTTGGGTTAGGGTTAGGGTTAGGCTTAGTTTTAGGGTGAGGGTCACGGTTAGGTTGAGGGTTATGATTTGGGTTTGCGTTAGGGTTAGAGCTAGGGTTAATGTTAGTTTTGGGATTAGGGTTTGGATTAGGCTTAGGCTTAGGGTTAGGGTTGGGCTTGGAGTGCGGGTTAGCGTTGGGTTTAGGGTTGAGGTTAAGGTTAGGGTTAGGTTTAGGGTTAGGGATAGGGTTAGAGTTATGGTTGGGGTTAGGTTTAGCGTTGGGGTTAGGGTTTGGATTAGAGTTAGCGTTGGGTTTGTGTTCGGGTTTGGGTTAGTGTTAGGTTTAGGGTTAATGTAAGAGTTAGGTTTGTGTTAGGGTTAAGGATTTGGTTAGGGTTATGGTTAGGGTTAGGGTTAAGGTTAGGATTGGGGTTGGGGTTGGGGTTGGGGTTAGGCCTAGTTTTAGGGTTAGGGTTTGTGTTAGGGTTTGGGTTTGTGTTTGGGTTAGTGTTAGGTTTATGTTTAGGGTTAGCTTTTTATTTTTGGGTTAGGTTAGGATTAGTGTTAGGGTTATGTTTAGGGTTAGGGATAGGGTTTGGGTTAGGTTTTGAGTAAGGGTTAGGGTTAGGGTTTGTGTTTGGGTTAGGATTAGGGATAGGGTTAGGGTTAGTGTTGCGGTTTGGGTTGAAGTTGGGGTTGGTGTTGGTGTGGGGGTTAGGGTTAGGATTGGTGTTGGGGTTTGCGTTACGGTTAGGGTTAGGGTTTGCGTTAGGGTTAGGGTTAGGTTTAGGGTAATGGTTAGGGTTAGAGTTAGGATTGTGGTTGGGGTAGGGGTTGGGTTGGGTTAGAGTTGGTGTTAGGGTTGGGTTAGGGTTAGGGTTAGGGTTTTTGTTTGGGTTTAGGTTTGTTTTAGGGTTAGGGTTAGGTTTGGGGTTGGGGTTGGGGTTGGGGTTGTGGTTAGCGTAAGGTTTAATGTTGGGGTTAGGGTTAGTGTTAGGGTTAGTGTTAGGGTTAGGGTTAGGGTTTTGGTTTAGGTTAGGGTTAGGTTTAGGGTAAGGGTTTGGTTTTGGGTTTAGGTTTGGTTTAGCGTTAGGGTTAGTGTTAGGGTTAGAGTTAGGGTTTGGGTTAGGGTTTTAGCTAGGGTTACGATTAGGGTTTGGGTTAGGGTTAGGGTTAGGCTTAGTTTTAGGGTGAGGGTCACGGTTAGGTTGAGGGTTATGATTTGGGTTTGCGTTAGGTTTAGGGCTAGGGTTAATGTTAGTTTTGGGATTAGGGTTTGGATTAGGCTTAGGCTTAGGGTTAGGGTTGGGCTTGGAGTGCGGGTTAGCGTTGGGTTTAGGGTTGAGGTTAAGGTTAGGGTTAGGTTTAGGGTTAGGGATAGGGTTAGAGTTATGGTTGGGGTTAGGTTTAGCGTTGGGGTTAGGGTTTGGATTAGAGTTAGCGTTGGGTTTGGGTTCGGGTTTTGGTTAGTGTTAGGTTTAGGGTTAATGTAAGTGTTAGGTTTGTGTTAGGGTTAAGGATTTGGTTAGGGTTATGGTTAGGGTTAGGGTTAAGGTTAGGATTGGGGTTGGGGTTGGGGTTGGGGTTAGGCCTAGTTTTAGGGTTAGGGTTTGTGTTAGGGTTTGGGTTTGTTTGGGTTAGGGTTAGGTTTATGTTTAGGCTTAGCGTTTATTTTTGGGTTAGGGTTAGGATTAGTGTTAGGGTTATGTTTAGGGTTAGGGATAGGGTTTGGGTTAGGTTTTGAGTAAGGGTTAGGGTTAGGGTTTGTGTTTGGGTTAGGATTAGGGATAGGGTTAGGGTTAGTGTTGCGGTTTGGGTTGAAGTTGGGGTTGGTGTTGGTGTGGGGGTTAGGGTTAGGATTGGTGTTGGGGTTTGCGTTACGGTTAGGGTTAGGGTTTGCGTTAGGGTTAGGGTTAGGTTTAGGGTAATGGTTAGGGTTAGAGTTAGGGTTGTGGTTGGGGTAGGGGTTGGGTTGGGTTAGAGTTCGTGTTAGGGTTGGGTTAGGGTTAGGGTTAGGGTTGGTGTTGGGGTTGGGTTGGGGTTGAGGTTGCGGTTGGGGTTAGGGTTAGGGTTAGGCTTAGGGTTAGGGTTAGGGTTGGGGTTAGGGTTGGGTTTGGGGTTGGGGTTGGGGTTCTGGTTAGGATGAGGGTTACGTTTAGGGTTAGGGTTAGGGTTGGGGTTGCCGTTGGGGTTGGGGTTAGGGTTGGGTTTGAGGTTGGGGTTGTGGTTGGGGATGGGTTTAGGGTTGGGGTTAGGGTTAGGGTTAGGTTTAGTGTTAAGGTTAGGGTTAGGATTAGGGTTAAGTTTAGGGTTTAGGGTTAGGGTTAGGGTTACGGTTAGGGTTAGGGTTAGGGTTAGGGTTAGGGTTAGGGTTAGGTTTAGTGTTAGGGTTAGGATTTGTTTTATGGTTTGTGTTTGGGTTAGGTTTAGTTTTATGGTGAGGGTTAGGGTTAGGGTTAGTGTTAGGTTTGGGGTTAGGGTTAGTTTTAGGATTAGGGTAAGGGTTAGGGTTGTGGTAGGGGTTGGGATATGTTTGAGGGTTAGGATTAGGGTTTGTGTTAGGGTTTGGGTTTGTGTTTGTGTTAGGGTTAGGGTTATGTTTAGGGTTAGTGTTTATGTTAGGGTTAGGGTTAGGATTAGTGTTAGGGTTAGGGTAAGGGATAGGGTTTGGGTTAGGTTTTGTGTTAGGGTTAGGGTTAGGGTAAGGGTGTGTGTTTGGGTAAGAGTTAGGGTTAGGGTTAGGGTTAGTGTTGAGATTTGCGTTACGGTTAGGGTTAGTGTTAGGGTTAGCGTTAGTGTTAGGTTTAGGCTTAGGCTTAGGGTTAGGGTTGGGCTTGGAGTGCGGGTTAGCGTTGGGTTTAGGGTTGAGGTTAAGGTTAGGGTTAGGTTTAGGGTTAGGGATAGGGTTAGAGTTATGGTTGGGGTTAGGTTTAGCGTTGGGGTTAGTGTTTGGATTAGAGTTAGCGTTGGGTTTGGGTTCGGGTTTGGGTTAGTGTTAGGTTTAGGGTTAATGTAAGAGTTAGGTTTGTGTTAGGGTTAAGGATTTGGTTAGGGTTATGGTTAGGGTTAGGGTTAAGGTTAGGATTGGGGTTGGGGTTGGGGTTGGGGTTAGGCCTAGTTTTAGGGTTAGGGTTTGTGTTAGGGTTTGGGTTTGTGTTTGGGTTAGGGTTAGGTTTATGTTTAGGGTTAGCGTTTATTTTTGGGTTAGGGTTAGGATTAGTGTTAGGGTTATGTTTAGGGTTAGGGATAGGGTTTGGGTTAGGTTTTGAGTAAGGGTTAGGGTTAGGGTTTGTGTTTGGGTTAGGATTAGGGATAGGGTTAGGGTTAGTGTTGCGGTTTGGGTTGAAGTTGGGGTTGGTGTTGGTGTGGGGGTTAGGGTTAGGATTGGTGTCGGGGTTTGCGTTACGGTTAGGGTTAGGGTTTGCGTTAGGGTTAGGGTTAGGTTTAGGGTAATGGTTAGGGTTAGAGTTAGGGTTGTGGTTGGGGTAGGGGTTGGGTTGGGTTAGAGTTGGTGTTAGGGTTCGGTTAGGGTTAGGGTTAGGGTTGGTGTTGGGGTTGGGTTGGGGTTGAGGTTGCGGTTGGGGTTAGGGTTAGGGTTAGGGTTAGGCTTAGGGTTAGGGTTAGGGTTGGGGTTGCCGTTGGGGTTGGGGTTAGGGTTGGGTTTGAGGTTGGGGTTGTGGTTGGGGATGGGATTAGGGTTGGGGTTAGGGTTACGGTTAGGTTTAGTGTTAAGGTTAGGGTTAGGATTAGGGTTAAGTTTAGGGTTTAGGGTTAGGGTTAGGGTTACGGTTAGGGTTAGGGTTAGGGTTAGGGTTAGGGTTAGGGTTAGGTTTAGTGTTAGGGTTAGGATTTGTTTTATGGTTTGTGTTTGGGTTAGGTTTAGTTTTATGGTGAGGGTTAGGGTTAGGGTTAGTGTTAGGTTTGGGGTTAGGGTTAGTTTTAGGATTAGGGTAAGGGTTAGGGTTGGGGTAGGGGTTGGGATATGTTTGTGGGTTAGGATTAGGGTTTGTGTTAGGGTTTGGGTTTGTGTTTGTGTTAGGGTTAGGGTTATGTTTAGGGTTAGTGTTTATGTTAGGGTTAGGGTTAGGATTAGTGTTAGGGTTAGGGTAAGGGATAGGGTTTGGGTTAGGTTTTGTGTTAGGGTTAGGGTTAGGGTAAGGGTGTGTGTTTGGGTAAGAGTTAGGGTTAGGGTTAGGGTTAGTGTTGAGATTTGCGTTACGGTTAGGGTTAGTGTTAGGGTTAGCGTTAGTGTTAGGTTTAGGGTTAGGGTTAGGGTTGGGGTTGGGGTTGGTATTGGTGTTGGGGTTGGGGTTGGGGTTACGGTTGGGGTTAGGGTTGGGGTTAGGATTGGGGTTAGGGTTAGGGTTACGGTTAGGTTTAGGGTTAGCCTTGGTGTTGGGGTTGGGGTTGTGTTTAGGATTCGGTTTAGGGATGGGGATAGGGCTAGGGTTTGGGTTGGGTTTGGATTTGCGGTTGGGGTTGGGGTTGGAGTTGCGGTTGGGGTTAGGGTTAGGGTTAGCCTTGGTGTTGGGGTTGGGGTTGGGTTTAGGATTCGGGTTAGGGTTGGGGATAGGGCTAGGGTTTGGGTTGTGGTTGGATTTGCGGTTGGGGTTGGGGTTGGAGTTGCGGTTTGGGTTAGGGTTAGGTTTAGTGTTAGGGTTAGGGTTTGGGTTAGGGTTAGGGTTAGGGATTGGGTTTGGGATTGGATTTGGTTTAGGGTTAGGGTTAGGGTTAGCGTTAGGTTTGTGTTAGGGTTAAGGATTTGGTTAGGGTTAGGGTTAGGTTTAGGGTTAGGATTGGGGTTGGAGTTAGGGTTGGGGTTAGGTTTAAGGTTAGTGTTAGGGTTTGTGTTCGGGTTTGGGTTTTTGTTTGGGTTAGGGTTAGGGTTATGTTTAGGGTTAGGGTTAGGGTTAGTGTTGGGGTTTGGGTTGAAGTTGGGGTTGGTGTTGGTGTGGGGGTTAGGGTTAGGGTTGGTGTTGAGATTTGCGTTACGGTTAGGGTTAGTGTTAGGGTTAGGGTTAGGGTTAGGGTTAGGGCTAGGGTTAGGGTTAGGGTGGCGTTAGGGTTTGGGGTGGGGTTGGAGTTGCGGTTGGGGTTAGGGTTAGGGTTGGGGTTAGGGTTAGGTTTTGGGTTAGGGTTAGGGTTAGGGTTAGGCTTAGGGTTAGGGTTAGGGTTAGTGTTAGGGTTTGGGTTAGGGTTAGATTTAGGGTTAGGGTTAGGTTTTGGGTTAGGGTTTTGGATAGTGTTAGGGTTAGGTTTAGGGATTGGGTTTGGGATTGGATTTGGCTTAGGGTTAGGGTTATGGTTAGGGTTAGGTTTATGTTAGGGTTAAGGATTTGGTTAGGGTTAGGGTTAGGGTTAGGATTGGTGTTGGAGTTGGGGTTGGGGTTAGGTTTAGGGTTAGGGTTAGGGTTTGTGTTAGGGTTTGGGTTTGTGTTTGGGTTAGGGTTAGGGTTATGTTTAGGATTAGGGTTAGGGTTAATGTTGGAGTTTGGGTTGAAGTTGGGGTTGGTGTTGGTGTGGGGGTTAGGGTTAGGGTTGGTGTTGAGTTTTGCGTTACGGTTATGGTGAGGGTTTGCGTTAGGGTTAGGCTTAGGTTTAGGGATTGGGTTTGGGATTGGATTTGGCTTAGGTTTAGGGTTAGGGTTAGGGTTAGGCTTGTGTTAGGGTTAAGGATTTGGTTAGGGTGAGGGTTAGGGTTAGGGTTAGGGTTAGGGTTAGGGTTAGGGTTAGGGCTAGGGTTAGGGTTAGGGTGGCGTTAGGGTTTGGGGTGGGGTTGGAGTTGCGGTTGGGGTTAGGGTTAGGGTTAGGGTTAGGGTTAGGTTTTGGGTTAGGGTTAGGGTTAGGGTTAGGCTTAGGGTTAGGGTTAGGGTTAGTGTTAGGGTTTGGGTTAGGGTTAGATTTAGGGTTAGGGTTAGGTTTTGGGTTAGGGTTTTGGATAGTGTTAGGGTTAGGTTTAGGGATTGGGTTTGGGATTGGATTTGGCTTAGGGTTAGGGTTATGGTTAGGGTTAGGTTTATGTTAGGGTTAAGGATTTGGTTAGGGTTAGGGTTAGGGTTAGGATTGGTGTTGGAGTTGGGGTTGGGGTTAGGTTTAGGGTTAGGGTTAGGGTTTGTGTTAGGGTTTGGGTTTGTGTTTGGGTTAGGGTTAGGGTTATGTTTAGGATTAGGGTTAGGGTTAATGTTGGAGTTTGGGTTGAAGTTGGGGTTGGTGTTGGTGTGGGGGTTAGGGTTAGGGTTGGTGTTGAGTTTTGCGTTACGGTTATGGTGAGGGTTTGCGTTAGGGTTAGGCTTAGGTTTAGGGATTGGGTTTGGGATTGGATTTGGCTTAGGTTTAGGGTTAGCGTTAGGGTTAGGCTTGTGTTAGGGTTAAGGATTTGGTTAGGGTGAGGGTTAGGGTTAGGGTTAGGGTTGGGGTTGGGGTTGGGGTTGGGGTTGGGGTTAGGATTTGGGTTAGTGTTAAGGTTAGGGTTAGGGTCGGCGTTAGGGTTGGGGTTAGGGTTAGGTTTAGGGTAGGTGTTAGGATTTAGGGTTAGGGTTTGGGTTAGGGTTAGGGTTAGGGTTAGGATTTGTGTTATGGTTTGGGTTTGGGTTACGTTTAGGTTTAGGGTGAGGGGTAGGGTTACTGTTAGGGTTAGTGTTAGTGTTAGGGTTAGTATTAGGGTTAACGTAAGGGTTAGGGTTAGGGTTTGGGTTAGGGTTGAGGTTGGGGTTGGGATAGGTTTAGGGTTAGGATTAGGGTTTGTGTTAGGGTTTAGGTTTGTGTTTGGGTTAGGGTTAGGATTAGGGTTAGGATTAGGGTTAGATTTAGGGTTAGGGTTAGGTTGTTGGGTTAGGGTTTGGGTTTGGGATTGGATTTGGTTTAGGGTTAGGGTTAGGGTTAGGGTTAGGGTTAGGTTTGTGTTAGGGTTAAGGATTTCGTTAGGGTTAGGGTTAGGTTTAGGGTTAGGATTGGGGTTGGGGTTGGAGTTGGGGTGAGCTTTAGTGTTAGGGTTTGGGTTAGGGTTAGGGTTAGGGTTAGGGTTAGGGTTAGGTTTAGGTTTAGTGTTAGGTTTGGTGTTTGGGTTGCGGTTGGGGTTGTGGTTAGGATAGGGGTTAGGTTTGGGGTTGGTGTTAGGGTTAGGGTTACGGTTAGTGTAGTTTTGGGGTTTGGGATAGGCTTAGGGTTAGGGTTAGGATTTGGGTTAGGGTTAGGCTTAGGGTTAGGGTAGGTTTTGGGTTAGGGTTAGTGTTAGGTTTACGGTTTGCTTTATGGTTAGGGTTTGGATTAGGGTTCGGATTAGTGTTAGGGTTAGCTTTTGGGTTAGAGGTAGGGTTAGGTATTGGGTTAGGTTTAGGTTTAGGGTTAGGGTTTGTGTTTGGGTTAGGGTTAGGGTTAGGGTTTGGGTTTGGGTTTAGGTTTGGTTTAGGTTTAGGGTTAGGTTTGGGGTTTGGGTAGGGGTTGGGGTTGTGGTTAGCGTAGGGCTTAGGGTTGGGGTTAGGGTTAGGGTTAGGGTTAGGGTTAGGGTTAGAGTTTTGGTTTCGGTTAGGGTTAGGTTTAGGGTTAGGGTTTGGGTTTAGTTTTGGTTTAGGGTTAGGGTTAGGGTTAGGGTTAGGGTTAGGGTTAGGGTTAGATTTAGGGTTTGGGTTAGGGTTTTTGCTAGGGTTACGATTACGGTTTGGGTTAGGCTTAGTTTTAGGGTTAGGGTCACGGTTAGGTTGAGGGTTAGGATTTGGGTTTGCGTTAGGGTTAGGGCTAGGGTTAAGGTTAGAGTTTGGGTTTGGGTTAGGGTTGGTGTTAGAGTTAGGGTTTAGGGTTAGGGTTTGCCTTAGGGTTAGTTCTTGGATTAGGGTTTGGATTAGGCTTAGGCTTAGGTTTAGGGTTGGGCTTGGAATGCGGGTTAGCGTTGGGTTTAGGGTTGAGGTTAGGGTTAGGGTTAGGTTTAGGGTTAGGGATAGGGTTAGAGTTGTGGTTGGTTTTAGGTTTAGCGTTGGGGTTAGGGTTGGGATTAGAGTTAGGGTTAGAGTTAGGGTTAGGTTTAGGTTTAGGGTTAGGTTTGGGGTTGGTGTTGGGTTTGGGATTAGGGTAAGGGTTAGGGCTAGGGTATAGAATTATGTTTAGGTTTAGGGTTAGGTTTTGCGGTTGGTGTTGGGGTTGGGGTTGCGGTTGGGGTTAGCGTAGGGGTTAGGGTGGGGTTAGAGTTAGGGTTAGGTTTACGGTTAGTGTTAGGTTTGGGGTTAGCTTTAACGTTATTGTTAGGGCTAGGATTTGGGTTAGGGTTAGGGTTAGGGTTTGCGCTAGGGTTAATGTTAGGGTTTGTGTTTCGTTAGGGTTAGGGTTAGGTTGGGGATTAGTGTTGGGGTTATGGTTCCGGTTAGGCTTAGGATTAGTGTTAGGGTTAGGATTTGGGTTAGGGTTAGGTTAAGGATTAGGGTTTGGGATTTGTGTTATTGTTGGGGTTGGTGTTGGGGTTAGGGTTAGGGTTAGAGTTAGGGTTAAGTTATAGGGCTAGGGTTAGGGTTAGTATTCTGTTTGCGTTATGCTTGGGTTTGGGTTAGGGTTAGGGTTACGGTTAAGATTAGGGTTAGGGTTAGGTTAGGGTTAGGGTTAGGGTTAGGGTTAGGGTTAGGGTTAAGTTTAGGGTTTGTGTTAGCGTTAGCGTTAGGTTTAGAGTTAAGGTTAGGGTTAGGGTTGGGGTTAGGGTTAGGGTTTGGGTTTGATCTAGGGTTTGGTTTTGGGTTAGGGTTAGGGTTAGTTTTAGGGTTAAGGCTAGTGTTAGGGTTAGAGTTATTGTTTGCGTTAGGGTTAGGGTTAAGTTTAGGGTTTGTGTTAGCGTTAGCGTTAGGTTTAGAGTTAAGGTTAGGGTTAGGTTGGGGTTAGGGTTAGGGTTTGGGTTTGATCTAGGGTTTGGTTTTGGGTTAGGGTTAGGGTTAGGGTTAGTGTTAGTGTTAGGATTTGGGTTAGGGTTAGGTTTAAGGTTAGGGTTAGGGTTTGGATTAAAGTCAGGGTTGGGGATGGGTCTGGGGTTGGGGTTAGGATTAGGGTTAGGGTTAGGGATAGGGTTGGTGTTAGGGCTGGAGTTAGGGTTGGGGTTAGGGTTAGGGTTAACGTTAAGGTTATATTTAGGATTGGGGTTGGGGTTTGGCTTAACGTAAGGGTTAGGGTTAGGGTTATGTTTAGGGTTAGGTTTGGGGTTGGGGTTGGGGTTTGGGTTGGGGTTAGCGTAGGGGTTAGGGTTAGGGTTGGGGCTAGGGTTTCGTTAGGGCTAGGGTTAGGTTGGAGGTTAGGGTTGGGGTTATGGTTCCAGTTAGGGTTAGGATTAAGGTTAGGGTTACGAATTGGGTTAGGGTTACGATTAGGGTTAGGGTTTGGGATTTGTGTTATTGTTGGGGTTGGTGTTGGGATTAGGGTTAGGGTTATGGTTAGGGTTAAGTTATAGGGCTAGGGTTAGGGTTAGGGTTAGTCTTCTGTTTGCGTTATGCTTGGGTTTGGGTTAGGGTTAGGTTTAGGGTTAAGGTTAGGGCTAGGGTTACGGTTAAGATTAGGGTTAGGGTTAGGTTAGGGTTAGGGTTAGGGTTAGGGTTAGGGTTAAATTTTGGTTTTGTGTTAGGCTTTGGATTTGGGTTAGGGTTAGTTTTAGGGTTAAGGCTAGTGTTAGGGTTAGAGTTATTGTTTGCGTTAGGGTTAGGATTAAGTTTAGGGTTTGTGTTAGCGTTAGCGTTAGGTTTAGAGTTAAGGTTAGGGTTAGGGTTGGGGTTAGGGTTAGGGTTTGGGTTTGATCTAGGGTTTGGGTTTGGGTTAGGGTTAGGGTTAGTGTTAGTGTTAGGATTTGGGTTAGGTTTAGGTTTAGGGTTAGGGTTAGGTTTTGGATTAAAGTCAGGGTTGGGGTTGGGTCTGGGGTTGGGGTTAGGATTAGGGTTAGGGTTAGGGATAGGGTTGGGGTTAGGTTTGGTGTTAGGGTTGGGGTTAGGGTTAGGGTTAACGTTAGGGTTATATTTAGGATTGGGGTTGGGGTTTGGCTTAACGTAAGGGTTAGGGTTAGGGTTAGGGTTATGTTTAGGGTTAGGATTGGGGTTGGGGTTGGGGTTTGGGTTGGGGTTAGCGTAGGGGTTAGGGTTAGGGTTTGGGCTAGGGTTTCGTTAGGGTTAGGGTTAGGTTGAAGGTTAGGGTTGGGGTTATGGTTCCAGTTAGGGTCAGGATTAAGGTTAGGGTTATGATTTGGGTTAGGGTTACACTTAGGGTTAAGGTTTGGGTTTGTGTTATTGTTAGTGTTTGGGTTAGGGTTAGGGTTAGGGTTAGGGTTATGGTAAGGGTTAGGACTAGGGTTAGTGTTAGGGTTAGGTTTAGGATTAGGGTTAGGGTTTGGGTTAGTGTTAGTGTTAGGGTTAGTGTTAGGGTTAGGGTTTGGGTTAGGGTTAGGGTTAGGTTTGGGTTTGGAGTTAAGGTTGGGGTTAGGGCTAGGGTTAGGTTTATGGTTAGGGTTAGTGCTAATGTTAGGGTTAAGGTTCGGGATAAGTTTAGGGTTAGGCTTAGGTTTGGGGTTTGGGTTGGGGTTGCGGTTGGGTTTAGCGTAGTGGCTAGGATGGGGTTGGATTTAGTGTAAGTTTTACGGTTAGTGTTAGGTTTGCGGGTAAGGGTAGAGTGGTAGGGTTATGTTTAGGATTTGGGTGAGGGTTAGGGTTAGGGTTAGGGTTAGGGTTAGGGATAGGGTTAGGGTTTGGGGTATAGTCAGGGTTGGGACTGGGTTTGGGGTTGGGTTTAGGGTTAAGGTTAGGGTTAGAGTTTGTTTTAGTGTTGGAGTTATTGTTGAGGTTAGGGTTAGGGTTAGCGTTATTGTTATATTTAGGGTGGGGTTTGGGTTTGGGTTAGTGTTGGGGTTAGGGTTCGGGTTAGGGTTAGGGTTGGGGTTAGGTTTACGGTTAGGGTTAGGGTTCGGTTAGGGTTATTTTTTCGGCTAGGGTTAGCGTTACGATTAGGGTTAGGTTAGAGTTATAGTTAGGGTTTGGGTTTGTGTTAGGGTTAGGGTTTGCGTTAGCATTAGGCTTACGGTTAGGGTCAGAGTTAGGATTTGGTTTGGGGTTGCCGTTGGGGTTTTTTAGGGTTAGGTTTTTGGTTTGGGGTAGGGTTAGAGTTAGAGTTTGGATTTGTGTTAGTGTTAGGGTTTAGGGTTAGGTTTAGGTTTAGGGTTAGATTTAGGTTTGGGGATGGGGTTGGGGTTGGAGTTGGGGTTAGCGAAGGGGTTAGGGTTGGGGTTGGGGTTAGAGTTAGCGCTAGTTTTACGATTAGTGTTAGGTTTGGGGTTCGGGTTAGGGTTAGGGTTAGGGTTAGGGTTAGGGTTGGGGTTAGGGTTAGGGTTGGGGTTGGGGTTAGGGTTAGGGTTGGGGTTCGGGTTATGGTTAGGGTTTGGGTTAGAGTTATTGTTGGGGTTAGGGTTCGGGTTAGGGTTAGGGTTAGGTTTAGGGTTGGGGTTAGGGTTGGGGTTAGGGCTAGGGTTAGGGTTAGGGTTAGGGTTAGGGTTAGGGTTAGGGTTTGGGTTAGGGTTAGGGTTAGGGTTAGGGTTAGGTTTATGTTTAGGGTTAGGTTTGGTGTTTGGGTTGCGGTTGGGGTTGTGGTTAGCGTAGGGGTTAGGGTTGGGGTTGGAGTTATGGTTAGGGTTACGTTTAGTGTAGGTTTGGGGTTTGGGACAGGCTTAGGGTTAGGGTTAGGATTTGGGTTAGGGTTAGGTTTAGGTTTAGGGTTAGGTTTTGGGTTAGCGTTACTGTTAGGTTTACGGTTAGTTTTATGGTTAGGGTTTGGATTAGGGTTCGGGTTTGGGTTAGGGTTAGCTTTTGGGTTTGGGATAGCGTTAGGGTTACGGTTTGGGTTAGGGTTAGGGTTAGGGTTTTTGTTTGGGTTTAGGTTTGTTTTAGGGTTAGGGTTAGGTTTGGGGTTTGGGTTGGGGTTGGGGTTGTGGATAGAGTAAGGGTTAATGTTGGGGTTAGGGTTAGTGTTAGGGTTAGTGTTAGGGTTAGGGTTAGGGTTTTGGTTTAGGTTAGGGTTAGGTTTAGGGTAAGGGTTTGGTTTTGGGTTTAGGTTTGGTTTAGGGTAAGGGTTAGTGTTAGGTTTAGAGTTAGGGTTTGGATTAGGGTTTTGGCTAGGGTTACGATTAGGGTTTGGGTTAGGGTTAGGGTTAGGCTTAGTTTTAGGGTGAGGGTCACGGTTAGGTTGAGGGTTATGATTTGGGTTTGCGTTAGGGTTAGGGCTAGGGTTAATGTTAGTTTGGGGATTAGGGTTTGGATTAGGCTTAGGCTTAGGGTTAGGGTTGGGCTTGGAGTGCGGGTTAGCGTTGGGTTTAGGGTTGAGGTTAAGGTTTGGGTTAGGTTTAGGGTTAGGGATAGGGTTAGAGTTATGGTTGGGGTTAGGTTTAGCGGTGGGGTTAGGGTTTGGATTAGAGTTAGCGTTGGGTTTGGGTTCGGGTTTGGGTTAGTGTTACGTTTAGGGTTAATGTAAGAGTTAGGTTTGTGTTAGGGTTAAAGATTTGGTTAGGGTTATGGTTAGGGTTAGGGTTAAGGTTAGGATTGGGGTTGGGGTTGGGGTTGGGGTTAGGCCTAGTTTTAGGGTTAGCGTTTGTGTTAGGGTTTGGGTTTGTGTTTGGGTTAGGGTTAGGGTTATGTTTAGGGTTAGCGTTTATTTTTGGGTTAGGGTTAGGATTAGTGTTAGGGTTATGTTTAGGGTTAGGGATAGTGTTTGGGTTAGGTTTTGAGTAAGGGTTAGGGTTAGGGTTTGTGTTTGGGTTAGGATTAGGGATAGGGTTAGGGTTAGTGTTGCGGTTTGGGTTGAAGTTGGGGTTGGTGTTGGTGTGGGGGTTAGGGTTAGGATTGGTGTTGGGGTTTGCGTTACGGTTAGGGTTAGGGTTTGCGTTAGGGTTAGGGTTAGGTTTAGGGTAATGGTTAGGGTTAGAGTTAGGGTTGTGGTTGGGGTAGGGTTTGGGTTGGGTTAGAGTTGGTGTTAGGGTTGGGTTAGGGTTAGGGTTAGGGTTGGTGTTGGGGTTGGGTTGGGGTTGAGGTTGCGATTGGGGTTAGGGTTAGGGTTAGGGTTAGGCTTAGGGTTAGGGTTAGGGTTGGGGTTAATGTTGGGTTTGGGGTTGCGGTTGGGGTTCTGGTTAGGGTTAGGGTTACCTTTCGGGTTAGGGTTAGGGTTGGGGTTGCGGTTGGGGTTCTGGTTAGGGTTAGGGTTACCTTTCGGGTTAGGGTTAGGGTTGGGGTTGCCGTTGAGGTAGGGGTTAGGGTTGGGTTTGAGGTTGGGGTTGTGGTTGGTATTGGTGTTGGGGTTGAGGTTGGGGTTAGGGTTGGGGTTAGGGTTGGGGTTAGGATTGGGGTTAGGGTTAGGGTTAGGGTTAGGTTTAGGGTTAGCCTTGGTGTTGGGGTTGGGGTTGGGTTTAGGATTCGGGTTAGGGTTGGGGATAGGGCTAGGGTTTGGGTTGTGGTTGGATTTGCGGTTGGGGTTGGGGTTGGAGTTGCGGTTTGGGTTAGGGTTAGGTTTAGTGTTAGGGTTAGGGTTTGGGTTAGGGTTAGGGTTAGGATGAGGTTTAGGGTGAGGGTTAGGGTTAGGGTTAGAGTTAGGGTTAGGGTTAGCGTTAGGGTTTGGGTTACGGTTAGATTTAGTGTTAGGGTTAGGTTTTGGGTTAGGGTTTGGGATAGTGTTAGGGTTAGGGTTAGGGATTGGGTTTGGGATTGGATTTGGTTTAGGGTTAGGGTTAGGGTTAGCGTTAGGTTTGTGTTAGGGTTAAGGATTTGGTTAGGGTTAGGGTTAGGTTTAGGGTTAGGATTGGGGTTGGAGTTAGGGTTGGGGTTAGGTTTAAGGTTAGTGTTAGGGTTTGTGTTAGGGTTTGGGTTTTTGTTTGGGTTAGGGTTAGGGTTATGTTTAGGGTTAGGGTTAGGGTTAGTGTTGGGGTTTGGGTTGAAGTTGGGGTTGGTGTTGGTGTGGGGGTTAGGGTTAGGGTTGGTTTTGAGATTTGCGTTACGGTTAGGGTTAGTGTTAGGGTTAGGGTTAGGGTTAGGGTTAGGGCTAGGGTTAGGGTTAGGGTGGCGCTAGGGTTTGGGGTGGGGTTGGAGTTGCGGTTGGGGTTAGGGTTAGGGTTAGGGTTAGGGTTAGGGTTAGGGTTAGGGTTAGGGTTAGGGTTAGGGTTAGTGTTAGGGTTTGGGTTAGGGTTAGATTTAGGGTTAGGGTTAGGTTTTGTGTTAGGGTTTTGGATAGTGTTAGGGTTAGGTTTAGGGATTGGGTTTGGGATTGGATTTGGCTTAGGGTTAGGGTTATGTTTAGGGTTAGGTTTATGTTAGGGTTAAGGATTTGGTTAGGGTTAGGGTTAGGGTTAGGGTTAGGATTGGTGTTGGAGTTGGGGTTGGGGTTAGGTTTAGGGTTAGGGTTAGGGTTTGCGTTAGGGTTTGGGTTTGTGTTTGGGTTAGGGTTAGGGTTATGTTTAGGATTATGGTTAGGGTTAATGTTGGAGTTTGGGTTGAAGTTGGGGTTGGTGTTGGTGTGGGGGTTAGGGTTAGGGTTGGTGTTGAGGTTTGCGTTACGGTTATGGTTAGGGTTTGCGTTAGGGTTAGGCTTAGGTTTAGGGATTGGGTTTGGGATTGGATTTGGCTTAGGTTTAGGGTTAGGGTTAGGGTTAGGTTTGTGTTAGGGTTAAGGATTTGGTGAGGGTGAGGGTTAGGGTTAGGGTTAGGGTTGGGGTTGGGGTAGTGGTTGGGTTGGGGTTGGGGTTAGGGTTGGCGTTAGGGTTTGGGTTAGGGTTGGGTTTAGGGTTGAGGTTAGGGTTAGGGTTAGGGTTAGGGTCAGGGGTAGGGTTAGGATTGGTGTTGGGGTTGGGGTTAGGATTTGGGTTAGTGTTAAGGTTAGGGTTAGGGTCGGGGTTAGGGTTGGGGTTAGGGTTAGGTTTATGGTAGGTGTTAGGATTTAGGGTTAGGGTTTGGGTTAGGGTTAGGGTTAGGGTTAGGATTTGTGTTATGGTTTGGGTTTGGGTTACGTTTAGGTTTAGGGTGAGGGGTAGGGTTACTGTTAGGGTTAGTGTTAGGGTTAGGGTTAGTATTAGGGTTAACGTAAGGGTTAGGGTTAGGGTTTGGGTTAGGGTTGGGGTTGGGGTTAGGGTTAGGGTTAGGGTTAGGGTTAGGGTTTGTGTTAGGGTTTAGGTTTGTGTTTGGGTTAGGGTTAGGGTTTGTGTTAGGGTTAGGGTTAGCTTTAGGGTTAGGGTTAGGTTGTTGCGTTAGGGTTTGGGTTTGGGATTGGATTTGGTTTAGGGTTAGGGTTGGGGTTAGGGTTAGGGTTAGGTTTGTGTTAGGGTTAAGGATTTCGTTAGGGTTAGGGTTAGGTTTAGGGTTAGGATTGGGGTTGGGGTTGGAGTTGGTGTGAGCTTTAGGGTTAGGGTTTGGGTTAGGGTTAGGGTTAGTGTTAGGGTTAGGGTTAGGTTTAGGTTTAGGGTTAGGTTTGGTGTTTGGGTTGCGGTTGGGGTTGTGGTTAGGATAGGGGTTAGGTTTGGGGTTGGTGTTAGGGTTAGGGTTACGGTTAGTGTAGTTTTGGGGTTTGGGACAGGCTTAGGGTTAGGGTTAGGATTTGGGTTAGGGTTAGGCTTAGGGTTAGGGTTAGGTTTTGGGTTAGGGTTAGTGTTAGGTTTACGGTTAGCTTTATGGTTAGGGTTTGGATTAGGGTTCGGATTAGTGTTAGGGTTAGCTTTTGGGTTAGGGGTAGGGTTAGGGATTGGGTTAGGTTTAGTTTTAGGGTTAGGGTTTGTGTTTGGGTTAGGGTTAGGGTTAGGGTTTGCGTTTGGGTTTAGGTTTGGTTTAGGTTTAGGGTTACGTTTGGGGCTTGGGTAGGGGTTGGGGTTGTGGTTAGCGTAGGGCTTAGGGTTGGGGTTAGGGTTTGGGTTAGGGTTAG
Source organism: Eledone cirrhosa (assembly GCA_964016885.1). Lineage (NCBI taxonomy): Eukaryota > Metazoa > Mollusca > Cephalopoda > Octopoda > Eledonidae > Eledone > Eledone cirrhosa. The sequence continues at coordinate 29,324,806 of OZ024747.1, read as the reverse complement.
GGTTAGGGTTAGAGTTTTGGTTTGGGTTAGGGTTAGGTTTAGGGTTAGGGTTTGGGTTTAGTTTTGGTTTAGTTTTGATTTAGGGTTAGGGTTAGGGTTAGGGTTAGGGTTAGGGTTAGGGTTAGGGTTAGATTTAGGGTTTGGGTTAGGGTTTTTGCTAGGGTTACGATTACGGTTTGGGTTAGGCTTAGTTTTAGGGTTAGGGTCACGGTTAGGTTGAGGGTTAGGATTTGGGTTTGCGTTAGGGTTAGGGCTAGGGTTAAGGTTAGAGTTTGGGTTTGGGTTAGGGTTGGTGTTAGAGTTAGGGTTTAAGGTTAGGGTTTGCCTTAGGGTTAGTTCTTGGATTAGGGTTTGGATTAGGCTTAGGCTTAGGTTTAGGGTTGGGCTTGGAATGCGGGTTAGCGTTGGGTTTAGGGTTGAGGTTAGGGTTAGGGTTAGGTTTAGGGTTAGGGATAGGGTTAGAGTTACTGTTGGTTTTAGGTTTAGCGTTGGGGTTAGGGTTGGGATTAGAGTTAGGGTTAGAGTTAGGGTTAGGGTTTTGGATCGGGTTTGGGTTAGTGTTAGGTTTAGGGTTAGTGTAAGAGTTAGGTTTTGATGTTGGAGTTGGGGTTAGGGTTAGGGTTAGGGTTAGGGTTAGGGGTAGGTTAGATTTGGTGTTGGGGTTGGGGTTGGGGTTGGGGTTAGGATTGGGGTTAGTGTTAAGTTTAGGGTTAGGGTCGGGGTTAGGGTTGGGGTTAGGGTTGGGGTTAGGGTTGGAGTTAGGGTTAGGTTTAGGGTTAGTGTTAGGGTTTAGGGTTAGGGTTTGGGTTAGGGTTAGGGTTATGGTTAGGGTTAGGGTTAGGATTTTTGTTTGGGTTAGGGTTAGGGTTATGTTTAGGGTTAGGATTAGGGTTAGTGTTGGGGTTTGGGTTGAAGTTGGGGTTGGTGTTGGTGTGGGGGTTATGTTTAGGGTTGGTGTTGAGATTTGCGTTACGGTTAGGGTTAGTGTTAGGGTTAGGGTTAGGGTTAGGGCTAGGGTTAGGGTTAGGGTGGCGTTAGGGTTTGGGGTGGGGTTAGGGTTAGGCTTAGGGTTAGGGTTAGGGTTAGGGTTAGGGTTAGGGTTTGGGTTAGGGTTAGATTTAAGGTTAGGGTTAGGTTTTGGGTTAGGGTTTGGGATAGTGTTAGGGTTAGGGTTAGTGATTGGGTTTGGGATTGGATTTGGCTTAGGGTTAGGGTTAGGGTTAGGGTTAGGGTTAGGTTTGTGTTAGGGTTAACGATTTGGTTAGGGTTAGGGTTAGCGTTAGGGTTAGGATTGGGGTTGGAGTTGGGGTTGGGGTTTGTTTTGGGGTTAGGGTTAGGGTTTGTGTTAGGGTTTGGGTTTGTGTTTGGGTTAGGGTTAGGGTTATGTTTAGGGTTAGGGTTAGGGTTAATGTTGGGGTTTGGGTTGAAGTTGGGGTTGGTGTTGGTCTGGGGGTTAGGGTTAGGGTTGGTGTTGAGGTTTGCGTTACGGTTATGGTTAGGGTAAGGGATACGGTTTGGGTTAGATTTTGTGTTAGGGTTAGGGTTAGGATAAGGGTTTGGGTTTGGGTAAGGGTTATGGTTTGGGTTAGGGTTAGTGTTGGGGTTTGGGTTGAAGTTGGGGTTGGTGTTGGTGTGGGAGTTAGGGTTAGGGTTAGGGTTGGTGTTGAGGTTTGCGTTACAGTTAGGGTTAGGGTTAGGGTTAGGTTTAGGGTCAGGGTTAGGGTTGGGGTTGGGGTTGGTCTTGGTGTTGGGGTTGGGGTTGGGGTTAGGGTTGGGGTTAGGGTTCGGCTTAGGGTTAGGGTTAGGGTTAGGGTTGGTGTTGGGGTTGGGTTTGGGGTTAGGATTCGGGTTAGTGTTGGGGTTAGGGTTAGGGTTAGGGTTAGGGTTAGGGCTAGGGTTAGGGTTAGGGTTTTGGTTAGGGTTGGGGTTGGGGTTGGTGTTGGGTTTGGGGTTAGGTTTAGGGTTAGCGTTAGGGTTTGGGTTAGGGTTTGGGTTAGAGTTAGAGTTGGGGTTAGGGTGAGGTTTTGTGTTAGGGTTAGTGTTAGGGTTAGGGTTAGGGTTAGGGTTTGGGTTAGGGTTTGGGTTAGGGTTAGATGTAGGGTTAGGGTTAGGTTTTGGGTTAGGGTTTGGAATAGTGTTAGGGTTAGGGTTAGGGTTTGGGTTTTGGATTGGATTTGGTTTAGGGTTAGGGTTAGGGTTAGGGTTAGGTTTGTGTTAGGGTTAAGGATTTGGTTAGGGTTAGTGTTAGGGTTAGGGTTAGGGTTAGGTTTAGGGTTAGGGTTTGGGTTAGGGTTAGGGTTAGGGTTAGGGTTAGTTTTAGGTTTAGGGTTAGGTTTGGTGTTTGGGTTGCGGTTGGGGTTGTGGTTAGCGTAGGGGTTAGGGTTGGGGTTGGAGTTAGGGTTAGGGTTACGGTTAGTGTAGGTTTGGGGTTTGGGACAGGCTTAGGGTTAGGGTTAGGATTTGGGTTAGGGTTAGGCTTAGGTTTGGGGTTTGATTTTGGGTTAGGGTTACTGTTAGGTTTACGGTTAGTTTTATGGTTAGGGTTTGGATTAGGGTTCGGGTTTGGCTTACGGTTTGCTTTTGGGTTAGGGATAGGGTTGGGTTTACGGTTTGGGTTAGGGTTAGGGTTAGGGTTTTTGTTTGGGTTTAGGTTTGGTTTAGAGTTAGGGTTAGGTTTGGGGTTTGGTTGGGGTTGGGGTTGTGGTTAGCGTAAGGGTTAATGTTGAGGTTAGTGTTAGTGTTAGGGTTAGTGTTAGGGTTAGGGTTAGGGTTTTGGTTTAGGTTAGGGTTAGGGTTAGGTTTAGGGTTAGGGTTTGATTTTGGGTTTAGGTTTGGTTTAGGGTTAGGGTTAGTGTTAGGGTTAGAGTTAGGGATTGGGTTTGGGTTTTGGCTAGGGTTACGATTAGGATTTGGGTTAGGGTTAGGGTTAGGCTTAGTTTTAGGGTTAGGGTCACGGTTAGGTTGAGGGTTATGATTTGGGTTTGCGTTAGGGTTAGGGCTAGGGTTAATGATAGTTTTGGGATTAGGGTTTGGATTAGGCTTAGGCTTAGGGTTATGGTTGGGCTTGGAGTGCGGGTTAGCGTTGGGTTTAGGGTTGAGGTTAAGGTTAGGGTTAGGTTTAGGGTTAGGGATAGGGTTAGAGTTATGGTTGGGCTTAGGTTTAGCGTTGGGGTTAGGGTTTGGATTAGAGTTAGTGTTAGGGTTAGAGTTAGCGTTTGGGTTAGGGTTAGGGTTAGAGTTAGGCTTAGGATTAGGGTTTGGGTTCGGGTTTGGGTTAGTGTTAGGTTTAGGGTTAATGTAAGTGTTAGGTTTGTGTTAGGGTTAACGATTTGGTTAGGGTTATGGTTAGGGTTAGGGTTAAGGTTAGGATTGGGGTTGGGGTTGGCGTTGGGATTAGGCTTAGTGTTAGGGTTAGGGTTTGTGTTAGGGTTTGGGTTTGTGTTTGGGTTAGGGTTAGGGTTAGGGTTATGTTTAGGGTTAGCGTTTATGTTTGGGTTAGGGTTAGGATTAGTGTTAGGGTTACGTTTAGGGTTAGGGATAGGGTTTGGGTTAGGTTTTGAGTTAGGGTTAGGGTTAGGGTTTGTGTTTGGGTTAGGATTAGGGTTAGGGTTAGGGTTAGTGTTGGGGTTTGGGTTGAAGTTGGGGTTGGTGTTGGTGTGGGGGTTAGGGTTAGGATTGGTGTTGGAGTTTGCTTTACGGTTAGGGTTAGGGTTTGCGTTACGGTTAGGGTTAGGTTTAGGGTAATGGTTAGGGTGAGTGTTAGGGTTGTGGTTGGGGTAGGGGTTGGGTTGTATTAGAGTTGGTGTTAGGGTTGGGTTAGGGTTTGGGTTAGGGTTGGTGTTGGGTTTGGGTTGGGGTTGAGGTTGCGGTTAGGCTTAGGATTGTGGTTAGGGTCGGGGTTAGCGTTAGGGTTAGGCTTAGGCTTAGGGTTAGGGTTAGGGTTGAGGTT
>OZ024747.1:29313357-29318357 GCA_964016885.1 Eledone cirrhosa | reverse complement strand
TTAGGGTTAAGGATTTGGTGAGGGTGAGGGTTAGGGTTAGGGTTAGGGTTGGGGTTGGGGTAGTGGTTGGGTTGGGGTTGGGGTTAGGGTTGGCGTTAGGGTTTGGGTTAGGGTTGGGTTTAGGGTTGAGGTTAGGGTTAGGGTTAGGGTTAGGGTCAGGGGTAGGGTTAGGATTGGTGTTGGGGTTGGGGTTAGGATTTGGGTTAGTGTTAAGGTTAGGGTTAGGGTCGGGGTTAGGGTTGGGGTTAGGGTTAGGTTTATGGTAGGTGTTAGGATTTAGGGTTAGGGTTTGGGTTAGGGTTAGGGTTAGGGTTAGGATTTGTGTTATGGTTTGGGTTTGGGTTACGTTTAGGTTTAGGGTGAGGGGTAGGGTTACTGTTAGGGTTAGTGTTAGGGTTAGGGTTAGTATTAGGGTTAACGTAAGGGTTAGGGTTAGGGTTTGGGTTAGGGTTGGGGTTGGGGTTAGGGTTAGGGTTAGGGTTAGGGTTAGGGTTTGTGTTAGGGTTTAGGTTTGTGTTTGGGTTAGGGTTAGGGTTTGTGTTAGGGTTAGGGTTAGCTTTAGGGTTAGGGTTAGGTTGTTGCGTTAGGGTTTGGGTTTGGGATTGGATTTGGTTTAGGGTTAGGGTTGGGGTTAGGGTTAGGGTTAGGTTTGTGTTAGGGTTAAGGATTTCGTTAGGGTTAGGGTTAGGTTTAGGGTTAGGATTGGGGTTGGGGTTGGAGTTGGTGTGAGCTTTAGGGTTAGGGTTTGGGTTAGGGTTAGGGTTAGTGTTAGGGTTAGGGTTAGGTTTAGGTTTAGGGTTAGGTTTGGTGTTTGGGTTGCGGTTGGGGTTGTGGTTAGGATAGGGGTTAGGTTTGGGGTTGGTGTTAGGGTTAGGGTTACGGTTAGTGTAGTTTTGGGGTTTGGGACAGGCTTAGGGTTAGGGTTAGGATTTGGGTTAGGGTTAGGCTTAGGGTTAGGGTTAGGTTTTGGGTTAGGGTTAGTGTTAGGTTTACGGTTAGCTTTATGGTTAGGGTTTGGATTAGGGTTCGGATTAGTGTTAGGGTTAGCTTTTGGGTTAGGGGTAGGGTTAGGGATTGGGTTAGGTTTAGTTTTAGGGTTAGGGTTTGTGTTTGGGTTAGGGTTAGGGTTAGGGTTTGCGTTTGGGTTTAGGTTTGGTTTAGGTTTAGGGTTACGTTTGGGGCTTGGGTAGGGGTTGGGGTTGTGGTTAGCGTAGGGCTTAGGGTTGGGGTTAGGGTTTGGGTTAGGGTTAGGGTTAGGGTTAGAGTTTTGGTTTGGGTTAGGGTTAGGTTTAGGGTTAGGGTTTGGGTTTAGTTTTGGTTTAGTTTTGATTTAGGGTTAGGGTTAGGGTTAGGGTTAGGGTTAGGGTTAGGGTTAGGGTTAGATTTAGGGTTTGGGTTAGGGTTTTTGCTAGGGTTACGATTACGGTTTGGGTTAGGCTTAGTTTTAGGGTTAGGGTCACGGTTAGGTTGAGGGTTAGGATTTGGGTTTGCGTTAGGGTTAGGGCTAGGGTTAAGGTTAGAGTTTGGGTTTGGGTTAGGGTTGGTGTTAGAGTTAGGGTTTAAGGTTAGGGTTTGCCTTAGGGTTAGTTCTTGGATTAGGGTTTGGATTAGGCTTAGGCTTAGGTTTAGGGTTGGGCTTGGAATGCGGGTTAGCGTTGGGTTTAGGGTTGAGGTTAGGGTTAGGGTTAGGTTTAGGGTTAGGGATAGGGTTAGAGTTACTGTTGGTTTTAGGTTTAGCGTTGGGGTTAGGGTTGGGATTAGAGTTAGGGTTAGAGTTAGGGTTAGGGTTTTGGATCGGGTTTGGGTTAGTGTTAGGTTTAGGGTTAGTGTAAGAGTTAGGTTTTGATGTTAGAGTTGGGGTTAGGGTTAGGGTTAGGGTTAGGGTTAGGGGTAGGTTAGATTTGGTGTTGGGGTTGGGGTTGGGGTTGGGGTTAGGATTGGGGTTAGTGTTAAGTTTAGGGTTAGGGTCGGGGTTAGGGTTGGGGTTAGGGTTGGGGTTAGGGTTGGAGTTAGGGTTAGGTTTAGGGTTAGTGTTAGGGTTTAGGGTTAGGGTTTGGGTTAGGGTTAGGGTTATGGTTAGGGTTAGGGTTAGGATTTTTGTTTGGGTTAGGGTTAGGGTTATGTTTAGGGTTAGGATTAGGGTTAGTGTTGGGGTTTGGGTTGAAGTTGGGGTTGGTGTTGGTGTGGGGGTTATGTTTAGGGTTGGTGTTGAGATTTGCGTTACGGTTAGGGTTAGTGTTAGGGTTAGGGTTAGGGTTAGGGCTAGGGTTAGGGTTAGGGTGGCGTTAGGGTTTGGGGTGGGGTTAGGGTTAGGCTTAGGGTTAGGGTTAGGGTTAGGGTTAGGGTTAGGGTTTGGGTTAGGGTTAGATTTAAGGTTAGGGTTAGGTTTTGGGTTAGGGTTTGGGATAGTGTTAGGGTTAGGGTTAGTGATTGGGTTTGGGATTGGATTTGGCTTAGGGTTAGGGTTAGGGTTAGGGTTAGGGTTAGGTTTGTGTTAGGGTTAACGATTTGGTTAGGGTTAGGGTTAGCGTTAGGGTTAGGATTGGGGTTGGAGTTGGGGTTGGGGTTTGTTTTGGGGTTAGGGTTAGGGTTTGTGTTAGGGTTTGGGTTTGTGTTTGGGTTAGGGTTAGGGTTATGTTTAGGGTTAGGGTTAGGGTTAATGTTGGGGTTTGGGTTGAAGTTGGGGTTGGTGTTGGTCTGGGGGTTAGGGTTAGGGTTGGTGTTGAGGTTTGCGTTACGGTTATGGTTAGGGTAAGGGATACGGTTTGGGTTAGATTTTGTGTTAGGGTTAGGGTTAGGATAAGGGTTTGGGTTTGGGTAAGGGTTATGGTTTGGGTTAGGGTTAGTGTTGGGGTTTGGGTTGAAGTTGGGGTTGGTGTTGGTGTGGGAGTTAGGGTTAGGGTTAGGGTTGGTGTTGAGGTTTGCGTTACAGTTAGGGTTAGGGTTAGGGTTAGGTTTAGGGTCAGGGTTAGGGTTGGGGTTGGGGTTGGTCTTGGTGTTGGGGTTGGGGTTGGGGTTAGGGTTGGGGTTAGGGTTCGGCTTAGGGTTAGGGTTAGGGTTAGGGTTGGTGTTGGGGTTGGGTTTGGGGTTAGGATTCGGGTTAGTGTTGGGGTTAGGGTTAGGGTTAGGGTTAGGGTTAGGGCTAGGGTTAGGGTTAGGGTTTTGGTTAGGGTTGGGGTTGGGGTTGGTGTTGGGTTTGGGGTTAGGTTTAGGGTTAGCGTTAGGGTTTGGGTTAGGGTTTGGGTTAGAGTTAGAGTTGGGGTTAGGGTGAGGTTTTGTGTTAGGGTTAGTGTTAGGGTTAGGGTTAGGGTTAGGGTTTGGGTTAGGGTTTGGGTTAGGGTTAGATGTAGGGTTAGGGTTAGGTTTTGGGTTAGGGTTTGGAATAGTGTTAGGGTTAGGGTTAGGGTTTGGGTTTTGGATTGGATTTGGTTTAGGGTTAGGGTTAGGGTTAGGGTTAGGTTTGTGTTAGGGTTAAGGATTTGGTTAGGGTTAGTGTTAGGGTTAGGGTTAGGGTTAGGTTTAGGGTTAGGGTTTGGGTTAGGGTTAGGGTTAGGGTTAGGGTTAGTTTTAGGTTTAGGGTTAGGTTTGGTGTTTGGGTTGCGGTTGGGGTTGTGGTTAGCGTAGGGGTTAGGGTTGGGGTTGGAGTTAGGGTTAGGGTTACGGTTAGTGTAGGTTTGGGGTTTGGGACAGGCTTAGGGTTAGGGTTAGGATTTGGGTTAGGGTTAGGCTTAGGTTTGGGGTTTGATTTTGGGTTAGGGTTACTGTTAGGTTTACGGTTAGTTTTATGGTTAGGGTTTGGATTAGGGTTCGGGTTTGGCTTACGGTTAGCTTTTGGGTTAGGGATAGGGTTGGGTTTACGGTTTGGGTTAGGGTTAGGGTTAGGGTTTTTGTTTGGGTTTAGGTTTGGTTTAGAGTTAGGGTTAGGTTTGGGGTTTGGTTGGGGTTGGGGTTGTGGTTAGCGTAAGGGTTAATGTTGAGGTTAGTGTTAGTGTTAGGGTTAGTGTTAGGGTTAGGGTTAGGGTTTTGGTTTAGGTTAGGGTTAGGGTTAGGTTTAGGGTTAGGGTTTGATTTTGGGTTTAGGTTTGGTTTAGGGTTAGGGTTAGTGTTAGGGTTAGAGTTAGGGATTGGGTTTGGGTTTTGGCTAGGGTTACGATTAGGATTTGGGTTAGGGTTAGGGTTAGGCTTAGTTTTAGGGTTAGGGTCACGGTTAGGTTGAGGGTTATGATTTGGGTTTGCGTTAGGGTTAGGGCTAGGGTTAATGATAGTTTTGGGATTAGGGTTTGGATTAGGCTTAGGCTTAGGGTTATGGTTGGGCTTGGAGTGCGGGTTAGCGTTGGGTTTAGGGTTGAGGTTAAGGTTAGGGTTAGGTTTAGGGTTAGGGATAGGGTTAGAGTTATGGTTGGGCTTAGGTTTAGCGTTGGGGTTAGGGTTTGGATTAGAGTTAGTGTTAGGGTTAGAGTTAGCGTTTGGGTTAGGGTTAGGGTTAGAGTTAGGCTTAGGATTAGGGTTTGGGTTCGGGTTTGGGTTAGTGTTAGGTTTAGGGTTAATGTAAGTGTTAGGTTTGTGTTAGGGTTAACGATTTGGTTAGGGTTATGGTTAGGGTTAGGGTTAAGGTTAGGATTGGGGTTGGGGTTGGCGTTGGGATTAGGCTTAGTGTTAGGGTTAGGGTTTGTGTTAGGGTTTGGGTTTGTGTTTGGGTTAGGGTTAGGGTTAGGGTTATGTTTAGGGTTAGCGTTTATGTTTGGGTTAGGGTTAGGATTAGTGTTAGGGTTACGTTTAGGGTTAGGGATAGGGTTTGGGTTAGGTTTTGAGTTAGGGTTAGGGTTAGGGTTTGTGTTTGGGTTAGGATTAGGGTTAGGGTTAGGGTTAGTGTTGGGGTTTGGGTTGAAGTTGGGGTTGGTGTTGGTGTGGGGGTTAGGGTTAGGATTGGTGTTGGAGTTTGCTTTACGGTTAGGGTTAGGGTTTGCGTTACGGTTAGGGTTAGGTTTAGGGTAATGGTT
>OZ024747.1:29153357-29310857 GCA_964016885.1 Eledone cirrhosa | reverse complement strand
GTTTTAGGGTTAGGGTTAGTGTTAGAGTTAGCGTAAGGGTTAGGGTTAGGGTTTGGGTTGGGGTTGGGGTTGGGATGGGATAGGTTTAGGGTTAGGATTAGGGTTTGTGTTAGGGTTTACGTTTGTGTTTGGGTTAGGGTTAGGGTTATGTTTAGGGTTAGTGTTTATGTTAGGGTTAGGGTTAGGGTTAGGGTTAGGGTTAGATTTAGGGTTAGGGTTAGGCTGTTGGTTTAGGGTTAGGGTTAGGGTTAGGGTTAGGGTTAGGTTTGTGTCAGGGTTAAGGATTTCGTTAGGATTAGGGTTAGGTTTAGGGTTAGGATTGGGGTTGGGGTTGGAGTTGGGGTGAGGTTTAGGGTTAGGGTTTGGGTTAGGGTTAGGGTTAGGGTTAGGGTTAGGTTTAGGTTTAGGGTTAGGTTTGGTGTTTGGGTTGCGGTTGGGGTTGTGGTTAGCATAGGGGTTAGGGTTGGGGTTGGAGTTAGGGTTAGGGTTACGGTTCGTGAAGTTTTGGGGTTTGGGACAGGCTTAGGGTTAGCGTTAGGATTTGGTTTAGGGTTAGGCTTAGGCTTAGGGTTAGGTTTTGGGTTGGGTTAGTGTTAGGTTTACGGTTAGCTTTATGGTTAGGCTTAGCTTTAGGGTTAGGGTGAGGGTTAGGGTTAGGGTTAGGGTTGGGGTTGGGGTTGGGGTTGGGTTGGGATTGGGGTTAGGTTTGGGGTTAGGGTTGGGGTTATGGTTGTTGTTGTGGTTGGGCTTGGGGTTGGGGTTGGGGTTAGGATTGTTGTTAGGGTTGGGGATAGGGTTAGGGTTAGGGTTAGGCTTAGGGTTAGGGTTAGTGTTGGGGTTAGGGTTGGGGTTGGGGTTGCGGTAATGGTTATGGTTAGTGTTAGGGTTACGTTTAGGGTTAGGGTTGTGTTTGGGGTTGGCGTTGGTGTTGGTGTTATGGTTGGGTTTGAGGTTGGGGTTGGGGTTGGGGATGGGATTATGGTTAGGGTTAGGTTTAGGGTTAGGGTTAGTGTTTAGGGTTAGGGTTAGTGTTAGGGTTAGGGTTAAGGTTAGGGTTAGGGTCGGGGTTAGGGTTGGGGTTAGGGTTGGGGTTAGGGATGGGGTTATGGTTAGGTTTAGGGTTAGGGTTAGGGTTTAGGGTTAGGTTTAGCGTTAGGGTTAGGATTTGTGTTATGGTTTGGGTTTGGGTTTGGGTTAGGTTTAGGGTTAGGGTTAGTGTTAGGGTTAGGCTTAGGGTTAGGGTTAGGGTTAGGGTTAGGGTTTGGGTTAGGGTTAGGGTTAGTGTTAGGGTTAGGGTTAGGGTTAGTGTTAGTGTTAGGGATGCGGTTGGGGTTGGGGTTGGGGTTGGGGTTGGGGTTGGGGTTGGGGTTGGGGTTAGGGTTAGGGTTAGGGTTTGAGTTAGAGGTAGGGTTAGTGTGAGGCTTTGGGTTAGGGTTAGACTTAGGGTTAGGGTTAGGGTTTGGGTTAGGGTTTGGGTTAGGGTTTGGGTTCAGTTTAGATTTAGGGTTAGGGTTAGGATTTGGGTTAGGGTTTAGGATAGTGTTAGGGTTAGGGTTAGGGTTAGGGTTAGGTTTCGGGTTGGGGTTGGGGTATTGGGTTGGGGTTGGGGTTAGGATTGGGGTTGGGGTTTGCGTTACGGTTAGGGTTAGGGTTTGCGTTAGGTTTGTGTTAGGGTTAAGGATTTGGTTAGGGTTAGGGTTAGGGTTAGGGTTAGGGTTAGGATTGGGGTTTGAGTTGGTGTTGCGGTTAGGTTTAGGGTTAGGGTTAGGGTTTGTGTTAGGGTTTGGGTTTGTGTTTGGGTTAGGGTTAGGGTTATATTTAGGGTTAGGGTTAGGGTTAGTGTTGGGTTGAAGTTGGGGTTGGTGTTGGTGTGGGGGTTAGGGTTAGGCTTAGGCTTAGGCTTAGGCTTAGGTTAGGGTTAGGGTGAGGGTTAGGGTTAGGGTTGGGGTTGGGGTTGGGGTTGGGTTTTGATTTTAGGGTTGGGGTTAGGGTTAGGGTTAGGGTTAGAGTTAGGGGTAGGTTAGGGTTGGTGTTGGGGTTGGGGTTGGGGTTGGGGTTGGGGTTGGGATTGGGGTTAGTGTTAAGGTTAGGGTTAGGGTCGGGGTAAGGGTTGGGGTTAGGGTTGGAGTTAGGGTTGGAGTTAGGGTTAGGTTTAGGGTTAGTGTTAGGGTTTAGGGTTAGGGTTTGGGTTAGGGTTAGGGTTAGGGTTAGGATTAGGGTTAGGATTTGTGTTATGGTTTTGGTTTGGGTTTGGGTTACGTTTAGGTTTAGGGTGAGGGTAGGGTTAGTGTTAGGGTTAGCTTTAGGGTTAGGGTTAGTGTTAGGGTTAGCGTAAGTGTTAGGGTTAGGGTTTGGGTTAGGCTTGGGGTTGGGGTTGGTCTTGGGGTTGGGATTGGGTTGGGGTTAAGTTTGGGGTTACGGTTGGGGTTAGGGTTGGGGTTAAAGTTTGGGTTAGGTTTGGTGTTAGGGTTAGGGTTAGGGTTAGGGTTGGTGTTGTGGTTGGGGTTGGTGTTGGGGTTGGGGTTTGGGTTAGGATTCGGGTTAGTGTTGGGGTTAAGGTTAGGGTTAGGATTAGGGTTAGTGTTAGGTTTTGGGTTAGGGTTTGGGTTAGAGTTATAGTTAGGGTTAGGGTTAGATTTTGGGTTAGGTTTAGAGTTAGCTTTAGGGTTAGGGTTAGGGTTTGGGTTAGTGTTTGGGTTAGGGTTAGATTTAGGTTTAGGGTTAGGTTTGGGGTTAGGGTTTTGGATAGTGTTAGGGTTAGGGTTAGGGTTTGGGTTTGGGATTGGATTTGGTTTAGGGTTAGGATTAGGGTTAGGTTTGTGTTAGGGTTAAGGTTTTGGTTAGGATTGGAGTTAGGGTTAGGGTTAGGATTGAGGTTGGGGTTGAGGTTGGGGTTATGTATAGGGTTAGTGTTAGGTTTACGGTTAGTTTTATGGTTAGGTTTGGGATTAGGGTTAGGGTTAGGGTTATGGTTAGCTTTTGCGTTAGGGATAGGGTTAGGGTTACAGTTAGTTTAGGTTTGGGTTTAGGGTTTGGATTAGGGTAGGATTAGGGTTATTGTTAGTGTTAGGGTTAGGGTTTGGGTTTGGGTTAGGGTTAGAGTTAGGTTTAGGGTTAGGGTTAGGTTTTGGATTAGGGATAGGGTTAGGTTTACGGTTAGTTTTAGGTTTAGGTTTAGGGTTTGGATTAGGGTTAGTGTTAGGGTTATTGTTAGGGTTAGGGTTAGGGTTTTGGTTTGGGTTAGGGTTAGGGTTAGGCTTTGGGTTTGGGTTTAGGTTTGGTTTAGGGTTAGGGTTAGGGTTAGGGTTAGGGTTAGAGTTAGGGTTTGGGTTAGGGTTTTGGTTAGAGTTAAGGTTAGGCTTAGTTTTAGGGTTAGGGTCACGGTTAGGTTGAGTGTTAGGATTTGGGTTTGCGTTAGGGTTAGGGCTAGGGTTCAGGTTAGGGTTTGGGTTTGGGTTAGGGTTGGTGTTAGAGTTATGGTTAGGTTTAGGGTTTGCCTTAGGATTAGTGTTTGGATGAGGGTTTGGGTTAGGCTTAGGCTTAGGGTTAGTGTTGGGCTTGGAGTGCGGGTTAGCGTTGGGTTTAGGGTTGAGGTTAGGGTTAGGGTTAGGTTTAGGGTTAGGGATAAGGTTAGAGTTATCGTTGGTGTTAGGTTTAGCGTTGGGGTTAGGTTTGGGATTATTGTTAGGGTTAGGGTTAGCGTTTCGGTTAAGGTTAGGGTTAGGGTTAGGGTTAGGGTTAGGGTGAGGGTTAGGGTTTGGGTTAGGGTTAGGGTTAGGGTTAGGGTTAGGGTTAGGTTTGTTTTAGGGTTAAGTATTTGGTTAGGGTTAGGGTTAGGGTTAGGGTTAGGATTGGGTTTGGGGTTAGGTTTAGGGTTAGGGTTAGGGTTTGTGTTAGGGTTTGGGTTTGTGTTTGGGTTAGGGTTAGGGTTATGTTTAGGGTTAGGGATAGGGTTTGGGTTAGGTTTGGGGTTAGGGTTAGGGTTAGGGATCGGGTTTGGGTTAGGATTAGGGTTACGGTTAGGGTTAGTGTTGTGGTTTGGGTTGAAGTTGAGGTTGGTGTTGGTGTGGGGGTTTGGGTTAGGATTGTTGTTGAGGTTTGCGTTACGGTTAGGTTTAGGGTTTGCGTTAGGGTTTGCGTTAGTGTTAGGGTTAGGGTTAGGGTAAGGGTTAGTGCGAGAGTTAGGGTTGGTGTTGGGGTTGGGGTTGGGTTGGGGTTGTGGATAGTGTTAGGGTTAGGGTTAGGGTTAGGGTTGGTGTTAGGGTTGGGGTTAGGGTTGGGTTAGGGTTAGGGTTGGGGTTGGTGTTGTGGTTGGGCTTGGGGTTGGGGTTGGGGTTAGGATTGTTGTTAGGGTTGGGGATAGGGTTAGGGTTAGGGTTAGGCTTAGGGTTAGGGTTAGGGTTGGGGTTAGGGTTGGGGTTGGGGTTGGGGTTGCGGTTGTGGTTATGGTTAGGGTTAGGGTTACGTTTAGGGTTAGGGTTAGAGTTGGGGTTGGCGTTGGGGTTGGGGTTATGGTTGGGTTTGAGGTTGGGGTTGGGGTTGGGGATGGGATTAGGGTTAGGGTTAGGGTTAAGGTTAGGGTTAGGGTCGAGATTAGGGTTGGGGTTAGGGTTGGGGTTAGGGATGGGGTTATGGTTAGGTTTAGGGTTAGGGTTAGGATTTAGGGTTAGGTTTAGCGTTAGGGTTATGATTTGTGTTATGGTTTGGGTTTGGGTTTGGGTTAGGTTTAGGGTTAGGGTTAGTGTTAGAGTTAGGGTAAGGGTTAGGATTAGGGTTAGGGTTAGTGTTAGTGTTAGGGATGCGGTTTGAGTTGGGGTTGGGGTTGGGGTTAGGGTTAGGGTTAGGGTTTGAGTTAGAGGTAGGGTTAGGGTGAGGTTTTGGGTTAGGGTTAGAGTTATGGTTAGGGTTAGGGTTAGGGTTTGGGTTAGGGTTTGGGTTCAGGTTAGATTTAGGGTTAGGGTTAGGATTTGGGTTAGGGTTTAGGATAGTGTTAGGGTTAGGGTTATGGTTAGGGTTAGGTTTGGGGTTGGGGTTGGGTTATTGGGTTGGGGTTGGGGTTAGGATTGGGGTTAGTGTTAAGGTTAGGGTTAGGGTCGAGGTTAGGGTTGGGGTTAGGGTTGGGTTTAGGGTTAGGTTTAGGGTTCGTGTTAGGGTTTAGGGTTAGGCTTTGGGTTAGGGTTAGAGTTAGGGTTAGGGTTAGGATTTGTGTTATTTTTGGGGTTTGGGTTACGTTTAGATTTAGGGTGAGAGTTAGGGTTAGAGTTAGGGTTAGGTTTAGGGTTAGAGTTAATGTTAGGGTTAGCGTAAGGGTTAGGGTTAGGGTTAGGATTAGGGTTGGGGTTGGTGTTGGGATAGGTTTTGGGTTAGCGTTAGGGTTAGGGTAAGGGTTTGGGTTTGGGTTAGGGTTAGGTTTAGGGTTAGTGTTGGGGTTTGGGTTGAATTTGGGCTTGGTGTTGGTGTGGGTGTTAGGTTTAGGGTTAGGGTTGGTGTTGAGGTTTACGTTACGGTTAGGGTTAGCGTTAGGGTTAGGGTTAGGGTTTGGGTTGGGGTTGGTCTTGGGGATGGGGTTGGGTTGGGGTTAGGGTTGGGGTTAAGGTTGGGGTTAGGTTTGGGGTTAGGGTTGGGGTTAGGTTTAGGGTGAGGGTTAAGGTTAGGGTTGGAGTTGGTGTTGTGGTTGGGGTTGGTGTTGGGGTTGGGGTTGGTGTAATGATTCAGGTTAGGGTTGGGATTAGGGTTAGGATTAGGGTTAGGGTTAGGGCTGGGGTTAGCGTTAGGGTTGGGTTAGGGTTGGGTTGGGGTTGGTGTTAGGGTTGGAGTTAGGGTTAGGGTTAGGGTTAGGGTTAGGGTTAGGGTTAGGGTTAGGGTTAGGGTTAGGGTTAGGGTTAGGGTTAGGTTTGGGGTTGGGGTTGGGTTATTGGGTTGGGGTTGGGGTTAGGATTGGGGTTAGTGTTAAGGTTAGGGTTAGGGTCGAGGTTAGGGTTGGGGTTAGGGTTGGGGTTAGGGTTAGGTTTAGGGTTCGTGTTAGGGTTTAGGGTTAGGCTTTGGGTTAGGGTTAGAGTTAGGGTTAGGGTTAGGATTTGTGTTATTTTGGGGGTTGGGGTTTGGGTTACGTTTAGATTTAGGGTGAGAGTTAGGGTTAGAGTTAGGGTTAGGTTTAGGGTTAGAGTTAGTGTTAGGGTTAGCGTAAGGGTTAGGGTTAGGGTTGTGATTAGGGTTGGGGTTGGTGTTGGGATAGGTTTTGGGTTAGCGTTAGGGTTAGGGTAAGGGTTTGGGTTTGGGTTAGGGTTAGGTTTAGGGTTAGTGTTGGGGTTTGGGTTGAATTTGGGCTTGGTGTTGGTGTGGGGGTTAGGTTTAGGGTTAGGGTTGGTGTTGAGGTTTACGTTACGGTTAGGGTTAGCGTTAGGGTTAGGGTTAGGGTTTGGGTTGGGGTTGGTCTTGGGGATGGGGTTGGGTTGGGGTTAGGGTTGGGGTTAAGGTTGGAGTTAGGTTTGGGGTTAGGGTTGGGGTTAGGTTTAGGGTGAGGGTTAAGGTTAGGGTTGGAGTTGGTGTTGTGGTTGGGGTTGGTGTTGGGGTTGGGGTTGGTGTTATGATTCAGGTTAGGGTTGGGATTAGGGTTAGGATTAGGGTTAGGGTGAGGGCTGGGGTTAGGGTTAGGGTTGGGTTAGGGTTGGGTTGGGGTTGGTGTTAGGGTTGGAGTTAGGGTTAGTGTTAGGGTTAGGGTTAGGGTTTGTGTTAGGGTTTGGGTTAGGGTTAGAGTTAGGGTTAGGGTGAGGTTTTGGGTTAGGGGTAGAGTTAGGGTTAGGGTTAGGGTTAGGGTTTGTGTTACGGTTTGGGTTAGAGTTAGATTTAGGGTTTGTGTTTGGGATAGTGTTATGGTTAGTGTTAGGGTTTGGGTTTGGGATTGGATTTGGTTTAGGGTTAGGTTTAGGGTTAGTGTTAGGGTTAGGTTTGTGTTAGGGTTTGGGTTAGTGTTAGAGTTAGGGTTAGGGTTAGGGTTAGGTTTAGGGTTAGGGTTAGAGTTAGGGTTAGAGTGAGGTTTTGGGTTATGGGTACAATTAGGGTTAGGGTTAGGGTAAGGGTTTTGGTTAGGGTTTGGGTTAGGGTTAGATTTAGGGTTAGGGTTAGGTTTTGGGTTATGGTTTGGGATAGTGTTAGGGTTACGGTTTGGGTTTGGGTTAGGGTTAGGTTTAGGGTTAGGGTTAATGTTGGGATTTGGGTTGAAGTTGGGGTTGGTGTTGGTGTGGGGGTTAGGGTTAGGGTTAGGGTTGGTGTTGAGGTTTGCGTTACGGTTAGGGTTAGTGTTAGTGTTAGGGTTAGGGTTGGGGTTGGGGTTGGTCTTGTGGTTGGGATTGGGTTGGGGTTAGGGTTCGGGTTCGGGTTAAAATTAGGGTTAGGTTTGGTGTTAGAGTTGGGGTTAAGGTTAGTGTTAGGGTTAGGATTAGTGTTAGGGTTAGTGTTAGGATTAGGGTTAGGGTTAGGATTTAGGGTTAGGGTTAGGGTTAGGATTAGGGTTAGGGTTAAGGTTAGGGTTAGGGTCGGGGTTAGGGTTGGGGTTAGGGTTGGGGTTAGGGATGGTGTTAGGGTTAAGTTTAGGGTTAGGATTAGGGTTTAGGTTTAGGTTTAGGGTTAGGGTTAGGATTTGTGTTATGGTTTGGGTTTGGGTTTGGGTTAGGTTTAGGGTTAAGGTTAATGTTAGGGTTAGGGTAAGGGTTAGGGTTAGGGTTAGGGTTAGGGTTAGTGTTAGGGTTAGGGATAGGGTTGGGGTTGGAGTTGGGGTTGCGGTTGGGGTTAGGGTTAGGGTTAGGGTTGGGTTAGAGGTAGGGATAGTGTGAGGTTTTGGGTTAGGTTTAGAGTTAGGGTTAGGGTGAGGGTTTGGGTTAGGGTTTGTGTGAGGGTTTCCGATAGTGTTAGGGTTATGGTCAGGGTTAGGCTTAGGATTGGGGTTGGGGTTGGGTTTAGGTTTAGGGTTAGTGTTAGGGTTTGTGTTAGGGTTTGGGTTTGTGTTTGGGTTAGGGTTAGGATTATATTTAGGGTTAGGTTTAGGGTTATGGTTAGGGTTAGGGTTGGTGTTGGGGTTGGGGTTGGGTTGGGGTTGGGGTTGGGGTTAGGGTTGGGGTTAGGGTTGGAGTTAGGGTTGGGTTTAGGGTTGGGGTTTGGGTTGGGGTTAGGGTTAGGGTTAGGGGTAGGGGTAGGATTATGTTTGGGTTTAGGGTTGGGGTTAGGGTTGGGGTTAGGGTTAGGTTTAGGGTTAGTGTTAGGGTTTAGGGTTAGGCTTTGGGTTAGGGTTAGGGTTAGGTTTAGGATTTGTGTTATGGTTTGGGTTTGGGTTTGGGTTACGTTTAGATTTAGGGTGAGAGTTAGGGTTAGAGTTAGGGTTAGGTTTAGGGTTAGCGTTAGTGTTAGGGTTAGCGTAAGGGTTAGGGTTAGGGTTAGGATTAGGGTTGGGGTTGGCGTTGGGATAGGTTTAGGGTTAGGATTAGGGTTTGTTTTAGGGTTTGGGTTGTGTAAGGGTTAGGGTTATGTTTAGGGTTAGTTTTTATGTTAGGCTTAGGGTTAGGGTTAGGATTAGTGTTAGGGTTAGTGTTAGGGATAGGGTTTGGGTTAGGTTTTGGGTTAGGGTTAGGGTTAGGGTAAGGGTCTGGGTTTGGGTTAGGGTTAGGGTTAGGGTTAGTGTTGAGGTTTGGGTTGAATTTGGGCTTGGTGTTGGTGTGGGGGTTAGGGTTAGGGTTAGAGTTTGTGTTGAGGTTTGCGTTACGGTTAGGGTTAGGGTTAGTGTTTGGGTTAGGGTTAGGGTTGGGGTTGGGGTTGGGGTTGGTCTTGGGGTTGGGATTGGGTTGGGGTTAGGGTTGGTGTTGTTTTGGGGGTTGGTGTTGGGGTTGGGGTTGGGGTTAGGATTCGGGTTAGGGTTGGGATTAGGGTTAGGATTAGGGTTAGGGTTAGGGCTAGGGTTAAGGTTAGGGGTAGAGTTAGGGTTAGGGTTAGGGTTAGGGTTTGGGTTAGGGTTAGGGTTAGGTTTGTGTTAGGGTTTGGGTTAGTGTTAAAGTTAGGGTTAGGGTGAGGTTCTGGGTTAGGGGTACAGTTAGGGTTAGGGTTAGGGTTAGGGTTGGGTTAGGGTTTGGGTTAGGGTTAAATTTAGGGTTAGGGTTAGGTTTTGGGTTAGGGTTTGGGATAGTGTTAGGGTTACGGTTTGGGTTTGGGTCAGGGTTAGGTTTAGGGTCAGCGTTAATGTTGGGGTTTGGGTTGAAGTTGGGGTTGATGTTGGTGTGGGGGTTAGGGTTAGGGTTAGGGTTGGTGTTGAGGTTTGCGTTACGGTTAGGGTTAGGCTTAGGGTTAGGGTTAGGGTTGGGGTTGGGGTTGGTTTTGGGGTTGGGATTGGGTTGGGGTTAGGGTTCGGGTTCGGGTTCGGGTTAAAATTGTGGTTAGGGTTGGTGTTATAGTTGGGGTTAGGGTTAGGGTTAGGGTTAGAATTAGGGTTAGGGTTGGTGTTGTGGTTGTGGTTGGTGTTGGGGTTGGGGTTGGTGTTAGGGTTCGGGTTAGGGTTGGGGTTAGGGTTCGTGTTAGGGTTAGGGCTAAGGTTAAGGTTAGGGTTGGGGTTAGGGTTGGGGTTGGGGTTGGGGTTGGGGTTAGGGTTAGGGTTAGGGTTAGGGTCAGGTTTTGGTTAGGGTTTGGGTTAGGGTTAGAGTTTGGGTTAGGGTGAGATTTGGGGTTAGGGTTAGAGTTAGGGTTAGGTTTTGGGTTAGGGTTTGGGATAGTGTTAGGGTTAGGTTTAGGGTCAGGGTTAGGGCTAGGGTTAGGGTTAGCGTTAGGGTTAGGGTTAGGGTTAGGGTTAATTTTAGGGTTAGGTTTATTGTTAGCTTTAGGGTTAGAGTTTCGGTTTGGGTTAGGGTTAGGATTAGGGTTAGGTTTAGGGTTAGATTTAGGGTTTTGATTTGCGTTAGGGTTAGGGTTTGGGTTTGGGTTTGGATATGGTTTAGGGTTAGGGTTAGCGTTAGGGTTAGGGTTAGGTTTAGGGTTAGGGTTAGGGTTGGTGTTTTGTTTGGGGTTGGTGTTGGTCTGGGCTTGGTGTTGGGTTGGGGGTTAGCGTTGGGGTTAGGGTTAGGGTTAAGTTTAGGATTAGGATTAGTGTTAGTGTTACGGTTGGTGTTGGGGTTGGCGTTGGGGATTGGGTTTGGGCTAGAATTAGGTTTAGTGTTAGGGTTAGGGTTTGGGGTTGGGGTTGGAGTTGGGGTTGGGGTTGGAGTTGGGGTTGGGGTTAGGGTTAGGGTTTGGGTTAGTGTTAGTGTTAGCGTTTGTGTTTGTGTTTGGGTTAGGGTTAGTGTTAGTGTTAGTGTTACGGTTGGGTTTTGTGTTAGGGTTAGTGATAGGGTTAGTGTTAGGGCTAGGGTTACGGTTTGGGTTAGGGTTTGAGTTAGGTTTAGGCGTTGGGGTTAGGGTTAGGTTTAGCGTTGGGGATTGTGTTGGGGCTAGGATTTGGTGTTTAAGTCAAAGTCTAAGGCTTGGGTTGGGGTTTAAGTTTAATTCTAAGGCTTAGGGTTGGGGTTTAAGTCTAAGTCTAATGCTTGTGGAAGTCTAATCCGGGCGGAAGGCAGCTGGAGGCTTCGTGTCGCGAATACACGCCGCTTTGCCGCTGGCTTTCCCGGCATCTACTCGCAAGCGTACGGGTCGGCGGCGGGACCGCCCAGCAGGCGGGTTGGATTCCTTCCCGCTGTCTACACGGGGCCTCCCTGAAGGAGGCTAGATGGCGGTATGTCGTCGTCGTGGTCGAATGTACACCACGCAGCCGTTCGGGCGTCGTCGGCTGGATTCCTCGGCAGCGACGCGCAAGCACGCGTGTCGGCAGCGGTGGACTCGGCACGCGTGTCGGCAGCGGTGGACTCGGCACGCGTGTCGGCAGCGGTGGACTCGGCACGCATCATCGGCGGAACACGCATCGGCGGCGGACGACCCGGCGGAGGCAGAGAGCGGGCGTTAACGTGCAGGCGTTTGAGACGGAGACAGCCGACCGCGCATATGGTAAGCCGGCACCTACCCGTCTTGAAAACGGAATATTCCCATGCAGCAACGGATCGCACACGTAACCGTTTTCTTCGAGTTCATCCGATCAAGCTTACCCTATATATTAGACAGAACCCCCTGGCCGCGCTGCAAAGGCCATGAGCGGTCGGTTTCCCCGGCGGGTTGCGTTCTTTCTCGCGATCGACACGGGCAGGCGGGGCGATCAAGGGAACGTTTACCGGGCGGAAGGTGGCGTCGTGTTGCGTATACACGCCGCCTTGTCGCCACGCCGTCTTGCCGCCACGCCGCCTTGCCGCAGCGACTCGCAAGCGTACGGGTCGGCGGCGGAACTGCCTAGCCGGCGGGATAGTTTCCCTCCCGCCGTCCACACGGGGCCTCCCCGAAGGAGGCTAGATGGCGGTGTGTCGTCGTCGTCGTCGAATCTACACCACGCCGCCGTTCTGGCGTCGTCGGCTGGAATACCCGGCAGCGACGTGCCGGAACATGCATCGGCGGCGGAAAACGCTGCGGAGGCGGAGGGCGGGCGTTAACGTGCAGGCAGGGCGGACGACTACTGGTCGGCAGCTCGCTCGAGACGGAGACAGCCGCCAGCGCATAGGCTAAACTGGCATGTACCCCTCTTGAAAACGGAAGATTCCCAAGCAGCAACGGATCGCACACGTAACCGTTTTCTTCGAGCTCGTCCGATCATGCTTATCCTATATAATAGATAGAATCCCCTGGCCGCGCTGCAAAGGCCGTGAGCGGTCGGTTTCCCCGGCACCTACTCGCAACCTTAAGGGTCGGCGGAGGGATCGCCTCTCCGGCGGGTTGCGTTCTTTCTCGCGATCGACGCGGGGAGGCGGGGACGATCAAGGGTACGTTTACCGGGCGGAAGGCGGAAGGCGTCGTGTCGCGTATACACGCCCGGCTTGCCGCCTACCTTTCCCGGCAGCGACTCGCAAACGTACGGGTCGGCGGTGGAACCCCCTAGCTGGCGGGTTGGATTCCTTTCCGCCGTCTACACGGGGCCTCCCCGAAGGAGGCTAGATAGCGGCGTGTTGTCGTCGCGTCGACGAAGCTACACCACCTCGCCGTTCGGGCGTCGTCATCGGCTGGATTCCCCTGCAGCCACACGGGTCGGCGGCTGCCGACTCGGCACGCATCATCGGCGGAATGCGGGGCGGAGGCGGAGGGCGGGCGTTAACATGCAAGCGGGGCGGACGAGTACAGGTCGGCAGATCGATCGAGACGGAGACAGCCGACATCGCATAGGGTAAGCCGGCACGTACCCGTCTTGAAAACGGAATATTCACAAGCCGCAACGGATATCACCAGTAACCGTTTTCTTCGAGTTCGTCCGATCAAGCTTACCCTATATAATAGACATCCTGGCCGAGTAGATATAACCGTGAGCTGTCGGTTTCCCCGGCGCCTACTCGCAGCCTTACGGGTTGCGTTCTTTTTCGCGATCGAAGCGGGTAGGCGTGGACGAACAAGGAAACGTTTACCGGCGGAAGGCGTCGTGTCGCGTATTCACGCCGCCTTGCCACCTGCCTTTCCTGGTGCCTACTCGCAAGCGTACGGGTCGGGGGCGGAACCGCCTAGCCGGCGGGTTGGATTCCTTCCCGCCGTCTACATGTAAAACTAACTTGGAAGACGGACGACGGATCGGCGGCGTGTAACACAGACAGACACACACCCAAGCCGTCTACACGTAAAACTAACTTGGAAGACGGACGACGGATCGGCGGCGTGTAACACACACAGACACGCACACGCCGTCTACGCGTAAAACTAACTTGGAAGATGGACGACGGATCGGCGGCGTGTAACACACACAGACACACACACTCACGCCGTCTACACGTAAAACTAACTTGGAAGACGGACGTCGGATCGGCGGCGTGTAACACACACAGACACACACACGCGCCGTCTACACGTAAAACTAACTTGGAAAGCGGACGACGGATCGGCGGCGTGTAACACACACAGACACACACACACGCCGTCTACACGTAAAACTAACTTGGAAGACGGACGACGGATCGGCGGCGTGTAACAGACACAGACACCGACACACGCTGTCTACACGCAAAACTAACTTGGAAGACGGACGACAGAGTGTCACACGCACAGCCAGAAATAAAACTAACTGGGAAGACGGACGACGGATCGGCGGCGTGTAACACACAGAGACACGCAAAACTAACTTGGAAGACGGACGACGGATCGGCGGCGTGTAAGACACACGCCACACTCGAACCAAGGCTCTATTGCATTTACCGTGAACGATCGCTTCGGATGCCAATCGAAAGCGACTTTGCGGGTCGTTTGGCGGAACCACGCAAACTGGCCGAGCCAGCGACTGAACTCGTAAAAGTTGGCGCGCGGACTGGTTGGTGGGTAGCTGCTATCTCTCGTTCTTTCTTTCCAATTACTTCAGCCGCCATCTTTCGAATTTGTTTTCCTTTTCTGCCGCCTCGAGGGGTGGAAAGTGTCATTCGTGAGAAGAGACTCAATAGATCGCAGTGTGGTAGCTGCTCTACTAGGCATGTAATTCCGAACTGTAAGTCGAATCGTATACAAGCGATCCTTTTCGTTTCGATCTCTTTCGACAAATCGAACGGACGACGACGACGACGAGTCGTCACAGAATGGCAATTCCGCTGACGCTGCCGCCGACGACGACGCGCACCCCGAAAAGGGGAGCGACTTCGCCGAACGGACGGCAATCGCCAAACTAAGGCCTTAAGAAGGTTGAGACGCTTTCGAAAAACAACTCGGGTCCGGCTACGGTTCCGGCTTAGAGGCGTTCAGCCGTTATCGATCAGAGGCAGCATGGCACCACCGCTCTATCGAGCGAGCGCGCAAACCGTTGAAAATCGAGATCGAGCGAGCTTTTGCCCTTTTGCTCAACGTGTGGTTTCCGACCACGCTGAGCTCGCCTAGGGACACCTGCGTTACCCTTTGACAGACGTACCGCTCCAGTCAAACTCCCCGACCGACACTGTTCTCGACTAAGGGTCGCGCATCGGCTGCGTCGGCGCACAACGTGTGCGCACGCGACATGCACCGCACGCTTCGGACCAGATAAGTGAACCACCGCTCAGGGACGGCCCCGTCCCTTCTCAATCAAGTTAGCGAAGAAACTACGGAAGTGACGGTTTTTCATCGACGCAAACGCGCACGGTACCCGACCGACGGCGAACGCCACCGCAAAGCCGGTCGGTCGGTGAAGACCGGGGACCGACCCGCAAGCGACGCTGTCGCCAGCCGAGAGACGCAAGAATGCTCCCGCCTATGCTACGCCTACCGTGTACCCTCACAAAACCGGACTAGAGTCAAGCTCAACAGGGTCTTCTTTCCCCGCCGCTCCGTCCAAGCCCGTTACCTTGGCTGTAGTTTCGCTAGACAGTAGATAGGGACAGTGGGAATCTCGTTGATCCGTCCGTGCGCGTCACTAATTAGATGACGAGGCATTTGGCTACATTCTCTGGCATTTAACTTAATTTTCAATTCAAAAAATATAATAGACGCCTTTCC
Source organism: Eledone cirrhosa (assembly GCA_964016885.1). Classification (NCBI taxonomy): domain Eukaryota; kingdom Metazoa; phylum Mollusca; class Cephalopoda; order Octopoda; family Eledonidae; genus Eledone; species Eledone cirrhosa. The sequence goes on along the minus strand of OZ024747.1, from coordinate 29,296,313 downwards.
CTTATGGTTTAGTGTGGGAGGTTCCACGGCCTACGCCAAAAGCGACATCTGCATAACGGCGTGTCCCAGTCAGTTCGGTAGTAATAGTCTAATCCTTTTCTAAAATGTCCTAAACTAAAGTAAGGTGGTCGTGCACCACTCGACCACCCGTTTGTATCGCGCTTCGGGTCCTATTTTTCCTTCTCTCTTCCTATAAATAACATTAGTAAATTTATTAGTTAAAAAAACAAACATTATAGCATTACGCGTAACCCTGCAGTGGGGGGTGAGGGCGTACTATCGTGCACCCAGTACGAACGCCCAGACATTTCCATCACTCTGATATCTATCCAACCGCTCGCCGGATTAGCTCAAATTAGTCGAAATTTCCAAAGAAAGCTAAAAAAAAGAAAAGAGGAAGAGAGATTCTAGGCCCTAACGCGCTAAAAAAAACCTGAGGCAATCATCCACCAAACCCGGCAAGGGTTCATAAAGGAGAAAAGGGGATTAGACGACAGGCAGCCACAGTGGCGGGGACCCGGAAGCGTCCAGAGACCCCCATACCGCACGCGAGCCGACAAATCGAAACCAGCCGATTTCTATTCCAGCATCTCTAGCGTAGCTAGCATCGCCCGACGGCACAGAAGCCCCCTAAACGCATCATCCACGATCCCCAGCCGCGTTAGACTAAGCACCGCAAGCTCCGATAGGACAGCCATGAACCAGGACTCTCCCACCTGTTTCTTTTTCCAGCAGCGCAGTCAACGGAAGGTACTTACGTACCTTCTCCGCCGCGCCGTCATTCAAAGCACTTCCCTACTCGTATCTCACCGTGACATCCACCATCACCGTCGTACCCCATCTCCTCATTACCAGATCCGGAATGAGCCACGCATTGTTCAACCGTGGCGTATACACTCGTCCGCAATCTGTTGGCACAGCTGGTCGTGCCTGGCCAAACGCCTTCTCTTCAGAAGAGGGCACTGGCCACTGATGTGGGCGATTGTCTCCGCAGCCGTTCCACAGCGTCTACAGGTCTTAGGTCCGCGACCACCTCTCGCCAGGCATTCCCGGGTGGGAAACGTATTGGTTCGCAATTTAAGACAGCTTAAAAAGGTCCCTTCAGAAACCACACTCGGGCGGAGCAGCCAATCGTTGCCGATTCGGTCGCCCCTAAACGACCCCGCACACGCCCGCTGGACGGGCTGAGACGCCCAGGCCTCCGCGTATTCCCACCGAAGGTCAGGCGCGTACGTGGTCTCGCTCATAGCGCAAAGTGGCAAAGACCCAATCCACCGTCTCGTCTGCTGCTGTATAAGAAGGAAACAGAGGTCGATTCGTACAGATGCATGATATTACGTGTCCCCGTGCGAATAGCCGCGTCTAGCTCCTCAAGTTTAATCCGAGCAGGCATTACCTGCGATAGAGTGTAGAACAATCTAGGCGGGTAATATTGTTGCATCAGATGGAATTTCTGCCGGGGTTTCAGTGGAGCACAGCAAATCTTATCGATACACTGTGACACGTGCTCCACCGAAACATTCATCTCGAGGTTCGACCACGGGCCGACTTTGACACCTAAGTAAGAACATTTCTCTGCAGGATCGACTCTCAAGAGCTGAATACCGTCGATTTCAGGAGCGGAGTCCGTGTTAACCAAGAAGGACTTCCCCCACGCTTTGATCGAGAAAGTGGGGCATTTGAAGACATTCACCGCTAGCCCCATCTCCCGGTAGAAAGACACGCATCTTTCAACTAGCCGCTGCATCTCCACCGAAGAGTCGGACACTAGGGCATTGTCATCCGCGTACGCCAGACTCGATAATCCCAACTCTCCAATCTGTAAGCCACAGTTGATGGAAAGTACATACATCAGCGGATCTGTGGCTATATTAAAGAGAAGGGGCGAGAGGGCGTCCTCTTGCCATACTCCTCGCTTGATCTCGATAGCTCTGCTCGTTTCCGCTCCGACCGAGAATTTTGTGACACAGCCATCATAAAGACCTCTCACGACTTCGACCATATGATCGTGAAATCCAAGCCTTCTCATGCTCGCAAACACAAGTGAGTGCGGAACCGTATCGAAGGCCTTGGCATGGTCCAAGAAGGCCACGTTCAACTGCCGAATCCTCGATCGGGCTAGCCCACCCATACTGCGTCCGATAAGTCGCCGCAGTAAGAACAGATTCTCATTTCAGCCGTCCGCATTTATAAAACCCCTTTGGGCGGTGTTTAAGGGCGTTACCTGAAGCATTAGTTTGGAGAGAATCCTGGTGTATAAACGATACACGGCAGAGCATATCGTCAGGGGTCCCCAATTGGAAAGATCGATCGGACCGTTCATCTTCTTGCGAATCAGGACTGATCTTCCAAGCTTCAAGATATCGGGAACTCTCCCGACTAGCAGCAAACAGTTAAATAGGTTCACCAGAGTCGCAGGGTCCATTGCGCGTACCTGTTTGGGCGTGATTCCATCGGGACCCGGAGCCGAATGCGGACTCATACACCTGCGCGCACCTACAACCTCGGACATGGTGATAGGACGCAAAAACGGGACGTTATTCACCACATCCGTTGCGGGATACGCGCTAAGATCCACATCCGGTCCCGGGATGGAAAAGCTGTCTTCGGCCAGAGTGCACCTTGAGAGAATCAAGGTGACAACTCTCCCTACCACATTTGCTACACCTGTAAACTGCTTTCCGCCCATGACGGCGGGTCAGAGAAGTGGCGCGGACAGTGAGAGCAAGACAACATTACTCAATGTCCGCCATCGAGACAGGACACACACCCTGCTTCTCCTCTCCTAGTATTACTGTAAGGAGCTTCTTCCTATCGCGGTCGTATAAAAACTGGTAGCGAGCGTAGAGCGCTCTCTTTTCACTCTTTCTACCAGCTTTCTTATAGGGCCTTTTAGATTTACTCTTTTTCCGTGATTTCCGTGATTTGACACGCCTCCTGCTCGAGCGCATGTTACTTACCCATCCACCGACACACTCCGCGAACGCATCCTAGTTCTCGTTCGTTATTTCATCACAAAATGTGTTAAGACACTCCGCGAACGCAACGGACCACCGAGAGCGACCTGGCTCCGCTGCATCGCCGAACAAGTTCCTCCATTCGGAATTGGAGGCAACCGGGATGACCGTTCCACTCACCTAGCTAGGCGGACGCCTCTCTATCGATTCGCTAGTGCGGTAGGGGACCGTTTACAGCGTTTCTTCTTGTTAAGATCGCTCCTCTTCGAACTGATCTGTTTCACGGTCTTTCCGGGCAGGAAAGGAGAGATCTCTATATTGACATGACGACAACCCGCTCTAAGAAGCTCCACCTCTTTTTCAAGAAGGATCGACACTTCCTCCTCGGACCAGCATCCACGGCCAACACGAATGTGGGAATGCGCAGCCGCCTCGCGCGAGGCAGCTGCCGCACGAGAGGCACGCTTCTTACCGATCTCTTCAGCGTGCTTCGCAATCCTGCGGCGATTGGCAACCACAGTGCTGCGATCTTCCAGCGACCGTACGGAAAGCACGGTCGCATTCCACACATCGATGGACAAGGTCCGAGTTGGCGGGCATATCGTCCCATCTCCTAAACGTGCATCGGCCAGAGTGCACCTTGAGAGAATCAAGGTGACAACTCTCCCTACCACATTTGCTACACCTGTAAACTGCTTTCCGCCCATGACGGCGGGTCAGAGAAGTGGCGCGGACAGTGAGAGCAAGACAACATTACACTCTCACAAGGAATTTCGAGACAATCCTCCTCCACCACCGTCAGCACGACCTCGCAGACAGAGTCCATGGGGTCCCACGCCAGCTGCGGGGGCAGTTGATTGCCTCTCAAGACCAAAGCGTGAGTCCCGTACTCCAGAGTAAATCTATCGGGGGTATCCCTACGAATTGTTATCGTCGGTTACTGATTCATCCGGTGGGTCAAATCCAGCGGGCCGGCGCTCTTACGAGGGACATGGCCCGGCTCATTGCCAGCCCTCGGAGGTGGTTGCCAATTGCCACAGCGGGCCTTTACAGAACGCTGCGACAGGCCGGAGGGGCCCATCCCAACCCCTCCGGTCGCTGGCTTTTTGGCCCCCAGCTGCCGTATGGATTCAGTATATTGATTCATCATTAGTTTGGCGCCTTTTTGTTCGTCCTTATGTGGCTGACTACCCGAGAATGGTAAAACCTGCCGAGTCAAAACTAACCACCGCAAAAAAAAACAAAAAAACAAGCAGAGGGGTAGAGCTGCCTCTCTCGTACAGCTCAAACCACGGACTTAAGCTGGCATTTAACTTATGCTTTTGATCACTAAAAACATAAGACGCTTTTCCCAGTTTTTAAAGTGGGGGGTCCCACGGGCCAACGTCATCAAGCAGACTTTGGCATGAACGGCGTGCCCCTGACAATCCGGTTGGTCACGCCGACCGCAATCCAAACCGCCCATCGGTCGTGGCAGAGTCGTTATGTCACGCCGACAGCAATTCGAACCGCCATCGGTCGTGCCATCTGTCAATCCGGTTGGTCACGCCAAGAGAGCAGTCCGAGCCATGAAACCCGCGCGGAGATCCCGATGTCCGAACCCCCGCGCAGAGAGGTACTAAACTCCCTGGTCGTGTCATTCTGTCAATCCGGTTGGTCACGCCAAGAGAGCAATCCGAACCTTGAACCCCGCGAGGAGATCCTGTTGCCCGAACCCCGCACAGAGAAGTTCTAAACTCCTTGGTCGAGCCATTGTACTAAAAAAAAAACAAGCAAATTTCCTCTAAAAAAAAAAAAATGGGCGCTCCAGAAGCCATTTCGTCACTCCCTTCCCATTCCTAAAATAACGAAGCTGTTAATTAATAATAAAAAACACTTTACTTTAAGAAACGCGTGACCCTGCAACGGGGGGATATGGTGGTTCTATCGCTTTCCCAAGGCGAACCACCAGACTAGCGGAACGGCGGAGACGTCTTACTTTTCCCTTCTCGGATATATATCCGACCGCTCGCCGGGTTAATAAAAAAAAAAGTAGAAAGAGAGTTTCCAGGCACTTCCGCATCCAAAAAAAAAAAAAAAAAGTGTAAAAAAAATACGAGCCGGCTCTAATCCAGAGGGCGTGCCCCGGCTCCTTGTCAGCCCTCTAGGGTGGTTAAAACCACAGCGAACCATTACGGCAGCGGAATTACCATCACAGCACGCTGCGGTAGGATCTAATGTCAATAATAAATATCGACGTTATCTCATTTGCGTGGAGAGACACCTTACCTCGCCAAATAATGGCGACATCAACGGATGCGGGAGCCCCCTGTTCCAAACGTAGCTCTTCCACCGTGGGAACTACTCGACGTCGGGACCCCCGAGTTGGGGAAGGAAGAACTTGGGCCTGTCGGACACGGGAGCTAATTTGACAGCCGGGGAGCACTCCTCCGCTTCTACCTATTTGGCAGACCTAAACTGCGCTGTCTAGCTTCCATACCGGGCTCGAGTTCGACTCTATCTAGCAAGCCTCGACGGTTGGGTATTCGTCTCGACTTGTCGGTATCGCGGCCTTAAGCCGCTTGTCTAATCCGGTTGTGTATGTCCGATAACGCGTTAACCATACGCCCGGAGAAAAGCTCCGCCGACCCCGTAGGGAGGGGCATACCCCAGTGCGACGTCGCGTTTGTCCCCGCCTCGAAGGGTCGCCGGTGCCGTTCCGTCCCAGCCGAGCCTCCCGTCTGCGGGGGGGAGGGGGAGCCCGGAGGCCGGACACAGACGCGTCGCCTTGCGGCGGGGAACCGTGTCTAAAACAAAGAGCGCGAAGCCCGATCGTTGGCGTCCGGAACTCAACGGACGACACTCGACCCGATACGGGGGAGTTCGACCAAGGCGAGCTCTAGTTGCGGGGAAGACGCCTCCGATGGGCTTATTTTAGGTCTGAAACAAAGCCGTCACGAAGGCGTTAGCTCACCGGACGACACTCGGCCTAGCGTGCGGGAGGGCGAGTTCGGCCAAGGTGAGTTTTTACGGGAAGTCGCCTTCGATAGGCTCAAATGGTCTAAAACAAAGCAAGGGGAGTCGCTTCGAGGGCGTCCTCACCAGACGACACTCGGCCCGGCGTGCATGTGGGCGAGCTCGGGGTGAGTTTTTGCGGGGGGTGCCCTCGATAGGCTCCAAAGGGTCTAAAACAAAGGGGCGGGAGTGCGGCTCGGATGCGTCCAGAGTCCACCGGACGGCACTCGGCCGGGCACGTGGAGCGGTCGAGTCCGGCCAAGGTGGGGGGGGACGCCCCCGGGGGGCTCAATCCCGTATCATACCCATGGTGTTACATAGAGTGCGTCTGCAGAGGAACCTCCGGAACGCACTGCTGCCCACACCAAGAACATTCAGTGCCGCTTCGGCCGCGTCGGACCAGCTGCCACAAGCCCCAATTGGACAACCGTGCACAAAGACCGCCGTCCGGGGATCGCTATCCCGAAGCGAATCCGCCAACGGGGAATATTTTGACACCTTCTCCTCGGCCGTCCTCTCTAGGGCCGATCCCTGTTCGAGCCGAATCGTCACATCAATTACGACTATCAAACCTGGTTTACTAAACACCAGATCCGGAATGAGCCTTCAGCCCTCCACGAAGAAGACCGGCTCCTCTGCGACTGACCAACCCAGACGCACCGCCTCCTCCCTGATCCAACCGCACACCGAGTTGTGCCTGTGAAGCCGTAGGCGCCCGAGCGCGGGGCATACCCCGCTCAGATGCGAGAGCGACTCGACTCTCGCCCCGCATCTCCGATATGACCGATCTCCCCGGCCTCCCCTCGTAAGGCACTCACGCGTGGGAAATGTGTTCGTACGGATCTTAAGGCAGCACAGAAACGTCCACTCAGGGAGGCGGCCGGAGCCATCTCTGTATAACCAGTCGTTACCCTCGGCGTTCCCGCGATAAGCCACCGCACACACTCCCTGCACCGGCTGCGATTCTCATGCTCGCGAGTGGAACGCCCGGATGCCGGGGTCATAAGGCAGTTCCGGGTCAGCCGGCGGCAACGGTAATCCGTACCTTGTGGCGATCTCGGCGCACCTCGCACGAAGACCCGCCGCGGCCGCCAGCACCCGGACCGCCTCCGAGCCGGAAATCTCGAGTCTGCGGTAGAGCTTAATCACGTTCGCCGGGATAGACCTCACCAGCTCCTGGAGGCCGAGCCCGCCATCCGCCCTGGCGCTGTAGAGGAAATGGGATGATGTCGACTCGTGGAGATGCAGGAACGACCGCACCCCGGTCCGTATTACCGCGTCCAGCGACTTAAGCACGCACCGCGCCGGAAGATTCATCGTCAGACTGTAGAGGAATCTCGGGAGGAGATAAGTCTGCACCAGATATAACTTGTCTCGGTTTGAGGGGAGCCGCGCAGATTTTTTCGAGGGATCCGCGCAACCACTCAACAGAGACCACCTTGCCCCCGCCGAACCAAGTGCCAACCTCTACCCCGAGGTAACGGAAGGACCTGTCGGCAGGGTCAATTCGCGGCAGAGGCCTACCGCCGATCTCCGGGGGAGCTTCTCTGTAAAACCAAGAAGGTACGGGCCCGCGACTCCAGCGCGAACGTCGTACACTTAGACACGTTCACCGCCATGCCAACCTCCCCGAAGAAGCCCGCGCTCTGATCGAGCAGTCGCTGCAGGCCCCTCGAGGAGTCGGACAGCAGCGCCGTGTCGTCCGCGTACGCCAGGCACGATACTCCCACTTCCCCGACCCTCACCCCCCTCTCCTCCGAGAGGCGCTCCAATAGTGGGTCGGTCGCTATGTTAAATAGAATCGGGGAGAGCGCATCGCCCTGTCTGACCCCTCTTAATATCGGAATGGGGTCACTCTTCTCCGAGCGTAATTCAAATCTGGTCGTCGCCTCCGTGTACAGGTCGGCGACCAGGTCAACGATGTGAACGCAAAATCCCTTCCGCCTCATTCCGGCGTCCACCAACTGATGGGGAATCGTGTCGAAGGCCTTCGCGAGATCCAAAAAGGCGACGTCCAGACGGCGCAGTCGTCGGACCCCTTTCCGACCCTGCGCCATCGCAATCAGTTCACGAACCACAAAAACGTTCTCGCCGCATCCGTCCGCCTTAATGAACCCACGTTGTGCCTGGTTGAGCGGGGTTGCCTGCAGAAAGCGCCCCGCTAATACCTTCGTGTAGAGACGATAAATCGCAGAGCAAATCGTCAGAGGCCTCCAGTCGGACAGATCGTGCGGGTTTCTTCCGCTTTTCGGCAGAAGAATCGACCTGCCTGCTTTCAGCCCCGTTGGCACCCGACCCGCCAGAAGGAAACAATTGAACAGGTTAGCGCAGACCTCTGGACCGGCCCTACGAACCGCCCGTGGGGGGACCCCGTCCAGGCCCGCCGCCGAGCCGGCCTTTAACCCACCGAGAGCCGCGGCAACCTCCGAGACACTAAACGGGCGCAGCAACGCGGAGTTTACCACGCCCTCGGAGGGCGGGTATGTGCTAAGGTCAACCTCGCCTCCTCGCTCCGCGAACCTCGCCCGATAAGCCTCCTCCACCTCGGACAGCGGGATAGGGCAGACGCCGTCCGCACCCTCGCCCAGTATGAGCCTCAGAAGTTTCTTTCGATCAACCTCATATAGCCTCTGAAACCGGGAAAACCTGGCACGAGCCGCGCGTCGGCCCCTCCCGCCGGCCCCCCGCGGTCCCACTGCTCCCCTACCCCTATGTTGGGGTTTGCGCTTCGCACTCGGACCGGCAGAGCGGAGGGAGCCGATCCAGTCGTCCAGGCTTCCCACCAGTCTCCGCCAGCTCTCGTCTGTGAACCCTTCAGCGAGCTCCAGGGCGCATTCCGCGAACTCCACTGACCACGTCGAACGACCAGGAACGACGGCGATTCTAAAATTCTCCCGCCAGGCCGCGTTGTCGGGGGCAGCCGTTTGGGAAAGGGCGGTAGTGGCTACCGCCGCCGGTCGCGGGATCGTCGGTGCACTCGACCTGCCTTTCGCTGTCAGGTCTCGTCGCTTGTTACTGATCTGTTTACGACTCTTGCCGGGGAGAAAGGACTCGAGGGCAACGTTCACGAACCGCACGCCCTCTCGTACCAGCCGTTCTCCCTCACTTTGGAGAATGTCGATCTCCGTGTTAGACCAACATCCCCTACCTCTCAGACGTGGAGCGGGCTCAGGCCCACCTCGCTCCAGAGCGCGTTTCTCCCTTTTCTTTTCCAGTTCTTTCGCATAACTGGCGATTCGTCTCGCGTTAGATTCATCGGGGTGTCGGTGCCGCATGTGTTGCGACACTCCGGACATAGTGGCAAAGAGTTTACCACAAAGGCCGCACTCTTCAGTTCCCGCTGGTCCGTCGGTGGCCGCGGCAGGAGCGAGCGGAGAGCGGGAACAGAGTCCAGCGTGAACCCTGATCGAATGGAGCGCCCCGCTCCTCCTGCCGCAGAAACGGCACCTGAAGACCGGTCGGACCCCGTGCCGATCGATTTGGTGTCGGCCAAAGGAGGTCGGTGCTGAGAAGCTACGGGAGCAAAGGCGGCAGTGCAACAACGGGACCCGGTTCGGAATAAGCGTGTCCGATTCGGCGTCTACCGGGGCCGATGTCGCGTGATCGGCGCACTCAGGGGCGGGATCCTCCGCCAGGTGGCGGGGGAGTTGGCGTCCTGAGAGCGCTAAGGTGTGGGTACCGTAGTCGAGGGTGAAGCGGCCACCCATTCCGCCACGGACCACGATGGTAGGAATAAAATTCAAATCCGGTGGGGTCGGCAGTCTTACTGTGGTGCGGACCCGAGCCCTTGTCGGCACCAAGGAACGATAGCTTTGCGTGGCTGCCGGTCGATTCAACCAACAGCCCCTGACTGGGGGGTCTCGTTCCGTTCCTCCCAGACGCATGTTCGCGGGTCCATGCGCCCGTCTGTAAATTCTGTCTTTGAACATTGTCATAGATTTGTTTCTTTCCACACGCTTAGTTCATTCGAATGTGGAACGACCAATCGGGACTGGTTACACCTGCCGAAGCGGCCTCCGGATGGGGGCCGGTTCTCCCGCGTAGCTCTCTCTACGAATTTAAGCTCTCTTCCCGCGGCAAGGGGATGTGGCGGTCATTGGAGACCTTAAGAGAGAATCATAGCTACTCCCGCCGTTTTACCCGCGCTCGGTTGAATTTCTTCACTTTGACATTCAGAGCACTGGGCAGAAATCACTCCCGCCGTTTTACCCGCGATCGGTTGAATTTCTTCACTTTGACATTCAGAGCACTGGGCAGAAATTACAGAACTCTTAGTAAACCTAAGGGGCCCAACCCGACCCCTCGGTCACTGGCTTTAAACGGCCCCCAGCTAACGTACGGATATAAATAATTTTTAATAATTTTCAATCATTATTTTAGGCGCCAATTAGTTCGTCCTTAGTGTGGCAGACCACCCGAGTATGGTAAAACCTGCCGAGCCAACTTGAACCCGCACCTCGGAGCCGAACTTCTGAACGGGGGCCGACTCCCGAACGGGGCCGAACTTCCGAAGGTACGGACACGCATCAAGTTGACTCACTCGTCCATCTCAAACCACGGACTTAAGCTCTCTTCTCACGTCAAGGGTGGCGCAAAGAGAGTCATAGGTACTCCCGCCGTTTACCCGCGCTTGGTTGAATTTCTTCACTTTGACATTCAGAGCACTGGGCAGAAACCACATCGCGTCAATGCGACTCGGCCGGCTACGCGATGCTCTGTTTTAATTAGACAGTCGGATTCCCCGGTCCGTACCAGTTCCGAGTTGACCGTTCGCCACCAGCCGAACGCCCGCTGCGCGTCGCGGCAACCGCCCTCCTCCTCGCGAAGAAGAAAGAAAAAAGCTACCGACGCGCCAACGAGCCCGAAGCCGTGTCGCTCCACGGTGTCCCGGGCGTGAAGCCGTGTTGTTCGCGCCCACTACGCACCGAACAACACCGCTTGCTTGCCTGTCCGAGCCCCCCGTTTTTGTTTCCGACCGACGGAAACGAAAACGAAGAAAAAAGACGACGACGACGCGTGAGCCGCCGGCAACGAACAGAAAAAAAAAAAAACGAAAGAAAATAAAGCGAGCAGAGAAAACAGGCCACGCAAGCGACCGCCTCGGAGCGCGCCGCGCCGACGGCCCGAAAGCCGCAACACGCGACGCGCACACCCGACCCGGGAACGATGCTTAGAAACGCCTACGACGGCGCGGAAAAAAGAAGAAAAAAACGACAACGACATGACCGCCGAAACGGCGGCCGACCGCATGCCGTCTTCTCCAACCGACCCTGACGCCGCCGGCGACGACGCGTTACGACGCGTTACGACGCTTTCACTTCGCCGTCGGAGTTCATTAAATTCGATTTCTTTCGCTCCAACGATTCGCAACCGACTGGGACTCCTCGGTCCGTGTTTCAAGACGGGTCGCGTCGACGGATCGAAGGGGAAGTGCGTCCGATGCCGGCACTCCGCGAATCGTTACGCCGGCGAGGCGGTCGGCGGTCGACCCGTCGAAACGAGAGACCGCCGCCGACGACGCTGTACTCGAAAAACGGGAAGAAAACAAAAAAAGAAGAGGCTGACGGCGGAGGCACCGGTGGAATGAGGAGGAATAGGAGGAGAGAAATCGGAAAAAGAGGCGGCATCAGAATCGTCGTCGTCCGACACGTGTTTTTTGGCGACTCGCAGAGCGACCGCCGGCCGACGAACGACGACCGCGCCTGTGTTACTGCGTTTCCGTGCGATCTCCGAAGCGAAAAAATAAAAACGTCGAAAAGTGTTAATTGTTATTTCAATACGGGAGACGGAGCGTTCCACGAGCGACGACTCTCGCTTCTTCTGCGACTCCCAACTTCCCGCTGTCGCCATGACGCAAAAGAAACATAAAAGAGAAAAAATTGCGGCGGCGCGGCTTCTCTCTCTCTCTCTCTCTCTCGGGGGCGGGCGGCGTATGGCGAAACGGACAGCGCGATTGTATCGTGACCGCCTCTCGACCGGACGGGGCCCCGGGACGATGGAATCCCGAGGCCGCAATGTGCGTTCGAGGTGTCGATGTTCACTGAGTCCTGCAATTCGCATCAGTTCACGTGGATAGCCCCGTCCAGGGTTTTGTCATGTTAAACGAAAACGGAACGAAATAAAAACACGGTAAAAAGAACGCAAAAGCAAGCAAACCGACGGTCGACGGCGACGACGCTCGCTCACGGATCGTTTTGCGTTCGCTGCGCTGCCGGCGGTCGCTGCCTCCGCGGGCGAGGAGGAGGGGGGAAAAGCGCACATCGAGAGAAACGTTCTTTCGGATACGAAATCGAACGCTGCGCGATGCAATCGGCCGTGCGCCATGCCGGCGCCGGCAAAGATATTTCTTATTTTTCCTTCTTTCGAAATAAAAAGAAAAAAAACGGCAGGAGCGTAAGGCGGCAGCGCAGTAAGCGATGATGGCGATTTCGCGTACGGCGCTCGCTCCATTTAACGGGTTCGCCGTCCGCGAGGCGGCGGAAGAGGACGCACCCGACCGTTGTTGTCGTGATCACCGAAAAGGGCGGCGGCGGCGAGAAACGAAAAAAGGATACGCGGTAATGATCCTTCCGCAGGTTCACCTACGGAAACCTTGTTACGACTTTTACTTCCTCTAAGCGATCGGGTTCGGTCGTCTTCTCCGGGCCATCAGAGAGCGCACCGACGACGGCAACGAACCGACCTGACGGCCGATCCGAAACGCCGCCGCGCGGCCTCCGAACTCGTCGGCCAGATCCGAGGACCTCACCGGACCGTTTGATCGGTAGTAGCGAAGGGTGGTGTGTACAAAGGGCATGGAGGTGATCGACGCGGGCTGATGACCCGCGCCTACCGGGAATTCCTCGGTTGGTTCCAGGCCCCGATCCCTATCACGGGAGGTGGTTCAGACGTTTCTCGACCCTTTCGGGCCGGGGGATTGGTGTACCGCGCGTGTAGCGCGCGTGCAGCCCCGGACATCTAAGGGCATCACAGACCTGTTATCGCTCCGCCTCGTGCGGCTTTCTGCCGCCCGACCCTCTAAGAAGCGCTGCGTTCGCCAACCGACTGGTCGGACGCGACTACGTGCCGACGCCGGGGCTGTTCGCGCCTGTCCCTCTCTCCCGAGCCCGAAAAGCCGACCGCCGCCGCCGCCAACGCTGCCTCCATTCCTCCATTCCGCAAGCGAACTCGCGAAAGAAGAAGACGACGACGACGCGACGACGACGGCAACGGCAACGGAAGCCCGAGCTCGAAGCAAAAGGGAAAAAAACTAAACGCAGGACAGCTTACCGACGACGGCTTCGGCACCGCCACGCTACCGGAAAAGCACTAATCGACGCGATAGTTAGCAGGCCGGAGTCTCGTTCGTTATCGGAATCAACCAGACGGATCGCTCCACCAACTAAGAACGGCCATGCACCACCACCCACGAATCGAGAAAGAGCTATCGATCTGTCAATCCTACCGGTGTCCGAACCGGGTGAGTTTTCCGTGTTGAGTCAAATTAAGCCGCAGGCTCCACTCCTGGTGGTGCCCTTCCGTCAATTCCTTTAAGTTTCTGTTTTGCAACCATACTCCTCCTGGAACCGACTATGGTTTCCCGAGCAGGCTCCCCGCCGGGTCATCGAAGCGAACGCCGGCGGAGCGCCAGTCGGCATCGTTTACGGTCGGAACTACGACGGTATCTGATCGTCTTCGAACCTCCGACTTTCGCTCTTGATCGAGGAAAACGTGCTTGCCACACGCCGTCGCTGCAGTGCATCTTGCAACGATCCAAGAATTTCACCTCTAACGTCGCAATACGAGTGGCCCCGATCGCTTCCTTGGATCATTGCCTCGTCGTGAACGGAGACCGACGGATGACGCGCGGACGAGGCCATTTCCCATAATTCCATGCTTTTCGTATGCAAGACGGTGCAGCACGTTCTGAGCACTCTAATTTTTTCACAGTGAACGTACCTGCCGCCTCGGACACTCGGTAAAGAGCACCCTCGGAGGAACTGTCGGATCGGCGGCGAAGCGGAACGACGACAAACGGCCGCAGGAAAGCGATACGCCGTCGTGTTCAACAATGGCGAACCTCTCCTTTGGAAAAGAAAAAGGGACACGCAGGGAGAAAAAACAAAACCGCGAGGTGAACGCGCGACAGCGGCAAGATGACGGCACGACGACGTAAGAACCTCTGAAAAGCCAAGTGGCGAGACGAACCCCAAGCCCTAACCGGAGGGCGGTGACGAAGACGAGAGGCGATGCCCGCTGTAAAGCAAAGCGCCGCGTCGTCTCCGATCGCGCAGAGGAAAAAAGGCAAGGGAAAAGCAAGAAGCGAGGCAAGAAGATAAAAACGCGCCGTCCGCACCGTGACGCCGAGCGGCGATGCGCGGAGAGCTCTGCCGCCCGACCGCGCACGCACCGGCGAATAGGGCCGGGAGTGCGAACGGACGACGGAAGTCGACGCGCGGCGCGCGAACAATAACGGCGCTTTTCAAACATAACAATTTTAATACACGCTACCGGAGCTGGAATTACCGCGGCTGCTGGCACCAGACTTGCCCTCCGGTCGATCCTCGTTAACGGATTTGAAGTGGACTCCTTCCGATCGCGGGCCTCGACAGAGTCCCGCGTCGTTATTTTTCGTCACTACCTCCCCGTGTCGGGAGTGGGTAATTTGCGCGCCTGCTGCCTTCTTTGTATGTGGTAGCCGTTTCGCATGCTCCCTCTCCGGAATCGAACCCTGATTCCCCGTTACCCGTTGCACCACGGTCGGCACTTACCGGACCGTCGACATTTGATAGGGCGGACTCGCGGGGGACACGTCGCGCTAAGGCCAGAAGCGATTCTAAGCCCGTGCGATCGCACTGACAGTTATCCAGGGTCACCAAAGTCGAATTGATGCGCGACGCCGCGCGACCGCACGCAGCGAACTGCGAACGGCGCTGCCGGCATCTGACGCGTCGTCGGTCTCAGTCTAATATTTGCGCCGCGACCAATGCGAAGGCCGACCGTGTCGACGCGGTCTGTTGGGACCGCGCGGGAAGAGGGAACGACGACAGCGACGAACGCCGCGCGTTTATAACCCGACTCCCGGGTGCGACCTGCGATCGCCGCCTCAGTTGCATGTATTAGCTCTAGAATTGCCACAGTTATCCACTCTCCTCGCGGTGAGGAATACGGTCCCGAGGATTAGGTTCGGTTCCTGAGCCATTCGCGGTTTCACCATTCGTTTACGGCATGAACTTACACTTGCATGGCTTAAGCTTTGAGACAAGCATATGACTACTGGCAGGATCAACCAGGTATCTTCCGCACGAAAAACAAAACAACGACGACCGAGAACAGAAGCGCGTCGCGCGAAGGAGGCGAGAGCGGCAGTGCATTTCGTCTCGTCTCGCTGTAGGCGGAAAGAGAAAACGCAAAATAAAAAACGGAACTGTCGGCAATCCGTCCACGAGCCGGTGGGGAAGAAACGAAGAGAAGAGAAGAAGGACGCGGCGCGGCGCGTTCGGCTGCATTACGCGCGCGAAACGGGACCGTCTCCTACTCATCTCTCTCTATCTCTCTCCCGGCGACGTCGACGACGAAACGGACGAATACGAAATCAATCGCCCGCCGACTGCCGGCCAATCGTTTAGTCTTCTTCCTCCTCCTCGGCGGCGGCGGCGATGAGGGAAAGAAAAGAAAGACGAAAACGAGCTCGCAAGACGGTTTACAATACGATGGCATCGCACGAAGCCGCTTTCGGAAGCGTTTCCCTGGGCGTAAGTGCGAGCCGAGTCGTGATGCCGGGGCGGCAGCAGCATGCGGCGTCGAGGAAGAGGAGTGTGCAGCGGCGGCGGCGCCGGCGGTTGTGGCGCTGCTCCCTCCGCTTTCGATTCAGCAGCTGCTGTCGCCGTTGCTGCGACGGAAAAAGAAATCGCTTCGACATGGAGGCGGAATGCGATCAACGGAAGAGAGTTAGGAAGACGACGACAACGAACTGCTGTGACGGAAGGGCGTTCGAAAGGCGCACCGGAAAGGCGGCTAGTCGGCGAGCGAACGAAAACTAAACAAAAGAAAAAAAGAGGCGATGAGGAGGCGACGGCTCGAGGCATTCGGTTAAAAGGCTTCAGACTTTTACACCACCCAGGCGGGAAGGGGCTCGTTTTCGGCGTCAACCGAGGAGTAATTTGCGGTGCTCCAGCGGTAACGAACGTCTTCTCTCGTGGGTCCGGTCGGTCGGCGGCGGTAAACTAACTTGGCGTAAAACTAACTTGGAAGACGGACGACGGATCGGCGGCGTGTAACTCACACAGACACACACACACGCCGTCTACACGTAAAACTAACTTGAAAGACGGATTACGGATCGGCGGCGTGTAACACACACAGACACAAACACCCAAGCCGTCTACACGTAAAACTAATTTGGAAGACAGACGACGGATCGGCAGCGTGTAACACACACAGACACACACACACGCCGTCTACACGTAAAACTAACGTGGAAGACGGACGACGGATCGGCGGCGTCAAACACACACAGACACACACACACGCCGTCTACACGGAAAACTAACTTCAAAGACGGACGACAGAGTGTCGTCACACGCACAGCAAGAACTAAAACTAACTTGGAAGACGGACGACAGAGTGTCACAGGCACAGTCGCACGTAAAACTAACTTGGAAGAAAGACGACGGATCGGCGGCGTGTAACACACACAGACACACACACACGCCGTCTACACGTAAAGCTAACTTAGAAGACGGACGACAGAGTGTCGTCACACGCACAGCCAGAAGTAAAACTAACTTGGAAGACGGACGACAGAGTGTCACACGCACAGCCGCACGTAAAACTAACTCGGAAGACGGACGACAGATTGTCACACGCACAGCCGCATGTAAAACTAACTTGGAAGACGGACGACGGATCGGCTGCGGCGTGCAACACACAGAGACACGCAAAACTAAATTGGAAGACGGATGACAGAGTGTCACACGCCGTCTACACGTAAAACTAACTTGGAAGACGGACGAAGGATCGGCGGCGTGTAACTCACACAGACACACACACACGCATTCTACACGTAAAACTAACTTGGAAGACGGACGACGGATCGGCGGCGTGTAACACACACAGACACACACACACGCCGTCTACATGTAAAACTAACTTGGAAGACGGACGAAGGATCGGTGGCGTGTAACACACACAGATACACACACACGCCGTCTACACGTAAAACTAACTTGGAAGACGGACGACAGATCGGCGGCATGTAACACACACAGACACACACACACGCCGTCTACACGTAAAACTAATTTGGTTGACGGACGAAGGATCGGCGGTGTGTAACACACAAAGACACACACGCCGTCTACACGTAAAACTAACTTGGAAGCCGGACGACGGATCGGCGGCGTGTAACACACACAGACACACACACACGCCGTCTACACGTAAAGCTAACTTGGAAGACGGACGACGGATCGGCGGCGTGTAACTCACACAGACACAGACACAGGCCGTCTACACGGAAAACTAACTTGGAAGACGAACGACAGAGTGTCACACGCACAGCCGCACGTAATACTAACTTGGAAGACGGACGACAGAGTGTCACACGCACAGCCGCAGGTAATACTAACTTGGAAGACGGACGACGGATCGGCGGCGTGTAACACACACAGACACTCACACACGCCGTCTACATGTAAAACTAACTTGGAAGACGGACGACGGATCGGCCGCGTGTAACACACACAGACACACACACACGCCGTCTACACGTAAAACTAACTTGGAAGACGGACGACGGATCGGCGGCGTGTAACACACACAGACACACACACACGCCGTCTCCACGTAACACTAACTTGGAAGACGGACGACGGATCGGCGGCGTGTAACACACACAGACACACACACACGCCGTCTACACGTGAAACTAACTTGGAAGACGATCGACGGATAGGCGACGTGTAACACACACAGATACACACACACGCCGTCTACACGTAAAACTAATTTGGAAGACGGACGACGGATCGGCGGCGGGTAACACACACAGACACACACACACGACGTCTACACGTAAAACTAACTTGGAAGACGAACGACAGAGTGTCGTCACACGCACAGCCAGAAGTAAAACTAACTTGGAAGACGGAGGACAGAGTGTCGTCACACGCACAACCAGAAGTAAAACTAACTTGGAAGACGGACGACAGAGTGTCACACGCACAGCCGCACGTAAAACTGACTTGGAAGACGGAGGAGGGATCGGCGGCGTGTAACACACACAGACACACACACACGCCGTCTACACGTAAAAGTAACTTGGAAGACGGACGACACAGTCTCGTCACACGCACGGCCAGACGTAAAACTAACTTCGACGATGGATCGGCGGCGTGTAACACACACAGACACACACACACGCCGTCTACACGTAAAACTAACTTGGAAGACGGAGGACGGATCGGCGGCGTGTAACACACACAGAAACACACATCGCCGTCTACACGTAAAGCTAACTGGGAATACGGACGATAGAGTGTCGTCACACGCACAACCAGAAGTAAAACTAACTTGGAAGACGGACGACAGAGTGTCACACGCACGGCTGCACGTAAAACTAACTTGGAAGATGGATGACGGATCGGCGGCGTGTAACACACACACACACACACACACGCCGTCTACATGTAAAACTAACTTGGATGACGGACGACGGATCGGCGGCGTGTAACTCACACAGACACACACGCCGTCTACTCGTAAAACTAACTTGGAAGACGGACGACGGATCGGCGTCGTGTAACACACACAGATACACACACGCACGCCGTCTACACGTAAAACTTACTTGGAAGACGGACGACGGATCGGCGGCGCGTAACACACACAGACACACACACACGCGCCGTGTACACGTAAAACTAACTTGGAAGACGGACGACGGATCGGCGGCGTGTAACACACACAGACACACACGCCGTCTACACGTAAACCTAATGTAGAAGACGGACGACGGATCGGCGGCGTGTAACACACACAGACACACACACACGCCGTTTACACGTAAAATCTAACTTCGAGGACGGACGCCGTATCGGCGGCGTGTAACTCACGCAGACACAAACAAATGCCGTCTACACGTAAACCTAATTTGGAAGACGGATGACGGATCGGCGGCGCGTAACACACACAGACACACACACACGCGCCGTGTACACGTAAAACTAACTTGGAAGACGGACGACGGATCGGCGGCGTGTAACACACACAGACACACACGCCGTCTACACGTAAACCTAATGTAGAAGACGGACGACGGATCGGCGACGTGTAACTCACACAGACACAGACACACGCCGTCTACACGGAAAACTAACTTGGAAGACGAACGACAGAGTGTCACACGCACAGCCGCACGTAATACTAACTCGGAAGACGGACGACAGATTGTCACACGCACAGCCGCATGTAAAACTAACTTGGAAGACGGACGACGGATCGGCTGCGGCGTGCAACACACAGAGACACGCAAAACTAAATTGGAAGACGGACGACAGAGTGTCACACGCCGTCTACACGTAAAACTAACTTGGAAGACGGACGAAGGATCGGCGGCGTGTAACTCACACAGACACACACACACGCATTCTACACGTAAAACTAACTTGGAAGACGGACGACGGATCGGCGGCGTGTAACACACACAGATACACACACACGCCGTCTACACGTAAAACTAACTTGGAAGACGGACGACAGATCGGCGGCATGTAACACACACAGACACACACACACGCCGTCTACACGTAAAACTAATTTGGATGACGGACGAAGGATCGGCGGTGTGTAACACACAAAGACACGCACGCCGTCTACACGTAAAACTAACTTGGAAGACGGACGACGGATCGGCGGCGTGTAACACACACAGACACACACACACGCCGTCTACACGTAAAGCTAACTTGGAAGACGGACGACGGATCGGCGGCGTGTAACTCACACAGACACAAACAAATGCCGTCTACACGTAAAACTAATTTGGAAGACGGACGACGGATCGGCGACGCGTAACACACACAGACACATACACACGCGCCGTGTACACGTAAAACTAACTTGGAAGACGGACGACGGATCGGCGGCGTGTAACTCACACAGACACAGACACAGGCCGTCTACACGGGAAACTAACTTGGAAGACGAACGACAGAGTGTCACACGCACAGCCGCACGTAATACTAACTTGGAAGACGGACGACAGAGTGTCACACGCACAGCCGCAGGTAATACTAACTTGGAAGAGGGACGACGGATCGGCGGCGTGTAACACACACAGACACTCACACACACCGTCTACACGTAAAACTGACTTGGAAGACGGACGACGGATCGGCGGCGTGTAACACACACAGACACACACACACGCCGTCTCCACGTAACGCTAACTTGGAAGACGGACGACGGATCGGCGGCGTGTAACACACACAGACACACACACACGCCGTCTACACGTGAAACTAACTTGGAAGACGATCGACGGATAGGCGACGTGTAACACACACAGATACACACACACGCCGTCTACACGTAAAACTAATTTGGAAGACGGACGACGGATCGGCGGCGGGTAACACACACAGACACACACACACGCCGTCTACACGTAAAACTAACTTGGAAGACGAACGACAGAGTGTCGTCACACGCACAGCCAGAAGTAAAACTAACTTGGAATACGGAGGACAGAGTGTCACACGCACAGCCGCACGTAAAACTAACTTGGAAGACGGAGGACGGATCGGCGGCGTGTAACACACACAGACACACACACACGCCGTCTACACGTAAAACTAACTTGGAAGACGGACGACGGATCGGCGGCGTGTAACACACACAGACACACACACACACCGTCTACACGTAAAACTAAATTGGAAGACGGACGACAGAGTGTCACACGCACAGCCGCACGTAATACTAACTAGGAAGGCGGACGACGGATCGGCGGCGTGTAACACACACAGACACTCACACACGCCGTCTACACGTAAAACTAACTTGGAAGACGGACGACGGATCGGCGGCGTGTAACACACACAGACACACACACACGCCGTCTCCACGTTACACTAACTTGGAAGACGGACGACGGATCGGCGGTGTGTAACACACACAGACACACACACACGCCGTCTACACGTGAAACTAACTTGGAAGACGAACGACGGATAGGCGACGTGTAACACACACAGATACACACACACGCCGTCTACACGTAAAACTAATTTGGAAGACGGACGACGGATCGGCGGCGGGTAACACACACAGACACACACACACGCCGTCTACACGTAAAACTAACTTGGAAGACGGACGACAGAGTGTCGTCACACGCACAGCCAGAAGTAAAACTAACTTGGAAGACGGAGGACAGAGTGTCGTCACACGCACAGCCAGAAGTAAAACTAACTTGGAAGACGGACGACAGAGTGTCACACGCACAGCCGCACGTAAAACTAACTTGGAAGACGGAGGACGGATCGGCGGCGTGTAACACACACAGACACACACACACGCCGTCTACACGTAAAACTAACTTGGAAGAAGGACGACGGATCAGCGGCGTGTAACACACACAGACACACACACAGGCCGTCTACACGTAAAACTAACTTTGAAGACGGACGACGGATCGGCGGCGTGTAACACACACAGACAGACACACACGCCGTCTACACGTAAAGCTAACTTGGAAGACGGACGACGGATCGGCGGCGTGTAACACACACACAGACACACACACACGCCGTCTACACGTAAAAGTAACTTGGAAGACGGACGACAGAGTCTCGTCACACGCACGGCCAGACGTAAAACTAACTTCGACGATGGATCGGCGGCGTGTAACACACACAGACTCACACACACGCCGTCTACACGTAAAACTAACTTGGAAGACGGAGGACGGATCGGCGGCGTGTAACACGCACAGAAACACACATCGCCGTCTACACGTAAAGCTAACTTGGAATACGGACGATATAGTGTCATCACACGCACAACCATAAGTAAAACTAACTTTGAAGACGGACGACAGAGTGTCACACGCACAGCCGCACGTAAAACTAACTCGGAAGACGGACGACAGATTGTCACACGCACAGCCGCATGTAAAACTAACTTGGAAGACGGACGACGGATCGGCTGCGGCGTGCAACACACAGAGACACGCAAAACTAAATTGGAAGACGGACGACAGAGTGTCACACGCCGTCTACACGTAAAACTAACTTGGAAGACGGATGACGGATCGGCGGCGTGTAACACACACAGACACACACACACGCCGTCTACATGTAAAACTAACTTGGATGACGGACGACGGATCGGCGGCGTGTAACTCACACAGACACACACGCCGTCTACACGTAAAACTAACTTGGAAGACGGACGGCGGATCGGCGGCGTGTTACACACACAGACAGACACGCTGTCTACACGTAAACCTAACGTGGAAGACGGACGACGGATCGGCGGCGTGTAACTCACACAGACACAGACACACGCCGTCTACACGGAAAACTAACTTGGAAGACGGACGACGGATCGGCGGCGTGTAACTCACACAGACACAAACAAATGCCGTCTACACGTAAAACTAATTTGGAAGACGGACGACGGATCGGCGGCGCGTAACACACACAGACACACACACACGCGCCGTGTAAACGTAAAACTAACTTGGAAGACGGACGACGGATCGGCGGCGTGTAACACGCACAGACACACACACACGCCGTCTACACGTAAAACTGAATTGGAAGACGGACGACAGAGTGTCACACGCACAGCTGCACGTAATACTAACTTGGAAGACGGACGACGGATCGGCGGCGTGTAACACACACAGACACTCACACACGCCGTCTACACGTAAAACTAACTTGGAAGGCGGACGACGGATCGGCGGCGTGTAACACACACAGACACACACACACACCGTCTACACGTAAAACTAACTTGGAAGACGGACGACGGATCGGCGGCGTGTAACACACACTGACACACACACACGCCGTCTCCACGTTACACTAACTTGGAAGACAGACGACGGATCGGCGGCGTGTAACACACACAGACACACACACACGCCGTCTACACGTAAAACTAACTTGGAAGACGGATGACGGATCGGCGGCGTGTAACACACACAGACACACACACACGCCGTCTACATGTAAAACTAACTTGGATGACGGACGACGGATCGGCGGCGTGTAACTCACACAGACACACACGCCGTCTACACCTAAAACTAATTTGGAAGACGGACGACGGATCGGCGGCGCGTAACACACACAGACACACACACACGCGCCGTGTAAACGTAAAACTAACTTGGAAGACGGACGACGGATCGGCGGCGTGTAACACGCACAGACACACACACACGCCGTCTACACGTAAAACTGAATTGGAAGACGGACGACAGAGTGTCACACGCACAGCTGCACGTAATACTAACTTGGAAGACGGACGACGGATCGGCGGCGTGTAACACACACAGACACTCACACACGCCGTCTACACGTAAAACTAACTTGGAAGGCGGACGACGGATCGGCGGCGTGTAACACACACAGACACACACACACACCGTCTACACGTAAAACTAACTTGGAAGACGGACGACGGATCGGCGGCGTGTAACACACACTGACACACACACACGCCGTCTCCACGTTACACTAACTTGGAAGACGGACGACGGATCGGCGGCGTGTAACACACACAGACACACACACACGCCGTCTACACGTAAAACTAACTTGGAAGACGGATGACGGATCGGCGGCGTGTAACACACACAGACACACACACACGCCGTCTACATGTAAAACTAACTTGGATGACGGACGACGGATCGGCGGCGTGTAACTCTCACAGACACACACGCCGTCTACACCTAAAACTAACTTGGAAGACGGACGACGGATCGGCGGCGTGTAACACACACAGATACACACACACGCCGTCTACACGTAAAACTAACTTGGAAGACGGACGACGGTTCGGCGGCATGTAACACACACACGCCGTCTACACGTAAAACTAACTTGGAAGACGGACGACGGATCGGCGGCGTGTAACACACACAGACACACACACACGCCGTCTACACGTAAAACTAACTTGGAAGACGGACGACGGATCGGCGGCGTGTAACACACACAGATACACACACACGCCGTCTACACGTAAACCTAACGTGGAAGACAGGCGACGGATCGGCGGCGTGTAACTCACACAGACTAAGACACACGCCGTCTACACGGAAAACTAACTTGGAAGATGGACGACAGAGTGTCGTCACACGCACAGCCAGAAGTAAAACTAACTTGGAAAACGGACGACAGAGTGTCACACGCACAGCCGCACGTAATACTAACTTGGAAGACGGACGACGGATCGGCGGCGTGTAACTCACACAGACACTCACACACGCCGTCTACATGTAAAACTAACTTGGAAGACGGACGAGGGATCGGCGGCGTGTAACACACACAGACACATACACACGCCGTCTCCACGTAAGACTAACTTGGAAGACGGACGACGGATCGGCGGCGTGTAACACACACAGACACACACACACGCCGTCTACACGTGAAACTAACTTGGAAGACGAACGACGGATAGGCGGCGTGTAACACACACAGATACACACACACGCCGTCTACACGTAAAACTAATTTGGAAGACGGACGACGGATAGGCGGCAGGTAACACACACAGACACACACACACGCCGTCTACACGTAAAACTGACTTGGAAGACGGACGACAGAGTGTCGTCACACGCACAGCCAGAAGTAAAACTAACTTGGAAGACGGACGACAGAGTGTTACACGCACAGCCGCACGTAATACTAACTTGGAAGACGGACGACAGAGTGTCACACGCAGAGTAAATATTTCGGATCGGCGGCGTGTAACACACACAGACACACACACACGCCGTCTACACGTAAAACTAACTTGGAAGACGGGCGACGGATCGGCGGCGTGTAACACACACAGGCACACACACACGCCGTCTACACGTAAAACTAACTTAGAAGACGGACGACGGATCGGCGGCGTGTAACTCACACAGACACACACGCCGTCTACACGTAAAACTAACTTGGAAGACGGACGACCGATCGGTGGCGTGTAACACACACAGATACACACACACGCCGTCTACACGTAAAACTAATTTGGATGACGAACGAAGGATTGGCGGTGTGTAACTCACACAGACAAAAACAAATGCCGTCTACACGTAAAACTTATTTGGAAGACGGACGACGGATCGGCGGCGCGTAACACACACAGACACACACACACGCGCCGTGTACACGTAAAACTAACTTGGAAGAAGGACGACGGATCGGCGGCGTGTAACACACACAGATACACACACACGCCGTCTACACGTGAAACTAATTTGGAAGACGGACGACGGATCGGCGGCGGGTAACACACACAGACACACACACACGCCGTCTACACGTAAAACTAACTTGGAAGACGGACGACAGAGTGTCGTCACACGCACAGCCAGAAGTAAAACTAACTTGGAAGACGGACGACAGAGTGTCACACGCACAGCCGCACGTAATACTAACTTGGAAGACGGACGACAGAGTGTCACACGCACAGTAAATATTTCGGATCGGCGGCGTGTAACACACACAGACACACACACACGCCGTCTACACGTAAAACTAACTTGGAAGACGGACGACGGATTGGCGACATGTAACACACACAGACACACACACGCCGTCTACACGTAAAACTAATTTGGATGACGGACGAAGGATCGGCGGTGTGTAACACACACAGACACACACGCCGTCTACACGTAAAACTAACTTGGAAGACGGACGAGGGATCGGTGGCGCGTAACACACACAGACACACACACACGCCGTCTACACGTAAAGCTAACTTGGAAGACGGACGCCGTATCGGCGGAGTGTAACTCACACAGACACAAACAAATGCCGTCTACACGTAAAACTAATTTGGAAGACGGACGACGGATCGGCGGCGCGTAACACACACAGACACACACACACGCGCCGTGTACACGTAAAACTAACTTGGAAGACGGACGACGGATCGGCGGCGTGTAACACACACAGACACACACACACGCCGTCTACACGTAAAACTAACTTGGAAGACGGACGGCGGATCGGCGGCGTGTTACACACACAGACAGACACGCCGTCTACACGTAAACCTAACGTGGAAGACGGACGACGGATCGGCGTCGTGTAACTCACACAGACACAGACACACGCCGTCTACACGGAAAACTAACTTGGAAGACGGACGACGGATCGGCGGCGTGTAACTCACAGAGACACAAACAAATGCCGTCTACACGTAAAACTAATTTGGAAGACGGACGACGGATCAGCGGCGCGTAACACACACAGACACACACACACGCGCCGTGTAAACGTAAAACTAACTTGGAAGACGGACGACAGAGTGTCGTCACACGCACAGCCAGAAGTAATACTAACTTGGAAGACGGACGACAGAGTGTTACACGCACAGCCGCACGTAATACTAACTTGGAAGACGGACGACGGATCGGCGGCGTGTAACACACACAGACACTCACACACGCCGTCTACACGTAAAACTAACTTGGAAGACGGACGACGGATCGGCGGCGTGTAACACACACAGACACACACACACGCCGTCTACACGTAAAACTAACTTGGAAGAGGGACGACGGATCGGCGGCGTGTAACACACAGAGACACACACACACGCCGTCTCCACGTAACACTAACTTGGAAGACGGACGACGGATCGGCGGCGTGTAACACACACAGACACACACACACGCCGTCTACACGTG
This sequence comes from Eledone cirrhosa, assembly GCA_964016885.1. NCBI lineage: Eukaryota > Metazoa > Mollusca > Cephalopoda > Octopoda > Eledonidae > Eledone > Eledone cirrhosa. Next base: position 29,269,445 of record OZ024747.1, on the reverse strand, counting down.
AAACTAACTTGGAAGACGAACGACGGATAGGCGGCATGTAACACACACAGATACACAGACACGCCGTCTACACGTAAAACTAATTTGGAAAACGGACGACGGATAGGCGGCGGGTAACACACACAGATACACACACACGCCGTCTACACGTAAAACTAACTTGGAAGATGGACGACAGAGTGTCGTCACAAGCACAGCCAGAAGTAAAACTAACTTGGAAGACGGACGACGGAGTGTCACACGCACAGCCGCACGTAATACTAAATTGGAAGACAGACGACTGAGTGTCACACGCACAGTAAATATTTCGGATCGGCGGCGTGTAACACACACTGACACACACACACGCCGTCTACACGTAAAACTAACTTGGAAGACGGGCGACGGATCGGCGGCTTGTAACACACACAGACACACACACACGCCGTCTACATGTAAAACTAACTTGGAAGACGGACGACGGATCGGCGGCGTGTAACTCACACAGACACACACGCCGTCTCCACGTAATACTAACTTGGAAGACGGACGACGGATCGGCGGCGTGTCACACACACAGACACACACACACGCCGTCTACAATTGAAACTAACTTGGAAGACGAACGACGGATAGGCGGCGGGTAACACACACTGACACACACACACGTCGTCTACACGTAAAACTAAGTTGGAAGACGGGCGACGGATCGGCGGCGTGTAACACACACAGACACACACACACGCCGTCTACATGTAAAACTAACTTGGAAGACGGACGACGGATCGGCGGCGTGTAACTCACACAGACACACACGCCGTCTACACGTAAAACTAACTTGGAAGACGGACGACGGATCGGCGGCGTGTAACACACACAGATACACACACACGCCATCTACACGTAAAACTAACTTGGAAGACGGACGACGGATCGGCGGCATGTAACACACACAGATACACACACACGCCGTCTACACGTAAAACTAATTTGGATGACGGACGAAGGATCGGCGGTGTGTAACTCACACAGACACAAACAAATGCCGTCTACACGTAAAACTAATTTGGAAGACGGACGACGGATCGGCGGCGCGTAACACACACAGACACACACATACGCGCCGTGTACACGTAAAACTAACTTGGAAGACGGACGACGGATCGGCGGCGGGTAACACACACAGACACACACACACGCCGTCTACATGTAAAACTAACTTGGAAGACGGACGACAGAGTGTCGTCACACGCACAGCAAGAAGTAAAACTAACTTGGAAGACGGACGACAGAGTGTCACACGCACAGCCGCACGTAATACTAACTTGGAAGACGGACGACAGAGTGTCACACGCACATTAAATATTTCGGATCGGCGGCCTGTCGCACACACAGACACACACACACGCCGTCTACACGTAAAACTAACTTGGAAGACGGACGACGGATCGGCGGCTTGTAACACACACAGACACACACACACGCCGTCTACACGTAAAATTAATTTGGATGACGGACGAAGGATCGGCGGTGTGTAACACACACAGACACACACGCCGTCTACACGTAAAACTAACTTGGAAGACGGACGACAGAGTGTCGTCACACGCACAGCCAGAAGTAAAACTAACTTGGAAGACGGACGACAGAGTGTCACACGCACAGCCGCACGTAATACTAACTTGGAAGACGGACGACAGAGTGTCACACGCACAGTAAATATTTCGGATCGGCGGCCTGTAACACACACAGACACACACACACGCCGTCTACACGTAAAACTCATTTGGATGACGGACGAAGGATCGGCGGTGTGTAACACACACAGACACAGACGCCGTCTACACTTAAAACTAACTTGGAAGACGGACGACGGATCGGCGGCGTGTAACACACACAGACACACACACACGCCGTCTACACGTAAAGCTAACTTGGAAAACGGACGCCGTATCGGCGGCGTGTAACTCACACAGACACAAACAAATGCCGTCTACACGTAAAACTAATTTGGAAGACGGACGACGGATCGGCAGCGCGTAACACACACAGACACACACACACGCGCCGTGTTCACGTAAAACTAACTTGGAAGACGGACGACGGATCGGCGGCGTGTAACACACACAGACACACACACACGCCGTCTACACGTAAAACTAACTTGGAAGACGGACGGCGGATCGGCGGCGTGTTACACACACAGGCAGACACGCCGTCTACACGGAAAACTAACTTGGAAGACGGACGACGGATCGGCGGCGTGTAACTCACACAGACACAAACAAATGCCGTCTACACGTAAAACTAATTTGGAAGACGGACGACGGATCGGCGGCGCGTAACACACACAGACACACACACACGCGCCGTCTACACGTAAAACTAACTTGGAAGACGGATGACAGAGTGTCGTCACACGCATAGCCAGAAGTAAAACTAACTTGGAAGACGGACAACAGAGTGTCACACGCACAGTAAATATTTCGGATCGGCGGCGTGTAACACACACAGACACACACACACGCCGTCTACACGTAAAACTAACTTGGAAGACGGACGACGGATCAGCGGCATGTAACACACACAGACACACACACGCCGTCTACACGTAAAACTAATTTGGACGACGGACGAAGGATCGGCGGTGTGTAACACACACAGACAGACACGCCGTCTACACGTAAAACTAACTTGGAAGACGGACGACGGATCGGCGGCGTGTAACACACACAGACACACACACGCCGTCTCCACGTAACACTAACTTGGAAGACGGACGACGGATCGGCGGCGTGTAACACACACAGACACACACACGCGCCGTGTACACGTAAAACTAATTTGGAAGACGGACGACGGATAGGCGGCGGGTAACACACACAGACACACACACACGCCGTCTACACGTAAAACTAACTTGGAAGACGGACGACAGAGTGTCGTCACACGCACAACCAGAAGTAAAACTAACTTGGAAGACGGACGACAGAGTGTCACACGCACAGCCGCACGTAATACTAACTTGGAAGACGGACGACAGAGTGTCACACGCACAGTAAATATTTCGGATCGGCGGCGTGTAACACACACAGACACACACACACGCCGTCTACACGTAAAACTAACTTGGAAGACGGGCGACGGATCGGCGGCGTGTAACACACACAGACACACACACACGCCGACTACATGTAAAACTAACTTGGAAGACGGACGACGGATCGGCGGCATGTAACACACACAGACACACACACAAGCCGTCTACACATAAAACTAATTTGGATGACGGACGAAGGATCGGCGGTGTGTAACACACACAGACACACACGCTGTCTACACGTAAAACTAACTTGGAAGGCGGACGACGGATCGGCGGCGTGTAACACACACAGACACACACACACGCCGTCTACACGTAAAGCTAACTTGGGAGACGGACGCCGTATCGGCGGCGTGTAACACACACAGACACCAACAAATGCCGTCTACACGTAAAACTAATTTGGAAGACGGACGACGGATCGGCGGCGGGTAACACACACAGACACACACACACGTGCCGTGTACACGTAAATCTAACTTGGAAGACGGACGACGGATCTGCGGCGTGTAACACACACAGACACACACACACACCGTCTACACGTAAAACTGACTTGGAAGACGGACGGCGGATCGGCGGCGTGTTACACACACAGACAGACACGCCGTCTACACGTAAACCTAACGTGGAAGACGGACGACGGATCGGCGGCTTGTAACTCACACAGACACAGACACACGCCGTCTACACGGAAAACTAACTTGGAAGTCGGACGACGGATGGGCGGCGTGTAACTCTTACAGACACAAACAAATGCCGTCTACACGTAAAACTAATTTGGAAGACGGACGGCGGATCGGCGGCGCGTAACACACTCAGACACACACACACGCGCCGTGTACACGTAAAACTAACTTGGAAGACGGACGACGGATCGGCGGCGTGTAACACACACAGACACACACACACGCCGTCTACACGTAAAACTAACTTGGAAGACGGACGACGGATCGGCGGCGTGTAACACACACAGATACACACACACGCCGTCTACACGTAAATCTAACGTGGAAGACGGGCGACGGATCGGCGGCGTGTAACTCACACAGACACAGACACACGCCGTCTACACGGAAAACTAACTTGGAAGACGGATGACAGAGTGTCGTCACACGCACAGCCAGAAGTAAAACTAACTTGGAAGACGGACGACGGATCGGCGGCGTGTAACACACACAGAAACACACACACGCCGTCTACACGTAAATCTAACGTGGAAGACGGGCGACGGATCGGCGGCGTGTAACTCACACAGACACAGACACACGCCGTCTACACGGAAAACTAACTTGGAAGACGGAAGACAGAGTGTCGTCACACGCACAGCCAGAAGTAAAACTAACTTGGAAGACGGACGACAGAGTGTCACACGCACAGCCGCACGTAATACTAACTTCGAAGACGGACGACGGATCGGCGGCGTGTAACACACACAGACACTCGCATACGCCGTCTACACGTAAAACTAACTTGGAAGACGGACGACGGATCAGCGGCGTGTAACACACACAGACACACACACACGCCGTCTACACGTAAAACTAACTTGGAAGACGGACGACGGATCGGCCGCGTGTAACACACACAGACACACACACACGCCGTCTCCACGTAACACTAACTTGGAAGACGGACGACGGATCGGCGTCGTGTAACACACACAGACACACACACACGCCGTCTACACGTGAAACTAACTTGGAAGACGAACGACGGATAGGCGGCGGGTAACACACACAGACACACACACACGCCGTCTACACGTAAAACTAACTTGGAAGACGGACGACAGAGTGTCGTCACACGCACAACCAGAAGTAAAACTAACTTGGAAGACGGACGACAGAGTGTCACACGCACAACCGCACGTAATACTAACTTGGAAGACGGACGACAGAGTGTCACACGCACAGAGAATATTTCGGATCGGCGGCGTGTAACACACACAGACACACACACACGCAGTCTACACGTAAAACTAACTTGGAAGACGGGCGACGGATCGGCGGCGTGTAACACACACAGACACACACACACGCAGTCTACACGTAAAACTAACTTGGAAGACGGGCGACGGATCGGCGGCGTGTAACACACACAGACACACACACACGCCGTCTACATGTAAAACTAACTTGGAAGACGGACGACGGATCGGCGGCGTGTAACTCACACAGACACACACGCCGTCTACACGTAAAACTAACTTGGAAGACGGACGACGGATCGGCGGCGTGTAACACACACAGATACACACACACGCCGTCTACACGTAAAACTAACTTGGAAGACGGACGACGGATCGGCGGCATGTAACACACACAGACACACACACACGCCGTCTACACGTAAAACTAATTTGGATGACGGACGAAGGATCGGCGGTGTGTAACTCACACAGACACAAACAAATGCCGTCTACACGTAAAACTAATTTGGAAGACGGACGACGGATCGGCGGCGCGTAACACACACAGACACACACACACGCGCCGTGTACACGTAACACTAACTTGGAAGACGGACGACGGATCGGCGGCGTGTAACACACACAGATACACACACACGCCGTCTACACGTGAAACTAATTTGGAAGACGGACGACGGATCGGCGGCGGGTAACACACACATACACACACACACGCCGTCTACACGTAAAACTAACTTGGAAGACGGACGACAGAGTGTCGTCACACGCACAGCCAGAAGTAAAACTAACTTAGAAGACGGAGGACAGGGTGTCGTCACACGCACAGCCAGAAGTAAAACTAACTTGGAAGAAGGACGACGGATCGGCGGCGTGTAACACACACAGACACACACACAGGCCGTCTACACGTAAAACTAACTTTGAAGACGGACGACGGATCGGCGGCGTGTAACACACACAGACAGACACACACGCCGTCTACACGTAAAGCTAACTTGGAAGACGGATGACGGTTCGGCGGCGTGTAACACACACACAGACACACACACACACGCCGTCTACACGTAAAAGTAACTTGGAAGATGGACGACAGAGTCTCGTCACACGCCCGGCCAGACGTAAAACTAACTTCGACGACGGATCGGCGGCGTGTAACACACACAGACACAAACACACGCCGTCTACACGTAAAACTAACTTGGAAGACGGACGACGGATCGGCGGCGTGTAACGCACACAGAAACACACATCGCCGTCTACACGTAAAGCTAACTTGGAATACGGACGATAGAGTGTCGTAACACGCACAACCAGAAGTAAAACTAACTTTGAAGACGGACGACATGCACAGCCGCACGTAAAACTAACTTGGAAGACGGACGACAGCGTGTCACACGCACAGCCAGGAGTAAAACTGACTTGGAAGACGGACGACGGATCGGCGGCGTGTAACTCACACAGACACACACACACGCCGTCTACAGGTAAAACTAACTTGGAAGACGGACGACGGATCGGCGGCGTGTAACACACACAGACACACACACACGCCGTTTACACGTAAAACTAACTTGGAAGACGGACGGCGGATCGGCGGCGTGTAGCACACACAGAGACACACACACGCCGTCTACACGTAAAACTAACTTGGAAGACGGACAACAGAGTGTCGTCACACGCACAGCCACAAGTAAAACTAACTTGGAAGACGGACGACGGATCGGCGGTGTGTAACACACACAGACAGACACGCCGTCTACACGTAAAACTAACTTGGAAGACGGACGACGGATCGGCGGCGTGTAACACACACAGACACACACACGCCGTCTCCACGTAACACTAACTTGGAAGACGGACGACGGATCGGCGGCGTGTAACACACACAGACACACACACACGCCGTCTACACGTGAAACTAACTTGGAAGACGAACGACGGATAGGCGGCGTGTAACACACACAGATACACACACACGCCGTCTACACGTAAAACTAATTTGGAAGACGGACGGCGGATAGGCGGCAGGTAACACACACAGACACACACACACGCCGTCTACACGTAAAACTAACTTGGAAGACGGACGACAGAGTGTCGTCACACGCACAGCCACAAGTAAAACTTACTTGGAAGACGGACGACAGAGTGTCACACGCACAGCCGCACGTAATACTAACTTGGAAGTCGGACGACAGAGTGACACACGCACAGTAAATATTTCGGATCGGCGGCGTGTAACACACACAGACACACACACACGCCGTCTACACGTAAAACTAACTTGGAAGACGGGCGACGGATCGGCGGCGTGTAACACACACAGACACACACACACACAGACGCACACACACGCCGTCTACATGTAAAACTAACTTGGAAGACGGACGACGGATCGGCGGCGTGTAACTCACACAGACACACACGCCGTCTACACGTAAAACTAACTTGGAAGACGGACGACGGATCGGCGGCGTGTAACACACACAGATACACACACACGCCGTCTACACGTAAAACTAACTTGGAAGACGGACGACGGATCGGCGGCATGTAACACACACAGACACACACACACGCCTTCTACACGTAAAACTAATTTGGATGACGGACGAAGGATCGGCGGTGTGTAACTCACACAGACACAAACAAATGCCGTCTACACGTAAAACTAATTTGGAAGACGGACGACGGATCGGCGGCGCGTAACACACACAGACACACACACACGCGCCGTGTACACGTAAAACTAACTTGGAAGACGGACGACGGATCGGCGGCGTGTAACACACACAGATACACACACACGCCGTCTACACGTGAAATTAATTTGGAAGACGGACGACGGATCGGCGGCGGGTAACACACACAGACACACACACACGCCGTCTACACGTAAAACTAACTTGGAAGACGGACGACAGAGTGTCGTCACACGCACAGCCGCACGTAATACTAACTTGGAAGACGGACGACAGAGTGTCACACGCACAGTAAATATTTCGGATCGGCGGCGTGTAACACACACAGACACACACACACGCCGTCTACACGTAAAACTAACTTGGAAGACGGACGACGGATCGGCGGCGTGTAACTCACACAGACACAAACAAATGCCGTCTACACGTAAGACTAATTTCGAAGACGGACGACGGATCGGAGGCGCTTAACACACACAGACACACACACACGCGCCGTGTACACGTAAATCTAACTTGGAAGACGGACGACGGATCGGCGGCGTGTAACACACACAGACACACACACACGCCGTCTACACGTAAAACTAACTTGGAAGACGGACGACAGAGTGTCGTCACACGCACAGCCAGAAGTAAAACTAACTTGGAAGACGGACGACAGAGTGTCACACGCACAACCGCACGTAATACTAACTTGGAAGACGGACGACAGAGTGTCACACGCACAGTAAATATTTCGGATCGGCGGCGTGTAACACACACAGACACACACACACGCCGTCTACACGTAAAACTAATTTGGAAGACGGACGACGGATCGGCGGCGCGTAACACACACAGACACACACACACGCGCCGTGTACACGTAAAACTAACTTGGAAGACGGACGACGGATCGGCGGCGTGTAACACACACAGATACACAGACACGCCGTCTACACGTGAAACTAATTTGGAAGACGGACGACGGATCGGCGGCGGGTAACACACACAGACACACACACACGCCGTCTACACGTAAAACTAACTTGGAAGACGGACGACAGAGTGTCGTCACACGCACAGCCAGAAGTAAAACAAACTTAGAAGACGGAGGACAGGGTGTCGTCACACGCACAGCCAGAAGTAAACCTAACTTGGAAGAAGGACGACGGATCGGCGGCGTGTAACACACACAGACACACACACAGGCCGTCTACACGTAAAACTAACTTTGAAGACGGACGACGGATCGGCGGCGTGTAACACACACAGACAGACACACACGCCGTCTACACGTAAAGCTAACTTGGAAGATGGATGACGGATCGGCGGCGTGTAACACACACACAGACACACACACACACGCCGTCTACACGTAAAAGTAACTTGGAAGACGGACGACAGAGTCTCGTCACACGCCCGGCCAGACGTAAAACTAACTTCGACGACGGATCAGCGGCGTGTAACACACACAGACACACACACACGCCGTCTACACGTAAAACTAACTTGGAAGACGGATGACAGAGTGTCGTCACACGCATAGCCAGAAGTAAAACTAACTTTGAAGACGGACGACAGAGTGTCACACGCACAGTAAATATTTCGGATCGGCGGCGTGTAACACACACAGACACACACACACGCCGTCTACACGTAAAACTAACTTGGAAGACGGACGACGGATCGGCGGCATGTAACACACACAGACACACACACGCCGTCTACACGTAAAACTAATTTGGATGACGGACGAAGGATCGGCGGTGTGTAACACACACAGACAGACACACCGTCTACACGTAAAACTAACTTGGAAGACGGACGACGGATCGGCGGCGTGTAACACACACAGACACACACACGCCGTCTCCACGTAACACTAACTTGGAAGACGGACGACGGATCGGCGGCGTGTAACACACACAGACACACACACACGCCGTCTACACGTGAAACTAACTTGGAAGACGAACGACGGATAGGCGGCGTGTAACACACACAGACACACACACGTGCCGTGTACACGTAAAACTAATTTGGAAGACGGACGACGGATAGGCGGCGGGTAACACACACAGACACACACACACGCCGTCTACACGTAAAACTAACTTGGAAGACGGACGACAGAGTGTCGTCACACGCACAGCCAGAAGTAAAACTAACTTGGAAGACGGACGACAGAGTGTCACACGCACAGCCGCACGTAATACTAACTTGGAAGACGGACGACAGAGTGTCACACGCACAGTAAATATTTCGGATCGGCGGCGTGTAACTCACACAGACACACACACACGCCGTCTACACGTAAAACTAACTTGGAAGACGGGCGACGGATCGGCGGCGTGTAACACACACAGACACACACACACACAGACACACACACACGCCGACTACATGTAAAACTAACTTGGAAGACGGACGACGGATCGGCGGCATGTGACACACACAGACACACACACAAGCCGTCTACACGTAAAACTAATTTGGATGACGGACGAAGGATCGGCGGTGTGTAACACACACAGACACACACGCTGTCTACACGTAAAACTAACTTGGAAGGCGGACGACGGATCGGCGGCGTGTAACACACACAGACACACACACACGCCGTCTACACGTAAAGCTAACTTGGGAGACGGACGCCGTATCGGCGGCGTGTAACACACACAGACACAAACAAATGCCGTCTACACGTAAAACTAATTTGGAAGACGGACGACGGATCGGCGGCGCGTAACACACACAGACACACACACACGTGCCGTGTACACGTAAATCTAACTTGGAAGACGGACGGCGGATCGGCGGCGTGTTATACACACAGACAGACACGCCGTCTACACGTAAACCTAACGTGGAAGACGGACGACGGATCGGCGGCTTGTAACTCACACAGACACAGACACACGCCGTCTACACGGAAAACTAACTTGGAAGACGGACGACGGATGGGCGGCGTGTAACACACACAGACACAAACAAATGCCGTCTACACGTAAAACTAATTTGGAAGACGGACGGCGGATCGGCGGCGCGTAACACACACAGACACACACACACGCGCCGTGTACACGTAAAACTAACTTGGAAGACGGACGACGGATCGGCGGCGTGTAACACACACAGACACACACACACGCCGTCTACACGTAAAACTAACTTGGAAGACGGACGACGGATCGGCGGCGTGTAACACACACAGATACACACACACGCCGTCTACACGTAAATCTAACGTGGAAGACGGGCGACGGATCGGCGGCGTGTAACTCACACAGACACAGACACACGCCGTCTACACGGAAAACTAACTTGGAAGACGGACGACAGAGTGTCGTCACACGCACAGCCAGAAGTAAAACTAACTTGGAAGACGGACGACAGAGTGTCACACGCACAGCCGCACGTAATACTAACTTCGAAGACGGACGACGGATCGGCGGCGTGTAACACACACAGACACTCGCATACGCCGTCTACACGTGAAACTAACTTGGAAGACGAACGACGGATAGGCGGCGGGTAACACACACAGACACACACACACGCCGTCTACACGTGAAACTAACTTGGAAGACGAACGACGGATAGGCGGCGGGTAACACACACAGACACACACACACGCCGTCTACACGTAAAACTAACTTGGAAGACGGACGACAGAGTGTCGTCACACGCACAACCAGAAGTAAAACTAACTTGGAAGACGGACGACAGAGTGTCACACGCACAACCGCACGTAATACTAACTTGGACGACGGACGACAGAGTGTCACACGCACAGTGAATATTTCGGATCGGCGGCGTGTAACACACACAGACACACACACACGCCGTCTACACGTAAAACTAACTTGGAAGACGGGCGACGGATCGGCGGCGTGTAACCCACACAGACACACACACACGCCGTCTACATGTAAAACTAACTTGGAAGACGGACGACGGATCGGCGGCGTGTAACTCACACAGACACACACGCCGTCTACACGTAAAACTAACTTGGAAGACGGACGACGGATCGGCGGCGTGTAACACACACAGATATACACACACGCCGTCTACACGTAAAACTAACTTGGAAGACGGACGACGGATCGGCGGCATGTAACACACACAGACACACACACACGCCGTCTACACGTAAAACTAATTTGGATGACGGACGAAGGATAGGCGGTGTGTAACTCACACAGACACAAACAAATGCCGTCTACACGTAAAACTAATTTGGAAGACGGACGACGGATCGGCGGCGCGTAACACACACAGACACACACACACGCGCCGTGTACACGTAACACTAACTTGGAAGACGGACGACGGATCGGCGGCGTGTAACACACACAGATACACACACACGCCGTCTACACGTGAAACTAATTTGGAAGACGGACGACGGATCGGCGGCGGGTAACACACACAGACACACACACACGCCGTCTACACGTAAAACTAACTTGGAAGACGGACGACAGAGTGTCGTCACACGCACAGCCAGAAGTAAAACTAACTTAGAAGACGGAGGACAGGGTGTCGTCACACGCACAGCCAGAAGTAAAACTAACTTGGAAGAAGGACGACGGATCGGCGGCGTGTAACACACACAGACACACACACAGGCCGTCTACACGTAAAACTAACTTTGAAGACGGACGACGGATCGGCGGCGTGTAACACACACAGACAGACACACACGCCGTCTACACGTAAAGCTAACTTGGAAGACGGATGACGGTTCGGCGGCGTGTAACACACACACAGACACACACACACACGCCGTCTACACGTAAAAGTAACTTGGAAGACGGACGACAGAGTCTCGTCACACGCCCGGCCAGACGTAAAACTAACTTCGACGACGGATCGGCGGCGTGTAACACACACAGACACACACACACGCCGTCTACACGTAAAACTAACTTGGAAGACGGACGACGGATCGGCGGCGTGTAACGCATACAGAAACACACATCGCCGTCTACACGTAAAGCTAACTTGGAATACGGACGATAGAGTGTCGTCACACGCACAACCAGAAGTAAAACTAACTTTGAAGACGGACGACAGAGTGTCACATGCACAGCCGCACGTAAAACTAACTTGGAAGACGGACGACAGAGTGTCACACGCACAGCCAGGAGTAAAACTGACTTGGAAGACGGACGACGGATCGGCGGCGTGTAACACACACAGACACACACACACGCCGTTTACACGTAAAACTAACTTGGAAGACGGACGGCGGATCGGCGGCGTGTAGCACACACAGAGACACACACACGCCGTCTACACGTAAAATTAACTTGGAAGACGGACGACAGAATGTCACGCACAGCCGCACGGAAAACTAACTTGGAAGACGGGCGACGGATTCGCGGCGCCGTGTAACACACATAGACACTCAAAACTAACTTGGAAGACGGACGACAGAGTGTCACACGCACAGCCGCACGTAAAACTAACTTGGAAGACGGACGACGGATCGGCGGCATGTAACACACACAGACACACACACGCCGTCTACACGTAAAACTAATTTGGATGACGGACGAAGGATCGGCGGTGTGTAACACACACAGACAGACACGCCGTCTACACGTAAAACTAACTTGGAAGACGGACGACGGATCGGCGGCGTGTAACACACACAGACACACACACGCCGTCTCCACGTAACACTAACTTGGAAGACGGACGACGGATCGGCGGCGTGTAACACACACAGACACACACACGCCGTCTCCACGTAAAACTAACTTGGAAGACGGACGACGGATCGGCGGCATGTAACACACACAGACACACACACACGCCGTCTACACGTAAAACTAATTTGGATGACGGACGAAGGATCGGCGGTGTGTAACTCACACAGACACAAACAAATGCCGTCTACACGTAAAACTAATTTGGAAGACGGACGACGGATCGGCGGCGCGTAACACACACAGACACACACACACGCGCCGTGTACACGTAAAACTAACTTGGAAGACGGACGACGGATCGGCGGCGTGTAACACACACAGATACACACACACGCCGTCTACACGTGAAACTAATTTGGAAGACGGACGACGGATCGGCGGCGGGTAACACACACAGACACACACACACGCCGTCTACACGTAAAACTAACTTGGAAGACGGACGACAGAGTGTCGTCACACGCACAGCCAGAAGTAAAACTAACTTGGAAGACGGACGACAGAGTGTCACACGCACAGCCGCACGTAATACTAACTTGGAAGACGGACGACAGAGTGTCACACGCACAGTAAATATTTCGGATCGGCGGTGTGTAACACACACAGACACACACACACGCCGTCTACACGTAAAACTAACTTGGAAGACGGACGACGGATCGGCGGCATGTAACACACACAGACACACACACACGCCGTCTACACGTAAAACTAATTTGGATGACGGACGAAGGATCGGCGGTGTGTAACACACACAGACACACACGCCGTCTACACTTAAAACTAACTTGGAAGACGGATGACGGATCGGCGGCGTGTAACACACACAGACACACACACACGCCGTCTACACGTAAAACTAACTTGGAAGACGGACGACAGAGTGTCGTCACACGCACAGCCAGAAGTAAAACTAACTTGGAAGACGGACAACAGAGTGTCACACGCACAACCGCACGTAATACTAACTTGGAAGACGGACGACAGAGTGTCACACGCACAGTAAATATTTCGCATCGGCGGCGTGTAACACACACAGACACACACACACGCCGTCTACACTTAAAACTAACTTGGAAGACGGAGGACGGATCGGCGGCGTGTAACACACACAGACACACACACACGCCGTCTACACGTAAAACTAACTTGGAAGACGGACGACAGAGTGTCGTCACACGCACAGCCAGAAGTAAAACTAACTTGGAAGACGGACGACAGAGTGTCACACGCACAACCGCACGTAATACTAACTTGGAAGACGGACGACAGAGTGTCACACGCACAGTAAATATTTCGCATCGGCGGCGTGTAACACACACAGACACACACACACGCCGTCTACACGTAAAACTAACTTGGAAGACGGACGACGGATCGGCGGCGTGTAACACACACAGATACACACACACGCCGTCTACACGTAAACCTAACGTGGAAGACAGGCGACGGATCGGCGGCGTGTAACTCACACAGACTAAGACACACGCCGTCTACACGGAAAACTAACTTGGAAGATGGACGACAGAGTGTCGTCACACGCACAGCCAGAAGTAAAACTAACTTGGAAAACGGACGACAGAGTGTCACACGCACAGCCGCACGTAATACTAACTTGGAAGACGGACGACGGATCGGCGGCGTGTAACACACACAGACACACACACACGCCGTCTCCACGTAAGACTAACTTGGAAGACGGACGACGGATCGGCGGCGTGTAACACACACAGACACACACACACGCCGTCTACACGTGAAACTAACTTGGAAGACGAACGACGGATAGGCGGCGTGTAACACACACAGATACACACACACGCCGTCTACACGTAAAACTAATTTGGAAGACGGACGACGGATAGGCGGCAGGTAACACACACAGACACACACACACGCCGTCTACACGTAAAACTGACTTGGAAGACGGACGACAGAGTGTCGTCACACGCACAGCCAGAAGTAAAACTAACTTGGAAGACGGACGACAGAGTGTTACACGCACAGCCGCACGTAATACTAACTTGGAAGACGGACGACAGAGTGTCACACGCAGAGTAAATATTTCGGATCGGCGGCGTGTAACACACACAGACACACACACACGCCGTCTACACGTAAAACTAACTTGGAAGACGGGCGACGGATCGGCGGCGTGTAACACACACAGGCACACACACACGCCGTCTACACGTAAAACTAACTTGGAAGACGGACGACGGATCGGCGGCGTGTAACTCACACAGACACACACGCCGTCTACACGTAAAACTAACTTGGAAGACGGACGACCGATCGGTGGCGTGTAACACACACAGATACACACACACGCCGTCTACACGTAAAACTAATTTGGATGACGAACGAAGGATTGGCGGTGTGTAACTCACACAGACAAAAACAAATGCCGTCTACACGTAAAACTTATTTGGAAGACGGTCGACGGATCGGCGGCGCGTAACACACACAGACACACACACACGCGCCGTGTACACGTAAAACTAACTTGGAAGAAGGACGACGGATCGGCGGCGTGTAGCACACACAGATACACACACACGCCGTCTACACGTGAAACTAATTTGGAAGACGGACGACGGATCGGCAGCGGGTAACACACACAGACACACACACACGCCGTCTACACGTAAAACTAACTTGGAAGACGGACGACAGAGTGTCGTCACACGCACAGCCAGAAGTAAAACTAACTTGGAAGACGGACGACAGAGTGTCACACGCACAGCCGCACGTAATACTAACTTGGAAGACGGACGACAGAGTGTCACACGCACAGTAAATATTTCGGATCGGCGGCGTGTAACACACACAGACACACACACACGCCGTCTACACGTAAAACTAACTTGGAAGACGGACAACGGATTGGCGACATGTAACACACACAGACACACACACGCCGTCTACACGTAAAACTAATTTGGATGACGGACGAAGGATCGGCGGTGTGTAACACACACAGACACACACGCCGTCTACACGTAAAACTAACTTGGAAGACGGACGAGGGATCGGTGGCGTGTAACACACACAGACACACACACACGCCGTCTACACGTAAAGCTAACTTGGAAGACGGACGCCGTATCGGCGGAGTGTAACTCACACAGACACAAACAAATGCCGTCTACACGTAAAACTAATTTGGAAGACGGACGACGGATCGGCGGCGCGTAACACACACAGACACACACACACGCGCCGTGTACACGTAAAACTAACTTGGAAGACGGACGACGGATCGGCGGCGTGTAACACACACAGACACACACACACGCCGTCTACACGTAAAACTAACTTGGAAGACGGACGGCGGATCGGCGGCGTGTTACACACACAGACAGACACGCCGTCTACACGTAAACCTAACGTGGAAGACGGACGACGGATCGGCGTCGTGTAACTCACACAGACACAGACACACGCCGTCTACACGGAAAACTAACTTGGAAGACGGACGACGGATCGGCGGCGTGTAACTCACAGAGACACAAACAAATGCCGTCTACACGTAAAACTAATTTGGAAGACGGACGACGGATCAGCGGCGCGTAACACATACAGACACACACACACGCGCCGTGTAAACGTAAAACTAACTTGGAAGACGGACGACAGAGTGTCGTCACACGCACAGCCAGAAGTAAAACTAACTTGGAAGACGGACGACAGAGTGTTACACGCATAGCCGCACGTAATACTAACTTGGAAGACGGACGACGGATCGGCGGCGTGTAACACACACAGACACTCACACACGCCGTCTACACGTAAAACTAACTTGGAAGACGGACGACGGATCGGCGGCGTGTAACACACACAGACACACACACACGCCGTCTACACGTAAAACTAACTTGGAAGAGGGACGACGGATCGGCGGCGTGTAACACACACAGACACACACACACGCCGTCTCCACGTAACACTAACTTGGAAGACGGACGACGGATCGGCGGCGTGTAACACACACAGACACACACACACGCCGTCTACACGTGAAACTAACTTGGAAGACGAACGACGGATAGGCGGCATGTAACACACACAGATACACACACACGCCGTCTACACGTAAAACTAATTTGGAAAACGGACGACGGATAGGCGGCGGGTAACACACACAGATACACACACACGCCGTCTACACGTAAAACTAACTTGGAAGACGGACGACAGAGTGTCGTCACAAGCACAGCCAGAAGTAAAACTAACTTGGAAGACGGACGACGGAGTGTCACACGCACAGCCGCACGTAATACTAAATTGGAAGACGGACGACTGAGTGTCACACGCACAGTAAATATTTCGGATCGGCGGCGTGTAACACACACTGACACACACACACGCCGTCTACACGTAAAACTAACTTGGAAGACGGGCGACGGATCGGCGGCTTGTAACACACACAGACACACACACACGCCGTCTACATGTAAAACTAACTTGGAAGACGGACGACGGATCGGCGGCGTGTAACTCACACAGACACACACGCCGTCTCCACGTAATACTAACTTGGAAGACGGACGACGGATCGGCGGCGTGTAACACACACAGACACACACACACGCCGTCTACAATTGAAACTAACTTGGAAGACGAACGACGGATAGGCGGCGGGTAACACACACTGACACACACACACGTCGTCTACACGTAAAACTAAGTTGGAAGACGGGCGACGGATCGGCGGCGTGTAACACACACAGACACACACACACGCCGTCTACATGTAAAACTAACTTGGAAGACGGACGACGGATCGACGACGTGTAACTCACACAGACACACACGCCGTCTACACGTAAAACTAACTTGGAAGACGGACGACGGATCGGCGGCGTGTAACACACACAGATACACAGACACGCCATCTACACGTAAAACTAACTTGGAAGACGGACGACGGATCGGCGGCATGTAACACACACAGATACACACACACGCCGTCTACACGTAAAGCTAATTTGGATGACGGACGAAGGATCGGCGGTGTGTAGCTCACACAGACACAAACAAATGCCGTCTACACGTAAAACTAATTTGGAAGACGGACGACGGATCGGCGGCGCGTAACACACACAGACACACACACACGCGCCGTGTACACGTAAAACTAACTTGGAAGACGGACGACGGATCGGCGGCGGGTAACACACACAGACACACACACACGCCGTCTACATGTAAAACTAACTTGGAAGACGGACGACAGAGTGTCGTCACACGCACAGCAAGAAGTAAAACTAACTTGGAAGACGGACGACAGAGTGTCACACGCACAGCCGCACGTAATACTAACTTGGAAGACGGACGACAGAGTGTCGCACGCACAGTAAATATTTCGGATCGGCGGCCTGTCGCACACACAGACACACACACACGCCGTCTACACGTAAAACTAACTTGGAAGACGGACGACGGATCGGCGGCTTGTAACACACACAGACACACACACACGCCGTCTACACGTAAAATTAATTTGGATGACGGACGAAGGATCGGCGGTGTGTAACACACACAGACACACACGCCGTCTACACGTAAAACTAACTTGGAAGACGGATGACAGAGTGTCGTCACACGCACAGCCAGAAGTAAAACTAACTTGGAAGACGGACGACAGAGTGTCACACGCACAGCCGCACGTAATACTAACTTGGAAGACGGACGACAGAGTGTCACACGCACAGTAAATATTTCGGATCGGCGGCCTGTAACGCACACAGACACACACACACGCCGTCTACACGTAAAACTCATTTGGATGACGGACGAAGGATCGGCGGTGTGTAACACACACAGACACAGACGCCGTCTACACTTAAAACTAACTTGGAAGACGGACGACGGATCGGCGGCGTGTAACACACACAGACACACACACACGCCGTCTACACGTAAAGCTAACTTGGAAAACGGACGCCGTATCGGCGGCGTGTAACTCACACAGACACAAACAAATGCCGTCTACACGTAAAACTAATTTGGAAGACGGACGACGGATCGGCAGCGCGTAACACACACAGACACACACACACGCGCCGTGTTCACGTAAAACTAACTTGGAAGACGGACGACGGATCGGCGGCGTGTAACACACACAGACACACACACACGCCTTCTACACGTAAAACTAACTTGGAAGACGGACGGCGGATCGGCGGCGTGTTACACACACAGACAGACACGCCGTCTACACGTAAACCTAACGTGGAAGACAGGCGACGGATCGGCGGCGTGTAACTCACACAGACACAGACACACGCCGTCTACACGGAAAACTAACTTGGAAGACGGACGACGGATCGGCGGCGTGTAACTCACACAGACACAAACAAATGCCGTCTACACGTAAAACTAATTTGGAAGACGGACGACGGATCGGCGGCGCGTAACACACACAGACACACACACACGCGCCGTGTACACGTAAAACTAACTTGGAAGACGGACGACGGATCGGCGGCGAGTAACACACACAGAAACACACACACGCCGTCTACACGTAAAACTAACTTGGAAGACGGATGACAGAGTGTCGTCACACGCATAGCCAGAAGTAAAACTAACTTGGAAGACGGACAACAGAGTGTCACACGCACAGTAAATATTTCGGATCGGCGGCGTGTAACACACACAGACACACACACACGCCGTCTACACGTAAAACTAACTTGGAAGACGGACGACGGATCGGCGGCATGTAACACACACAGACACACACACGCCGTCTACACGTAAAACTAATTTGGACGACGGACGAAGGATCGGCGGTGTGTAACACACACAGACAGACACGCCGTCTACACGTAAAACTAACTTGGAAGAGGGACGACGGATCGGCGGCGTGTAACACACACAGACACACACACACGCCGTCTCCACGTAACACTAACTTGGAAGACGGACGACGGATCGGCGGCGTGTAACACACACAGACACACACACATGCCGTCTACACGTGAAACTAACTTGGAAGACGAACGACGGATAGGCGGCATGTAACACACACAGATACACACACACGCCGTCTACACGTAAAACTAATTTGGAAAACGGACGACGGATAGGCGGCGGGTAACACACACAGATACACACACACGCCGTCTACACGTAAAACTAACTTGGAAGACGGACGACAGAGTGTCGTCACAAGCACAGCCAGAAGTAAAACTAACTTGGAAGACGGACGACGGAGTGTCACACGCACAGCCGCACGTAATACTAAATTGGAAGACGGACGACTGAGTGTCACACGCACAGTAAATATTTCGGATCGGCGGCGTGTAACACACACTGACACACACACACGCCGTCTACACGTAAAACTAACTTGGAAGACGGGCGACGGATCGGCGGCTTGTAACACACACAGACACACACACACGCCGTCTACATGTAAAACTAACTTGGAAGACGGACGACGGATCGGCGGCGTGTAACTCACACAGACACACACGCCGTCTCCACGTAATACTAACTTGGAAGACGGACGACGGATCGGCGGCGTGTAACACACACAGACACACACACACGCCGTCTACAATTGAAACTAACTTGGAAGACGAACGACGGATAGGCGGCGGGTAACACACACTGACACACACACACGTCGTCTACACGTAAAACTAAGTTGGAAGACGGGCGACGGATCGGCGGCGTGTAACACACACAGACACACACACACGCCGTCTACATGTAAAACTAACTTGGAAGACGGACGACGGATCGACGACGTGTAACTCACACAGACACACACGCCGTCTACACGTAAAACTAACTTGGAAGACGGACGACGGATCGGCGGCGTGTAACACACACAGATACACAGACACGCCATCTACACGTAAAACTAACTTGGAAGACGGACGACGGATCGGCGGCATGTAACACACACAGATACACACACACGCCGTCTACACGTAAAACTAATTTGGATGACGGACGAAGGATCGGCGGTGTGTAGCTCACACAGACACAAACAAATGCCGTCTACACGTAAAACTAATTTGGAAGACGGACGACGGATCGGCGGCGCGTAACACACACAGACACACACACACGCGCCGTGTACACGTAAAACTAACTTGGAAGACGGACGACGGATCGGCGGCGGGTAACACACACAGACACACACACACGCCGTCTACATGTAAAACTAACTTGGAAGACGGACGACAGAGTGTCGTCACACGCACAGCAAGAAGTAAAACTAACTTGGAAGACGGACGACAGAGTGTCACACGCACAGCCGCACGTAATACTAACTTGGAAGACGGACGACAGAGTGTCGCACGCACAGTAAATATTTCGGATCGGCGGCCTGTCGCACACACAGACACACACACACGCCGTCTACACGTAAAACTAACTTGGAAGACGGACGACGGATCGGCGGCTTGTAACACACACAGACACACACACACGCCGTCTACACGTAAAATTAATTTGGATGACGGACGAAGGATCGGCGGTGTGTAACACACACAGACACACACGCCGTCTACACGTAAAACTAACTTGGAAGACGGATGACAGAGTGTCGTCACACGCACAGCCAGAAGTAAAACTAACTTGGAAGACGGACGACAGAGTGTCACACGCACAGCCGCACGTAATACTAACTTGGAAGACGGACGACAGAGTGTCACACGCACAGTAAATATTTCGGATCGGCGGCCTGTAACGCACACAGACACACACACACGCCGTCTACACGTAAAACTCATTTGGATGACGGACGAAGGATCGGCGGTGTGTAACACACACAGACACAGACGCCGTCTACACTTAAAACTAACTTGGAAGACGGACGACGGATCGGCGGCGTGTAACACACACAGACACACACACACGCCGTCTACACGTAAAGCTAACTTGGAAAACGGACGCCGTGTCGGCGGCGTGTAACTCACACAGACACAAACAAATGCCGTCTACACGTAAAACTAATTTGGAAGACGGACGACGGATCGGCAGCGCGTAACACACACAGACACACACACACGCGCCGTGTTCACGTAAAACTAACTTGGAAGACGGACGACGGATCGGCGGCGTGTAACACACACAGACACACACACACGCCTTCTACACGTAAAACTAACTTGGAAGACGGACGGCGGATCGGCGGCGTGTTACACACACAGACAGACACGCCGTCTACACGTAAACCTAACGTGGAAGACAGGCGACGGATCGGCGGCGTGTAACTCACACAGACACAGACACACGCCGTCTACACGGAAAACTAACTTGGAAGACGGACGACGGATCGGCGGCGTGTAACTCACACAGACACAAACAAATGCCGTCTACACGTAAAACTAATTTGGAAGACGGACGACGGATCGGCGGCGCGTAACACACACAGACACACACACACGCGCCGTGTACACGTAAAACTAACTTGGAAGACGGACGACGGATCGGCGGCGAGTAACACACACAGAAACACACACACGCCGTCTACACGTAAAACTAACTTGGAAGACGGATGACAGAGTGTCGTCACACGCATAGCCAGAAGTAAAACTAACTTGGAAGACGGACAACAGAGTGTCACACGCACAGTAAATATTTCGGATCGGCGGCGTGTAACACACACAGACACACACACACGCCGTCTACACGTAAAACTAACTTGGAAGACGGACGACGGATCGGCGGCATGTAACACACACAGACACACACACGCCGTCTACACGTAAAACTAATTTGGACGACGGACGAAGGATCGGCGGTGTGTAACACACACAGACAGACACGCCGTCTACACGTAAAACTAACTTGGAAGACGGACGACGGATCGGCGGCGTGTAACACACACAGACACACACACGCCGTCTCCACGTAACACTAACTTGGAAGACGGACGACGGATCGGCGGCGTGTAACACACACAGACACACACACACGCCGTCTACACGTGAAACTAACTTGGAAGACGAACGACGGATAGGCGGCGTGTAACACACACAGACACACACACGCGCCGTGTACACGTAAAACTAATTTGGAAGACGGACGACGGATAGGCGGCGGGTAACACACACAGACACACACACACGCCGTCTACACGTAAAACTAACTTGGAAGACGGACGACAGAGTGTCGTCACACGCACAACCAGAAGTAAAACTAACTTGGAAGACGGACGACAGAGTGTCACACGCACAGCCGCACGTAATACTAACTTGGAAGACGGACGACAGAGTGTCACACGCACAGTAAATATTTCGGATCGGCGGCGTGTAACACACACAGACACACACACACGCCGTCTACACGTAAAACTAACTTGGAAGACGGGCGACGGATCGGCGGCGTGTAACACACACAGACACACACACACGCCGACTACATGTAAAACTAACTTGGAAGACGGACGACGGATCGGCGGCATGTAACACACACAGACACACACACAAGCCGTCTACACATAAAACTAATTTGGATGACGGACGAAGGATCGGCGGTGTGTAGCACACACAGACACACACGCTGTCTACACGTAAAACTAACTTGGAAGGCGGACGACGGATCGGCGGCGTGTAACACACACAGACACACACACACGCCGTCTACACGTAAAGCTAACTTGGGAGACGGACGCCGTATCGGCGGCGTGTAACACACACAGACACAAACAAATGCCGTCTACACGTAAAACTAATTTGGAAGACGGACGACGGATCGGCGGCGCGTAACACACACAGACACACACACACGTGCCGTGTACACGTAAATCTAACTTGGAAGACGGACGACGGATCTGCGGCGTGTAACACACACAGTCACACACACACACCGTCTACACGTAAAACTGACTTGGAAGACGGACGGCAGATCGGCGGCGTGTTACACACACAGACAGACACGCCCTCTACACGTAAACCTAACGTGGAAGACGGACGACGGATCGGCGGCTTGTAACTCACACAGACACAGACACACGCCGTCTACACGGAAAACTAACTTGGAAGTCGGACGACGGATGGGCGGCGTGTAACTCTTACAGACACAAACAAATGCCGTCTACACGTAAAACTAATTTGGAAGACGGACGGCGGATCGGCGGCGCGTAACACACACAGACACACACACACGCGCCGTGTACACGTAAAACTAACTTGGAAGACGGACGACGGATCGGCGGCGTGTAACACACACAGACACACACACACGCCGTCTACACGTAAAACTAACTTGGAAGACGGACGACGGATCGGCGGCGTGTAACACACACAGATACACACACACGCCGTCTACACGGAAAACTAACTTGGAAGACGGATGACAGAGTGTCGTCACACGCACAGCCAGAAGTAAAACTAACTTGGAAGACGGACGACAGAGTGTCACACGCACAGCCGCACGTAATACTCACTTCGAAGACGGACGACGGATCGGCGGCGTGTAACACACACTCGCATACGCCGTCTACACGTAAAACTAACTTGGAAGACGGACGACGGATCGGCGGCGTGTAACACACACAGAAACACACACACGCCGTCTACACGTAAATCTAACGTGGAAGACGGGCGACGGATCGGCGGCGTGTAACTCACACAGACACAGACACACGCCGTCTACACGGAAAACTAACTTGGAAGACGGAAGACAGAGTGTCGTCACACGCACAGCCAGAAGTAAAACTAACTTGGAAGACGGACGACAGAGTGTCACACGCACAGCCGCACGTAATACTAACTTCGAAGACGGACGACGGATCGGCGGCGTGTAACACACACAGACACTCGCATACGCCGTCTACACGTAAAACTAACTTGGAAGACGGACGACGGATCAGCGGCGTGTAACACACACAGACACACACACACGCCGTCTCCACGTAACACTAACTTGGAAGACGGACGACGGATCGGCGTCGTGTAACACACACAGACACACACACACGCCGTCTACACGTGAAACTAACTTGGAAGACGAACGACGGATAGGCGGCGGGTAACACACACAGACACACACACACGCCGTCTACACGTAAAACTAACTTGGAAGACGGACGACAGAGTGTCGTCACACGCACAACCAGAAGTAAAACTAACTTGGAAGACGGACGACAGAGTGTCACACGCACAACCGCACGTAATACTAACTTGGAAGACGGACGACAGAGTGTCACACGCACAGAGAATATTTCGGATCGGCGGCGTGTAACACACACAGACACACACACACGCAGTCTACACGTAAAACTAACTTGGAAGACGGGCGACGGATCGGCGGCGTGTAACACACACAGACACACACACACGCCGTCTACATGTAAAACTAACTTGGAAGACGGACGACGGATCGGCGGCGTGTAACTCACACAGACACACACGCCGTCTACACGTAAAACTAACTTGGAAGACGGACGACGGATCGGCGGCGTGTAACACACACAGATACACACACACGCCGTCTACACGTAAAACTAACTTGGAAGACGGACGACGGATCGGCGGCATGTAACACACACAGACACACACACGCGCCGTCTACACGTAAAACTAATTTGGATGACGGACGAAGGATCGGCGGTGTGTAACTCACACAGACACAAACAAATGCCGTCTACACGTAAAACTAATTTGGAAGACGGACGACGGATCGGCGGCGCGTAACACACACAGACACACACACACGCGCCGTGTACACGTAACACTAACTTGGAAGACGGACGACGGATCGGCGGCGTGTAACACACACAGATACACACACACGCCGTCTACACGTGAAACTAATTTGGAAGACGGACGACGGATCGGCGGCGGGTAACACACACATACACACACACACGCCGTCTACACGTAAAACTAACTTGGAAGACGGACGACAGAGTGTCGTCACACGCACAGCCAGAAGTAAAACTAACTTAGAAGACGGAGGACAGGGTGTCGTCACACGCACAGCCAGAAGTAAAACTAACTTGGAAGAAGGACGACGGATCGGCGGCGTGTAACACACACAGACACACACACAGGCCGTCTACACGTAAAACTAACTTTGAAGACGGACGACGGATCGGCGGCGTGTAACACACACAGACAGACACACACGCCGTCTACACGTAAAGCTAACTTGGAAGACGGATGACGGTTCGGCGGCGTGTAACACACACACAGACACACACACACACGCCGTCTACACGTAAAAGTAACTTGGAAGATGGACGACAGAGTCTCGTCACACGCCCGGCCAGACATAAAACTAACTTCGACGACGGATCGGCGGCGTGTAACACACACAGACACAAACACACGCCGTCTACACGTAAAACTAACTTGGAAGACGTACGACGGATCGGCGGCGTGTAACGCACACAGAAACACACATCGCCGTCTACACGTAAAGCTAACTTGGAATACGGACGATAGAGTGTCGTCACACGCACAACCAGAAGTAAAACTAACTTTGAAGACGGACGACATGCACAGCCGCACGTAAAACTAACTTGGAAGACGGACGACAGAGTGTCACACGCACAGCCAGGAGTAAAACTGACTTGGAAGACGGACGACGGATCGGCGGCGTGTAACACACACAGACACACACACACGCCGTCTACAGGTAAAACTAACTTGGAAGACGGACGACGGATCGGCGGCGTGTAACACACACAGACACACACACACGCCGTTTACACGTAAAACTAACTTGGAAGACGGACGGCGGATCGGCGGCGTGTAGCACACACAGAGACACACACACGCCGTCTACACGTAAAATTAACTTGGAAGACGGACGACAGAATGTCACGCACAGCCGCACGGAAAACTAACTTGGAAGACGGGCGACGGATCGGCGGCGCCGTGTAACACACAGAGACACGCAAAACTAACTTGGAAGACGGACGACAGAGTGTCACACGCACAGCCGCACGTAAAACTAACTTGGAAGACGGACGACGGATCGGCGGCGGCGTGCAACACACAGAGACATGCAAAACTAACTTGGAAGATGGACGACGGAGTGTCACACGCACAGCCAGAAGTAAAACTAACTTGGAAGACGGACGACGGATCGGCGGTGTGTAACACACACAGACAGACACGCCGTCTACACGTAAAACTAACTTGGAAGACGGACGACGGATCGGCGGCGTGTAACACACACAGACACACACACGCCGTCTCCACGTAACACTAACTTGGAAGACGGACGACGGATCGGCGGCGTGTAACACACACAGACACACACACACGCCGTCTACACGTGAAACTAACTTGGAAGACGAACGACGGATAGGCGGCGTGTAACACACACAGATACACACACACGCCGTCTACACGTAAAACTAATTCGGAAGACGGACGGCGGATAGGCGGCAGGTAACACACACAGACACACACACACGCCGTCTACACGTAAAACTAACTTGGAAGACGGACGACAGAGTGTCGTCACACGCACAGCCAGAAGTAAAACTTACTTGGAAGACGGACGACAGAGTGTCACACGCACAGCCGCACGTAATACTAACTTGGAAGTCGGACGACAGAGTGACACACGCACAGTAAATATTTCGGATCGGCGACGTGTAACACACACAGACACACACACACGCCGTCTACACGTAAAACTAACTTGGAAGACGGGCGACGGATCGGCGGCGTGTAACACACACAGACACACACACACACAGACGCACACACACGCCGTCTACATGTAAAACTAACTTGGAAGACGGACGACGGATCGGCGGCGTGTAACTCACACAGACACACACGCCGTCTACACGTAAAACTAACTTGGAAGACGGACGACGGATCGGCGGCGTGTAACACACACAGATACACACACACGCCGTCTACACGTAAAACTAACTTGGAAGACGGACGACGGATCGGCGGCATGTAACACACACAGACACACACACACGCCGTCTACACGTAAAACTAATTTGGATGACGGACGAAGGATCGGCGGTGTGTAACTCACACAGACACAAACAAATGCCGTCTACACGTAAAACTAATTTGGAAGACGGACGACGGATCGGCGGCGCGTAACACACACAGACACACACACACGCGCCGTGTACACGTAAAACTAACTTGGAAGACGGACGACGGATCGGCGGCGTGTAACACACACAGATACACAGACACGCCGTCTACACGTGAAATTAATTTGGAAGACGGACGACGGATCGGCGGCGGGTAACACACACAGACACACACACACGCCGTCTACACGTAAAACTAACTTGGAAGACGGACGACAGAGTGTCGTCACACGCACAGCCAGAAGTAAAACTAACTTGGAAGACGGACGACAGAGTGTCACACGCACAGCCGCACGTAATACTAACTTGGAAGACGGACGACAGAGTGTCACACGCACAGTAAATATTTCGGATCGGCGGCGTGTAACACACACAGACACACACACACGCCGTCTACACGTAAAACTAACTTGGAAGACGGACGACGGATCGGCGGCGTGTAACTCACACAGACACAAACAAATGCCGTCTACACGTAAGACTAATTTCGAAGACGGACGACGGATCGGCGGCGCTTAACACACACAGACACACACACACGCGCCGTGTACACGTAAATCTAACTTGGAAGACGGACGACGGATCGGCGGCGTGTAACACACACAGACACACACACACGCCGTCTACACGTAAAACTAACTTGGAAGACGGACGACAGAGTGTCGTCACACGCACAGCCAGAAGTAAAACTAACTTGGAAGACGGACGACAGAGTGTCACACGCACAACCGCACGTAATACTAACTTGGAAGACGGACGACAGAGTGTCACACGCACAGTAAATATTTCGGATCGGCGGCGTGTAGCACACACAGACACACACACACGCCGTCTACACGTAAAACTAATTTGGAAGACGGACGACGGATCGGCGGCGCGTAACACACACAGACACACACACACGCGCCGTGTACACGTAAAACTAACTTGGAAGACGGACGACGGATCGGCGGCGTGTAACACACACAGATACACACACACGCCGTCTACACGTGAAACTAATTTGGAAGACGGACGACGGATCGGCGGCGGGTAACACACACAGACACACACACACGCCGTCTACACGTAAAACTAACTTGGAAGACGGACGACAGAGTGTCGTCACACGCACAGCCAGAAGTAAAACTAACTTAGAAGACGGAGGACAGGGTGTCGTCACACGCACAGCCAGAAGTAAAACTAACTTTGAAGACGGACGACAGAGTGTTACACGCACAGTAAATATTTCGGATCGGCGGCGTGTAACACACACAGACACACACACACGTCGTCTACACGTAAAACTAACTTGGAAGACGGACGACGGATCGGCGGCATGTAACACACACAGACACACACACGCCGTCTACACGTAAAACTAATTTGGATGACGGACGAAGGATCGGCGGTGTGTAACACACACAGACAGACACACCGTCTACACGTAAAACTAACTTGGAAGACGGACGACGGATCGGCGGCGTGTAACACACACAGACACACACACGCCGTCTCCACGTAACACTAACTTGGAAGACGGACGACGGATCGGCGGCGTGTAACACACACAGACACACACACACGCCGTCTACACGTGAAACTAACTTGGAAGACGAACGACGGATAGGCGGCGTGTAACACACACAGACACACACACGTGCCGTGTACACGTAAAACTAATTTGGAAGACGGACGACGGATAGGCGGCGGGTAACACACACAGACACACACACACACGCCGTCTACACGTAAAACTAACTTGGAAGACGGACGACAGAGTGTCGTCACACGCACAGCCAGAAGTAAAACTAACTTGGAAGACGGACGACAGAGTGTCACACGCACAGCCGCACGTAATACTAACTTGGAAGACGGACGACAGAGTGTCACACGCACAGTAAATATTTCGGATCGGCGGCGTGTAACTCACACAGACACACACACACGCCGTCTACACGTAAAACTAACTTGGAAGACGGGC
Source organism: Eledone cirrhosa (assembly GCA_964016885.1). Lineage (NCBI taxonomy): Eukaryota > Metazoa > Mollusca > Cephalopoda > Octopoda > Eledonidae > Eledone > Eledone cirrhosa. Next base: position 29,239,008 of record OZ024747.1, on the reverse strand, counting down.
GACGGATCGGCGGCGTGTAACACACACAGACACACACACACACAGACACACACACACGCCGACTACATGTAAAACTAACTTGGAAGACGGACGACGGATCGGCGGCATGTAACACACACAGACACACACACAAGCCGTCTACACGTAAAACTAATTTGGATGACGGACGAAGGATCGGCGGTGTGTAACACACACAGACACACACGCTGTCTACACGTAAAACTAACTTGGAAGGCGGACGACGGATCGGCGGCGTGTAACACACACAGACACACACACACGCCGTCTACACGTAAAGCTAACTTGGGAGACGGACGCCGTATCGGCGGCGTGTAACACACACAGACACAAACAAATGCCGTCTACACGTAAAACTAATTTGGAAGACGGACGACGGATCGGCGGCGCGTAACACACACAGACACACACACACGTGCCGTGTACACGTAAATCTAACTTGGAAGACGGACGGCGGATCGGCGGCGTGTTACACACACAGACAGACACGCCGTCTACACGTAAACCTAACGTGGAAGACGGACGACGGATCGGCGGCTTGTAACTCACACAGACACAGACACACGCCGTCTACACGGAAAACTAACTTGGAAGACGGACGACGGATGGGCGGCGTGTAACACACACAGACACAAACAAATGCCGTCTACACGTAAAACTAATTTGGAAGACGGACGGCGGATCGGCGGCGCGTAACACACACAGACACACACACGCGCCGTGTACACGTAAAACTAACTTGGAAGACGGACGACGGATCGGCGGCGTGTAACACACACAGACACACACACACGCCGTCTACACGTAAAACTAACTTGGAAGACGGACGACGGATCGGCGGCGTGTAACACACACAGATACACACACACGCCGTCTACACGTAAATCTAACGTGGAAGACGGGCGACGGATCGGCGGCGTGTAACTCACACAGACACAGACACACGCCGTCTACACGGAAAACTAACTTGGAAGACGGACGACAGAGTGTCGTCACACGCACAGCCAGAAGTAAAACTAACTTGGAAGACGGACGACAGAGTGTCACACGCACAGCCGCACGTAATACTAACTTCGAAGACGGACGACGGATCGGCGGCGTGTAACACACACAGACACTCGCATACGCCGTCTACACGTGAAACTAACTTGGAAGACGAACGACGGATAGGCGGCGGGTAACACACACAGACACACACACACGCCGTCTACACGTGAAACTAACTTGGAAGACGAACGACGGATAGGCGGCGGGTAACACACACAGACACACACACACGCCGTCTACACGTAAAACTAACTTGGAAGACGGACGACAGAGTGTCGTCACACGCACAACCAGAAGTAAAACTAACTTGGAAGACGGACGACAGAGTGTCACACGCACAACCACACGTAATACTAACTTGGACGACGGACGACAGAGTGTCACACGCACAGTGAATATTTCGGATCGGCGGCGTGTAACACACACAGACACACACACACGCCGTCTACACGTAAAACTAACTTGGAAGACGGGCGACGGATCGGCGGCGTGTAACACACACAGACACACACACACGCCGTCTACATGTAAAACTAACTTGGAAGACGGACGACGGATCGGCGGCGTGTAACTCACACAGACACACACGCCGTCTACACGTAAAACTAACTTGGAAGACGGACGACGGATCGGCGGCGTGTAACACACACAGATATACACACACGCCGTCTACACGTAAAACTAACTTGGAAGACGGACGACGGATCGGCGGCATGTAACACACACAGACACACACACACGCCGTCTACACGTAAAACTAATTTGGATGACGGACGAAGGATAGGCGGTGTGTAACTCACACAGACACAAACAAATGCCGTCTACACGTAAAACTAATTTGGAAGACGGACGACGGATCGGCGGCGCGTAACACACACAGACACACACACACGCGCCGTGTACACGTAACACTAACTTGGAAGACGGACGACGGATCGGCGGCGTGTAACACACACAGATACACACACACGCCGTCTACACGTGAAACTAATTTGGAAGACGGACGACGGATCGGCGGCGGGTAACACACACAGACACACACACACGCCGTCTACACGTAAAACTAACTTGGAAGACGGACGACAGAGTGTCGTCACACGCACAGCCAGAAGTAAAACTAACTTAGAAGACGGAGGACAGGGTGTCGTCACACGCACAGCCAGAAGTAAAACTAACTTGGAAGAAGGACGACGGATCGGCGGCGTGTAACACACACAGACACACACACAGGCCGTCTACACGTAAAACTAACTTTGAAGACGGACGACGGATCGGCGGCGTGTAACACACACAGACAGACACACACGACGTCTACACGTAAAGCTAACTTGGAAGACGGATGACGGTTCGGCGGCGTGTAACACACACACAGACACACACACACACGCCGTCTACACGTAAAAGTAACTTGGAAGACGGACGACAGAGTCTCGTCACACGCCCGGCCAGACGTAAAACTAACTTCGACGACGGATCGGCGGCGTGTAACACACACAGACACACACACACGCCGTCTACACGTAAAACTAACTTGGAAGACGGACGACGGATCGGCGGCGTGTAACGCATACAGAAACACACATCGCCGTCTACACGTAAAGCTAACTTGGAATACGGACGATAGAGTGTCGTCACACGCACAACCAGAAGTAAAACTAACTTTGAAGACGGACGACAGAGTGTCACATGCACAGCCGCACGTAAAACTAACTTGGAAGACGGACGACAGAGTGTCACACGCACAGCCAGGAGTAAAACTGACTTGGAAGACGGACGACGGATCGGCGGCGTGTAACACACACAGACACACACACACGCCGTCTACAGGTAAAACTAACTTGGAAGACGGACGACGGATCGGCGGCGTGTAACACACACAGACACACACACACGCCGTTTACACGTAAAACTAACTTGGAAGACGGACGGCGGATCGGCGGCGTGTAGCACACACAGAGACACACACACACCGTCTACACGTAAAATTAACTTGGAAGACGGACGACAGAATGTCACGCACAGCCGCACGGAAAACTAACTTGGAAGACGGGCGACGGATTCGCGGCGCCGTGTAACACACATAGACACTCAAAACTAACTTGGAAGACGGACGACAGAGTGTCACACGCACAGCCGCACGTAAAACTAACTTGGAAGACGGACGACGGATCGGCGGCGGCGTGCAACACACAGAGACACGCAAAACTAACTTGGAAGATGGACGACGGAGTGTCACACGCACAGCCAGAAGTAAAACTAACTTGGAAGACGGACGACGGATCGGCGGCATGTAACACACACAGACACACACACGCCGTCTACACGTAAAACTAATTTGGATGACGGACGAAGGATCGGCGGTGTGTAACACACACAGATAGACACGCCGTCTACACGTAAAACTAACTTGGAAGACGGACGACGGATCGGCGGCGTGTAACACACACAGACACACACACGCCGTCTCCACGTAACACTAACTTGGAAGACGGACGACGGATCGGCGGCGTGTAACACACACAGACACACACACGCCGTCTCCACGTAAAACTAACTTGGAAGACGGACGACGGATCGGCGGCATGTAACACACGCAGACACACACACACGCCGTCTACACGTAAAACTAATTTGGATGACGGACGAAGGATCGGCGGTGTGTAACTCACACAGACACAAACAAATGCCGTCTACACGTAAAACTAATTTGGAAGACGGACGACGGATCGGCGGCGCGTAACACACACAGACACACACACACGCGCCGTGTACACGTAAAACTAACTTGGAAGACGGACGACGGATCGGCGGCGTGTAACACACACAGATACACACACACGCCGTCTACACGTGAAACTAATTTGGAAGACGGACGACGGATCGGCGGCGGGTAACACACACAGACACACACACACGCCGTCTACACGTAAAACTAACTTGGAAGACGGACGACAGAGTGTCGTCACACGCACAGCCAGAAGTAAAACTAACTTGGAAGACGGACGACAGAGTGTCACACGCACAGCCGCACGTAATACTAACTTGGAAGACGGACGACAGAGTGTCACACGCACAGTAAATATTTCGGATCGGCGGCGTGTAACACACACAGACACACACACACGCCGTCTACACGTAAAACTAACTTGGAAGACGGACGACGGATCGGCGGCATGTAACACACACAGACACACACACACGCCGTCTACACGTAAAACTAATTTGGATGACGGACGAAGGATCGGCGGTGTGTAACACACACAGTCACACACGCCGTCTACACTTAAAACTAACTTGGAAGACGGATGACGGATCGGCGGCGTGTAACACACACAGACACACACACACGCCGTCTACACGTAAAACTAACTTGGAAGACGGACGACAGAGTGTCACACGCACAGTAAATATTTCGCATCGGCGGCGTGTAACACACACAGACACACACACACGCCGTCTACATGTAAAACTAACTTGGAAGACGGACGACGGATCGGCGGCGTGTAACTCACACAGACACACACGCCGTCTACAGGTAAAACTAATTTGGAAGACGGACGACGGATCGGCGGCGCGTAACACACACAGACACACACACACGCGCCGTGTACACGTAAAACTAACTTGTAAGACGGACGACGGATCGGCGGCGTGTAACACACACAGATACACACACACGCCGTCTACACGTGAAACTAATTTGGAAGACGGACGACGGATCGGCGGCGGGTAACACACACAGACACACACACACGCCGTCTACACGTAAAACTAACTTGGAAGACGGACGACAGAGTGTCGTCACACGCACAGCCAGAAGTAAAACTAACTTAGAAGACGGAGGACAGGGTGTCGTCACACGCACAGCCAGAAGTAAAACTAACTTGGAAGAAGGACGACGGATCGGCGGCGTGTAACACACACAGACACACACACAGGCCGTCTACACGTAAAACTAACTTTGAAGACGGACGACGGATCGGCGGCGTGTAACACACACAGACAGACACACACGCCGTCTACACGTAAAGCTAACTTGGAAGATGGATGACGGATCGGCGGCGTGTAACACACACACAGACACACACACACACGCCGTCTACACGTAAAAGTAACTTGGAAGACGGACGACAGAGTCTCGTCACACGCCCGGCCAGACGTAAAACTAACTTCGACGACGGATCAGCGGCGTGTGACACACACAGACACACACACACGCCGTCTACACGTAAAACTAACTTGGAAGACGGACGACGGATCGGCGGCGTGTAACACACACAGAAACACACATCGCCGTCTACACGTAAAGCTAACTTGGAATACGGACGATAGAGTATCGTTACACGCACAACCAGAAGTAAAACTAACTTTGAAGACGGACGACAGAGTGTCACATGCACAGCCGCACTTAAAACTAACTTGGAAGACGGACGACAGAGTGTCACACGCACAGCCAGGAGTAAAACTAACTGGGAAGACGGACGACGGATCGGCGGCGTGTAACACACACAGACACACACACACGCCGTCTACAGGTAAAACTAACTTGGAAGACGGACGACGGATCGGCGGCGTGTAACACACACAGACACACACACACGCCGTTTACACGTAAAACTAACTTGGAAGACGGACGGCGGATCGGCGGCGTGTAGCACACACAGAGACACACACACGCCGTCTACACGTAAAACTAACTTGGAAGACGGACGACAGAATGTCACGCACAGCCGCACGGAAAACTAACTTGGAAGACGGGCGACGGATCGGCGGCGCCGTGTAGCACACAGAGACACGCAAAACTAACTTGGAAGACGGACGACAGAGTGTCACACGCACAGCCGCACGTAAAACTAACTTGGAAGACGGACGACGGATCGGCGGCGGCGTGCAACACACAGAGACACGCAAAACTAACTTGGAAGATGGACGACGGAGTGTCACACGCACAGCCAGAAGTAAAACTAACTTGGAAGACGGACGACGGATCGGCGGCATGTAACACACACAGACACACACACGCCGTCTACACGTAAAACTAACTTGGAAGACGGACGACGGATCGGCGGCGTGTAACACACACAGAAACACACATCGCCGTCTACACGTAAAGCTAACTTGGAATACGGACGATAGAGTGTCGTCACACGCACAACCATAAGTAAAACTAACTTTGAAGACGGACGACAGAGTGTCACATGCACAGCCGCACGTAAAACTAACTTGGAAGACGGACGACAGAGTGTCACACGCACAGCCATGATTAAAACTAACTTGGAAGACGGACGACGGATCGGCGGCGTGTAACACACACAGACACACACACACGCCGTCTACAGGTAAAACTAACTTGGAAGACGGACGACGGATCGGCGGCGTGTAACACACACAGACACACACACACGCCGTTTACACGTAAAACTAACTTGGAAGACGGACGGCGGATCGGCGGCGTGTAGCACACACAGAGACACACACACGCCGTCTACACGTAAAACTAACTTGGAAGACGGACGACAGAATGTCACGCACAGCCGCACGGAAAACTAACTTGGAAGACGGGCGACGGATCGGCGGCGCCGTGTAGCACACAGAGACACGCAAAACTAACTTGGAAGACGGACGACAGAGTGTCACACGCACAGCCGCACGTAAAACTAACTTGGAAGACGGACGACGGATCGGCGGCGGCGTGCAACACACAGAGACACGCAAAACTAACTTGGAAGATGGACGACGGAGTGTCACACGCACAGCCAGAAGTAAAACTAACTTGGAAGACGGACGACGGATCGGCGGCATGTAACACACACAGACACACACACGCCGTCTACACGTAAAACTAACTTGGAAGACGGACGACGGATCGGCGGCGTGTAACACACACAGAAACACACATCGCCGTCTACACGTAAAGCTAACTTGGAATACGGACGATAGAGTGTCGTCACACGCACAACCATAAGTAAAACTAACTTTGAAGACGGACGACAGAGTGTCACATGCACAGCCGCACGTAAAACTAACTTGGAAGACGGACGACAGAGTGTCACACGCACAGCCAGGAGTAAAACTAACTTGGAAGACGGACGACGGATCGGCGGCGTGTAACACACACAGACACACACACACGCCGTCTACAGGTAAAACTAACTTGGAAGACGGACGACGGATCGGCGGCGTGTAACACACACAGACACACACACACGCCGTTTACACGTAAAACTAACTTGGAAGACGGACGGCGGATCGGCGGCGTGTAGCACACACAGAGACACACACACGCCGTCTACACGTAAAACTAACTTGGAAGACGGACGACAGAATGTCACGCACAGCCGCACGGAAAACTAACTTGGAAGACGGGCGACGGATCGGCGGCGCCGTGTAACACACAGAGACACGCAAAACTAACTTGGAAGACGGACGACAGAGTGTCACACGCACAGCCGCACGTAAAACTAACTTGGAAGACGGACGACGGATCGGCGGCGGCGTGCAACACACAGAGACACGCAAAACTAACTTGGAAGATGGACGACGGAGTGTCACACGCACAGCCGCACGTAAAACTAACTTGGAAGACGGACGACAGTGTCACACGCACAGCCAGAAGTAAAACTAACTTGGAAGACGGATGACGGATCGGCGGCGGTGTGTAACACACAGAGACACGCAAAACTAACTTGGAAGATGGACGACGGAGTGTCACACGCACAGCCGCACGTAAAACTAACTCGGAAGACGGACGATGGATCGGCGGCGTGTAAGACACACGCGCCACTCGAACCAGGAGACGGATCCCAAGGCTCTGTAGCTTTTACCGTGAGCTCTTGCTTTCGGAACACGAAAGGCGGCTAGTCGTCGAGGCCGAGGTTCGGCGAGCGAACGAAAACTAAAGAAAAGAAAAAAAAAGAGGCGAGGAGGAGGCGTCGGCGCGAGACGTTCGGCGAAAAGGCACAGACTTTTACGCCGCCCGGGCGGGAAGGCGCTCGTTTTGGGCGTCAACCGAGGAGTAATTTAATTAATCGTATGAAATAAGAGAAATTCCTAAATAATTTAAATTTCTCACGTTATTTTTGAAAGAAATGATATTTGTCATTTCTGTGTGTGTGTGTGTGTGTGTGTGTGTGTGTGTGTGTGTGTGTGTGTGTGTGTGTGTGTGTGTGTGTGTGTGTGTGTGTGTGTGTGTGTGTGTGTGTGTGTGTGCTTGTGTGTGTGTGTGTGTGTGTGTGTTTGCTTTTTGGTTTGTTTTGTTATTTTGTTCCTAACTTATTTGTTATTATTTTGTTCTTGTTAGGAAATCAATAAAAGTATTGTATTCCCACTTGTCACCATCATCATTATCGCCATCAATATCATTATCAACATCATTATAATCATCAAAAAGGCGGTAGATTGGCAGAAGCTTTAGAGGGTCGGGAGAATGTTGTGTAGTATTTGTTCCTGATCTTTATGTTCTGTGTTCAAATCTCGCTTAAGTCAATTTTGTCTTTCATCCTTCCGGGATCGATAAAATAAAGTACCAGTCCAATACTGGGGTCGATTTAACTGACTTTCCTTTCTCCCAGCCAAATCATCATCAGCAGCAGCAACATTATCAGCATCATCATTCATTATTTTCATCACTGTCTTCATTACTATCGTCATCAATGTTTATTATTACCATGAACCTCATTTTCATCATCATCAACCTCATCATTATCATCAACCTCATAATTATCATCACCATCAACCTCATCATCAGCACCATCAATATCATTATCATCATCAATATCATCATCACCATCATTATTATCATCATCATCGTCATCATCAACATCATCATCACCATCACCATCATCATTATCATCATCAACAACATCATCATCAACATCATTATCACCATCAACATCATTATCATCATCACCATCATCATTAGCATCAATATCATTATCTCACCATCAACATCATTATCATCACTATCAACATCTTTATCATCACCATCAACATCATTATCATCATCACCATCATCATTATCATCTTCATCAACATCATTATCATCAACAACATCATTATCATCATCAAATCATTAACATCATCATCAACATCATCATTATCATCATTATTATCTTCATCAATGTCATTATCACCACCATTATCACCATCACCATCACCATTATCATCATCATCAACATCATCATCACCATCATTATTATCGTAATTCAAATCCCGCCGAGGTTAACTTTGCCTTTCATCCTTAAGGCGTCAATAAAATAAAGTACCAGTAATGCACTACGTAATTGCTGGTCTTGTGCCAAAAATTGAAACAATTATTATCGCAATCCTAGTAAACCAAATTGTGACAACTAACAACCGGAAAGAATATTTGTTCATGGAAATTAGTGTGTGGTTATTCCATTAGTAATGATTCCTTTATTTAATAAGAAGGGGTTATTCCATTTGTAATGGCTCCTTTATTTAATAAGAAGTAGTTATTCCATTTGTAATGATTCCTTTATTTAATAAGAAGTAGTTATTCCATTAGTAATGATTCCTTTATTTAATAAGAAGTAGTTATTCCATTAGTAATGATTCCTTTATTTAATAAGAAGGAGTTATTCCATTAGTAATTATTCCTTTATTTAATAAGGAGTTATTCCATTAGTAATGGTTCCTTTATTTAATAAGAAGTAGTTATTCCATTAGTAATTATACCTTTATTTAATAAGGAGTTATTCCATTAGTAATGATTCCTTTATTTAATAAGAAGGAGTTATTTCATTAGTAAAGGTTCCTTTATTTAATAAGAAGGAGTTATTCCATTTGTAATGATTCCTTTATTTAATAAGAAGGAGTTATTCCATTAGTAATGGTTCCTTTATTTAATAAGAAAGAGTTATTCCATTAGTAATGGTTCCTTTATTTAATAAGAATGAGTTATTCCATTAGTAATGATTCCTTTATTTAATAAGCAGGAGTTATTCCATTTGTAATGATTCCTTTATTTAATAAGAAGGAGTTATTCCATTAGTAATGGTTCCTTTATTTAATAAGAAGGAGTTATTCCATTAGTAATGGTTCCTTTATTTAATAAGAAGGAGTTATTCCATTTGTAATGATTCCTTTATTTAATAAGAAGGAGTTATTCCATTAGTAATGATTCCTTTATTTAATAAGAAGGAGTTATTCCATTTGTAATGATTCGTTTATTTAATAAGAAGGAGTTATTCCATTAGTAATGATTCCTTTATTTAATAAGAAGGAGTTATTCCATTTGTAATGATTCGTTTATTTAATAAGAAGGAGTTATTCCATTAGTAATGATTCCTTTATTTAATAAGAAGGAGTTATTCCATTAGTAATGATTCCTTTATTTAATAAGAAGGAGTTATTCCATTAGTAATGATTCCTTTATTTAATAAGAAGGAGTTATTCCATTAGTAATGATTCCTTTATTTAATAAGGAGTTATTCCATTAGTAATGGTTCCTTTATTTAATAAGAAGTAGTTATTCCATTAGTAATTATACCTTTATTTAATAAGGAGTTATTCCATTAGTAATGATTCCTTTATTTAATAAGAAGGAGTTATTTCATTAGTAAAGGTTCCTTTATTTAATAAGAAGGAGTTATTCCATTTGTAATGATTCCTTTATTTAATAAGAAGGAGTTATTCCATTAGTAATGGTTCCTTTATTTAATAAGAAAGAGTTATTCCATTAGTAATGGTTCCTTTATTTAATAAGAATGAGTTATTCCATTAGTAATGATTCCTTTATTTAATAAGCAGGAGTTATTCCATTAGTAATGATTCCTTTATTTAATAAGAAGGAGTTATTCCATTAGTAATGGTTCCTTTATTTAATAAGAAGGAGTTATTCCATTAGTAATGGTTCCTTTATTTAATAAGAAGGAGTTATTCCATTTGTAATGATTCCTTTATTTAATAAGAAGGAGTTATTCCATTAGTAATGATTCCTTTATTTAATAAGAAGGAGTTATTCCATTTGTAATGATTCGTTTATTTAATAAGAAGGAGTTATTCCATTAGTAATGATTCCTTTATTTAATAAGAAGGAGTTATTCCATTTGTAATGATTCGTTTATTTAATAAGAAGGAGTTATTCCATTAGTAATGATTCCTTTATTTAATAAGAAGGAGTTATTCCATTAGTAATGATTCCTTTATTTAATAAGAAGGAGTTATTCCATTAGTAATGATTCCTTTATTTAATAAGTAGTTATTCCATTAGTAATGATTCCTTTATTTAATAAGAAGGAGTAATAAGAAGGATAATGGCGATGATGATGATGGTGATGATGAGGAGGAGGCGGAGGGGAGGGGGGGAGAATGTGGTCATGGTGGTGGTGGTGGTGGTGGTGGTGGTGGTGGTGGTGGTGGTGGTGGTGGTGGTGGTGGTGGTGGTGCTGGTGGTGGTGTTGATGATGCTGATGATGTGGTGGTGGTGTTGGTGGTGGTGATGATGATGATGATGATGATAACGATGATGACTGTTATCAACGTCATCATAATTATTGTTGTTATAATTATCATTATGAGAACCATCACCATCCTGATCCTTCTGCGCCCCCTTTTTTCACATAATCACCATCATCACCATCACCATCATCACCATCAACATCATCACCATCATCATCATCACCATCATCACCATCATCACTATCATCACCATCATCACCATCATCACCATCATCACTATCATCACCATCATCACCATCATCACCATCATCATCATCACCATCATCACCATCACCATCATCACCATCAACATCATCACCATCATCATCATCACCATCATCACCATCATCACTATCATCACCATCATCACCATCATCACCATCATCACTATCATCACCATCATCACCATCATCACCATCATCATCATCACCATCATCATCATCACCATCATCACCATCATCATCATCATCACCATCATCACTATCATCACCATCATCACTATTATCACCATCATCACCATCATCACCATCATCATCAGAATAATCATACACATTTTAAATTAATTTACTAGAAAATCAATTTAAAGTTTTTTCTCTTGTCTTAAATAGCATTTTTTCCTTAACAAGTCGCTTTACAACGTATTTACACACGTATTTATACATACACACGTATTATACATACACACGTATTTATACATACACACGTATTTATACATACACACGTATTTATACATACACGCGTAATTATACATACACACGTATTTATACATACACACGTATTTATACATACACATATTTATACATACACACGTATTTATACATACACACGTATTTATACATACACACATTTATAGTATAGATATATAGATATATATAGATATATAGATATATATAAGTATAGATATATATATATATTGTTATACTTGGGGAGGGTCATATTTGTGTAATATTGCCAGAATTAATAACAGAACACACACTGTTTGGTTGGTTTTCGCTTCTCGCTGTCTTTTATATCTGCGATCTAACTTGATCGGTCCTCAGTGTTGCCATTGACTGACCGACGGTCAAAAATAATACAGATACTCATGCACAAAGAAGACAAAATAAAATAAACAAACAAGCAAATAAATAAATAAATAAATATATAGACAGACTGAATAAAAAATGGCGTAGACATACAACACAACAGGAGGAAAAAATATAACACCACTGACGATGTTGCAGATGTGCAACGAAAGATTTATGTAAATTATGTAAACTATATATATGTGTTTGTGTCTATATTGTATCTGTATTATTTTTGACCGTCGGTCAGTCAATGGCAACATTGAGGACCGATTAAGTTAGATCGCAGATATAAAAGACAGCGAGAAGCGAAAACCAACCAAACAGTGAGTGTGTTCTGTTATTAATTCTGGCAATATTACACAAATATGACCCTCCCCAAGTATAACAATATTTGTTTCGACACACGATTTCATATAAAAAACCTCGCTAAACTAATTCATCGCCGATATATATAATACAGATACAATATAACTCATGCGCAAAGAAGACAAAATAAAATAAACAAACAAGCAAATAAATATATATATATTGGTAAACTGAATAGAAAATGCTGACAAATTGTTCACAGTTGAAAAATGGTTTAATTAGGAATAAAAGAGTATTAGTGATTGTATGGGTTAGTATTCAGTTGTGGTTTTAAGTTTTTAACTTGTTACCGGTTGCGCATTTCTAAATGCTTTTCAAAAATAATTTTGAGATAGAGTGTCCGTGCTGTTTGCTCTGATCTGATTAGTTTTGGGAATTCTACCTGTTTTTATGTTAAAAAAGTGGCTCCAGCGTTACTTTGGTGTTGCAAAATTTCTTGTGGTCAAAACAATTTTGATTGGTCGGTAGAAGTCATGTGAGTGTAAAAAATTGATTTTGCGCCAAGACTGTTTTTATGTTAAAAAAGTGGCTCCAGCAACAATTCTTGTGGTCAAAACAATTTTGATTGGTCGGTAGAGGTCATGTGAATAAAAAATTGGTTTTGCGCCAAGATTGAGAAATGACTCTTTCACAACACAAGATTGAGAAATGACTCTTTCACACACAATGTGTGTGTGTGTGTGTGTGTGTGTGTGTGTGTGTGTGTGTGTGTGTGTGTGTGTGTGTGTGTGTGTGTGTGTGTGTGTGTGTGTGTGTGTGTGTGTGTGTGTGTGTGTGTGTGTGTGTGTAGTAGTAGTAGTAAGGTGTTCGATATTGTGATAATGGTTAGCAGCGATGTGTGTCAAATGGCTATTGAGATGTGTGTGTGTGTGTGTGTGTGTGTGTGTGTGTGTGTGTGTGTGTGTGTGTAGTAGTAGTAGTAAGGTGTTCGATGTTGTGATAATGGTTAGCAGCGATGTGTGTCAAATGGCTATTGAGATGTGTGTGTGTGTGTGTGTGTGTGTGTGTGTGTGTGTGTGTGTGTGTATGTGTGTGTGTGTGTGTGTGTGTGTGTGTGTGTGTGTGTGTGTGTGTGTGTGTGTGTGTGTGTGTGTGTGTGTGTGTGTGTGTGTGTATAGCAGAGTAATTCGTGGTGGCAGGGATGGTCAGTAAGAATGTGTCTGAAAGCAATTTTAGCATGTCAAAAGATATTTTTCAGCTTTTGTCTTATACGGAGAAGTGCGTGTGTGTGTGTGTGTGTGTGTGTATATAAGTCTCTTTGTATGTTGATGTACGCGTGTGTATGTGTGTGTGTATATATATATGTGTGTGTGTGTGTGTGTGGGGGTGTGTGTGTGGGTGGACCAGTATTTTTTCCCCCTGGTAAAATGGTGTACATTATTCGATTTTTTCAGTAAAATCGGTTCTTAATAGAACATCAAAAATCTTAACAATAAAAGGTGTGAAATGATATTCACTATATATATATACACACATACATATATTCACTATATACATATATATATATATATACATATATACATATATATACACATATATATGCACATATATTTTTTTGTGTTGCACCATAGAGCATGTGTGTTTACGTATGTCATTGTGTTTATATGTGGGTAGAGATGTGTGCTGATGTAGGTATGTATATATATCTATACTTATATATATCTATATATCTATATATATATCTATATATCTATACTATAAATGTGTGTATGTATAAATACGTGTGTATGTATAAATAGGTGTGTATGTATAAATACGTGTGTATGTATAAATATGTGTATGTATAAATACGTGTGTATGTATAAATACGTGTGTATGTATAAAATTAATATTCCTTACAACTTAGCCAAGAGAATCTGTACTATAGTCTCCAATAAAAACACATGTTACTTACGGCTACAAGAACTAAAGGACACACTCATAGGCAGGGACTACCATGCATCACTAATTGACAATGGAATCCAACGTGCCCTAAAACTCAGTACCCAGGACCTTAGACACCCTAAAGTAAATCAACCGAAACTAAAAGCTCTTCCATACATCTCCACACACAACCCCCTCAACAATGAGGCCTTTGACACCATCCTCCAGAACATCCCTGTATTGAAAAAGGACCATAGAATGAACCAAATTCTACGAACACACGATATCATAAAGAGCAAAAGACAATCCAAGTCAATGAAAAACATCTTAACACATGCCAAAGTACTGCCAACCACAACAACGAAACCCACAGTAAAAATATGCGATAGACCCATCTGTGGAATTTGCATCAACCTAATAGAGGGTTCGGAATTCTATTTCAAAGATGGACAACGTTTTATAGTAAAACACAATTTCACATGTGCATCGGAAAATCTAATATATGTATTAACTTGTTCAGGTTGTCGAGAACAATACATAGGCCAGACCAAAAACAACCTCCGCCAACGCATGACTGTCCATAGATCCCAAATTAAAATACGGGAATACAGGAAAATACCACTGAGTGAACACATTGATACCTGTGCCGCCCAAAATCATCCCAACTTCAGAATCTTTCCCCTCTACAAATTTAAAGATAATGCCACCCACACCCAGCGCATCAGCAAGGAATCTTACTTCATTAACAAATACGGACCCCGTCTAAACACTTCTCCCTAAGACGAAGCCACAACATACACACGTCAACATACATACCTACATCAGCACACATCTCTACCCACATATAAACACAATGACATACGTAAACACACATGCTCTATGGTGCAACACAAAAAAATATATGTGCATATATATGTGTATATATATGTATATATGTATATATATATATATATGTATATAGTGAATATATGTATGTGTGTATATATATATAGTGGATATCATTTCACACCTTTTATTGTTAAGATTTTTGATCTTCTATTAAGAGAACCGATTTTACTGAAAAAAATCGAATAATGTACACCATTTTACCAGGGGGAAAAAAATACTGGTCCATCCACACACACACACACACACACACACACACACACACACACACACACACACACACACACATATATATATATATATATATACACACACACATACACACGCGTACATCAACATACAAAGAGACTTATATACACACAGACACACACACGCACTTCTCCGTATAAGACAAAAGCTGAAAAATATCTTTTGACATGCTAAAATACCCCCCATTGCTTTCAGACACATTCTTACTGACCATCCCTGCCACCACGAATTACTCTGCTATACACACACACACACACACACACACACACACACACACACACACACACACACACACACACACACACACACACACACACACATCTCAATAGCCATTTGACACACATCGCTGCTAACCATTATCACAACATCGAACACCTTACTACTACTACTACTACACACACACACACACACACACACATTTGTTGTGAAAGAGTCATTTCTCAATCTTGGCGCAAAACCAATTTTTTATTCACATGACCTCTACCGACCAATCAAAATTGTTTTGACCACAAGAATTGTTGCTGGAGCCACTTTTTTAACATAAAAACAGTCTTGGCGCAAAATCAATTTTTTACACTCACATGACCTCTACCGACCAATTAAAATTGTTTTGACCACAAGAAATTTTGCAACACCAAAGTAACGCTGGAGCCACTTTTTTAACATAAAAACAGGTAGAATTCCCAAAACTAATCAGATCAGAGCAAACAGCACGGACACTCTATCTCAAAATTATTTTTGAAAAGCATTTAGAAATGCGCAACCGGTAACAAGTTAAAAACTTAAAACCACAACTGAATACTAACCCATACAATCACTAATACTCTTTTATTCCTAATTAAACCATTTTTCAACTGTGAACAATTTGTCAGCATTTTCTATTCCGTTTACCAATATATAATAACTTGTGTGTTACACCTCTATTCTTTTAACTATATATATATATATATATATATATATATATATATATATATATATATATATATATATATATATATATATATATATATATACATACATAAATAAATATATAAATAAATATAGAATACAACTGTGCTAATGTACATGGACTATATATATATATACATACATACATATATATATATACATAAATTTATATAATACATGTGTGTGTGTGTGTGTGTGTGTGTGTGTGTGTGTGTGTGTGTGTGTGTGTGTGTGTGTGTGTGTGTGTGTGTGTGTGTGTGTGTGTGTGTGTGTGTGTGTGTGTGTGTGTGTGTGTGTGTGTGTATAATCACCACATATGGAAACGTTATATACACATAGATAGACGTGTATGCATAATTAAAAAGCCATCAGTGATTTCATTAAATTTTAAAGAATCTAGTTATATTTCTGAATTTTATTTAAATTCAAATTAAATATATTTTCTTAATTCTATTTTGCTCTGATCAGAGCAAACAACACGGACACTCTATCTCAAAATTATTTTTGAAAAGCATTTAGAAATGCGCAACCGGTAAAAACTTCAAAACTTAAAACCACAACTGAATACTAACCCATACAATTACTAATACTCTTTTATTCCTAATTAAACCATTTTTCAACTGTGAACAATTTGTCAGCATTTTCTATTCCGTTTACCAATATATATATATATATATATAGTAATAATAATAAATTTGAAGACTAAAATCCAAAGAGGGCTCGGTAAGGATAAATATATATCAAATATATAAGAATCGTAGAGCAAATATTTATTAAAATAACAGATTAAAGTTTAAGCAAAGAATCGCTGCTTTCACCCTTAACGGGATCTTCTGAAACTAAAAAGGTCAATATATATATATATATATATATATATATATATATATATACATGTATACATGTATACAATATATATATATAGGTACACATTTCAAAAGGCAAAATCCCAGTGACCTTGCGTAAATAACCGTAGAGTAAATATTTATTATTTAAACAAATTTTAATTTTAACACAAAATCTTTACTTCCATCTTCTCCAGGATCTTCGGTAACTGACATATTTCAAAATTTGTGGACGTATATATAAACGTACAAATATGATATTGAAAACTCAGAAAAACATAATGAATACACGCGTGGACGCGCAAAAAAACTTCCGCTGCAAGTATACAGAGATATTTGCTAGAATTAAATTTACGTCATTTGACGAAGTGAAAGGAACTAGTAACTGCATGCTAATAAGCTAACGGTGTATACAGCTTATTAAGTAAACCGAATAAATTAATAATTGCTAACCGAATATATAATAATAATAATGGTTTCTGATTTTGGCACAAGGCCAGCAATTTGAGGGGAGGGGAAAGTCGATTAAATCGACACCAGTGTGTTACTGGTACTTTATTTTATCGATCCGGTAAGGATGAAAGGCAAAGCTAACCTCGGCGGGATTTGAACGCAGAACGTAAAGGGCCGTGACTCTCTGCTACAAAGCATGTTGTCCGGCGCTCAACCGATACTGCCAATGCACCGCCCTTATATAATAATAGTAATAATAATAATAATAATAATAATTACGAGGTGGCGGAAGGTCATGAAATCGCTCCCGTAAGTTTTGAATTTTTAACATATTTAAATCATTTGTGAAATAACAACTCTTAGTACAAATGCTACGTAAAGCATCCGGCTTGAGCCCAAAAAAATTCGGACCCAAAATATATTGTTATAAGGCTCAAATATTCAAATATTCAACTTTGTATTGTACATTGTATATTCAAAAAAGAAAATGGCTATAAATGGAAGAATAACCCCCCCCCTCCTCTGTCTACGCTATATAGAACAGCCAAACAACACCAATCTCACCAACACCAGAAACTAGATACAACACCTACCCCATCACCTCTCTGTGTACACTAAACACAACAGCCAGATAACGGCAATTTCACCACCACCACTCACTACTGCCATCATTACCACCACTATCCCATCACCGCCGCCACCACTCCTTCATTGCTACCACCGCTACAACACCATCACTACAGTAATACGATCACATCACCACCACCACTGCCTCGGTATCGACATCACCACCACCACTGTCTCAGTATCGATACCGCCGCTACTGTCTCCCACATCTTCCCGCTGGCTGCTGCCACCACATTATAGAATTACTATTATTATTGTCTCAAATTTAAAAAAAATGTTTAATTCCAATTTTACGGGAATATGTCAACACAAAATATAATAAAAATATATATTAAACATACGAACACAAACTCATAGATACTACATATCAGTAACCACAACGCCACCGCTGCCACCACCCCACCCCATCCATCATTGCTACCACTATCCCATCGTCGCCGCCACCACTCCTTCAATGCTACCACCACTATTCCCCTGTTAACTTGAGAGAGAAAGGAGAAGGTGGCGGTATCACTAGACAAGGGAGAGGCTTGCAAAAGATATAAATAGATTGACTTAGTGACCTGGCCACCGGCCAAACGTCAACATCAACAACTATGGGACTGCTGGCTCACCCCTTCCTCACCAACAATATAAAAAGCCCCGGCACCACCACCGACATAGCCAACAACAATAACAGCCAACTACAACAAAAAGTATATTATATTATTGTAATGCACTGGGTGATTGCTGGCCTTGTGCCTGGAGTGGAGACAATTATTAATAATTTCATTCTTAAGCCACGCAATGCTCACATTAAGGAACCACTCATGATAATAACAATTTTAAAAAACAACAAAAAGAAAACCCCGTGACCAAGAAATTCCGCGATGGCGGCCGGCGGGGAATAGCCGTGTCTCTAGGGGAGAACGACCCCTCTAGTCTTGGTTGACACTCGTTCTAGAAGTGGTAACACGAAATGATTACCCCTTGGCGGATAAGGATAAAACGCGACAAAATAAAGTAAATGTCTAATGATAAAATCTCATACCGGATCGGTCGTCACCCGGGTAAAAAAGGGCCGCGTCCCTCAGAGAGGAACCAGACTGGGGTCGAAAAATCAGCTAATGGTTCAAACCTTCCCATCACTTCGGAGCTGGAGACCTCCCATAACCGGAATACTCCTACTGTTGGCCCTCCATGCTCACCACCAAGAAATCCAAAGAAAAAGAGAGAAAAATGGTCAAGGGAAGATAATAAAGAAGTCCTTGGGGCTTTCTACACTGCCATGTACTACCCATCAAATACATCGAATACAGAACAGACATATATCAACTGGAAAAAGAAACATCCCGAAAACAGAGGCTATATTGACAGTAACAAACTAGCCAATATACGAAGAAATATTGTAAGAAAAAAGTTACTAACTGATATAGAAATTGATCAGATCAAGCTATTAGCACAAAGTCAGCGAAGGGAAAATGAAACATGTGTCAGTGAAAACGAGGTAAATTGTAACACTTCGAATCCCAGGGTTGGGGCGGAATCACTGGCAACAGAACAAATTAAAGAAAGGATCGAAAAAGTGGAGGGAGTGCATGCTCAAGATGAAACTCCAAATGAAAATAATGAGATCGTAAATGATAAAGAAATGAATGAGAATGAACTTGCCAACTTGAAGGATGAAATTATGATCGAATGGATGAAAATGAAATAATCTGACATGGGGCAACGAGACACCCTCCCTAAGATCCAGAACTCCAAACAGAACCAAAAGATAATACACAAGACTAACATAATTCTCAAAAACATTATCATCACAAACAAACTAAACATTACTGATTTAAATCATCTCTATTATGCATCGGCTAAAGTCACCACTCACTTATGTGGAGTGAAGATGAAAAAACAAAGGAATTCCCACAAGAAATCTACTTGACAAGAGAACATCAATCGCCAAATAAACCTTCTCCGATCTGACATAGAAATTTTAACAAACTATAAAGTAGGTGAACATGTTAAACAAACTAAACTTAGAAAATTGAAAAGAAAGTACAGTATAAAATCAACAAGTGACATAGACATGCTGATAGAAATAATCAAGTAAAAAGTGTCGGCCAAAGCTGCTCGTATAAGGCGCTTTGAAAAACGATCTAGATTCTATAAGGACAATAATATGTTCAAAAACAACCAAAGAAACTTCTACAGAAAAATTGGTAAGTCAACAATAACTGCTAAATCAATACCACCCAAGGAGGAAGTGCAAGAATTCTGGGAAAAGATCTGGGCCGAAGAAAAAGTTCATAACATACATGCCCCATGGATAGACAGACAAATGAAAGATACAGCTCACCTTGAGGAACAAACATGGGAAAATATAACAGTTGAACAGTTGCGCTTGGCTCTAAGAAAATCCAGCAAATGGAAATCCCCAGGAAAAGACAAAATACAAAACTTTTGGATAAATGCCTTCACAGAGTCTCATGAGCTGTTAGCCCAACTTTACAATGAAATAGTTAAGGAGCCAGAAAAGATACCTTCATGGCTAGTTAACGGCATTACATTTCTGCTTCCGAAGAATGATGAGACAAACAATCCCCAAAATTACAGACCGATAACTTGCTTGACCACAATGTATAAAATTTTAACATCAGTCCTAACTGAATACACATATGACCACCTGATAACAAATGACCTATTTCCCATTGAGCAGAAAGGGTGTAAACGAGGCTCATATGGCTGTAAGGATCAGCTTCTGGTTAACAAAATGATACTGGAAAATTGTCATAATAGACACAAAAATCTATCGATTGCTTGGATAGATTATAAAAAAGCATTTGATAGTTTGCCACACAGTTGGATTGAAAAATGTTTAGAGATTTTCAAAATATCCCCCGTTGTCAGGAGGTTTTTGTCATTCAGTATGAAGACATGGAAAACGACACTCCTTTTGAATAGTGAAACAAAATCACTGTAAGCTGGAGAAGTTAATATTAATTGTGGAATTTTTCAGGGTGACTCTTTATCACCGCTTTTATTCTGCATCGCACTTATTCTGCATCGCACATTAAGTAAAATGCTCAATGAAACAAAACATGGATATAAAGTCTATGACAAAACCATTAATCACCTGTTCTACATGGATGACCTGAAACTATTTGCAAAAAATGATGAACAATTGCAAGGGCTATTATCCACTGTGAAGCAGTTCAGTGATGACATTAAAATGGAGTTTGGACTAGATAAATGCGCCAAAGCAACGTTCACCAGAGGAAAGCTGCTGAAGAGTTCAGACATTAATCTTGATCGGGGGAACGTGATAAGAGAACTTGATCAAGAAAAAATTTACAAATATCTAGGTGTTTGTGAAGGAGACGGATCAAGCACTCGACAATGAGGGAAAGGATAAGGAAGGAATGTTACCGCAGAGTAAGAGCAATCTTAAGAACGGAATTGAATGCAAGGAATAGGATCGATGCCATAAACACGCTCGCCATACCAGTAGTAACCTACAGTTACAATGTCATCAACTGGTCAAGCACAGAGATCCGTAGGCTCGATACAAAAATTCGAAAATTCTTAACCATGCACAGAATGCATCACCCTAAGGCAGATATAGATAGAATATATCTCCCTAGGAAAGAAGGAGGACGTGGGTTAATCCAGTTAGACATTGCGTTGAAAACTGCAACAATTGGATTATCTACATATCTAAGGGAATCACATGATTGGATGATCAAACTCGTTTTGAAACACGAAAGCATCAAAAGATCATATTCCATTACAAAAGATGCACAAAGATACAGTAATGGACTACAAATTTGAGAAGTCCCATTTACTGCTGAAATGGAAAACACAGAAAAAGCAAAGCAGGTAAAAGTAACTGCAAAGAAAGAACTGCTACAGAAACTGGCTAAGAAATGGCAAGAAAAGCCTCTGTATGGAAAATACCCAGAGCGAGCTAACAATCCTGATGTTGACAAAACTTTAACCCATCAGTGGTTGGCATCCTCTGGACTGAAATCGGAGACTGAAGGACTGATTATATCGGCACAAGATCAGTGTCTGCCAACAAAAAATTACCAAGCCAACATAATAAAAAATGGGTGCAGCCCATTATGCCGTGTATGCAAAAAACAACCAGAGACCATTGACCATATAATTTCAATGTGCAGTCCTATAGCTCCAACCGAATACCTAAACAGGCATGACAGAGCTGCACAATACATACATTGGATAATGTGTAAGCATTTTGATCTGCCCCATCAAAAGAATTGGTGGGAGCATCAACCACCTCCCATACTTGAAAAAGATCACATCTCAATCTTGTGGAACTTTAGCATCCAAACAGACCGAAAAATAGATGCAAACAGACCTGATATAATATTGAAAGACTTTCAAAAGAGGGTATGCCTGCTAATTGATATGTCTGTTCCAATAGACAAGAATGTATCTATAAAAACATTTGAAAAATTGAGCAAGTATAAGGACCTGGAGATAGAAATTGGAAAAATGTGGAAATTGAGAACTAAAACAATACCAGGGGTTGTGGGCGCTCTGGGGATGATACCTAAGGGGTCTAATGATTACTTATCGCAAATCCCAGAAAACCCGCGTATAGGAGAAATACAAAAGATAGTACTAATGGGAACTGTCCATATATACTAAGTAAGATTCTGTCAATATAAGTACATCACAAGTCTAAACACTCAAGATGCATGTGTGAATATGTATGTTCTTTCTTGAACATGGCGGACCTTGTTGTCTCTTGAGGTCACTGGTTGTGACTTTGTGATAACTCGTATGAACATAAAGCAAGATAAATGCAACTGTAATAATAATAATAATAATAATAATAATAATAATAATAATAATAATAATAATAATAATAATAATAATAATAAGGGAAGATGACGCACGTGGTGGTAGAAGGTCATGAAATCGCTCCCGTAAGTTTTTGATTTTTAACATATTTAAATCAATTGTGAAATAACAATTCTTAGTACAAATGATGCATAAATCACCGAATCAAGTCTCATAAAAATTCGGATCCATAATATATTGTTATATCGCTCAAATATTCAATTTTGTATTATATATTTTATATTCAAAAAAGAAAATGGTTATAAATGGAAGGAAACCCCCTCTGTCTACACTATATAGAACAGCCAAATAACAGCAATTTCACCAACACCAGAAACTAGATACACCACCTACCCCATCACCCCGCTGTGTACACTAAATATAACAGCCAGATAACGGCAATTTCACCACCACCAATCCCAGCATCATAATAATAATTACTATTATTATTGTCTCAAGTTTTAACAAAATGTTTAATTCCAATATTAAGGGAATATGTCAACACATATATTAAACATACGCGACACAAACGCATATATACTACAGATCAAACAAAACTAGTCGATTCAACAAAACTCAGTAACGACAACGCCACCGCCGCCACCACTCCATCTATCATTGCTACCACTATCCCATCACCACCGCCACCACTCCTTCATTGCTACCACCACTATTCCCCTGTTAACTTAAGAAAGGGGAAGGTGGCGGTATCACTAGACAAGGGAGAGGCTAGCAAAAGATATAAATAGATTGACTTAGTGACCCGGCCACCGGCCAAACGTCAACAACTATGGCACTGCTGGCTCCCCCTTCCCCACCAACAATATAAAAAGCCCCAGCACCACCACCGACATAGCCAACAACAATAACAGGCAACTTCAGCAAAAAGTATATTATATTATTGTAATACACTGGGTAATTGCTGGTCTTGTGCCTGGAGTGGAGACAATTATTAATAATTTCATTCTTAAGCCACGCAATGCTCACATTAAGGAACCACTCATGATAATAACAATTTTAAAAAACAACAAAAAAGAAAACCCCGTGACCAAGAAATACCGCGATGGCGGCCGGCGGGGAATAGCCGTGTCTCTAGGGAAGAACGACCCCTCTAGTCTTGGTTGACACTCGTTCTAGAAGTGGTTTCGAAATGATTACCCCTTGGCGGATAAGGATAAAACGCGACAAAATAAAGTAAATGTCTAATGATAAAATCTCATACCGGATCGGCCGTCACCCGGGTAAAAAAGGGCCGCGTCCCTCAAAGAGGAACCAGACTGGGGTCGAAAAATCAGCTAATGGTTCAAACCATCCCATCACTTCGGAGCTGGAGATCTCCCATAACCGGAATACTCCTACTGTTGGCCCTCCATGCTCACCACCAAGAAATCCAAAGAAAAAGAGAGAAAAATGGTCAAGGGAAGATAATAAAGAAGTCCTTGAGGCTTTCTACACTGCCATGTACTACCCATCAAATACATCGAATACAGAACAGACATATATCAACTGGAAAAAGAAACATCCCGAAAACAGAGGCTATATTGACAGTAACAAACTAGCCAATATACGAAGAAATATTGTAAAAAAAAAGTTACTAACTGATATAGAAATTGATCAGATCAAGCTATTAGCACAAAGTCAGCGAAGGGAAAATGAAACATGTGTCAGTGAAAACGAGGTAAATTGTAACTCTTCGAATCCCAGGGTTGGGGCGGAATCACTGGCAACAGAACAAATTAAAGAAAGGATCGAAAAAGTGGAGGGAGTGCATGCTCAAGATGAAACTCCAAATGAAAATAATGAGATCGTAAATGATAAAGAAATGAATGAGAATGAACTTGCCAACTTGAAGGATGAAATTATGATCGAATGGATGAAAATGAAATAATCTGACATGGGGCAACGAGACACCCTCCCTAAGATCCAGAACTCCAAACAGAACCAAAAGATAATACACAAGACTAACATAATTCTCAAAAACATTATCATCACAAACAAACTAAACATTACTGATTTAAATCATCTCTATTATGCATCGGCTAAAGTCACCACTCACTTATGTGGAGTGAAGATGAAAAAACAAAGGAATTCCCACAAGAAATCTACTTGACAAGAGAACATCAATCGCCAAATAAACCTTCTCCGATCTGACATAGAAATTTTAACAAACTATAAAGTAGGTGAACATGTTAAACAAACTAAACTTAGAAAATTGAAAAGAAAGTACAGTATAAAATCAACAAGTGACATAGACATGCTGATAGAAATAATCAAGCAAAAAGTGTCGGCCAAAGCTGCTCGTGTAAGGCGCTTTGAAAAACGATCTAGATTCTATAAGGACAATAATATGTTCAAAAACAACCAAAGAAACTTCTACAGAAAAATTGGTAAGTCAACAATAACTGCTAAATCAATACCACCCAAGGAGGAAGTGCAAGAATTCTGGGAAAAGATCTGGGCCGAAGAAAAAGTTCATAACATACATGCCCCATGGATAGACAGACAAATGAAAGATACAGCTCACCTTGAGGAACAAACATGGGAAAATATAACAGTTGAACAGTTGCGCTTGGCTCTAAGAAAATCCAGCAAATGGAAATCCCCAGGAAAAGACAAAATACAAAACTTTTGGATAAATGCCTTCACAGAGTCTCGTGAGCTGTTAGCCCAACTTTACAATGAAATAGGTAAGGAGCCAGAAAAGATACCATCATGGCTAGTTAACGGCATTACATTCCTGCTCCCGAAGAATGATGAGACAAACAATCCCCAAAATTACAGACCGATAACTTGCTTGACCACAATGTATAAAATTTTAACATCAGTCCTAACTGAATATACATATGACCACCTGATAACAAATGACCTATTTCCCATTGAGCAGAAAGGGTGTAAACGAGGCTCATATGGCTGTAAGTATCAGCTTTTGGTTAACAAAATGATACCGGAAGATTGTCATAATAGACACAAAAATCTATCGATTGCTTGGATAGATTATAAAAAAGCATTCGATAGTTTGCCACACAGTTGGATTGAAAAATGTTTAGAGATTTTCAAAATATCCCCCGTTGTCAGGAGGTTTTTGTCATTCAGTATGAAGACATGGAAAACGACACTCCTTTTGAATAGTGAAACAAAATCACTGGAAGCTGGAGAAGTTAATATTAATTGTGGAATTTTTCAGGGTGACTCTTTATCACCGCTTTTATTCTGCATCGCACTTATACCATTAAGTAAAATGCTCAATGAAACAAAACATGGATATAAAGTTTATGACAAAATCATTAATCACTTGTTCTACATGGATGACCTGAAACTATTTGCAAAAGATGATGAACAATTGCAAGGGCTATTATCCACTGTGGAGTAGTTCAGTGATGACATTAAAATGGAGTTTGGACTAGACAAATGCGCCAAAGCAACGTTCACCAGAGGAAAGCTGCTGAAGAGTTCAGACATTAATCTTGATCGGGGGAACGTGATAAGAGAACTTGATCAAGAAAAAACTTACAAATATCTAGGTGTTTGTGAAGGAGACGGAATCAAGCACTCGACAATGAGGGAAAGGATAAGAAAGGAATGTTACCGCAGAGTAAGAGCAATCTTAAGAACGGAATTGAATGCAAGGAATAGGATCGATGCCATAAACACGCTCGCCATACCAGTAGTAACCTACAGTTACAATGTCATCAACTGGTCAAGCACAGAGATCCGTAGGCTCGATACAAAAATTCGAAAATTCTTAACCATGCACAGAATGCATCACCCTAAGGCAGATATAGATAGAATATATCTCCCTCTGAAAGAAGGAGGACGTGGGTTAATCCAGTTAGACATTGCGTTGAAAACTGCAACAATTGGATTATCTACATATCTAAGGGAATCACATGATTGGATGATCAAACTCGTTTTGAAACACGAAAGCATCAAAAGATCATATTCCATTACAAAAGATGCACAAAGATACAGTAATGGACTACAAATTTGAGAAGTCCCATTTACTGCTGAAATGGAAAACACAGAAAAAGCAAAGCAGGTAAAAGTAACTGCAAAGAAAGAACTGCTACAGAAACTGGCTAAGAAATGGCAAGAAAAGCCTCTGTATGGAAAATACCCAGAGCGAGCTAACAATCCTGATGTTGACAAAACTTTAACCCATCAGTGGTTGGCATCCTCTGGACTGAAATCGGAAACTGAAGGACTGATTATATCAGCACAAGATCAGTGTCTGCCAACAAAAAATTACCAAGCCAACATAATAAAAAATGGGTGCAGCCCATTATGCCGTGTATGCAAAAAACAACCAGAGACCATTGACCATATAATTTCAATGTGCAGTCCTATAGCTCCAACCGAATACCTAAACAGGCATGACAGAGCTGCACAATACATACATTGGATAATGTGTAAGCATTTTGATCTGCCCCATCAAAAGAATTGGTGGGAGCATCAACCACCTCCCATACTTGAAAAAGATCACATCTCAATCTTGTGGAACTTTAGCATCCAAACAGACCGAAAAATAGATGCAAACAGACCTGATATAATATTGAAAGACTTTCAAAAGAGGGTATGCCTGCTAATTGATATGTCTGTTCCAATAGACAAGAATGTATCTATAAAAACATTTGAAAAATTGAGCAAGTATAAGGACCTGGAGATAGAAGTTGGAAAAATGTGGAAATTGAGAACTAAAACAATACCAGTGGTTGTAGGCGCTCTGGGAATGATACCTAAGGGGTCTAATGATTACTTATCGCAAATCCCAGGAAACCCGCGTATAGGAGAAATACAAAAGATAGTACTAATGGGAACTGCCCATATACTAAGGAAGATTCTGTCAATATAAGTACATCACAAGTCTAAACACTAAAGATGCATGTGTGAATATGTATGTTCTTTCTTGAACATGGCGGACCTTGTTGTCTCTTGAGGTCACTGGTTGTGACTTGGTGATAACTCGTATGAACATAAAGCAAGATAAATGCAACTGTAATAATAATAATAATAATAATAATGTTTTCTTTATTAACCACAAGGGTTCACATAAAGTAGACATTAAGGACAGTACAGGACAATACAGGACGGTACAAATGGGCATTTCTGCGTGTAAAAAAACAGAGGTTGAAATAAAATAACAAAGAAAAATTCCCCAATAGGGGGGAGACTTCCAAGGGACATTTGTGGAGAAAGCCCATTAAAAGACCACAGTGGCCCTGACCACCAGGGCAAGTGCCCTCTCCCAGTTTTCCACCTTTAATTTACAGACACATACTCAGAGAAAGCCCATTCATTCGGGCCATACTTGCTTCTCTCACCCATCTTTCAACAAAATGCTGGGAAGAGAGCACTTCCCTCTCTACCCTGATTTTCCTTTTCAAATGAAATTTGAAAAAGTTAATCAGGGCATCACCGAAGAGGTAAGTGCTCGTCTTCAGCCCTTTCAAACGTGTCCACCATACTATCTCTTTCGCCATGGCCACCAGACAGATAAAAACTGCCTGCCCTTCCAGGCTAAAAAAAGGGGGCGGGGCAATCCTCACGATGGACTCAGCTGATAGCTGGATCCGTCCTACACGTGACAGCAGGTGTTCGACATAAACCCACAAGTCAGCAATGCTCGGACACTGGACGAGTGCGTGCAGGACGGTTTCGTCGCCCTGCGCGCATCTCGGACATGCCCGGCTGACGGCACCTCCATGCCTGTAGAGTTTATCCCGAACTGGCAAGGCTCCTCGGTAGCACTGCCAGGCCAGGGATTTCTGGAAGTTGTCCATAGGCCCCGGCCCGAAAGTCCTTCCGAAGAGATTGGCTAGTTGATTTTCGTCGACGCCTAGAGTTTCTCCAAGTACGTCGTCGCTCTTCCCCTCCACTAATCCCCTATAGAACGCCAAGGTGGAGTTTCCACCGATCACATTGCCCAATTGGTCGAGGGCTGTGAGCGCCTGAAGACATTCCAGTCTCCAAGCGCTCCCTCTCGGTCTTCGCTTGACCCAGGACAGCAGCTCCGTCAAGGAGACGAGCTGGGGAAAAACGTGTCTTGCAAACTGCGACCACACCTGATCACCGTCGAGGAAGAGGTGGAGATGTCGTAGCCTGAGCGCGTGTCTGCGCATCATCAGCCACGGCATGCCCAGCCCTCCACGTAGCGGGTGTTGACAGCAGATGGACCGCCTGACCATCGGAGCGCGTCCCTTCCACAAGAAGCGAAAGAGCAAACGCTCCAGCGCAGTCAGGCGGGGCTTAGGACAAGGTACGACGGTCAGGCGGTAGTAGATGACGGACGCGATGTACGCGTTAGCCACCTCCGCTCGACCTTTCAGGGATAGCTTCCTCTCGGCCCATTTCTGGGTGAGAGAAGCCACCCTGCTCGTCACCTCGTCCCAGTTTTTGTCCGTCTGGAGGTCTGGACCGAACCAGACCCCTAGCAATTTAACCGGTCCGTCCGTCCAGCGCCCGACGACGCTGTTGGACGGCATGGACCTTCCTCTCCAGGTGCCGAGCTGCAGGCCCACTGACTTTTCCTGGTTGATCATTGCTCCTGTCACCGCTTCGTATTCTCTTAGTGTAGTGCCGATCGCCTCGATGTGTTTGGCGTTCGACACCACTACGGTGACATCGTCGGCATATGCTGACACGGATCTTCCGCATCCTAGCTCGCGCGGGACCCCCCTCAACGTCTCCAGTTTGTGCAGTAATGGCTCGAGAGTCAATACGTACAATAGGGACGAGAGGGGACATCCTTGGCGGACCGAGCGCATGATGTTGAACGGTTCCGAAAGGTGACCGTTCACTCTCACTACAGAGCAGATGTCGCTGTGCATGGCAGCGATCCAGCCTCTGAAGACGGGCCCAAAGCCAGCCGCCCTCAGGACTGCCGTTAGGTAACGATGGTCGACCCTATCGAAGGCTTTCGACTGATCTAAATTGATCAAAGACCCACCCGTGCCAGGTTCCCTAGCTACCCTCTCTACGATGTATCGCATGAGGTGGAGGTTGTCGTGGATGGATCTGTCGGGAATGGCGCATGTCTGTGCCTCTCCCACCAGACCACCAACGACAAGCGCCAACCTCTTTGCTAGCACCTTGGCCAAAATCTTGAACTCTGTGTTTAGCAGAGTTATGGGCCTAAAATTATCTATGTTATCCCCCTTGTTCGGATCCTTTCTCAGCAGCGCCACCGCTCCTCGGCTCACAGAGCTGGGAATTCTCCCGTTCTGTTGCCAGTTGCAGTAGACGTCCGCCAAGAGGCCTCCGAACAAGTTTGGCATTTGTACGTAAAGTTCATAGGGCAGACCATCCAAACCAGGCGATTTACCCCTTGTGCAACTAGTCATTGCATCCCGTACTTCAGCGGTTGTTATCGGCTTTTCGCAACACTCCGCCTCAGTGGCCGAAAGCCGCGGCAGTCCGTCGAGGTAGACACTAAAGTCCATCCCTCGATCCGGCCCGCCACTGCCCCCGAACAGTTGAGCGAAGTGTCGCTGAAAAGCTTCACACATTTGCCCGGGATCGAGTAGCATGCGCCCGTCGTGGTCCACCAAAGACCGGATCGTGGCTTTGTTGCCACGACGCGCCTCCGCCACTCGGGCCCATTGAACGGCTTTCGTCCCCTCGTGTCTGAGAGCACGCACCCTAGCTCTGACAACGCAGCCTTCGTGCTTTGCATTGAAGAATTGGTCAAGGGCCAATTTCGCCGCAAGTACGTCGGTCGCGATGCCTTTGCTAAGCGCCTCATCTAATTTTCTAACTAATTCTCCCTCTGCTCTATTTTTCTCTATTGCTAAAGTCTTACTAAACCTAATGGACTCTATTCTAATTGCTCTTTTCAGAGCTAACCACCACTTGTTGTTGACGATGGCCCCCGTCAACGCCCGCTTAACTAGTTCGCTAATCCGGTCTCTGTAAGCCTTGCGCGCTGGTAAGGACGCGTTTAACTTCCAGTAGCCGGGTCCTCGTCTATGAAGCCTATCTAAGTCAAGTACACAGATCACGAATTTGTGGTCCGTGTAGCTGACTATCTTGAATTGTGGACAGCCTATGCTAGACCTATCTATTTCCCTACAAAATACTCTATCTAGATATGATCTGGATGACCCTATGCGATTTGTCCAAGTCCACATTGGTACATTCG
Organism: Eledone cirrhosa; assembly: GCA_964016885.1. Taxonomy (NCBI): domain Eukaryota; kingdom Metazoa; phylum Mollusca; class Cephalopoda; order Octopoda; family Eledonidae; genus Eledone; species Eledone cirrhosa. The sequence continues at coordinate 29,207,206 of OZ024747.1, read as the reverse complement.
GGAAATCCATTCGGTACCTGTCAGACAGTTCAAAACGTCTGAGCAGGTTGGTGAGACTCTTGCACCCTCCTTCCCTATCCACTAATCCCACACAATCCCAGCGTGCATCTAAGATCCCGTTCCAGTCGCCCACTAACACTAAAGAGCGGGACGTTCCAAGAAAGGTCTCCAGACGCCGGAAGAAATCAGGCCGCCCTGCTCCTGTCGGGGCATAGACGGCCACTAACCTGAAAGCTTGCCCGTCTCCGCTGGTCACGTCCAGCACCACCAACTTACCTTCTGGGTCCAGGAAGATGGCCCGTATGGCAAGATCCAAACCTCTCCGAAAAAGCACAGCAACTCCTCCCCCCGATCCCGGACGGCTGGGAGATGCGTACACATCGTAGCCGCCGAAGATCGGTGCGAAAGCCTGTGCTTCGGAGATTCTGGTCTCGCTGATGGCCACTACATCTATGTTTAGTGACCTGAGGTCGTTGAGCAGGTGGCCCTGCTTCCATGACGACCCCAAGCCACGCGCATTTATGCTGCCTATTCTGAGTGAGGTCATGTTGAAAAGGAGTGGAAAAGATGGGAAAGACCACTTACCTTACTTCTCGTAGGGGAAGGACGGCTTTTCCATCCTTTTCACTGCTTGTGGCCTCCTCAGGAAGGATGTCCTTATAAATCCTCCTGGAGAGTGCTTGTCGGAAGTCTCCGATGTCTTTGGGGAATTTTTGTTTTAGTGTCATGTACGTTTTCTGTGTGATGCGAGTGATTTGTATGTGTGGAGGTGGTGTGAATTTTGGGGTTGTTGTGTAGTCTTTTTCTGTGATGCTGGTGTTGTGTTGGATGTAGTGTAATAATTGCTTGTTGTTCAAATTTAATGCTGCGTAGTGTGTATCGTTTTGGTTGTTTTGTTTTGTTTGCGTTTGTTGTGGGTTTGTTTCTGTTTCGCATTTTGGTGACTTTTGTGGTGTAGGTGATGGTGGTGCTGGGGATAATGATGGTGATGGTGTTGGTGTTTGGGTTGATGGGGTTGGTGATGCTGGTGTGGATGGTGGCATATCTGTCCTAACTTTTTTGTTTCTTAGTTTATTTGTTTCCCTCTGTATTTTGTTTTTGGAGGGGGAAGGAAGAGAATTTTTTCTTTTTTGGTTTCTTTTTTTTTTTCCGGATATCGTTTCCCACTCCTCGTTGTCACAATCTGTCTCCAGTTGTGATAGGCCGGGGAGTGGAAAATCCTCCACAGCCGTTAGTTTTGGTTGTGGTGTGGTGGATGGTGTAGGCGCTGGTGCTAGTTCTGAAGCGTTGGGTGGTGGTGGTGTTGGTTTTGCTGGTGGTGGTAGTGGTGTTGGTTTTGCTACTGTTGCTGGGGTTGTTGCTGTTATAGTTGCTTCTGTTGTTGCTGCTACAGTTGTTGCTGCCATCTCTGCTACTGGTGGTGTTGATGGTTGTGTCACTGGGGTGGGTAGGAGAGGTGGCCTCAACCTTTTAGCCTGAGGGCAGAAAGCCCTTAGGTGGGTTCCTTCACCACAAACGACACACCTAGGTCTTCTGCCCTCGACAATTACCGTGAGGTGGCTGCCGTCAGTGAGGTCTATTACCTCTGGGATCTCCTCAATGCTTTTTTGGTCCGCTTGGATCAGGAGCTCCATCCCAGATCCGGACCAGTTTTCCTGCTTTTCTTTTGCTACTGCTATTATTTTCGTGTTGGCTTCGATGCCGGCGAGGACAGCCGCTATTAGCCAGGGAATTTCGATGGCCGGTGGAACGTGGGTCACCTTGATCTTTACGAGTCTCTGGCCACAATAGCTTGGGACGAGTGTGAGGTCGTCACTTTTTAATGGGGCCATGGAGTGTTCTCTAGCCTCCTCTGGTGTTTCAAAGAACACATCCACGGTTCCATACTTTTGCCCACGTCTGATGTGAGTTTTTCTTGCCCACACATGTCCCAAAGCTTTTTGGATTTGGGACTCGGATGCCCGTTCCACTCGGCGCGATTTTACATTTATTGTTCTATACGACACGGTGCACAGGCGCCGATGCTCCATTTTATTAGGTGGGGGTGAGGCTGACCCTGTACCCATCTTTCTTTACCATTTGTTTGGCATTTTCTAAATCTTCTTGTGTTACCGTGAACGCTTCGAATTGTTTTGCTACGATGGCGAAACTGAGGGTCGGTTTTATAATGTCATTGTTGTTGTTGTTGCTATCGTTAATATTAATTTTATTTTCAGTTGTGGTGGTGGTGACGTCAGTCGTCTTTGGTGGGGAAGAGTCCATTTTGCTTGATTTCATTTCGACGTCACGAGTTAATTTATTTTTTTCTTCTTTTGTTTCTGTTGTCGCGGTGGTGGTGGTGGTGGTGGTTGTCGCGGTGGTGGTGGTGGTGGTGGAGGGTTTAACACCTGCAGTCATTGGTAATGGCGGGAAATGAATGTCTGCCTGAGACAAATTTAAAATATTGCTACTGCTTATATTTTTTTTTGTGTTGGCAAACGTAGTAACATTTACAATGGTGGTGTCGGTGTGAGGTGTTATTTTGTGAGGAAGGCTTTCAGCTGCTTCGTGCAGAGGGGAATTAGCCATTTTTTTTCAAAGAAATTTTTGGATAATAATAAAAGTTAAAATTTTGGGCACAAGGCCCCAATCTTTTTGGGTGTCCTTTTTGGAAAACAATGTACGTGTGCTTATAAACAGTTAACAATAAAATTTTCCATAAATGGCAATTTTTAACAAACGGAAATAACAGACCTTTGCGGAGCTCACGATGATACGATTTACTACGTAGGTCGCCAATAATAATAATAATAATAATAATAATAATACTAATAATAATGATTTCTTTATTAACCACAAGGGTTTACATAAAGTAGACATTAAGGACAGTGCAGGACAATGCAGGACGGTACAAATGGGCATTTCTGCGTGTAAAAAACAAAAACAGAGGATGTAACAAAAATAACAATGAAAATAACAATGAAAAATTCCCCAATAGGGGGGAGACTTCGGAGGGACATTTGTGGAGAAAGCCCAGTAAAAAGCCACAATGACCCTGACCACCAAGGCAAGTGCCCTCTCCCAGTTTTCCACCTTTAATTTACAGATATATGCTCAGAGTAGGCCCATTCACTCGGGCCATTCTTGCTTCTCTCACCCATCTTTCAACAAAATGCTGGGAAGAGAGCACTTCCCTCTCTACTCTGATTTTCCTTTTCAAATGAAATTTGAAAAAGTCAATCAGAGCATCACCGAAGAGGTAAGTGCTCGTCTTCAGCCCTTTCAAACGTGTCCACCATACTATCTCTTTCGCCATGGCCACCAGGCAGATAAAAACTGCCTGCCCTTCCCGGCTAAAGGAGGAGGGCGGGGCAATCCTCACGATGGACTCAGATGATAGCCGGATCCGTCCTAAACGCGACAGCAGGTGTTCGACATAAACCCACAAGTCAGCAATTTTCGGACACTGGACGAGTGCGTGCAGGACGGTTTCGTCGCCCTGCGCGCATCTCGGACATGCCCGGCTGACGGCACCTCCATGCCTGTAGAGTTTATCCCGAACTGGCAAGGCTCCTCGGTAGCACTGCCAGGCCAGAGATTTCTGGAAGTTGTCCATAGGCCCCGGCCCGAAAGTTCTTCCGAAGAGATTGGCTAGTTGATTTTCGTCGACGCCTAGAGTTTCCCCAAGTACGTCGTCGCTCTTCCCCTCCACTAATCCTCTATAGAACGCCGAGGTGGAGTTTCCACCGATCACATTGCCCGATTGGTCGAGGGCTGTGAGCGCCTGAAGACATTCCAGTCTCCAGGCGCTCCCTCTCGGTCTTCGCTTGACCCAGGACTGCAGCTCCGTCAAGGAAACGAGCTGGGGAAAAACGCGTCTAGCAAACGGCGACCACACCTGATCACCGTCGAGGAAGAGGTGGAGATGTCGTAGCCTGAGCGCGTGCCTGCGCATCATCAGCCACGGCATGCCCAGCCCTCCACGTAGCGGGTGTTGACAACAGATGGACCGCCTGACCATCGGAGCACGTCCCTTCCACAAAAAGCGAAAGAGCAAACGCTCCAGCGCAGTCAGGCGAGGCTTAGGACAAGGTACGACGGTTAGGCGGTAGCAGATGACAGACGCGATGTACGCGTTAGCCACCTCCGCTCGACCTTTCAGGGATAGCTTCCTCTCCGCCCATTTCTGGGTGAGAGAAGCCACCCTGCTCGTCACCTCGTCCCAGTTTTTGTCCGTCTGGAGGTCCGGACCGAACCAGACCCCTAGCAATTTAACCGGTCCGTCCGTCCAGCGCCCGACGACGCTGTTGGACGGCATGGACCTGCCTCTCCAGGTGCCGAGCTGCAGGCCCACTGACTTTTCCTGGTTGATCATTGCTCCTGTCACCGCTTCGTATTCTCTTAGTGTAGTGCCGATCGCCTCGATGTGTTTGGCGTTCGACACCACTACGGTGACATCGTCCGCATATGCTGACACGGATCTTCCGCATCCTAGTTCGCGCGGGACTCCCCTCAACGTCTCCAGTTTGTGCAGTAATGGCTCGAGAGTCAATACGTACAAGAGGGACGAGAGGGGACATCCTTGGCGGACCGAGCGCATGATGTTGAACGGTTCCGACAGGTGACCGTTCACTCTCACCACAGAGCAGATGTCGCTGTGCATGGCAGCGATCCAGCCTCTGAAGACGGGCCCAAAGCCAGCCGCCCTCAGGACTGCCGCTAGGTAACGATGGTCGACCCTATCGAAAGCTTTCGACTGATCTAAATTGATCAAGGACCCACCCGTGCCAGGTTCCCTAGCTACCCTCTCTACGATGTATCGCATGAGGTGGAGGTTGTCGTGGATGGATCTGTCGGGAATGGCGCATGTCTGCGCCTCTCCCACCAGACCACCAACGACAAGCGCCAACCTCTTTGCTAGCACCTTGGCCAAAATCTTAAACTCTGTGTTTAGCAGAGTTATGGGCCGGAAATTGTCTATGTTATCCCCCTTGTTCGGATCCTTTCTCAGCAGTGCCACCGCTCCTCGGCTCACAGAACTGGGAATTCTCCCGTTCTGTTGCCAGTTGCAGTAGACGTCCGCCAAGAGGCCTCCGAACAAGTCTGGCATCTGTACGTAAAGTTCATAGGGCAGACCATCCAAACCAGGCGATTTACCCCTTGTGCAGCCAGTCATTGCCTCCCGTACTTCAGCGGCTGTTATCGGCTTTTCGCAACACCTCGCCTCAGTGGCCGAGAGCCGCGGCAGCCCGTCGAGGTAGACACTAAAGTCCATCCCTCTACCCGGCCCCCCGCTGCCCCCGAACAGCTGAGCGAAGTGTCGCTGAAAAGCTTCACACATTTGCCCGGGATCGAGTAGCATGCGCCCGTCGTGGTCCACCAAAGACCGGATCGTGGCTTTGTTGCCACGACGCGCCTCCGCCACTCGGGCCCATTGAACGGCTTTCGTCCCCTCGTGTCTGAGAGCACGCACCCTAGCTCTGACAACGCAGCCTTCGTGCTTTGCATTGAAGAATTGGTCAAGGGCCAATTTCGCCGCAAGCACGTCGGTCGCAATGCCTTTGCTAAGCGCCTCGTCTAATTTTCTAACTAGTTCTCCCTCTGCTCTATTTTTCTCTATTGCTAAAGCCTTACTAAACCTAATCGATTCTATTCTAATCGCTCTTTTCAGAGCAAACCACCACTTGTTGTTGACGATGGCCCCCGTCAACGCCCGCTTAACTAGTTCGCTAATCCGGTCTCTGTAGGCCTTGCGCGCTGGTAAGGACGCGTTTAGCTTCCAGTAGCCGGGTCCTCGTCTATGAAGCCTATCTAAGTCAAGCACACAGATCACGAATTTGTGGTCCGTGTAGCTGACTATCTTGAATTGTGGACAGCCTATGCTAGACCTATCTATTTCCCTACAAAATACTCTATCTAGATATGATCTGGATGACCCTATGCGGTTTGTCCAAGTCCACATTGGCACATTCGGGAAATCCAATCGGTACCTGTCAGACAGTTCAAAACGCCTGAGCAGGTTGGTGAGGCTCTTGCACCCTCCACCCCTATCCGCTAATCCCACACAGTCCCAGCGTGCATCTAAGATCCCGTTCCAGTCGCCCACTAACACTAAAGAGCGCGACGTTCCAAGAAAGGTCTCCAGACGCCGGAAGAAATCAGGCCGCCCTGCTCCTGTCGGGGCATAGACGGCCACTAGCCTGAAAGCTTGCCCGTCTCCGCTGGTCACGTCCAGCACCACCAGCTTACCCTCTGGGTCCAGGAAGATGGCCCGTATGGCGAGATCCAAACCTCTCCGAAAAAGCACAGCAACTCCTCCACCCGATCCAGGACGGCTGGGAGATGCGTACACATCGTAGCCGCCGAAGATCGGTGCGAAGGCCCGTGCTTCGGAGATTCTGGTCTCGCTGATGGCCACTACATCTATGTTTAGTGACCTGAGGTCGTTGAGCAGGTGACCCTGCTTCCATGACGACCCCAAGCCACGCGCATTTATGCTGCCTATTCTGAGTGAGGTCATGTTTAAAATAGAGTGGAAAAGATGGGAAAGACCACTTACCGTATTTTTGGTAGAGGAGGGATGGTTTTTACATCCCTTTTCACTTGATCGTCTGGTGAAGGGACCGTTGAATCGTCCCTTCGGCTGGTCGTCGGCTCTTCTAAGAGAATGTCTGAATATACTCTTCGATTAATGGTTCCTCCTAGGTCCCTGAAATCACCAACTGCGTTGGGGAATTTCGTTTTAATGTTTGTGTATTGTTTCTGTGCTATTTTTAGCAGTCTTATGTTAGTTGGCGTTTTGATTGGTGCTGGTATTATGTAGTCCTGTTGTGAAATGTCTGTGTGTTCAATTATGTAAGTCATTAGTTTCTTGTTGTGTGTGTTTATTGCCGTGCATTTGTTTTTCTGGGGGTGGGGTGTGGTTCTGCTATTTTCTTGTCGTTGTTGCTGGGTGTGTGTGTTTTGTTGTTGTGTTTGCGATGTTGGTGCTTGTGGTGGTGGTGTTGAAGGTGTTGTTGGCGGTGGGGTTGTCGCCGGTGGTGATGGTGGTGCTGGTGTGGGTGGTGATGGTGTTGGTGGTGTTGCTGCTGTGGGTCTCTTTGCAGTAGACTTTACCCTTTTCTCATTTCTTTCCTCCCTTTTCAAAGGCGACGATGCGCTGCTTCTGCGTTTGTGCCTTCTTGAGACCTTTTGCCATCCCTCTCCCACCTCACACTCCATGTCTGATTCTGTAAGGTCGGGGAGGGGTACCAGCTCCACTCTTTCACTTGTTGTTGTTGGTGATGTTTGCACTGGAGTCTCTGTTGCAGCTGCATTTGGTATTGCTGTTGTTGTTGTTAATATTTCCACTGCTGCTGCTGTCTTTGATTTCCGTGGAGTGGGTATGGGTGCCACGGACCTGTCGTTCCTGGTTGCCGCTTGTCCTGTTGCTGGTAGCCGTGGAACCGGATTCGGGAGGAGGGGGGTTTTCTCCTTTCTCAGGGTCTTCTCGTTGCAGAAGGCCCTGAGGTGAGTCTTCGATCCACAGCGAAAGCATTTCGGGCGTTTGCCCTCAACACTTATGGGCAGTTGAGTGCCGTTATCGAAGTCTATCACATCCGGGATAGCTTCGATGCACTCCTGGTTGGTTTGGATTAGCATCTCAATGGAGGAGCCGACCCAATCTTCTCTTACTTTTTTCTGTACTTGCAGTACAGTTGTTTTGTCCTCGATTCCGACGAGGACAGACGCGGCCAGCCAAGAAGGGGTCATTCCGGGGGGGACGTGGGTCAGTTTGACCCTCACAATTTTTTGCCCGCAGTAGGAGGGCACCAACACCATTTCCTCGCTCCTTAGGGTCACTACTGATTGGGCCTTTGCCTCCTGGGGTGTGGCAAAAAGTACGTCTACGGTGGCGTATTTTTTGCCTCGGGTGATGTGCGTTTTCCTCTGCCACACAGACCCCAAGGCTTTTTGTATTTGGGCCTCTGTGGCTCTTTCCACCCTACGGGATTTTGTACTTACTGTACGGTACGTGACCGTACAGTGCTCTTGGGTTTCGAAAAAATTTTTCGCTGCCTTGCAGATTGCTCGGTGTCCGTTCTTTGTCACCATCTTCTTCGCTTCCTCTAATTCCTCATTTGTTATGAGGATTGTTTCCAGGTTTTTCGCAATACCTGCAAATGAGATTGGTTTTTCTCTGCTGTTGTTGTTGTCGTCAGAGCTGCTGGTACTTTTGTTGTTGCTGCAGGTACTACGACTACTGCCTCCGCCGCTGTTGCTGTGGTTGTTGTTGGTGTTGCTGCTGCTAATGCTGTTGTTGTTTATGCTGCTGGTGATGCTGTTGCGGCTGCTACTGTTGTTTTCATTGTCACTGTTGCTGTTGTTATTACGGCTGCTACTGCTATTATTCCTGACGTCAGACGAATGAACTGGGTTTTCGTATTTCCCGCACACCTGTTTCGTCGCTGTCGTCGTCGTCGTGGAGAAACCTTGCACGCTTTGCACGAGACTTTTCTTTTCTTTCGTCGCTTGCGAAAGAGAAGGGAGGGAGAGAGACACATTTAAAGAAGGGAGGGAGAGAGACAATCTTCTCTCTCCTGTAGTGATGATTGAGGAAGAAGAAGACGGAATGAGTGGGAGTGACGTATGAAATTTCTTTTTCGTAGCCATGTTTTTTTGTTTAAAATGAAATTTTGGGTACAAAACCCCAATAACTGGTTATTTAACCCCGAAGGGCCAAATAACGGACAGAAAGACCCCTCTCACGAGGAGGAGGGTGTCTTTATCAACAATTTGGTTCAAGTTTTAAACAATTTACAATTGTTTTAACGGTTAAAAATTACTATACCTTACAGAGCCGAGCCTCCGTCAACCATGGCATTCAATAATAATAATAATAATAATAATAATGATTTCTTTATTAACCACAAGGGTTTACATAAAGTAGACATTAAGGACAGTGCAGGACAATGCAGGACGGTACAAATGGGCATTTCTGCGTGTAAAAAAACAAAAACAGAGGATGTAACAAAAATAACAATGAAAATAACAATGAAAAATTCCCCAATAGGGGGAGACTTCGGAGGGACATTTGTGGAGAAAGCCCAGTAAAAAGCCACAATGACCCTGACCACCAAGGCAAGTGCCCTCTCCCAGTTTTCCACCTTTAGTTTACAGATATATACTCAGAGTCGGCCCATTCACTCGGGCCATTCTTGCTTCTCTCACCCATCTTTCAACAAAATGCTGGGAAGAGAGCACTTCCTTCTCTACTCTGATTTTCCTTTTCAAATGAAATTTGAAAAAGTCAATCAGAGCATCACCGAAGAGGTAAGTGCTCGTCTTCAGCCCTTTCAAACGTGTCCACCATACTATCTCTTTCGCCATGGCCACCAGACAGATAAAAACTGCCTGCCCTTCCCGGCTAAAGGAGGAGGGCGGGGCAATCCTCACGATAGACTCAGATGATAGCTGGATCCGTCCCAAACGCGACAGCAGGTGTTCGACATAAACCCACAAGTCAGCAATTTTCGGACACTGGACGAGTGCGTGCAGGACGGTTTCGTCGCCCTGCGCGCATCTCGGACATGCCCGGCTGACGGCACCTCCATGCCTGTAGAGTTTATCCCGAACTGGCAAGGCTCCTCGGTAGCACTGCCAGGCCAGAGATTTCTGGAAGTTGTCCATAGGCCCTGGCCCGAAAGTTCTTCCGAAGAGATTGGCTAGTTGATTTTCGTCGACGCCTAGAGTTTCCCCAAGTACGTCGTCGCTCTTCCCCTCCACTAATCCTCTATAGAACGCCGAGGTGGAGTTTCCACCGATCACATTGCCCGATTGGTCGAGGGCTGTGAGCGCCTGAAGACATTCCAGTCTCCAGGCGCTCCCTCTCGGTCTTCGCTTGACCCAGGACTGCAGCTCCGTCAAGGAAACGAGCTGGGGAAAAACGCGTCTAGCAAACGGCGACCACACCTGATCACCGTCGAGGAAGAGGTGGAGATCTCGTAGCCTGAGCGCGTGCCTGCGCATCATCAGCCACGGCATGCCCAGCCCTCCACGTAGCGGGTGTTGACAACAGATGGACCGCCTGACCATCGGAGCACGTCCCTTCCACAAAAAGCGAAAGAGCAAACGCTCCAGCGCAGTCAGGCGAGGCTTAGGACAAGGTACGACGGTTAGGCGGTAGCAGATGACAGACGCGATGTACGCGTTAGCCACCTCCGCTCGACCTTTCAGGGATAGCTTCCTCTCCGCCCATTTCTGGGTGAGAGAAGCCACCCTGCTCGTCACCTCGTCCCAGTTTTTGTCCGTCTGGAGGTCCGGACCGAACCAGACCCCTAGCAATTTAACCGGTCCGTCCGTCCAGCGCCCGACGACGCTGTTGGACGGCATGGACCTGCCTCTCCAGGTGCCGAGCTGCAGGCCCACTGACTTTTCCTGGTTGATCATTGCTCCTGTCACCGCTTCGTATTCTCTTAGTGTAGTGCCGATCGCCTCGATGTGTTTGGCGTTCGACACCACTACGGTGACATCGTCCGCATATGCTGACACGGATCTTCCGCATCCTAGTTCGCGCGGGATTCCCCTCAACGTCTCCAGTTTGTGCAGTAATGGCTCGAGAGTCAATACGTACAAGAGGGACGAGAGGGGACATCCTTGGCGGACCGAGCGCATGATGTTGAACGGTTCCGACAGGTGACCGTTCACTCTCACCACAGAGCAGATGTCGCTGTGCATGGCAGCGATCCAGCCTCTGAAGACGGGCCCAAAGCCAGCCGCCCTCAGGACTGCCGCTAGGTAACGATGGTCGACCCTATCGAAAGCTTTCGACTGATCTAAATTGATCAAGGACCCACCCGTGCCAGGTTCCCTAGCTACCCTCTCTACGATGTATCGCATGAGGTGGAGGTTGTCGTGGATGGATCTGTCGGGAATGGCGCATGTCTGCGCCTCTCCCACCAGACCACCAACGACAAGCGCCAACCTCTTTGCTAGCACCTTGGCCAAAATCTTAAACTCTGTGTTTAGCAGAGTTATGGGCCGGAAATTGTCTATGTTATCCCCCTTGTTCGGATCCTTTCTCAGCAGTGCCACCGCTCCTCGGCTCACAGAACTGGGAATTCTCCCGTTCTGTTGCCAGTTGCAGTAGACGTCCGCCAAGAGGCCTCCGAACAAGTCTGGCATCTGTACGTAAAGTTCATAGGGCAGACCATCCAAACCAGGCGATTTACCCCTTGTGCAGCCAGTCATTGCCTCCCTTACTTCAGCGGCTGTTATCGGCTTTTCGCAACACTTCGCCTCAGTGGCCGAGAGCCGCGGCAGTCCGTCGAGGTAGACACTAAAGTCCATCCCTCTACCCGGCCCCCCGCTGCCCCCGAACAGCTGAGCGAAGTGTCGCTGAAAAGCTTCACACATTTGCCCGGGATCGAGTAGCATGCGCCCGTCGTGGTCCACCAAAGACCGGATCGTGGCTTTGTTGCCACGACGCGCCTCCGCCACTCGGGCCCATTGAACGGCTTTCGTCCCCTCGTGTCTGAGAGCACGCACCCTTGCTCTGACAACGCAGCCTTCGTGCTTTGCATTGAAGAATTGGTCAAGGGCCAATTTCGCCGCAAGCACGTCGGTCGCAATGCCTTTGCTAAGCGCCTCGTCTAATTTTCTAACTAGTTCTCCCTCTGCTCTATTTTTCTCTATTGCTAAAGCCTTACTAAATCTAATCGATTCTATTCTAATCGCTCTTTTCAGAGCAAACCACCACTTGTTGTTGACGATGGCCCCCGTCAACGCCCGCTTAACTAGTTCGCTAATCCGGTCTCTGTAGGCCTTGCGCGCTGGTAAGGACGCGTTTAGCTTCCAGTAGCCGGGTCCTCGTCTATGAAGCCTATCTAAGTCAAGCACACAGGTCACGAATTTGTGGTCCGTGTAGCTGACTATCTTGAATTGTGGACAGCCTATGCTAGACCTATCTATTTCCCTACAAAATACTCTATCTAGATATGATCTGGATGACCCTATGCGGTTTGTCCAAGTCCACATTGGCACATTCGGGAAATCCAATCGGTACCTGTCAGACATTTCAAAACGCCTGAGCAGGTTGGTGAGGCTCTTGCACCCTCCACCCCTATCCGCTAATCCCACACAGTCCCAGCGTGCATCTAAGATCCCGTTCCAGTCGCCCACTAACACTAAAGAGCGGGACGTTCCAAGAAAGGTCTCCAGACGCCGGAAGAAATCAGGCCGCCCTGCTCCTGTCGGGGCATAGACGGCCACTAGCCTGAAAGCTTGCCCGTCTCCGCTGGTCACGTCCAGCACCACCAGCTTACCCTCTGGGTCCAGGAAGATGGCCCGTATGGCGAGATCCAAACCTCTCCGAAAAAGCACAGCAACTCCTCCACCCGATCCAGGACGGCTGGGAGATGCGTACACATCGTAGCCGCCGAAGATCGGTGCGAAGGCCCGTGCTTCGGAGATTCTGGTCTCGCTGATGGCCACTACATCTATGTTTAGTGACCTGAGGTCGTTGAGCAGGTGACCCTGCTTCCATGACGACCCCAAGCCACGCGCATTTATGCTGCCTATTCTGAGTGAGGTCATGTTTAAAATAGAGTGGAAAAGATGGGAAAGACCACTTACCGTACTTTTGGTAGAGGAGGGATGGTTTTTACATCCCTTTTCACTTGATCGTCTGGTGAAGGGACCGTTGAATCGTCCCTTCGGCTGGTCGTCGGCTCTTCTAAGAGAATGTCTGAATATACTCTTCGATTGATGGTTCCTCCTAGGTCCCTGAAATCACCAACTGCGTTGGGGAATTTCGTTTTAATGTTTGTGTATTGTTTCTGTGCTATTTTTAGCAGTCTTATGTTAGTTGGCGTTTTGATTGGTGCTGGTATTATGTAGTCCTGTTGTGAAATGTCTGTGTGTTCAATTATGTAAGTCATTAGTTTCTTGTTGTGTGTGTTTATTGCCGTGCATTTGTTTTTCTGGGGGTGGGGTGTGGTTCTTCTATCTTCTTGTCGTTGTTGCTGGGTGTGTGTGTTTTGTTGTTGTGTTTGCGATGTTGGTGCTTGTGGTGGTGGTGTTGAAGGTGTTGTTGGCGGTGGGGTTGTCGCCGGTGGTGATGGTGGTGCTGGTGTGGGTGGTGATGGTGTTGGTGGTGTTGCTGCTGTGGGTCTCTTTGCAGTAGACTTTACCCTTTTCTCATTTCTTTCCTCCCTTTTCAAAGGCGACGATGCGCTGCTTCTGCGTTTGTGCCTTCTTGCGACCTTTTGCCATCCCTCTCCCACCTCACACTCCATGTCTGATTCTGTGAGGTCGGGGAGGGGTACCAGCTCCACTCTTTCACTTGTTGTTGTTGGTGATGTTTGCACTGGAGTCTCTGTTGCAGCTGCATTTGGTATTGCTGTTGTTGTTGTTAATATTTCCACTGCTGCTGCTGTTTTTGATTTCCGTGGCGTGGGTATGGGTGCCACGGACCTATCGTTCCTGGTTGCCGCTTGTCCTGTTGCTGGTAGCCGTGGAGCCGGATTCGGAAGGAGGGGGGTTTTCTCCTTTCTCAGGGTCTTCTCGTTGCAGAAGGCCCTGAGGTGAGTCTTCGATCCACAGCGAAAGCATTTCGGGCGTTTGCCCTCAACACTTATGGGCAGTTGAGTGCCGTTATCGAAGTCTATCACATCCGGGATAGCTTCGATGCACTCCTGGTTGGTTTGGATTAGCATCTCAATGGAGGAGCCGACCCAATCTTCTCTTACTTTTTTCTGTACTTGCAGTACAGTTGTTTTGTCCTCGATTCCGACGAGGACAGACGCGGCCAGCCAAGAAGGGGTCATTCCGTGGGGGACGTGGGTCAGTTTGACCCTCACAATTTTTTGCCCGCAGTAGGAGGGCACCAACACCATTTCCTCGCTCCTTAGGGTCACTACTGATTGGGCCTTTGCCTCCTGGGGTGTGGCAAAAAGTACGTCTACGGTGGCGTATTTTTTGCCTCGGGTGATGTGCGTTTTCCTCTGCCACACAGACCCCAAGGCTTTTTGTATTTGGGCCTCTGTGGCTCTTTCCACCCTACGGGATTTTGTACTTACTGTACGGTACGTGACCGTACAGTGCTCTTGGGTTTCGAAAAATTTTTTCGCTGCCTTGCAGATTGCTCGGTGTCCGTTCTTTGTCACCATCTTCTTCGCTTCCTCTAATTCCTCATTTGTTATGAGGATTGTTTCCAGGTTTTTCGCAATACCTGCAAATGAGATTGGTTTTTCTCTGCTGTTGTTGTTGTCGTCAGAGCTGCTGGTACTTTTGTTGTTGCTGCAGGTACTACGACTACTGCCTCCGCCGCTGTTGCTGTGGTTGTTGTTGGTGTTGCTGCTGCTAATGCTGTTGTTGTTTATGCTGCTGGTGATGCTGTTGCGGCTGCTACTGTTGTTTTCATTGTCACTGTTGCTGTTGTTATTACGGCTGCTACTGCTATTATTCCTGACGTCAGACGAATGAACTGGGTTTTCGTATTTCCCGCACACCTGTTTCGTCGCTGTCGTCGTCGTCGTGGAGAAACCTTGCACGCTTTGCACGAGACTTTTCTTTTCTTTCGTCGCTTGCGAAAGAGAAGGGAGGGAGAGAGACACATTTAAAGAAGGGAGGGAGAGAGACAATCTTCTCTCTCCTGTAGTGATGATTGAGGAAGAAGAAGACGGAATGAGTGGGAGTGACGTATGAAATTTCTTTTTGGTAGCCATGTTTTTTTGTTTAAAATGAAATTTTGGGTACAAAACCCCAATAACTGGCTATTTAACCCCGAAGGGCCAAATAACGGACAGAAAGACCCCTCTCACGAGGAGGAGGGTGTCTTTATCAACAATTTGGTTCAAGTTTTAAACAATTTACAATTGTTTTAACGGTTAAAAATTACTATACCTTACAGAGCCGAGCCTCCGTCAACCATGGCATTCAATAATAATAATAATAATAATAATGATTTCTTTATTAACCACAAGGGTTTACATAAAGTAGACATTAAGGACAGTGCAGGACAATGCAGGACGGTACAAATGGGCATTTCTGCGTGTAAAAAAACAAAAACAGAGGATGTAACAAAAATAACAATGAAAATAACAATGAAAAATTCCCCAATAGGGGGGAGACTTCGGAGGGACATTTGTGGAGAAAGCCCAGTAAAAAGCCACAATGACCCTGACCACCAAGGCAAGTGCCCTCTCCCAGTTTTCCACCTTTAGTTTACAGATATATACTCAGAGTCGGCCCATTCACTCGGGCCATTCTTGCTTCTCTCACCCATCTTTCAACAAAATGCTGGGAAGAGAGCACTTCCTTCTCTACTCTGATTTTCCTTTTCAAATGAAATTTGAAAAAGTCAATCAGAGCATCACCGAAGAGGTAAGTGCTCGTCTTCAGCCCTTTCAAACGTGTCCACCATACTATCTCTTTCGCCATGGCCACCAGACAGATAAAAACTGCCTGCCCTTCCCGGCTAAAGGAGGAGGGCGGGGCAATCCTCACGATAGACTCAGATGATAGCTGGATCCGTCCTAAACGCGACAGCAGGTGTTCGACATAAACCCACAAGTCAGCAATTTTCGGACACTGGACGAGTGCGTGCAGGACGGTTTCGTCGCCCTGCGCGCATCTCGGACATGTCCGGCTGACGGCACCTCCATGCCTGTAGAGTTTATCCCGAACTGGCAAGGCTCCTCGGTAGCACTGCCAGGCCAGAGATTTCTGGAAGTTGTCCATAGGCCCTGGCCCGAAAGTTCTTCCGAAGAGATTGGCTAGTTGATTTTCGTCGACGCCTAGAGTTTCCCCAAGTACGTCGTCGCTCTTCCCCTCCACTAATCCTCTATAGAACGCCGAGGTGGAGTTTCCACCGATCACATTGCCCGATTGGTCGAGGGCTGTGAGCGCCTGAAGACATTCCAGTCTCCAGGCGCTCCCTCTCGGTCTTCGCTTGACCCAGGACTGCAGCTCCGTCAAGGAAACGAGCTGGGGAAAAACGCGTCTAGCAAACGGCGACCACACCTGATCACCGTCGAGGAAGAGGTGGAGATGTCGTAGCCTGAGCGCGTGCCTGCGCATCATCAGCCACGGCATGCCCAGCCCTCCACGTAGCGGGTGTTGACAACAGATGGACCGCCTGACCATCGGAGCACGTCCCTTCCACAAAAAGCGAAAGAGCAAACGCTCCAGCGCAGTCAGGCGAGGCTTAGGACAAGGTACGACGGTTAGGCGGTAGCAGATGACAGACGCGATGTACGCGTTAGCCACCTCCGCTCGACCTTTCAGGGATAGCTTCCTCTCCGCCCATTTCTGGGTGAGAGAAGCCACCCTGCTCGTCACCTCGTCCCAGTTTTTGTCCGTCTGGAGGTCCGGACCGAACCAGACCCCTAGCAATTTAACCGGTCCGTCCGTCCAGCGCCCGACGACGCTGTTGGACGGCATGGACCTGCCTCTCCAGGTGCCGAGCTGCAGGCCCACTGACTTTTCCTGGTTGATCATTGCTCCTGTCACCGCTTCGTATTCTCTTAGTGTAGTGCCGATCGCCTCGATGTGTTTGGCGTTCGACACCACTACGGTGACATCGTCCGCATATGCTGACACGGATCTTCCGCATCCTAGTTCGCGCGGGACTCCCCTCAACGTCTCCAGTTTGTGCAGTAATGGCTCGAGAGTCAATACGTACAAGAGGGACGAGAGGGGACATCCTTGGCGGACCGAGCGCATGATGTTGAACGGTTCCGACAGGTGACCGTTCACTCTCACCACAGAGCAGATGTCGCTGTGCATGGCAGCGATCCAGCCTCTGAAGACGGGCCCAAAGCCAGCCGCCCTCAGGACTGCCGCTAGGTAACGATGGTCGACCCTATCGAAAGCTTTCGACTGATCTAAATTGATCAAGGACCCACCCGTGCCAGGTTCCCTAGCTACCCTCTCTACGATGTATCGCATGAGGTGGAGGTTGTCGTGGATGGATCTGTCGGGAATGGCGCATGTCTGCGCCTCTCCCACCAGACCACCAACGACAAGCGCCAACCTCTTTGCTAGCACCTTGGCCAAAATCTTAAACTCTGTGTTTAGCAGAGTTATGGGCCGGAAATTGTCTATGTTATCCCCCTTGTTCGGATCCTTTCTCAGCAGTGCCACCGCTCCTCGGCTCACAGAACTGGGAATTCTCCCGTTCTGTTGCCAGTTGCAGTAGACGTCCGCCAAGAGGCCTCCGAACAAGTCTGGCATCTGTACGTAAAGTTCATAGGGCAGACCATCCAAACCAGGCGATTTACCCCTTGTGCAGCCAGTCATTGCCTCCCGTACTTCAGCGGCTGTTATCGGCTTTTCGCAACACCTCGCCTCAGTGGCCGAGAGCCGCGGCAGCCCGTCGAGGTAGACACTAAAGTCCATCCCTCTACCCGGCCCCCCGCTGCCCCCGAACAGCTGAGCGAAGTGTCGCTGAAAAGCTTCACACATTTGCCCGGGATCGAGTAGCATGCGCCCGTCCTGGTCCACCAAAGACCGGATCGTGGCTTTGTTGCCACGACGCGCCTCCGCCACTCGGGCCCATTGAACGGCTTTCGTCCCCTCGTGTCTGAGAGCACGCACCCTAGCTCTGACAACGCAGCCTTCGTGCTTTGCATTGAAGAATTGGTCAAGGGCCAATTTCGCCGCAAGCACGTCGGTCGCAATGCCTTTGCTAAGCGCCTCGTCTAATTTTCTAACTAGTTCTCCCTCTGCTCTATTTTTCTCTATTGCTAAAGCCTTACTAAACCTAATCGATTCTATTCTAATCGCTCTTTTCAGAGCAAACCACCACTTGTTGTTGACGATGGCCCCCGTCAACGCCCGCTTAACTAGTTCGCTAATCCGGTCTCTGTAGGCCTTGCGCGCTGGTAAGGACGCGTTTAGCTTCCAGTAGCCGGGTCCTCGTCTATGAAGCCTATCTAAGTCAAGCACACAGATCACGAATTTGTGGTCCGTGTAGCTGACTATCTTGAATTGTGGACAGCCTATGCTAGACCTATCTATTTCCCTACAAAATACTCTATCTAGATATGATCTGGATGACCCTATGCGGTTTGTCCAAGTCCACATTGGCACATTCGGGAAATCCAATCGGTACCTGTCAGACAATTCAAAACGCCTGAGCAGGTTGGTGAGGCTCTTGCACCCTCCACCCCTATCCGCTAATCCCACACAGTCCCAGCGTGCATCTAAGATCCCGTTCCAGTCGCCCACTAACACTAAAGAGCGCGACGTTCCAAGAAAGGTCTCCAGACGCCGGAAGAAATCAGGCCGCCCTGCTCCTGTCGGGGCATAGACGGCCACTAGCCTGAAAGCTTGCCCGTCTCCGCTGGTCACGTCCAGCACCACCAGCTTACCCTCTGGGTCCAGGAAGATGGCCCGTATGGCGAGATCCAAACCTCTCCGAAAAAGCACAGCAACTCCTCCACCCGATCCAGGACGGCTGGGAGATGCGTACACATCGTAGCCGCCGAAGATCGGTGCGAAGGCCCGTGCTTCGGAGATTCTGGTCTCGCTGATGGCCACTACATCTATGTTTAGTGACCTGAGGTCGTTGAGCAGGTGACCCTGCTTCCATGACGACCCCAAGCCACGCGCATTTATGCTGCCTATTCTGAGTGAGGTCATGTTTAAAATAGAGTGGAAAAGATGGGAAAGACCACTTACCGTACTTTTGGTAGAGGAGGGATGGTTTTTACATCCCTTTTCACTTGATCGTCTGGTGAAGGGACCGTTGAATCGTCCCTTCGGCTGGTCGTCGGCTCTTCTAAGAGAATGTCTGAATATACTCTTCGATTGATGGTTCCTCCTAGGTCCCTGAAATCACCAACTGCGTTGGGGAATTTCGTTTTAATGTTTGTGTATTGTTTCTGTGCTATTTTTAGCAGTCTTATGTTAGTTGGCGTTTTGATTGGTGCTGGTATTATGTAGTCCTGTTGTGAAATGTCTGTGTGTTCAATTATGTAAGTCATTAGTTTCTTGTTGTGTGTGTTTATTGCCGTGCATTTGTTTTTCTGGGGGTGGGGTGTGGTTCTGCTATTTTCTTGTCGTTGTTGCTGGGTGTGTGTGTTTTGTTGTTGTGTTTGCGATGTTGGTGCTTGTGGTGGTGGTGTTGAAGGTGTTGTTGGCGGTGGGGTTGTCGCCGGTGGTGATGGTGGTGCTGGTGTGGGTGGTGATGGTGTTGGTGGTGTTGCTGCTGTGGGTCTCTTTGCAGTAGACTTTACCCTTTTCTCATTTCTTTCCTCCCTTTTCAAAGGCGACGATGCGCTGCTTCTGCGTTTGTGCCTTCTTGCGACCTTTTGCCATCCCTCTCCCACCTCACACTCCATGTCTGATTCTGTAAGGTCGGGGAGGGGTACCAGCTCCACTCTTTCACTTGTTGTTGTTGGTGATGTTTGCACTGGAGTCTCTGTTGCAGCTGCATTTGGTATTGCTGTTGTTGTTGTTAATATTTCCACTGCTGCTGCTGTCTTTGATTTCCGTGGAGTGGGTATGGGTGCCACGGACCTATCGTTCCTGGTTGCCGCTTGTCCTGTTGCTGGTAGCCGTGGAGCCGGATTCGGAAGGAGGGGGGTTTTCTCCTTTCTCAGGGTCTTCTCGTTGCAGAAGGCCCTGAGGTGGGTCTTCGATCCACAGCGAAAGCATTTCGGGCGTTTGCCCTCAACACTTATGGGCAGTTGAGTGCCGTTATCGAAGTCTATCACATCCGGGATAGCTTCGATGCACTCCTGGTTGGTTTGGATTAGCATCTCAATGGAGGAGCCGACCCAATCTTCTCTTACTTTTTTCTGTACTTGCAGTACAGTTGTTTTGTCCTCGATTCCGACGAGGACAGACGCGGCCAGCCAAGAAGGGGTCATTCCGGGGGGGACGTGGGTCAGTTTGACCCTCACAATTTTTTGCCCGCAGTAGGAGGGCACCAACACCATTTCCTCGCTCCTTAGGGTCACTACTGATTGGGCCTTTGCCTCCTGGGGTGTGGCAAAAAGTACGTCTACGGTGGCGTATTTTTTGCCTCGGGTGATGTGCGTTTTCCTCTGCCACACAGACCCCAAGGCTTTTTGTATTTGGGCCTCTGTGGCTCTTTCCACCCTACGGGATTTTGTACTTACTGTACGGTACGTGACCGTACAGTGCTCTTGGGTTTCGAAAAAATTTTTCGCTGCCTTGCAGATTGCTCGGTGTCCGTTCTTTGTCACCATCTTCTTCGCTTCCTCTAATTCCTCATTTGTTATGAGGATTGTTTCCAAGTTTTTCGCAATACCTGCAAATGAGATTGGTTTTTTTTTTTCTCTGCTGTTGTTGTTGTCGTCAGAGCTGCTGGTACTTTTGTTGTTGCTGCAGGTACTACGACTACTGCCTCCGCCGCTGTTGCTGTGGTTGTTGTTGGTGTTGCTGCTGCTAATGCTGTTGTTGTTTATGCTGCTGGTGATGCTGTTGCGGCTGCTACTGTTGTTTTCATTGTCACTGTTGCTGTTGTTATTACGGCTGCTACTGCTATTATTCCTGACGTCAGACGAATGAACTGGGTTTTCGTATTTCCCGCACACCTGTTTCGTCGCTGTCGTCGTCGTCGTGGAGAAACCTTGCACGCTTTGCACGAGACTTTTCTTTTCTTTCGTCGCTTGCGAAAGAGAAGGGAGGGAGAGAGACACATTTAAAGAAGGGAGGGAGAGAGACAATCTTCTCTCTGCTGTAGTGATGATTGAGGAAGAAGAAGACGGAATGAGTGGGAGTGACGTATGAAATTTCTTTTTCGTAGCCATGTTTTTTTGTTTAAAATGAAATTTTGGGTACAAAACCCCAATAACTGGTTATTTAACCCCGTAGGGCCAAATAACGGACAGAAAGACCCCTCTCACGAGGAGGAGGGTGTCTTTATCAACAATTTGGTTCAAGTTTTAAACAATTTACAATTGTTTTAACGGTTAAAAATTACTATACCTTACAGAGCCGAGCCTCCGTCAACCATGGCATTCAATAATAATAATAATAATAATAATAATAATAATGATTTCTTTATTAACCACAAGGGTTTACATAAAGTAGACATTAAGGACAGTGCTGGACAATGCAGGACGGTACAAATGGGCATTTCTGCGTGTAAAAAACAAAAACAGAGGATGTAACAAAAATAACAATGAAAATAACAATGAAAAATTCCCCAATAGGGGGGGAGACTTTGGAGGGACATTTGTGGAGAAAGCCCAGTTAAAAGCCACAATGACCCTGACCACCAAGGCAAGTGCCCTCTCCCAGTTTTCCACCTTTAATTTACAGATATATGCTCAGAGTAGGCCCATTCACTCGGGCCATTCTTGCTTCTCTCACCCATCTTTCAACAAAATGCTGGGAAGAGAGCACTTCCCTCTCTACTCTGATTTTCCTTTTCAAATGAAATTTGAAAAAGTCAATCAGAGCATCACCGAAGAGGTAAGTGCTCGTCTTCAGCCCTTTCAAACGTGTCCACCATACTATCTCTTTCGCCATGGCCACCAGACAGATAAAAACTGCCTGCCCTTCCCGGCTAAAGGAGGAGGGCGGGGCAATCCTCACGATGGACTCAGATTATAGCTGGATCCGTCCTAAACGCGACAGCAGGTGTTCGACATAAACCCACAAGTCAGCAATTTTCGGACACTGGACGAGTACGTGCAGGACGGTTTCGTCGCCCTGCGCGCATCTCGGACATGCCCGGCTGACGGCACCTCCATGCCTGTAGAGTTTATCCCGAACTGGCAAGGCTCCTCGGTAGCACTGCCAGGCCAGAGATTTCTGGAAGTTGTCCATAGGCCCTGGCCCGAAAGTTCTTCCGAAGAGATTGGCTAGTTGATTTTCGTCGACGCCTAGAGTTTCCCCAAGTACGTCGTCGCTCTTCCCCTCCACTAATCCTCTATAGAACGCCGAGGTGGAGTTTCCACCGATCACATTGCCCGATTGGTCGAGGGCTGTGAGCGCCTGAAGACATTCCAGTCTCCAGGCGCTCCCTCTCGGTCTTCGCTTGACCCAGGACTGCAGCTCCGTCAAGGAAACGAGCTGGGGAAAAACGCGTCTAGCAAACGGCGACCACACCTGATCACCGTCGAGGAAGAGGTGGAGATGTCGTAGCCTGAGCGCGTGCCTGCGCATCATCAGCCACGGCATGCCCAGCCCTCCACGTAGCGGGTGTTGACAACAGATGGACCGCCTGACCATCGGAGCACGTCCCTTCCACAAAAAGCGAAAGAGCAAACGCTCCAGCGCAGTCAGGCGAGGCTTAGGACAAGGTACGACGGTTAGGCGGTAGCAGATGACAGACGCGATGTACGCGTTAGCCACCTCCGCTCGACCTTTCAGGGATAGCTTCCTCTCCGCCCATTTCTGGGTGAGAGAAGCCACCCTGCTCGTCACCTCGTCCCAGTTTTTGTCCGTCTGGAGGTCCGGACCGAACCAGACCCCTAGCAATTTAACCGGTCCGTCCGTCCAGCGCCCGACGACGCTGTTGGACGGCATGGACCTGCCTCTCCAGGTGCCGAGCTGCAGGCCCACTGACTTTTCCTGGTTGATCATTGCTCCTGTCACCGCTTCGTATTCTCTTAGTGTAGTGCCGATCGCCTCGATGTGTTTGGCGTTCGACACCACTACGGTGACATCGTCCGCATATGCTGACACGGATCTTCCGCATCCTAGTTCGCGCGGGACTCCCCTCAACGTCTCCAGTTTGTGCAGTAATGGCTCGAGAGTCAATACGTACAAGAGGGACGAGAGGGGACATCCTTGGCGGACCGAGCGCATGATGTTGAACGGTTCCGAAAGGTGACCGTTCACTCTCACCACAGAGCAGATGTCGCTGTGCATGGCAGCGATCCAGCCTCTGAAGACGGGCCCAAAGCCAGCCGCCCTCAGGACTGCCGCTAGGTAACGATGGTCGACCCTATCGAAAGCTTTCGACTGATCTAAATTGATCAAGGACCCACCCGTGCCAGGTTCCCTAGCTACCCTCTCTACGATGTATCGCATGAGGTGGAGGTTGTCGTGGATGGATCTGTCGGGAATGGCGCATGTCTGCGCCTCTCCCACCAGACAACCAACGACAAGCGCCAACCTCTTTGCTAGCACCTTGGCCAAAATCTTAAACTCTGTGTTTAGCAGAGTTATGGGCCGGAAATTGTCTATGTTATCCCCCTTGTTCGGATCCTTTCTCAGCAGTGCCACCGCTCCTCGGCTCACAGAACTGGGAATTCTCCCGTTCTGTTGCCAGTTGCAGTAGACGTCCGCCAAGAGGCCTCCGAACAAGTCTGGCATCTGTACGTAAAGTTCATAGGGCAGACCATCCAAACCAGGCGATTTACCCCTTGTGCAGCCAGTCATTGCCTCCCTTACTTCAGCGGCTGTTATCGGCTTTTCGCAACACTTCGCCTCAGTGGCCGAGAGCCGCGGCAGTCCGTCGAGGTAGACACTAAAGTCCATCCCTCTACCCGGCCCCCCGCTGCCCCCGAACAGCTGAGCGAAGTGTCGCTGAAAAGCTTCACACATTTGCCCGGGATCGAGTAGCATGCGCCCGTCGTGGTCCACCAAAGACCGGATCGTGGCTTTGTTGCCACGACGCGCCTCCGCCACTCGGGCCCATTGAACGGCTTTCGTCCCCTCGTGTCTGAGAGCACGCACCCTTGCTCTGACAACGCAGCCTTCGTGCTTTGCATTGAAGAATTGGTCAAGGGCCAATTTCGCCGCAAGCACGTCGGTCGCAATGCCTTTGCTAAGCGCCTCGTCTAATTTTCTAACTAGTTCTCCCTCTGCTCTATTTTTCTCTATTGCTAAAGCCTTACTAAATCTAATCGATTCTATTCTAATCGCTCTTTTCAGAGCAAACCACCACTTGTTGTTGACGATGGCCCCCGTCAACGCCCGCTTAACTAGTTCGCTAATCCGGTCTCTGTAGGCCTTGCGCGCTGGTAAGGACGCGTTTAGCTTCCAGTAGCCGGGTCCTCGTCTATGAAGCCTATCTAAGTCAAGCACACAGGTCACGAATTTGTGGTCCGTGTAGCTGACTATCTTGAATTGTGGACAGCCTATGCTAGACCTATCTATTTCCCTACAAAATACTCTATCTAGATATGATCTGGATGACCCTATGCGGTTTGTCCAAGTCCACATTGGCACATTCGGGAAATCCATTCGGTACCTGTCAGACAGTTCAAAACGCCTGAGCAGGTTGGTGAGGCTCTTGCACCCTCCACCCCTATCCGCTAATCCCACACAGTCCCAGCGTGCATCTAAGATCCCGTTCCAGTCGCCCACTAACACTAAAGAGCGGGACGTTCCAAGAAAGGTCTCCAGACGCCGGAAGAAATCAGGCCGCCCTGCTCCTGTCGGGGCATAGACGGCCACTAGCCTGAAAGCTTGCCCGTCTCCGCTGGTCACGTCCAGCACCACCAGCTTACCCTCTGGGTCCAGGAAGATGGCCCGTATGGCGAGATCCAAACCTCTCCGAAAAAGCACAGCAACTCCTCCACCCGATCCAGGACGGCTGGGAGATGCGTACACATCGTAGCCGCCGAAGATCGGTGCGAAGGCCCGTGCTTCGGAGATTCTGGTCTCGCTGATGGCCACTACATCTATGTTTAGTGACCTGAGGTCGTTGAGCAGGTGACCCTGCTTCCATGACGACCCCAAGCCACGCGCATTTATGCTGCCTATTCTGAGTGAGGTCATGTTTAAAATAGAGTGGAAAAGATGGGAAAGACCACTTACCGTACTTTTGGTAGAGGAGGGATGGTTTTTACATCCCTTTTCACTTGATCGTCTGGTGAAGGGACCGTTGAATCGTCCCTTCGGCTGGTCGTCGGCTCTTCTAAGAGAATGTCTGAATATACTCTTCGATTGATGGTTCCTCCTAGGTCCCTGAAATCACCAACTGCGTTGGGGAATTTCGTTTTAATGTTTGTGTATTGTTTCTGTGCTATTTTTAGCAGTCTTATGTTAGTTGGCGTTTTGATTGGTGCTGGTATTATGTAGTCCTGTTGTGAAATGTCTGTGTGTTCAATTATGTAAGTCATTAGTTTCTTGTTGTGTGTGTTTATTGCCGTGCATTTGTTTTTCTGGGGGTGGGGTGTGGTTCTGCTATTTTCTTGTCGTTGTTGCTGGGTGTGTGTGTTTTGTTGTTGTGTTTGCGATGTTGGTGCTTGTGGTGGTGGTGTTGAAGGTGTTGTTGGCGGTGGCGTTGTCGCCGGTGGTGATGGTGGCGCTAGTGTGGGTGGTGATGGTGTTGGTGTTGTTGCTGCTGTGGGTCTCTTTGCAGTAGACTTTACCCTTTTCTCATTTCTTTCCTCCCTTTTCAAAGGCGACGATGCGCTGCTTCTGCGTTTGTGTCTTCTTACGACCTTTTGCCATCTCTCTCCCACCTCACAATCCATGTCTGATTCTGTGAGGTCGGGGAGGGGTACCAACTCCACTCTTTCACTTGTTGTTGTTGGTGATGTTTGCACTGGAGTCTCTGTTGCAGCTGCATTTGGTATTGCTGTTGTTGTTGTTAGTATTTCCACTGCTGCTGCTGTTTTTGATTTCCGTGGAGTGGGTATGGGTGCCACGGGCCTATCGTTCCTGGTTGCCGCTTGTCCTGTTGCTGGTAGCCGTGGAGCCGGATTCGGAAGGAGGTGGGTTTTCTCCTTTCTCAGGGTCTTCTCGTTGCAGAAGGCCCTGAGGTGGGTCTTCGATCCACAGCGAAAGCATTTCGGGCGTTTGCCCTCAACACTTATGGGCAGTTGAGTGCCGTTATCGAAGTCTATCACATCCGGGATAGCTTCGATGCACTCCTGGTTGGTTTGGATTAGCATCTCAATGGAGGAGCCGACCCAATCTTCTCTTACTTTTTTCTGTACTTGCAGTACAGTTGTTTTGTCCTCGATTCCGACGAGGACAGACGCGGCCAGCCAAGAAGGGGTCATTCCGGGGGGGACGTGGGTCAGTTTGACCCTCACAATTTTTTGCCCACAGTAGGAGGGCACCAACACCATTTCCTCGCTCCTTAGGGTCACTACTGATTGGGCCTTTGCCTCCTGGGGTGTGGCAAAAAGTACGTCTACGGTGGCATATTTTTTGCCTCGGGTGATGTGCGTTTTCCGCTGCCACACAGACCCCAAGGCTTTTTGTATTTGGGCCTCTGTGGCTCTTTCCACCCTACGGGATTTTGTACTTACTGTACGGTACGTGACCGTACAGTGCTCTTGGGTTTCGAAAAAATTTTTCGCTGCCTTGCAGATTGCTCGGTGTCCGTTCTTTGTCACCATCTTCTTCGCTTCCTCTAATTCCTCATTTGTTATGAGGATTGTTTCCAAGTTTTTCGCAATACCTGCAAATGAGATTGGTTTTTCTCTGCTGTTGTTGTTGTCGTCAGAGCTGCTGGTACTTTTGTTGTTGCTGCAGGTACTACGACTACTGCCTCCGCCGCTGTTGCTGTGGTTGTTGTTGGTGTTGCTGCTGCTAATGCTGTTGTTGTTTATGCTGCTGGTGATGCTGTTGCGGCTCCTACTGTTGTTTTCATTGTCACTGTTGCTGTTGTTATTACGGCTGCTACTGCTATTATTCCTGACGTCAGACGAATGAACTGGGTTTTCGTATTTCCCGCACACCTGTTTCGTCGCTGTCGTCGTCGTCGTGGAGAAACCTTGCACGCTTTGCACGAGACTTTTCTTTTCTTTCGTCACTTGCGAAAGAGAAGGGAGGGAGAGAGACACATTTAAAGAAGGGAGGGAGAGAGACAATCTTCTCTCTGCTGTAGTGATGATTGAGGAAGAAGAAGACGGAATGAGTGGGAGTGACGTATGAAATTTCTTTTTCGTAGCCATGTTGTTTTTTGTTTAAAATGAAATTTTGGGTACAAAACCCCAATAACTGGTTATTTAACCCCGAAGGGCCAAATAACGGACAGAAAGACCCCTCTCACGAGGAGGAGGGTGTCTTTATCAACAATTTGGTTCAAGTTTTAAACAATTTACAATTGTTTTAACGGTTAAAAATTACTATACCTTACAGAGCCGAGCCTCCGTCAACCATGGCATTCAATAATAATAATAATAATAATAATAATAATGATTTCTTTATTAACCACAAGGGTTTACATAAAGTAGACATTAAGGACAGTGCAGGACAATGCAGGACGGTACAAATGGGCATTTCTGCGTGTAAAAAAAACAAAAACAGAGGATGTAACAAAAATAACAATGAAAATAACAATGAAAAATTCCCCAATAGGGGGGAGACTTCGGAGGGACATTTGTGGAGAAAGCCCAGTAAAAAGCCACAATGACCCTGACCACCAAGGCAAGTGCCCTCTCCCAGTTTTCCACCTTTAGTTTACAGATATATACTCAGAGTCGGCCCATTCACTCGGGCCATTCTTGCTTCTCTCACCCATCTTTCAACAAAATGCTGGGAAGAGAGCACTTCCTTCTCTACTCTGATTTTCCTTTTCAAATGAAATTTGAAAAAGTCAATCAGAGCATCACCGAAGAGGTAAGTGCTCGTCTTCAGCCCTTTCAAACGTGTCCACCATACTATCTCTTTCGCCATGGCCACCAGACAGATAAAAACTGCCTGCCCTTCCCGGCTAAAGGAGGAGGGCGGGGCAATCCTCACGATAGACTCAGATGATAGCTGGATCCGTCCTAAACGCGACAGCAGGTGTTCGACATAAACCCACAAGTCAGCAATTTTCGGACACTGGACGAGTGCGTGCAGGACGGTTTCGTCGCCCTGCGCGCATCTCGGACATGCCCGGCTGACGGCACCTCCATGCCTGTAGAGTTTATCCCGAACTGGCAAGGCTCCTCGGTAGCACTGCCAGGCCAGAGATTTCTGGAAGTTGTCCATAGGCCCCGGCCCGAAAGTTCTTCCGAAGAGATTGGCTAGTTGATTTTCGTCGACGCCTAGAGTTTCCCCAAGTACGTCGTCGCTCTTCCCCTCCACTAATCCTCTATAGTACGCCGAGGTGGAGTTTCCACCGATCACATTGCCCGATTGGTCGAGGGCTGTGAGCGCCTGAAGACATTCCAGTCTCCAGGCGCTCCCTCTCGGTCTTCGCTTGACCCAGGACTGCAGCTCCGTCAAGGAAACGAGCTGGGGAAAAACGCGTCTAGCAAACGGCGACCACACCTGATCACCGTCGAGGAAGAGGTGGAGATGTCGTAGCCTGAGCGCGTGCCTGCGCATCATCAGCCACGGCATGCCCAGCCCTCCACGTAGCGGGTGTTGACAACAGATGGACCGCCTGACCATCGGAGCGCGTCCCTTCCACAAAAAGCGAAAGAGCAAACGCTCCAGCACAGTCAGGCGAGGCTTAGGACAAGGTACGACGGTCAGGCGGTAGCAGATGACGGACGCGATGTACGCGTTAGCCACCTCCGCTCGACCTTTCAGGGATAGCTTCCTCTCGGCCCATTTCTGGGTGAGAGAAGCCACCCTGCTCGTCACCTCGTCCCAGTTTTTGTCCGTCTGGAGGTCCGGACCGAACCAGACCCCTAGCAATTTAACTGGTCCGTCCGTCCAGCGTCCGACGACGCTGTTGGACGGCATGGACCTGCCTCTCCAGGTGCCGAGCTGCAGGCCCACTGACTTTTCCTGGTTGATCATTGCTCCTGTCACCGCTTCGTATTCTCTTAGTGTAGTGCCGATCGCCTCGATGTGTTTGGCGTTCGACACCACTACGGTGACATCGTCCGCATATGCTGATACGGATCTTCCGCATCCTAGTTCGCGCGGGACCCCCCTCAACGTCTCCAGTTTGTGCAGTAATGGCTCGAGAGTCAATACGTACAAGAGGGACGAGAGGGGACATCCTTGGCGGACCGAGCGCATGATGTTGAACGGTTCCGACAGGTGACCGTTCACTCTCACCACAGAGCAGATGTCGCTGTGCATGGCAGCGATCCAGCCTCTGAAGACGGGCCCAAAGCCAGCCGCCCTCAGGACTGCCGCTAGGTAACGATGGTCGACCCTATCGAAAGCTTTCGACTGATCTAAATTGATCAAGGACCCACCCGTGCCAGGTTCCCTAGCTACCCTCTCTACGATGTATCGCATGAGGTGGAGGTTGTCGTGGATGGATCTGTCGGGAATGGCGCATGTCTGCGCCTCTCCCACCAGACCACCAACGACAAGCGCCAACCTCTTTGCTAGCACCTTGGCCAAAATCTTAAACTCTGTGTTTAGCAGAGTTATGGGCCGGAAATTTTCTATGTTATCCCCCTTGTTCGGATCCTTTCTCAGCAGTGCCACCGCTCCTCGGCTCACAGAACTGGGAATTCTCCCGTTCTGTTGCCAGTTGCAGTAGACGTCCGCCAAGAGGCCTCCGAACAAGTCTGGCATCTGTACGTAAAGTTCATAGGGCAGACCATCCAAACCAGGCGATTTACCCCTTGTGCAGCCAGTCATTGCCTCCCTTACTTCAGCGGCTGTTATCGGCTTTTCGCAACACTTCGCCTCAGTGGCCGAGAGCCGCGGCAGTCCGTCGAGGTAGACACTAAAGTCCATCCCTCTACCCGGCCCCCCGCTGCCCCCGAACAGCTGAGCGAAGTGTCGCTGAAAAGCTTCACACATTTGCCCGGGATCGAGTAGCATGCGCCCGTCGGGGTCCACCAAAGACCGGATCGTGGCTTTGTTGCCACGACGCGCCTCCGCCACTCGGGCCCATTGAACGGCTTTCGTCCCCTCGTGTCTGAGAGCACGCACCCTAGCTCTGACAACGCAGCCTTCGTGCTTTGCATTGAAGAATTGGTCAAGGGCCAATTTCGCCGCAAGCACGTCGGTCGCAATGCCTTTGCTAAGCGCCTCGTCTAATTTTCTAACTAGTTCTCCCTCTGCTCTATTTTTCTCTATTGCTAAAGCCTTACTAAACCTAATCGATTCTATTCTAATCGCTCTTTTCAGAGCAAACCACCACTTGTTGTTGACGATGGCCCCCGTCAACGCCCGCTTAACTAGTTCGCTAATCCGGTCTCTGTAGGCCTTGCGCGCTGGTAAGGACGCGTTTAGCTTCCAGTAGCCGGGTCCTCGTCTATGAAGCCTATCTAAGTCAAGCAGACAGGTCACGAATTTGTGGTCCGTGTAGCTGACTATCTTGAATTGTGGACAGCCTATGCTAGACCTATCTATTTCCCTACAAAATACTCTATCTAGATATGATCTGGATGACCCTACGCGGTTTGTCCAAGTCCACATTGGCACATTCGGGAAATCCAATCGGTACCTGTCAGACAGTTCAAAACGCCTGAGCAGGTTGGTGAGGCTCTTGCACCCTCCACCCCTATCCGCTAATCCCACACAGTCCCAGCGTGCATCTAAGATCCCGTTCCAGTCGCCCACTAACACTAAAGAGCGCGACGTTCCAAGAAAGGTCTCCAGACGCCGGAAGAAATCAGGCCGCCCTGCTCCTGTCGGGGCATAGACGGCCACTAGCCTGAAAGCTTGCCCGTCTCCGCTGGTCACGTCCACCACCACCAGCTTACCCTCTGGGTCCAGGAAGATGGCCCGTATGGCGAGATCCAAACCTCTCCGAAAAAGCACAGCAACTCCTCCACCCGATCCAGGACGGCTGGGAGATGCGTACACATCGTAGCCGCCGAAGATCGGTGCGAAGGCCCGTGCTTCGGAGATTCTGGTCTCGCTGATGGCCACTACATCTATGTTTAGTGACCTGAGGTCGTTGAGCAGGTGACCCTGCTTCCATGACGACCCCAAGCCACGCGCATTTATGCTGCCTATTCTGAGTGAGGTCATGTTTAAAATAGAGTGGAAAAGATGGGAAAGACCACTTACCGTACTTTTGGTAGAGGAGGGATGGTTTTTACATCCCTTTTCACTTGATCGTCTGGTGAAGGGACCGTTGAATCGTCCCTTCGGCTGGTCGTCGGCTCTTCTAAGAGAATGTCTGAATATACTCTTCGATTAATGGTTCCTCCTAGGTCCCTGAAATCACCAACTGCGTTGGGGAATTTCGTTTTAATGTTTGTGTATTGTTTCTGTGCTATTTTTAGCAGTCTTATGTTAGTTGGCGTTTTGATTGGTGCTGGTATTATGTAGTCCTGTTGTGAAATGTCTGTGTGTTCAATTATGTAAGTCATTAGTTTCTTGTTGTGTGTGTTTATTGCCGTGCATTTGTTTTTCTGGGGTGGGGTGGGGTTCTGCTATTTTCTTGTCGTTGTTGCTGGGTGTGTGTGTTTTGTTGTTGTGTTTGCGATGTTGGTGCTTGTGGTGGTGGTGTTGAAGGTGTTGTTGGCGGTGGGGTTGTCGCCGGTGGTGATGGTGGTGCTGGTGTGGGTGGTGATGGTGTTGGTGGTGTTGCTGCTGTGGGTCTCTTTGCAGTAGACTTTACCCTTTTCTCATTTCTTTCCTCCCTTTTCAAAGGCGACGATGCGCTGCTTCTGCGTTTGTGCCTTCTTGCGACCTTTTGCCATCCCTCTCCCACCTCACACTCCATGTCTGATTCTGTAAGGTCGGGGAGGGGTACCAGCTCCACTCTTTCACTTGTTGTTGTTGGTGATGTTTGCACTGGAGTCTCTGTTGCAGCTGCATTTGGTATTGCTGTTGTTGTTGTTAATATTTCCACTGCTGCTGCTGTCTTTGATTTCCGTGGAGTGGGTATGGGTGCCACGGACCTATCGTTCCTGGTTGCCGCTTGTCCTGTTGCTGGTAGCCGTGGAGCCGGATTCGGAAGGAGGGGGGTTTTCTCCTTTCTCAGGGTCTTCTCGTTGCAGAAGGCCCTGAGGTGAGTCTTCGATCCACAGCGAAAGCATTTCGGGCGTTTGCCCTCAACACTTATGGGCAGTTGAGTGCCGTTATCGAAGTCTATCACATCCGGGATAGCTTCGATGCACTCCTGGTTGGTTTGGATTAGCATCTCAATGGAGGAGCCGACCCAATCTTCTCTTACATTTTTCTGTACTTGCAGTACAGTTGTTTTGTCCTCGATTCCGACGAGGACAGACGCGGCCAGCCAAGAAGGGGTCATTCCGGGGGGGACGTGGGTCAGTTTGACCCTCACAATTTTTTGCCCGCAGTAGGAGGGCACCAACACCATTTCCTCGCTCCTTAGGGTCACTACTGATTGGGCCTTTGCCTCCTGGGGTGTGGCAAAAAGTACGTCTACGGTGGCGTATTTTTTTGCCTCGGGTGATGTGCGTTTTCCTCTGCCACACAGACCCCAAGGCTTTTTGTATTTGGGCCTCTGTGGCTCTTTCCACCCTACGGGATTTTGTACTTACTGTACGGTACGTGACCGTACAGTGCTCTTGGGTTTTGAAAAATTTTTCCGCTGCCTTGCAGATTGCTCGGTGTCCGTTCTTTGTCACCATCTTCTTCGCTTCCTCTAATTCCTCATTTGTTATGAGGATTGTTTCCAAGTTTTTCGCAATACCTGCAAATGAGATTGGTTTTTCTCTGCTGTTGTTGTTGTCGTCAGAGCTGCTGGTACTTTTGTTGTTGCTGCAGGTACTACGACTACTGCCTCCGCCGCTGTTGCTGTGGTTGTTGTTGGTGTTGCTGCTGCTAATGCTGTTGTTGTTTATGCTGCTGGTGATGCTGTTGCGGCTGCTACTGTTGTTTTCATTGTCACTGTTGCTGTTGTTATTACGGCTGCTACTGCTATTATTCCTGACGTCAGACGAATGAACTGGGTTTTCGTATTTCCCGCACACCTGTTTCGTCGCTGTCGTCGTCGTCGTGGAGAAACCTTGCACGCTTTGCACGAGACTTTTCTTTTCTTTCGTCACTTGCGAAAGAGAAGGGAGGGAGAGAGACACATTTAAAGAAGGGAGGGAGAGAGACAATCTTCTCTCTGCTGTAGTGATGATTGAGGAAGAAGAAGACGGAATGAGTGGGAGTGACGTATGAAATTTTTTTTTCGTAGCCATGTTGTTTTTTGTTTAAAATGAAATTTTGGGTACAAAACCCCAATAACTGGTTATTTAACCCCGAAGGGCCAAATAACGGACAGAAAGACCCCTCTCACGAGGAGGAGGGTGTCTTTATCAACAATTTGGTTCAAGTTTTAAACAATTTACAATTGTTTTAACGGTTAAAAATTACTATACCTTACAGAGCCGAGCCTCCGTCAACCATGGCATTCAATAATAATAATAATAATAATAATAAAGGTGGCATATAACATCAGACAGTTGTTGAGCAAAAGTATGAAGTCCTGGAAAACAGAGTTAACATCAGCTGGAGAATCCTTAGGAGGCGTGAAGATCAAGAGAGGTATCTTCCAGGGAGATAGTCTGTCCCCTCTGTAGTTTGTCCTTGCCCTGATGCCCCTGACTATTATACTGCGAAAAGTGAGAGCAGGATACAAGTTGGACTGTGTTCAGATGGAGAAAAACAACCTACACAAATACGTGACTGCTAGTAGGGAGCCAATGCTCAGAATTGTACTGAAGGACAGGACAATAGACCAGGGGATGTCCAAGGAGGAAATAACAACAAGGAGAAAGAGCAACCTTCATGAAAAATCCCTTCATAGTACCTTCTTTGAGAAAACTGAATTCAGAGATCCACAGACATGGAACTGGTTGAAAAGAGGAGACCTTAAAAAGGCTACAAAAGGAATGCTAATGGCTGCGCAAGAGCAGGCCCTCAAAACGAAATGGCTGAAACACCATATTTACAAGGGGAGGCTAGCCCACTGTGCAGGATCTGTGGAGAGAGAGAGGAGACTGTGGCTCACATTGTATCCGAGTGTAAACACCTAGCCCAGACTCACTATAAAGGCTGGAGACATGATGTGATGGGCAGGGTGATCCACTGGCACCTAT
This sequence comes from Eledone cirrhosa, assembly GCA_964016885.1. NCBI lineage: Eukaryota > Metazoa > Mollusca > Cephalopoda > Octopoda > Eledonidae > Eledone > Eledone cirrhosa. Next base: position 29,173,445 of record OZ024747.1, on the reverse strand, counting down.
GCAAAGTAAACAATTTACCACATTCTGAGAAGTGGTATGAGCATAAGCCAGAGTCGGTGATAGAAAACGATCAGGTGAAGGTGCTGTAGGATTTTAGGATACAGACGGACAAGAAACTGGAACACAATAGATCTGACCTGGTGGTTTAGGACAAGGAAAAAAGATCGTGCCTGATTGTGGATGTGGCCTGCCCATTCGACACGAGAGTGCAAGAGAAGGAGAGGGAGAAAATTAACCACCGATACCAGGACTTAAAGTGGGAGGTAAAAAGGATTTGGAACTGCGATGAAGTCAAAGATTGTCATAGGCGCACTAGATACTATCTCAAAGAGTTTCCAGGGATGGTTAAAGAAAATTGGTCCCGCCCCGCTTTTTGGAACACTTCAAAAGGCATGCTTGCTGGGAACAGCAAGAACCCTCCGATATGTCCTGAATATCTGAGGCTGCAGGTAGTGGCTTGATATTCATTTCAACAAACTTTCCAGTTACCCAACATCAATGACTGAGACTCAAAGAACAATCATAATAATAATAATAATAATAATGATTTCTTTATTGGCCACAAGGGCTGACATCAAGAAAAACATTACAGACGGCACAGAACGGTACGATGTGGGTTTTGTGCGTGTAAATATTTTTATTATTTATATAAGAAAAGAAAAAAAGGACATAGAAACATATATATATATAAACAATAAAAATGAAAATTGAAAGAATGAAAAATTCCCCAATAGGGGGGGGGGAAACCTCCGAGGGTTACTCGTGGCGAAAACCACACAAAAGACCACGGCCACCCTGACCACCAGGGCAAGCGCCCTCTCTCAATTTTTCCATCTCTCAAACTACAGACGTATATTCAGAGTGGTCCCGTTCACTCGGACCATTCTCGCTACATTCACCCACCTTTCAACAAACTTGCTAGAAAGCAGGACTTGCCTCTCCACCCTGATTTTCCTCTTCAAGTGAAACTTGAAAAAGTTAATTAGGGATTCGCCGAAGAGGAAAGTGTCTGTCTTTAACCCTTTTAACCTTGTCCACCACGCAATCTCTTTCGCCATGGCCACCAGGCAGATGAAAACCGCCTGCCCTTCCTCCTCGAAGGAAGACGGCGAGACCATCTGCACAATAGACTCAGTCGACAACCGGATCAGTCCCACACGTGACAGCAACTGTTCGACATAGCTCCACAAGTCAGCAATGCTCGGGCACTGAACGAGTGCGTGCACAACGGTTTCGTCGCCCTGCGCGCATCTCGGACAGGCTCGGCTGACGGCACTTCCGTGCCTGTAGAGCTTATCTCGAACCGGCAGCGCTCCCCGGTAGCACTGCCAGGCCAGGGATTTTTGGAAGTTATCCATAGGCCCCGGGCTGAAAGTTCTCCGGAAGAGAGCAAGCAGCTGATCTTCTTCGACGCCCAGGATCTCTCCGAGAATGTCGTCGCTCTTCCCCTCCACTAGTCCTCTATAGAACGCCGAGGTGGATGTTCCACCGATACTGGTGCCCAGCTGGGAGAGGGCAGTGAGCGCCTGGCGACATTCCAGTTTCCAAGCGCTATCCCTCGGTGTTTTTCTGACCCAGGACTGCAGCTCCGTCAAGAAGACGAGCTGTGGGAAAACGTGCCTGGCGAACGGCGACCACACCCGTTCACCATCAAGGAAGCACCAGAGATGTCGCAGCCTCAGCGCATGTTTGCGCATCATCAGCCATGGCATGCCCAGTCCTCCACGCAACGGGTGTTGACAGCAGATGGATCGTCTGACCATGGGAGCGCGTCCCTTCCACAAAAAGCGGAAGAGGAGGCGCTCCATTTTGGTGAGAGTTGGGCTGGAGCAAGGGACGACGGTGAGGCGGTAACAGATGACGGATACGATGTACGCATTCGCCATCTCCGCCCGGCCTTTCAGGGTGAGGGAGGCCACCCTGCTCGTCCTCTCGTTCCAGTTTTTCTCCATCTGGAGGTCCGGTCCGAACCAGACCCCGAGCAATTTAACCGGTCCGTCCGTCCAACGCGCCACGACGCTGTCGGACGGCATGGACTTGCTTCTCCAGGTGCCGAGCTGCAAGCCCACCGACTTTTCCTGGTGTATCTTTGCTCCTGTCACCGCTTCGTATTCCTTGAGAGCGGTGCCGAGCATCTGGACGTGTCTGGTGCTCGACACCACCACGGTGACATCGTCAGCGTAAGCCGACTCGGATTTCCCGCATCCTAGTTCGCGTGGGACGCCCCTCATCGCCCCCAGTTTGTGCAGTAACGGCTCGAGAGCCAATACGTACAAGAGGGACGAGAGGGGACAACCCTGGCGGACTGAGCGCATGATGCTGAACGGCTGCGACAGGTGACCGTTCACCCTCACAACTGAGCAAATGTCGCTGTACATTGCTGCGATCCAACCCCTGAAACGGGCCCGAAACCGGCTGCCTCGAGGACCGCCGCCAGGTACCGATGATCGACCCTATCGAATGCTTTGGATTGATCCAAGTTGATCAGGGCCCCACCCGTTCCAGGTTCCTTAACCACCCTCTCTATGATGTATCGCATGAGGTGGAGGTTGTCGTGTATGGATCTGTCCGGAATGGCGCATGTCTGCGCATCTCCCACCAGACCCTTGACGACAAGCGCCAACCCCGTTGCTAACACCTTGGCCAAAATCTTGAACTCTGCGTTTAGCAGCGTTATGGGCCTGAAATTATCGATAACATCCCCCTTGTTCAAGTCTTTTCTCAGCAGCGCCACCGCTCCCCGGTTCACAAAACTGGGAATGCTCCCGTTCTGCTGCCAGTTGCAGTAGACGTCTGCCAAGAGGTCACCGAACAAGTCTGGCATAAATGCATAAAGCTTGTAGGCAGACCATCAAAACCTGGCGATTTACCCCTCGTGCAGTTAGCCATCGCTTCCCGTATTTCACCGGATGTTATTGGATTTTCGCAACACTGTGCTGCGGTCGTCGAGAGCCGAGGCAGTCCGTCGAGGTGTGCACTGAAGTCTATGCCCCGATCCGGGCCGCCGCTGTTCCCGAACAGTTCAGCAAAGTGCTGCTGAAAGGCTTCGCACATCCGCTCGGGTTAGAGCATCACGCACCCGTTTTGGTCAGACAAAGATCGAATTGTGGCTTTGTTGCCACGTCGCGCCTCTGCCACCCGGGCCCATTGGACGGCTTTTGTCCCCTCGTGTTTCAGAGCACGCGCTCTAGCTCTGACAACGCAGCCTTCGTGTTTTGCGTTGAAGAATTGGTCGAGTGCCAATCTCGCCACAAGCACGTCGGTTGCGATGCCTGTCCTAAACGCCTCTTCTAGCTTTCTGACTAACTCTCCCTCTACTCTATTTTCCTCTATCACTACTCCTTTGCTAAACCTAATCGACTCTACTTTAATTGCTCTTTTCAGGGCGAACCACCACCTGTTGTTGACGACCGCTCTCGTCAACGCCCGCTTAACTAATACGCTAATCCGGTCTCTGTAGGCTTTGTGCGCCGGGAAAGACGCGTTCAGCTTCCAGTAACCGGGCCCTTGTCTATGAAGTCTGTCTATGTCGATCTCACAGATCTCAAATTTGTGGTCTGTGTAGTTGACTATTTTAAATTGTGCACAACTTATACTAGCCTTATCTAGTTCTCTGCAGAATACCCTATCGAGATACGATCTGGATGAGGCTATGCGATTTGTCCATTTCCACATTGGCACATTCGGGTGATCCAGTCGATACTTGTCAGACAGTTCAAAACGTCTGAGCAGGTTGGTGAGGCTCTTGCACCCTCCTCCCCTATCCACTAGCCCCACACAATCCCAGCGTGCATCCAAGATACCGTTCCAGTCGCCCACTAACACTAAAGGGCGGGACGTTCCAAGAAAGGTCTCTAGACGTCTGAAGAAATCTGGCCGTCCTGCCCCTGTCGGGGCGTAGACGGCTACTAGCCTGAAAGCATTGCCTTCGCTGCCGGTCACGTCCAGCACCACCGACTTACCTTCTGGGTCTAGGAAGATGGCCCGTATGGCGAGATCCAAGCCTCTCCGAAAAAGGACGGCAACCCCTCCCCCCGATCCTGGACGGCTGGGAGATGCGTATACATCGTAGCCGCCGAAGATCGGTGCGAAGGTTTGTGCTTCGGAGATTCTGGTCTCACTGATGGCCACCACATCTATGTTTAGTGACCTGAGGTCGTTGAGCAGGTGACCCTGCTTCCAAGATGACCCCAGGCCACTGCCTATTCTGTGTACGGCCATGTTGGATGGGAAACGGGGCAAGTGAGAAGGGGTCACTTACCTTGATCGTGTGGTGAAGGGACAGTAGAACCGTCCCTTTCGCTGGTCATGGGTGTTTCCAAGAGGATGTCAGTGTATATCCTCTTGGTAACCGACCCTCTGAAATCTCCAACTGCGTTGGGGAATTTTTGTTTTAAAGGTTTGTACTGTTCTATTGAGATTTCAATGATGCTTATGTTTGTAGGGAGAGTTCTTGGTGTTGGTGGGGAGTAGTAGTTTTTTTCTGTGATGTCTGTGTGCTGCTTTATATATTATATGAGTTCTTTTTTGCCATGTTTATGGCTGTGTACTTTTTGGGGGAGGGGTGATTTTGTATGATTATGTATGTATGTATGTAGGAGCTCTTAAGAGTCAATGGCCATCCAAAATCACCGGGAGAGATGACCCCTTAGCCTTTGTCAAGGCAGAATTCTAGGAGAAGGAAAACTCTGATATAACACCTGCAACCCTGATGGTATCCAATGATGTTGACTTGTTCTTCTTTTTGGTAAATATCATCTTGGTTAAGAGAGTGGGACTGGCTTTGTGCAGTGCCTTTTCTCACTATAAAAGCTTCACGGCACAGGAAATGCTTTATATCTGGAGATCTCTCTGCACTTGTCATCACATGGCACCATGGGCCCAGCACTATGTGTCAATAATTGTCACAAGTGTAGCGTTTGTACCAGAGTTTTCAAGTCGCTGGCTGGACTAAAAATTCACACTCGTTCAGCGCATCGGTAGGGGTTCTCCTACATGGATATAAAGTAGTGGCCGTACTCGAAAATTAGTTGGCAATCACCTTGTATGTATGCATGTATGCATGTATGAATGTATGCATATATGTTCTTCTGGTTTTATAATTTCACAAATTTTTGTCAATAGAAAGAGAGAGTCGGTTATATATATATATATATATATATATATATATATATATATATATATATATATATATATATATATATATATATATATATCAATAATATTAATATATGGAAGCTATCTTTATAAAACCATATTTATTTTATTATATATATTTCAAGGGTACCAACATTTTGGTACGCACTCATCAGATAAAATATAAAAGTTGGTTTACAGATAGTGACATATTCAGACAAGAACTTAATGATGTGAGTATTCAAATAGAACTCACAACATTAAGTTCTTGTCTGAATATGTCACTATCTGTAAACCAACTTTTGTATTTTATCTGATGAGAGCGTACCAAAATTTGGTACCCTTGAAATATATATAATAAAATAAATATGGTTTTATAAAGATAGTTTCCATTTATTAATATTATTGATATATATATATATATATATATATATATATCGGGCCACTTATGGGACCTCAAGGACAACAACATCACCTATGATCTCACTTGGAGATTACTGTCCAGAGCCAATTCTTACACGGGAGGACGCCGTCCGTGCAATTTATGCTCGGAGGAAACTTTACAAATGCTGTTTTCGACGGACCAACTCCTAAACAAGAAAGATGAACTGGTCACTGCATGTAAACATAGATTGCGTAGGACTTACCTCGCCCTCAAACCCCATAATGACCCGGGGGGGTAGACTAGGGCTATAACACCCCACTTGCCGATTTTGCAATGGGTAACCCCTGCTTGCCAAGGAAGACGTAAGATCTTCTTTGTATTCTTTTATCGCTTCCTTTATTTCCTTCCCCCCTCTCTCCTTAGTCCTTCTACCCCAGCTCTTCTCCTTTGTCGGCGTCTTTTCTCGCCCACCCGAGGCTGCCCTTTGGCCCCACGTAGCCTTAGTACCCCCACCACCCCCTCCCCTAGTCTATGATAGATTTGGCGGACTCCGCCCTTTATAGCAGTTGGCTTAGACCCCGGATACTTGCCCCCTTTTTCCGACCGCTCCCACTATTCTCTGTGCCCTCTATATTTCTTAGTGGCACTTATGCCTTATTTTTTCGTTTCAGTATTTCTTGCTTCGCTTTTCTTCTGGGCGGGGTGGATTCTGAATTTATTTCTCCGTATTCTACCTTTATTTCGTACGAACTTTCATGTAGCTTGTTTTAGATCTTTTAGAGTTAGCATTAGTATATATTTTTCTCGGGACTCAGAATTATTATCTCGTACAAGTTCACTTTGCTGCACTGGGTCGTTGCTGGCCCGGGATGGAAACCTTTATTGTTTATTTCGTGGTAGTCTCTTTAGTATTTTGGCCCCTTTTGTTGACCCGTCACCGTATCATTTACGTACTTATACCTCTTAAAAGGGTCCTTGCCTATTCCGTCCCACCTAGTTCTTTTACTTATTTCGTTATTTCTTTATTTATTTATTTATTTATTTACTTCTTTCTTTCTTTATTTTATTCTAGCCTAACAATAGCCTGAGACCTAGGTCGTAGAATTTAATTTACTTTACTTTTTTCTTTACACTTATTTGCTTTTCTTCACTCTCAGTATTTTTTCTTTCCTATATATTTCTACCCCCCATTGTTCTACCTACCGTTCCGACTTCCTCCCCCTCCCCCTCCCCTGTATCTTCTTTGACCTCATGCCCAGCTGTAGCTGGCACTACCAACGCTTGATTGGGTCTACTCCACCCCCTCCCCTCTTTCTCCTACTGGCAGGTTTAGCCACCATCTCCCCTACTAATTTGCAACCACAGAATTACTACTGATTTTTGACAATCACTTTGACCATATATGGAATTACCCCCTGAGAAGATCGGCTATTTAAATACCAGGATAAATTTTCATTTAGTCCAGAATTAGCCGTCGAAACGGCTTGAGCTCAGCTGTCGGGGTCTTACTGGTTCCTATTACCCACTCTACTACCTCAAGTATTGAGTACTTTGGTGCGTTATGGTCCACCTGGTTCCTTACCACATTTCCTTCGTTATATATATATATATATATATATATATATATATGAAAAGGTTTGTCCTCATCACTGGCCATCCAACCGTCGTAGGCATTTCGTCGCATTAAAGGCCATATACCTCAGATTGGTGCGAGCAACGGCTAAAAAAAAGTCGTTGGGACACGTAAATAAAGGGGACGCTAGGGTAAACAAACAAAATGGTTTAAGCAGCAGAAAGAGAGGAAGAAGGAAACAAGTCCCAGATTTCTATGAATATAAATTCGGTGGAATCGTGAACGAGAGAATAAAGACCATCAAACCTGGTTGAAATGTGAGCAAGGAAGGAATTTCGCACAGGTCTAACGGGAGGAAGAAGGGGTCTGGTCTGCGAATTCGGTAAATATAAGTTCTATGAAGTCGCAGACGAGAGAGAAAAAAAAAAAAATTCATACCGGCTTGGCCAAGTGCCCGCGAGAAAAGGATTGTGGACAGGTCAAACGGGAAGAAAGGGGAGGAGGAGGGGTAGTGACAGAGAGTGAGTGAGTGAAAGGTGAGGAAGAGGCTAACAGAGAGAGACTGCTAGAAAGGGTAAAGACACAAAGAACGAAACAGACTGGTGGCAGCGGAGGAAAAAATATATGTGTAAATATGATAATAATGGAGCTGCGGCGCTGCAAATGGGTTACATATGAAAAAGTTTGTCCTCATCAGTGGCCATCCAACCGTCGTAGGCATTTCGTCGCATTAAAGGCCATATACCTCAGGTTGGTGCGAGCAACGGCTAAAAAAAAGTCGTTGGGACACGTAAATAAAGGGGACGCTAGGGTAAACAAACAAAATGGTTTAAGCAGCAGAAAGAGAGGAAGAAGGAAACAAGTCCCAGATTTCTATGAATATAAATTAGAGTAGTGACAGACTCACTTACTTTAATTTTCAGAGGAGTAGTTGACTTTGATAAGCATCAATAAATGCGAAACAGGGCCTTGTCAGCTTTATCTCCCCTGCTTGCTGAAAATTAAAGTAAGTGAGTCTGTCACTACTCTAAAACAATAGCATAAGGTTTTCGAAATGCTTTTAATTAAGCATACAGTGTATTGCAAAATACACTATATATATATTCATATATATATATATATATATATATATATATATATATATATATATATATATATATATATATAGATATAGATATAGATGAGATTCTACAGGACTAGAACTGTTTCATTCTTTAGAAATCATCAGGAATCCTGATGAGTCCTGTAGAATCTCATCTATATTAAAACTTTTATACTCTGCAATGTATTGAGTACCTTACTTACTGTGGTTACCTCCGATTCAACCCGGAATAACGTATATATATATATATGTATATATATATATATATATGTATATATATATATAAAATATAGGTATGGGCTGCATGACTTGGAATAGTGTATGTATCGGACCTCCGTCGGTTTTGACGACGAATATTCCAGTTGTTTGTTCAACAGAACAGTCTGCTTACGAAATTAACATGCAAGTAGCTAAGCATGCCACAGACACGTGCACTCTTAACGTAGAAATTCAGCGTGATGCAGTGTGTGACAAGGCTAAATCTTTGAATTACAGGCAAGTTCACCTTGTATTAAAGTGTAAGTTTCAGAACATTTCGTACCCTTAATGTAATTCTCAAGTTGATTCAGCGTGACGTGGTTTATAACAAGGCTAACTCTTTGAATTACACTTAAAACTCACTTTTTTCAGATGAGTAGACAGCGTGTCGGTGGGAATCGAATTCACGATCCTACGATCGATAACCGATCACCCTTAATACTAAGCCATGCGCCTTCGTAATATCGTATAAGGGTTTCACTCACTCCCTTACTTGTCTAGGGGTCGGAGCAATGGCAATGTGAGTGAGTGGGTGAGTACTGAATACATGAGTGAGAAAATTATGATAATGATGTCTTATATAGGCACAAGGCCAGCAATTTGGGGAGAGGGGAAAGTCGATTAAATCGACCCCAGTGCGAGACTGGTACTTTATTTGATCGACCCCATAATGATGAAAGGCAAAGTTAACCTCGGCGGGATTTGAAATCAGATCATAAAGGGCTGTAACTCTGTGCTGCAAAGCCTGGCATCCGACCCTCTACCGATACTGCCAATCCACCGCCCTTTTTGTAGGGGAATTAGTGATAGTGAGGATGAGAGAGAAGTGAATAAGTGAGTGAGGGTGGCAGTGTAAGTGGTACTGAGAGTGAAAGAGAAGTGGCAGTGTGAGTTGTAGTGAGAAAGTGAATGGATGAGTGGGGGTAATAGTGGGAGTGAGAAGTGAATAAAAGAGAGAGGGTGGGGGTGGGAGTGGGAGAGAAACGAATGAGAGAATGAGTGGGAGGAGACAGAGATGAAGGATGGATGGGTAGGTGGATGAAAGAATGCAGAGAGAGAGAGCGAAAGAGAGAGGGAGAGAGAGGAGGACAGAGAGAGACAGAGGGAGCGAAAGAGAGAGAGAAAAGCGGGTAAAAGATTAACATGATGAAAGTGTCAATCTGTTTGATTCCCTTGAAATGACTGTTGCCATGAGTGTGAGCAATCAATGACCTGTGCTGCCATTCTTCGGTCAAAGATTATCAACATTTATTGATTCACTGGCATTTCAAGTTATTGCAAACTTTTAAATAGATACACACATTGATTCTCTCTCTCTCTCTCTCTCTCTCATCACACCCACTTATATATATATATATATATATATATATATATATATATATATATATATGTGTGTGAGTGTGTGAGTGTGTGTGTGTGTGTGTGTGTGTGTGTGTGTGTGTGTGTGTGTGTGTGTGTGTGTGTGTGTGTGTGTGTGTGTGTGTGTGTGTGTGTGTGTGTGTGTGTGTGTGTGTGTGTGTGTGTGTGTGTGTGTGTGTGTGCATGTGCGTATATATATATATACAAATGGGAGTTTACTAAAATCGAAGTTTTGGCTATGGCCAAGCTAATGATATACAATTAGGTTTGTACAACAAAGCACACAATAAAGCTGTATCACCTTAGAGTAATAAACATACGTTAGCGTGACAAATTGAAAACTGCGGTAGGCGTGCCTAGCCACATAATACCAAAGCAACGAAAATACATTCAGGTTAGATAACAAACCTGGACCGTCTCGGAAAGTATTGTGCAATACCTCCGCTAGGTTTCTATGAATCCAAAATCAACAATCCTACTTGCGAAATATGCAAGTGTGTAGTATTCTATAGCCGAACCGTGGACTCGCGTTATCAACAGGTTTCCGTTCTGTGCCGGTGTGAAGTATAGCAGTAGGCTACTACTAATGGTAGCAGTCAATGTTTCACTTTCACGTGCATTTTCCCCAACAAGGGAAATAACCGCCGGGTTTTTGGCGGACAAATTCAAAGTGTGAACAAAAAAATTGATTCCATTCCGCAAACCGAATAAGAAGCTCTCGACTAGATGTTATTAAACAAACATAAATAATTAATCAATCAATAGAATTGTCTAATTTAATTAATTAATTAATTAATTAATTAATAATAACACAAATGGAAGTTTAGTAAAATCGAAGTTTTAGCTGTGGCAAAGCTAACGATATACAATTAGGCTTGTGCACCAAAGCACTCAATAAGGCTGTATCACCTTAGAATAATTAACATACGTTAGATAGCGTGATAAATTGGTACACGGATGTGTGTGTGTGTGTGTGTGTGTGTGTGTGTGTGTGTGTGTGTGTGTGTGTGTGTGTGTAAATGTGTGTGAGGGTGTGTGGCTGAGTGGTTAGAGAATTGGATTCACAATCTTGAGGTTGTGAGTTCGATTCCTGGACCGGGTGATGCGTTATGTCCTTGAGCAAGACACTTTATTTCACGTTGCTCCTTCTACCTGGAGTTGCGACCGATAGATAGTACTAGCAACTAGAAAGACCGACGAAAACATTGTTTCCTCGGTCCGATTTGACGAAAGTTGATCGATCCTATATATATATATATATATATATATATATATATATATATATATATATATATATATATATATATATATATATATATATATATATATATATACGTATCTATCTCACTATCCTATCTACGTATTTAGCCATAGTCACTCAGATATGCATGAGCGACTGCTGGTCTTCCACAAAAACACCTTTCCCGGACATGTGCCTCGGAACTCAGCTCTTGGCCTTCCCTGGCGGAGATGTTTGGATCTGTCAAGGGAAAAGGCGAGATACTGATACCTTAAAACTAGTCGCTCCATGTACATAGGACTCGTCAGCCTTGGATAGTAGTCTGTCAAGGAGAAGGATCACTCTTATTTTAAAACTGGGCTAGATGGGATCCTTTAGTCACAATTAGGTCAACCCATTAATGCACGGGAACTCAGAAATCCCCTCAGAAAGCCATGTAGAATTTTGTCAGTGTATGGGGTGTGGGTTTTGACTTAACCTTTTGTTTCTGGATTGAAAAGTCGTCGCTAGTGGGAGGGGCAGATTTACATGAGGAGTTGGGGTGATTTTGAGACAGTTATCATCTGAAAAGATGAATCAATCATCATCATATATTGCAGCGATGCCAAAGAGAGAAGCGTATTTAAGAAGAAAAGTAGATACAACCCCAGCCAAAAATTAAAAAAGTGAAAGTAGGCGTTGAAACATTACCGCCCTTCTCATTGAACGTCAAGACCAATATCAGTAGAACCCTCCTAGCATTAATAGATAAACACTATTCCCCTCGCCATATGTATAGAAAACTATTTAACAAACAACCTAAAAATTAGTTATAGCTCTACTCCCAGGTTTATAAACAAAGTCACAACTAAATCCCGACGACTTAATGTAGCCGGATGCTCATGCATGAAAAGAGTCACGTACCCTCTCGACGATGCCTGTAAAAGAGAGGCTATGATATATGTGGCAACAGTCAAATCAATTAACCCCGACTGTACCACCAACCTAAAGCGATACGTCGGGCTTACGACATGTTAATTCAAAGAGCGGTGTAATAATCGTAATGCGCTGTTCTGCTACGAGGATAAAAGAAACGCAACAAAACTCTTCAAGTTATGTCTAAAAATTAAAAGAAACTTCCATAGACTATAACATCAACTGGAGGATAGCGGAAAATAACAGACACTATATCAATGGAAACAGGAGATGCAGGTGTGCAACACAGAAATATAGCTCATTTTGAAGAACTCTCTAGAGCCAAATGCCTTTCTAAACACTAGAAGCGAAGCACTCAAAGCCTGCCAGCATAGGTTAAAATTCACCCGGTGTTTCTGGTCACGACAAGAACAGAGGATCACAACGAGCTAAAAAGACACACCTCCTATGCCCTTGGCTGCTGTAACAACACCTGCTGCATAACACTTCCAATGAGAGCCCATAGTCACTCAGAAAGATAGACTGAACACAATATTATATGTATCGGTAGAGGGTCAGACACCATGCTTTGCAGCATAGAGTCACGCCCCTTTACGGTCTGAATTCAAATCCAGCCAAGGTTAACTTTGCTTTTCATCCTTACGGGGTCGATAGAAAAAAGCACCAGTAATGCACAGAGATAATTGCTGGCCTTGTGCCAAAAGTAGACACAATTATATATTGGAAATTTTTATAGTATGATCTATACTGCCCTTAGACCTATGGCAATCCTTTCAATGCATCTGATACACTCACGTGTCAGTGTGTGTCTAAGTTCCCAATTTACTATATTTCAACCAGCAATTTCTCAATATGTTTACCGTTTGGTACTGGCATTTGTGTGTGCGTGAGTGTATGTGTGTGTATGTGTGCGTATATATATATATATATGTGTGTGTGCGTGTGTGTGTGTGTGTGTGTGTGTGTGTGTGTGTGTGTGTATGTGTGTGTGTGTGTGTGTGTGTGTGTGCGTGCGTGCGGCGTACGTACACTAATTCCACATTTCATTACGTTTACCAATAACTGTTGTCGTATGGAGTTTGTCTATCTGCAAATATCGACCAGTAATGTCAAATGCTATTATTATCAATAGCAAACGGCTATGTGGCATTATATTTATATATATAACTTCAACAAGCTCGTGAAATATTCCTTTCTATCTATCTTTGTCTCTCTCTCTCTCTCTTTCTATATATATATATATATATATATATATATATATATATATATATATATATATATATATATATATATATATATATATATATATATATGAAATATAAGAATCAAAGAACTGTTCAAAACATTATTGTGCTTACAGCTGTTTCCTCCAAACCGAGGTTTGGATTCTTCGGAGCAATTTATTAATGCATGGACAGTTATATGACCTCCTTTTCAGCCGAGAGACATACCAATACATATTCAAACATTGATACATATTCAAACATTGTGGGTCAACATTCATTACAGAATTTAGAGTGGCAGTACACACTTCGAGATTACATTTATATTAATAGGTACAATCAAAAATCAAAGATATAGGTTAAAGTACAACATGAAGATAAGTGGTTATATAGTGCAAATGTTATATGTGTGGCACGCATGTGCGTCTTGTTTATATAGTGTGGCAGAGAGATATGTGTGGTAGAGGCACTTAGGTAGGTAAATAAGATTGTTAGGTTGGTAGATCTGGTGGCAAAGTCTTTATATGATTGATGTAGTCTGTGTGTGGAGAAATATTATAAGCATTAAAGATAGTGCAAGCATTAAAAGTGTTATAAGTATTGGAGATGCACAGCGCAGGGATGTCAAGTAATTCATGTACTTCGGCATTTTCATGGTCAAGGGAGTGTATATTTCGATTATATGCCTTTCACATAATCCACGACAATCCAGTTAGAGATCGTAGTCTGGTGTTCTTTAGTTCGATACAGGAGGTTGTTACGTTTCGAGAAACGCCATTGAATACCGGAAGAGTGTGTGTGGCTAAGGGGAGTTAATGCATGCGGGGAGGTAACTCTGGGGTTTCCATATCTAGCCATTAAAATGTGTCCCAATATAGACCCTAAAATTCTATGGTGAGGTGCACCTTCCAAGAGAGACTTTTAAAGCATAAAGTGTACCAACTATAGAGTAGTTTAACTAAATTATGCTGAAGGTGATCATATTATTATTAAGGTGGATTAACCCATCATAAGGTGCTACAAATGGAAATTATAGATGATGAGCGAGGATTCTAAATTAATGATCTCTGTGGTTGTAGTCTGCTCATATGGCCAGGCGCGGTGATTGCAGGATTGCTTCAGGACCCAATGATCTCTGGTAAGATCTGGGTCATCACTTGCTACATTGGATGTCGAAAGATAATCGTCCCCAGGCAGGCCAAAGGTCAATCCGCAGTCCTCGCGACCCCTCTCTGACCGTCAGATCATCCATATACGTACAACCCGCACGGCAGTTGCATTGCATTCACTCACTGCGCTCCGCAGCCCGGTCCTACTGGTCAACAGCGCTACTCGATTAAATCATTTTACATCTGTCTAAGGAAGGTGTTTCCTCTGCCCAACACCATCCAACCGATCAATTCATGCTCAAATTACCCTTAGAGCGGTGTAGTGCCGTCCAAGTGGGTGGATGTTGTCACACCTGCCGTAGAGGTATAAATGGGTATTTTCCCTGCGAAGAGTTCCAGAGGGATGTCGTTGTTTGTGTTATAATGGATCAGCTAGTGTTGGGTATGTAGTATAGGGTGTGTCTCTGGTGTTTGATGCTAGATGTGGTGTTAGGTTCCAGTCCGACATTGCTATATATAGGGCTTAAAGTTTTGGAAGGAATGTCTGAGGCGGTGCTGGCAAGTTGCAAACACCTCAGATTTTTTGTTAAGTAGGTTACGGTTGGAGAAGATAATATTGTGTGTCTCTAGTATACAGAGGTTACAGAATTTATTAGGTGGTTTGTACGAGGTCGCGCTGCCTATCACTTCCCATTTGAGTGTGTATGGTTTATTTTTAGATTTTAGATAGTGTATGTAGCTAGAAAGTGAGGTGGAGTTGGCTAGGCTGTGCTTTTTGAACGAGTGGATGTGCGAGTTATATCTGATTTTGAAGCAGTTAGAAGTGGAGCCTACATAGGTTTCTGAAGAGTTATTAGTCGTGACTGTGCATGAGTATATGACATCCTTGGTTAGGCATTTTTTATCTAAAGGGCAGGTTCTATTAGCTCTACAGTTACAATTATTCTGTGCGTTAGTCCGCTGGTTATAATGCAATGCGGAAGTCTGTGTGGTGGATATAGGATTTTGGGTGTTCGGGTTGACAACCCTGGTGTTATTACTTATACTAGTGTTATTTCTATTGTTACTGCCGTTGCTATTGTTGCTTGCTACAGTGGTATTTAGAGGGTTTGCATCCTGTTGTGATTTTGTTTGTTGGAAGTAAGAACTAATTTTACTATTATTGCTGCTAGCTATGTGGTATGCTAAGTTAGGCGTCGTAGAGTAAGAGATTTTAATGGTGTTTTTGTTTAAGAGGTTGTGGTACTTGTGTCCTAGAGGGAAGTTTTTATCTAGTAGTGAGAAGAAAGCCCTAGGTATGTTGGTGGAGACATTTAGGTTGAAAGGAGGGTTGAAAAATGTATTATTTCTTCTTCTATTTTTGCTTTTAGTGTTTGGTGCGTTGCTTCCTCCTAAGGCCTCACAGTAGTTTCCATGGTAATGGTTACTTCCGGTGGCACCCTCCGCTTTGGTGCACTTGTGGTTGCTATTCCTATTATTAGATTTCCTCATGGACATGTTGTGCGAGATGATGTTGTAGCTATGTGTTTTCTTAGGTAGGAACTCAATTTCTATATTATGGCCGGAGCTAGCTAATGCTTGATTATAATATTGTGAGTTTTTGCTAAATATGTTTGCGTCATAGGACAGACTAGAGATTCTATTGGACACCCCCTTAGAGATAGAGTTTAATATTGATCTAGGGTGATTAGACTTGGTATCTACGTAAATAAGTTTCTCATTAGGCTTATGGAAAGGTGTATATATTTTTGAGTCTAGGTATAGTGTGGCGTCTAGGAAGTTAACATTTTTAGTGTTTTTGTCCATGGTGATACTAAGGTTAAAGTTTTTGAATGTCTTATGCAGTTGTTTTCTAGTTCTTTCTATATTAAATTTTTTATATTCTATGAGTAGAAGTGCATCATCGCGGTACAAACCACCGTTGAGGTAAGGGAGGTCTTTATGGATTTCATTGATTCTATTTCATTTATTCTATTTCCCCTATCCTATTAAATAAGGCACTTATCATGGCCATGGCCAATAGCGACCTGACTAGAGCCCAGGTTGATGTCATCCTTGCGGCCCGTAAAACCATAATCACCTTCGAGGACCAACTATGGACACGCAAGGATACGCACAACAACTTCGACATAACCATGGGATCTAGTGACTCGGCGCAGGTCACTGATTTGGTCGGCCTATACCTCCTCAATGAAATCCATAAAGACCTCCCTTACCTCAACGGTGGTTTGTACCGCGATGATGCACTTCTACTCATAGAATATAAAAAATTTAATATAGAAAGAACTAGAAAACAACTGCATAAGACATTCAAAAACTTTAACCTTAGTATCACCATGGACAAAAACACTAAAAATGTTAACTTCCTAGACGCCACACTATACCTAGACTCAAAAATATATACACCTTTCCATAAGCCTAATGAGAAACTTATTTACGTAGATACCAAGTCTAATCACCCTAGATCAATATTAAACTCTATCTCTAAGGGGGTGTCCAATAGAATCTCTAGTCTGTCCTATGACGCAAACATATTTAGCAAAAACTCACAATATTATAATCAAGCATTAGCTAGCTCCGGCCATAATATAGAAATTGAGTTCCTACCTAAGAAAACACATAGCTACAACATCATCTCGCACAACATGTCCATGAGGAAATCTAATAATAGGAATAGCAACCACAAGTGCACCAAAGCGGAGGGTGCCACCGGAAGTAACCATTACCATGGAAACTACTGTGAGGCCTTAGGAGGAAGCAACACACCAAACACTAAAAGCAAAAATAGAAGAAGAAATAATACATTTTTCAACCCTCCTTTCAACCTAAATGTCTCCACCAACATACCTAGGGCTTTCTTCTCACTACTAGATAAAAACTTCCCTCTAGGACACAAGTACCACAACCTCTTAAACAAAAACACCATTAAAATCTCTTACTCTACGACGCCTAACTTAGCATACCACATAGCTAGCAGCAATAATAGTAAAATTAGTTCTTACTTCCAACAAACAAAATCACAACGGGATGCAAACCCTCTAAATACCACTGTAGCAAGCAACAATAGCAACGGCAGTAACAATAGAAATAACACTAGTATAAGTAATAACACCAGGGTTGTCAACCCGAACACCCAAAATCCTATATCCACCACACAGACTTCCGCATTGCATTATAACCAGCGGACTAACGCACAGAATAATTGTAACTGTAGAGCTAATAGAACCTGCCCTTTAGATAAAAAATGCCTAACCAAGGATGTCATATACTCATGCACAGTCACGACTAATAACTCTTCAGAAACCTATGTAGGCTCCACTTCTAACTGCTTCAAAATCAGATATAACTCGCACATCCACTCGTTCAAAAAGCACAGCCTAGCCAACTCCACCTCACTTTCTAGCTACATACACTATCTAAAATCTAAAAATAAACCATACACACTCAAATGGGAAGTGATAGGCAGCGCGACCTCGTACAAACCACCTAATAAATTCTGTAACCTCTGTATACTAGAGACACACAATATTATCTTCTCCAACCGTAACCTACTTAACAAAAAATCTGAGGTGTTTGCAACTTGCCAGCACCGCCTCAGACATTCCTTCCAAAACTTTAAGCCCTATATATAGCAATGTCGGACTGGAACCTAACACCACATCTAGCATCAAACACCAGAGACACACCCTATACTACATACCCAACACTAGCTGATCCATTATAACACAAACAACGACATCCCTCTGGAACCCTTCGCAGGGAAAATACCCATTTATACCTCTACGGCAGGTGTGACAACATCCACCCACTTGGACGGCACTACACCGCTCTAAGGGTAATTTGAGCATGAATTGATCGGTTGGATGGTGTTGGGCAGAGGAAACACCTTCCTTAGACAGATGTAAAATGATTTAATCGAGTAGCGCTGTTGACCAGTAGGACCGGGCTGCGGAGCGCAGTGAGTGAATGCAATGCAACTGCCGTGCGGGTTGTACGTATATGGATGATCTGACGGTCAGAGAGGGGTCGCGAGGACTGCGGATTGACCTTTGGCCTGCCTGGGGACGATTATCTTTCGACATCCAATGTAGCAAGTGATGACCCAGATCTTACCAGAGATCATTGGGTCCTGAAGCAATCCTGCAATCACCGCGCCTGGCCATATGAGCAGACTACAACCACAGAGATCATTAATTTAGAATCCTCGCTCATCATCTATAATTTCCATTTGTAGCACCTTATGATGGGTTAATCCACCTTAATAATAATATGATCACCTTCAGCATAATTTAGTTAAACTACTCTATAGTTAGTACACTTTATGCTTTAAAAGTCTCTCTTGGAAGGTGCACCTCACCATAGAATTTTAGGGTCTATATTGGGACACATTTTAATGGCTAGATATGGAAACCCCAGAGTTACCTCCCCGCATGCATTAACTCCCCTTAGCCACACACACTCTTCCGGTATTCAATGGCGTTTCTCGAAACGTAACAACCTCCTGTATCGAACTAAAGAACACCAGACTACGATCTCTAACTGGATTGTCGTGGATTATGTGAAAGGCATATAATCGAAATATACACTCCCTTGACCATGAAAATGCCGAAGTACATGAATTACTTGACATCCCTGCGCTGTGCATCTCCAATACTTATAACACTTTTAATGCTTGCACTATCTTTAATGCTTATAATATTTCTCCACACACAGACTACATCAATCATATAAAGACTTTGCCACCAGATCTACCAACCTAACACTCTTATTTACCTACCTAAGTGCCTCTACCACACATATCTCTCTGCCACACTATATAAACAAGACGCACATGCGTGCCACACATATAACATTTGCACTATATAACCACTTATCTTCATGTTGTACTTTAACCTATATCTTTGATTTTTGATTGTACCTATTAATATAAATGTAATCTCGAAGTGTGTACTGCCACTCTAAATTCTGTAATGAATGTTGACCCACAATGTTTGAATATGTATCAATGTTTGAATATGTATTGGTATGTCTCTCGGCTGAAAAGGAGGTCATATAACTGTCCATGCATCAATAAATTGCTCCGAAGAATCCAAACCTCGGTTTGGAGGAAACAGCTGTAAGCACAATAATGTTTTGAACAGTTCTTTGATTCTTATATTTCATATAACTGCTCTGTAAATCATCTGATGTTTTTACATTGAGCTACTTAACTTACTGGTAATAAGGTAGTAATACATTACTGCCTACCACTATTTAGGGTGTGTGTAAAATACTTACAACTGCTTAAGGTTTTGTGTTTACATAACCATAAATAGTATAACTAATACTATATATATATATATATATCTTTCTCTCTCTTTCTCTCTCTCTCTCTATATATATATATATATATTTATATATATATATATATATATATATTTCTCTCTCTTTCTCCCTCTTTTTTTCTCTCTCTCTCTCTCTCTTTTCTCTCTCTCTCATTTTTTCTCTCTGACTATCTGATCGTTACAATATATCTCTCCCTTTCTCTTCTTTCTCTTTTCCTCTTTGATGATTTGTTCACAACAGTAAAACATTCCTTTCTCTCTCTCTCTCTCTCTCTCTCTCTCTCACACACACACACTCTCTCTCTCTCACACTCACACACATACACTTTCTTCCTCTTTCTCTCTCTCTCTCACACACACACACACACACTTTCTCTCTCTCTCCAGTAAAACCAATCAAAATGAAGTGTTGGGATTAATGTGATATTAAATTGTAATGATTGCTCATTAAAATATATTAACAG
>OZ024747.1:29140857-29150857 GCA_964016885.1 Eledone cirrhosa | reverse complement strand
TTTTCAACTGCATCTGACTCTTATTTATCACATCTATATGTATTAGTATAATTTTATCAATATAAATATACCCATCAATTAAATTAATTTTATATCCTTTTCATAGATGTATTTTTTTCACTAACATCCTTATCTTAAAACTCTGGTCACCTTAGATATTTGTATTGGAATTACTATTTTATAACAGCAACTGCTTGTATACCTTCTACCTGACCTAATTTCACCCCTAAAATAAGTTTCAATTACTACTATTTTACCATTTGGCCAATTATTAACTTTCTATTGGTTAATTCTAAACCTCCTACCAAACAGACAGAATATATTTGATCTTTGTTGGTTTTATTCAATGAACAAATAAAATTATTTCTGAGGTCAACATATGACCTACTTCTTCCCTAAAGTAATCCTTCATTCATAATACTCTTTTCCATCCAAAACTGAAATCCACTTCCCCTACCCATAATTTAAGGTTCTCCTAATTCTATATCACTATCTTGACCCTCACTATCTCCTGATTGGTCAATTCAAAACCTGTTCCCAAACAGACCTATTGTATTGAATCTTTGTTCTTATCAATAAACAAGTATCATTATTTCTGAAGACAGCATATATATGTGAAGGTATGTATATTCCCTCTGATAGTTTGTATAAATATTGTACATAGATCTATAGAATATACATACCAACTCTAACACATATATATCCTAGAAACGATCGTAAAATAATGAAATTTTTTTTAATATAAGGAACTGTTTCTTTGTTTATTCATTATTTTTTTAATAATTTATCTTGACTCTGTTTTCCGTTTATTTTTCACCGAAAGTAGTTTTTGAATGCATCTTCTCTTTTCATGATATCCGGATTACATTGAGTTCTTTCTACGGATTGGACACTACCGTAAACTTTTGGTAGATTTATCTATATATACACATATATATATATAATGTAGAAATCTCAAACTCAGAAAATAACTGTAAACAGTCGATTGTTATGAAAGGGTTTATTTATATAATACATAAACAAACGGAAACAGCGCCCTGTGGATGAGTTTTCTGCAAGTATATATAAACCTAATCCCTCAGTTGTGATATGGAGGCATATTTAATGCAACATTATCGATTATATCTCTGATATTGACTTTTATTATCCAGTTATTGCTTGTTGTTTGCGAGTCTATTCTGACAGTTAAAATGGCTTAATCAATTGTGGAGATGTTATTGTGCGTGATCAGGGTTGAAAATATATGAAATCGATAAATTGATAATGATCTCGATAGACTGCGTAAAATATACAAAAATATCAACCAAAATGAAAGCAAATATATCTTGTCTCCGTTTTTTTTTTTTTATATAAAAAAATGTTTATGTCATTTACGAGAAAATAGCAATGAAGTCAAACCAATGAAAGGAAGTCAAACCAATGCAATGAAGTTAAACCTGATTTTGAAGATAATCTTCTACCGGGCTGGGACAAAATGCTCTGAGTTCAAAGCTCGCCGAGATCAACTTTGCCTTTCATACTCTCGAAGTCAACTTTGCCTTTCATTCCCTTGAGGTCAACTTTGCTTCCATACTTTCCAGGGAGGTAATTAGTGGAAATGTTAGAGCATCGGGCGATATACCTTGATGTTTCGGCTCTTTGAGTTTCGAGTTTAAACCCAGTATGACCTCTTAGAGGATAGACTTAATCTATCCTATGGTCAAAGGAGTTCCAGCCGTAACTATCCAGTCTTCTTTTTGTTTTACAGATAGTGTATCGAAGACTGCATTTCCAATGAGGCCTTCGTTTTTTAAAACAGTTAATCCGATTTGAAGAAGATTTGATTGAAACTTCTAGCAGATCTTAGATCGCATTAATTCGGCTTTACTGAATGCTTGGTAACTCATCATTCGTGTGATTTTGCGAGTAATTTTAGAGTACTCGATGAATCTTGCCTTTTTTTCAGTTTATTGTTTGTTAATTTGACTCAGTGTAACCGAATGGTTAAGGAGTTCACTTTGTTATCATTAGGTCCTAGGTTCGGTTCCACTGCGTAACATCTTGGACAAGTGTTATTTACCATAGCCTCGGGTCGACCCAATGACCTATTGATTGATTGATTGATTGCGTTTTACCTTATACACACGGTAAGATATTTGCTCTAATAAACAATTAATCCAATTTAATTCATTTTATTAAAGGTAAAATAGAAATGGATTTATTTGAAACGGTTTGAGTAAAATGATGAATGTCATTATTTTAGTGTCTTGTCTGTAAGTATGTTATTATCTATAAAAGTGCAGATATGTCGTGTGGTTTAGAAGTTCGCTTTACATTCAAGTAGTTCTGGGTTCAAGCCCATTGTACTGTACTTTAGCCAAATGTCTTTTAACATAGTCACGGGTATACACCCGGCATTTTGAAGGAGATTGAGTCGGTGAAACTGTGATGGAGCCCATTGGATTGTTTATAATGGTTCTTGGGTGGTAAAAGTGTGGATTTATAGTTAAAAAGTTCACTTTACAATCATGAGAGCTCTGGGTCGATCTCACCGCGTGGCATCTTGAGTAAGTGTATTTACCATAGACTTGAATAGACCCACCTAGTGGGTAAAATTGGGTAGACGAAAACTATGAGAAAACCTGTCGGATGGATTGTACTTCTAATTCAAAAGGTCAGCTTTGTTACTTATTGGGTCACGTTGATTGACTTAAGAATTACATTAAGAGTAGACCAGCTTTTCCCAACGTGGGCGCTGTTGTGTTGAAAGGAGGCGCTGGGAGTTTTTATTTCATTTGAGGGGGCGGTCAATATGCTCAGGTATGCGGTGGGCATTTATCCATTTTTTTTCTTTCAAATTTTCAAAAATTTTAAAAACACTTTTTCCACTTTGAACTTAAATTGACCCTGGTGATTAAAGGCCCGACCACACACATTTGCTTTATGTTTTGTACCCATTTGAACTGCGGCCATACACCAGATAATGTGCTAAGTTTTGTGAATTCAGTATCTTATTTGATATTTAATTTGACGGGGGGGATGGGGGCTTGACAAAAAAGTTTGCGCCCAAAGGGAGGCGCTGTCTGAAAAACAGGTTGGGAAACCCAGGAGTAGACGTATATGAAATATTCTACCATATTCTACCACATTGACTGAACAAATGAATGCTCATCGTCGAAACCGACAAATAATCCATCACCAAAATCATCCTTCCTGTTTTGTTTTGTTTTAAAATGTTAGGAAGTGATTTTATGGAAATTTAGCTGTTTTTTCTAGTAACTCCAACAACCTCATAATTATTCAATTTGACAACCGTCCATTTTGGCTTGAGACACATTGATCCAAACACCATTTTCATTTTATCATGTGTAATTGAACCGTTTCTCACAGACCTCAATCACATCTTCTCTCCAAAGAAAAAAAATTGCTTTTTATTATTTCCAAACATTCGCTTTACCTCATTATTTTATTTCTTATTTCATTTTATGTTTTTCATATTTATTTTATCTTTCGCTTCGGTGCATTACTTGTCAAATTCGCTTTAAACTGAAAACGGCTACATATGTGTGTGTGTGTGTGTGTGTGTGTGTGTGTGTGTGTGTGTGTGTGTGTGTGTGTGTGTGTGTGTGTGTGTGTGTGTGTGTGTGTGTGTGTGTGTGTGTGTGTGTGTGTGTGTGTGTGTGTTTACGTATGCAGTGTGAGTGTAAATGTACTATGGTTGGACGTCTAAGTATTAATAAAGTTCCATTCCATTTCATAAGCTATTTAATAGTATGATTTCAGTAAATAAGTTTAACACCAAAGTAATTTAGAGTAGAATCATGACAGAATAGAATATATTCATTCCAATTGACACTGCAAACTATATTATCATCGGATAGGAGCTATTTTCTTTTGAGTTTTTTTTTACTTTGTCTTGGCAATAGATTGGCAGTGACATTAGATCAAGGCCTAGCAGCATTTAGTTCTGGGTCTTCTCGTTCTCAGTTTAAATCCCACCGAGATCAACTTAACTTTTCATCTTTCTGGGATCGATAAAATATTGTACGAGTGAATTACTAGGCCGATATAATCGATTTCCCTTCTCCTCAAATTGTTATCCTGCCTAAATTAGAAACCAATATATTTTGCTTCGTCTTTGTGTATGTGGTGTGTGGGTGTATAGATGCCAATGTATGTGTAGCGGTTGTCTCCCTTGTTTTGATTAGGATCTAGACGGGAAGTGGAGCCCTTTCTGCAACTTCCGGTCAGAGCCCTATAAAACTAACAACTTTAACCACTCTTTCTCTCATTGCCCTTCCGGCGCCCTGGCTTTAGCCAGGCGTCCTCTGCCAGCCGCGTTTGCCTGGCAATCAAAACGGTAACTACTAACTTTGCTTCATTCTAACATCATCCTCATCTTTGACATGTCAACTATACTATCTACCATTGTTAAATAAATATTATACACACAAACAATGTATTCCTTGTTACATTCATACAACCCAGTACTCTCGCTATATTGGTAACCCTGACGTGATACGAACACGCAGCCGTTCATCGCTATAAGTGGTCACCCCCCCAAAAAAGAAAAAAATAGCACATCTGGTTTTGTGAGTAACATTACGAATACACAGCAAATTTAGCGACAAACTATGAAAATACTCAAGGACACGCACACACGCACATGTGGAATTCGCACAGACAGACTTTTTCTCTCACGCATCAACTAACTGTCGCATTTCACCAATATATATATATGTTTCTCGTTTCTTACAACGAACACTTTCAAAACAAAAAAAAAAAAACATTTCACGATATATATATATGTTTCTCGTGTCTTACAACGAACTCTTTCAAAACAACAACAAAAAAAAAAAAAAAAAGAAATTTGATATTCTTCAAAAAACATTTCAACAGGAACATTTATTTTCGATGAACCATTGCATTTTTGTTCATCGTTTTCTTCATCGTTCAAGTTTTTTGTTTTTTTCCAAAGTTCACACCAATAATTATGCTGAGTGAAGCCTTTCTTTTTCATCGTTGTCGCTTTCAAAATTGCACTATCATTTTCTCGCGCGTTAGAAATATTATTTTTTTCAACCTTGTATTGGCACGTGTAGGCAGCACAAATTCTCGATTCACAGAGATGTCTCTACTCACAGACATAGCCGCACGCCAGAGATAACATTTCTCGCCAAGGATTCTTCAGCCTTAAGCTATATTCTTCTATTTGCCGGTTTATAAATTTACAATGTAAATTTACCGTTGATAATCGCGCATTTATTAAGAATGCTTATTTCTCTGGTCGCTGGCCTCTTGACCCTTCCAGGTCAACGCATTCTCAACATCGACCATCAACTTCGGCTGCTATTTCTAGCACTTTGCGCAACTCATTTTTTCTAAAAAAATTTTTTTACTGTGAATTTAAACACCGAATACGCTCACTCAGCGAGACAACAGCAGCAGCAACAGCAATACATCAACACAGCTTCACCAAAGCCAGAGAATTCATTTTTGCAGCATTCTTCCTGTGAGAAAATCCATTCGGAGGTTGGAAATTTCACGATATACCACAGAACAGAAACCACCTGCATTCATTCTCTGGAACACACTTTCTTTCCTGCTGTCATGTGATTGCACACCTGTGAACTATATTTTGAACTTTGAGCTCTTCTATTACTTTTACTTTATTACATTGTATCTTTGGGTGATGGATAGATGGATGTCCAGTCGTTCTCTGGCCAAGAGCGGTTGGCTACCTTGATATCTATCATTGATTTTTCCAAACATTCTTTTGTCGTAATTTTCATGCCTGTTACAACATTCTCGCCAACTTGCTACATATTTTCATTTCGATTTTTATACACTAAAATTCTGGCGGGAGGTTATGTAGCGGTTGTCTCCCTTGTTTTGATTAGGATCTAGACGGGAAGTGGAGCCCTTTCTGCAACTTCCGGTCAGAGCCCTATAAAACTAACAACTTTAACCACTCTTTCTCTCATTGCCCTTCCGGCGCCCTGGCTTTAGCCAGGCGTCCTCTGCCAGCCGCGTTTGCCTGGCAATCAAAACGGTAACTACTAACTTTGCTTCATTCTAACATCATCCTCATCTTTGACATGTCAACTATACTATCTACCATTGTTAAATAAATATTATACACACAAACAATGTATTCCTTGTTACATTCATACAACCCAGTACTCTCGCTATATATGTATCTGACTGTGTGTGTGTCTATGTTCTGTTGTGTGTGCCCCTGTGTGTGTGCGTCTAGGTGTATGTCTGTGTGTGTCTGTGTGTGTGCGTGTATGCGTGCATATATGCGTTGGATTGTAAGCAGCCGGCTGTGCAAATATACTTTCTTTATTTTGAATAAATATATTTTCTTTTGTTTATTCGTATGTGGTATGTTTGACTCAAGAGTGTGAGGTCGTGAAATTCGATTCCTAACTCCGCGTTGTGTCTTTGAGCAAAACATTCTATTTTACGTTTCTAAAGCTGAAAAAATGAGTTGTACCTGTTATTCAAAGGGTAAATCTTGTCACACATTGTATTGCGTGAATCTTCCTGAGAGATACATTACGGGTACACATGTCTGTGGAATTCTTAGCCAATTGGGCGTTAATTTCACGAGTGGGTTGTTCCCTTGTTTAAACAACTGGAACATTCTCCAACGTAACCGACGGAGGTCCTTACGTTGTACATTGTACATTGTCTGTCTGTGTCTGTCTGTGTATCTGGGTGGGTGTCTGGTTGTGTGTCTAGTTGTGTGTCTGGTTGTGTGAGTCTCTCTCTCTCTCTCTCTCTCTCTCTCTCTCTCTCTCTCTCTCTCTCTCTCTCTCTCTCTCTCTCTCTCTCTCTCTCTCTCTCTCTCTCTCTCTCTCTCTCTCTCTCTCTCTCTCTCTCTCTCTCTCTCTCTCTCTCTCTCCCCTCTCTCTCTCTCTCTCTCTCTGTTTGTGTCTGTGTGTGTCAGTGAATGACTGCCTGTATGACTATGCGTCTCTATGTCTCTATGTCTGTGTACGTGAGTATGTGTTTCAGTCTGTGCGTGTGTGTATCTCTGTGCCTTTGTAAGTATGTGTCTGTGAGTCTGTGTGTATGCTTGTATGTGTATGTGTCTGGTTGTGTGGCTGTTTATATGTGTGTGTGTGTGTGTGTACTTGTTTATATGTGTTTGTGTGTATGTGTGTGTGTGCCTGTTTATATGTGTTTGTGTGTATGTGTGTGTGTCACAATTCTTCGTTGCATATTCCCATTTAACATCTATGTCTTTCGTTTTGAACAAAGCTAAGATTTTCTATTTAATCAGCTTATCTTTGAATTTCTCTGGCTGTATGTGTTCATGTGTGAGTGGTGCATGTCTGGGAGAGTGGCAATCTTTCTGTGTATCTATGTGTGTGTGACTGTCTTTCTGTGTATCTGTGTTTGTGTATGTTTGTGTGTGTCTGAGTTTCTGGCTATGTGTCCCTCTCTCTCTCTCTCTCTCTCTCTATATATATATATATATATATATATATATATATATATATATATATATATATATATATATATATATATATCTGTGTCTCTGGCTGTGTATGTGTGTGCGTGTGCCAACTTCATTTCTATATCGTTAAATCTTGGCTTCTTTCATATCATTGTTTTAATTAAGAAATAGATTTTTATAGTATTCATATAAATTACATCTGATATAAAAGTTTAGTTTCAGTGCATAGTGTGGGCTCCTTTTTTTTTCACTAGCACGCTGCAGGGTTTAACACCAAAACCCGGTGAGCCAACAGCGAATGAAGCTTCTACGCAGTCCTTCGACCTATTAGAAATAGCAACCAAATCTCCCTTATATCACACTTTGCAGTCTTCAAAATGAAGATCACGGATAAATCTAGCAGTCTAGATGTTTGACTGGTAAAACTGTGAAAGTGTCGAACTGTAATTCAGATGATCGAACAACCGAAAGCTCATTGTCGAAACCGACGGAGGATCCGTCACAGTTTCTCCGATGGATTTTTTAACCCTTTCGTTACCATATTACTAATGAAAGACAGACTATGATTTTCTAATAATTTTGAAAATAATCAATAATTTAGGTGGATTTGGTAATGTAAGTAATTTTCTCATTATTAAGCTGCTGTTTGGAACATAACTTAAAAAAGGTCCTTACATAAAATACTTTAAAATAAGCAGTTTTGTATCATAGAACCATGGGCAGTTTCAAGGGATTTGGTATCAAAAAAAGTTTAAAATTTCCAAATGACATTTTATTCGGTGGATTTGTTTTGCAGTAATCATTGGATTTTTGAAGCCAATGTCCTTGCGTTCCTCAAAGAAGCTTGTGTCCTGTTCTAATGAAGGAGAAATTGCATGATTGAGCCTTAGATCAATACCCCTTTAGATCAATAAACCTTTTTAATCAGTTCGTTGCTTCTGTCATCATCTTTGTCGGAACAAATTTACTGAATCTTGATTGTCGAGATTAACCACACCTCTGTCAACAATCTACTGATATGAAAATATAAAAAAAACAGCTGGTTTAATTCAATACCGTTGTCAACTGCAGTTCATTCACGGATGTCTTTATCCTCAATCATCGATATCTCTTTATCTTCGAGACTATATGATGAATTCTCTGTGGCCATTGTTTACACTGTCTATTATTTTTTCTTTGTATTCTGATTATCATTAAAATCCTCGCTATCTTCATCAGTAGAAATAATTAAATCGTCAAACATGAAAGTACATCAAAACGTTCACAATACCCTCAGTGCTGCAACGGTTGTGGCAAAGAGCGGATTCTTAATTATAAAGAATTGTTTGAAAATAATTATTTTTATAGCTACATTTGATATTCTGAAAAATACTTTAGTCTATGAAAGAAAAGACGTTGGTTCGTAAATAACACGAACACATATACCCACAGTCTGAAACCAACATTCATGAGAAAGAGTCCTAGTTTTAACACATCTAATGTAAGACACATTTAACATATTTGAAACATAAAACGTTATTTAATCAGTGATGGATACAGTGGTGTCCATGATACATTTCAAGCCTCCCGAAACTACTTGAATGGAAAGATGGAGGAATGAAAGTATACTTAAACCAGAGACCTGGCTCGACTGTTTGCAATGGAGAGAACTCCGTTAAAGGCAGTACTTCTTACTCAGAACGCTGACCCACTGGAAATACCTTCCTATTTATGTATTTCCAAGTTGTACATAAAAAGCCTTTGAGGTGCAGGTTTTTTTTTTATATTACTTCTTTAAATATAAGATATCTTGTTAGTGAAAATTCAAAATGGAATAAAAGAATTGGCTCAGAGATGTCAGAAATTGTGGAAATTCAAGGTGAAATTAGAATCTACTCACAGATGGTGCTTCTACATATTCTAACCTAATGGTCACATCTTTCCTGTGGGAGGAAAGAACAAAAAGAGCAACAATTTATACTGAAATACTGCTGACCGACGAATTGCTGATCTTTTCAAAATATCATCATTTCAACTCATAGGACTCAACAAGCCAACTCAGCCGTAATATTTTGACTGCATAATATAGTCTAATAATGGGGTATATAAACCCATTGAACGGAAAAAGATGGGTATCAGCACACATGTGAATCGAACCCACGCCTCCTTTGTTGCCATTTCGCCAATGAACCCAGCCAGCTTTCTCCATTATTTTTAGAAGCTTTAAACTTATAGCGATATGTATAAGAGAGTCGGCTGAAAAGTTCATAGAGTGACGATGAAAGATTGATGCTAGAGCTGTGAAATTTTGCATGCATTAATTTCAACTCTTCTTATTAATAACTGCATTGTTTCTTTCTAGAGACTATGTTGAAAAATAAACCTCATCTGGTCATTCCATGAGAGTAGCTTGGTCATCTCATAAACTTTTCAGCCAACCCTCTATATATACAGGGTGCGGACAGTATTTGAGGACATGTATTTAGAAAATAACAATGAAAATAACTATGCTTACTAATGAAATGAAAAGGCATGCTGTGATTGTGGCTTTGAAGGCTAAGCATGGGGATTTAG
>OZ024747.1:29125857-29135857 GCA_964016885.1 Eledone cirrhosa | reverse complement strand
TAATACAGGAAAGACATGATTCTCTTCCAACCCTAACCCTAACCCTAACCCTATCCCTGACCGTGACCCTGACCCTAACCCAAATCCTAACCCAGATCCTAATCCTAATCCTAATCCTAACCCAAACCCTAACCCTAACCCTAACCCTAACCCTAACCCTAACCCTAAACCAAAGCCTAACCCTAACCCTAGCCCTAACCCTAACTCTAACCCTAACCCTAACCCTAAACCAAAGCCTAACCCTAATCCTAACCCTAACCCTAACCCTAACCCTAAATCTAACCCAAAACCTAACCCTAACACTAACCCTAACCCTAACCCTAACCCTTACTCTAACCCTAGCCCTAACCCTGACCCAAACCCTAACCCAAACCCTAACCCTAACACTAACACTAAACCAAAACCTAACCCTAACACAAACCCTAACCCTAACCCTAACCCTAAACTAACCCTAACCCTAACCGTAACCCTAACGCTAACCCAAACCGAAATCCTAACCCTAACCTTAACACTAACCCGAACTCTAACCCTAACCCAAACCCAATCCCTAACCCTAACCTTAACCTAAACCCAAACTCTAACCCTGACCCTAACCCTAACCCTAACCCTAACCCTAACACTAACACTAACCCTGACGCTAACAATAACCCTAAACGAAACACTAACCCTAAACTTAACCCTAACCCTAAATCTAACCCTAAACCTAAACCTAAATCTAAACCTAAACCTAAACCTAACCCTAACCCTAACCCTAGCCCTAAACCTAACTCTAGCCCTAACCCTAACTCTAACCCAAACACTAACCCAAACCCTAACCCTGACCCTAACCCTAGCACCAAACCAAACCCTAACCCAAACCCTAACCCTAACCCTAACGCTAACCCAAACCCTAACCCTAACCTTAACCCTAACCCTAAGCCAAACACTAACCCAAACACTAACCCTAACCCTAACCCTACCCTAACCGAAACCATAAGCCGAACCCTAACCTTAACCCAAACCCAAACCCTAACTCTAACCATAACCCAAAACCTAATCCAAAACCTAACCCAAAACCTAACCCTAAACCTAACCCTAACTCCAACTCTAACCCTAACCCAAACCCTAACCCTAACATTAACCCAAACCCTAACCCTCGGCCTAACCCC
Source organism: Eledone cirrhosa (assembly GCA_964016885.1). Taxonomy (NCBI): domain Eukaryota; kingdom Metazoa; phylum Mollusca; class Cephalopoda; order Octopoda; family Eledonidae; genus Eledone; species Eledone cirrhosa. Next base: position 29,134,709 of record OZ024747.1, on the reverse strand, counting down.
AACACCAACCCAAACCCAAACCCAAACCGTAATCTTAATCCTAACCCTAACTCTAACCCCAACCCTAACCCTAACCTAACCCTAACCCTAACCCTAATCCTAACCCCAACCCTAACCCTAACCCTAACCCTAACCCTAACCCTAAACCAAAGCCTAACCCTAACCCTAGCCCTAACCCTAACTCTAACCCTAACCCTAACCCTAAACCAAAGCCTAACCCTAATCCTAACCCTAACCCTAACCCTAACCCTAAATCTAACCCAAAACCTAACCCTAACACTAACCCTAACCCTAACCCTAACCCTTACTCTAACCCTAGCCCTAACCCTGACCCAAACCCTAACCCAAACCCTAACCCTAACACTAACACTAAACCAAAACCTAACCCTAACACAAACCCTAACCCTAACACAAACCCTAAACTAACCCTAACCCTAACCGTAACCCTAACGCTAACCCAAACCGAAACCCTAACCCTAACCTTAACACTAACCCGAACTCTAACCCTAACCCAAACCCAATCCCTAACCCTAACCTTAACCTAAACCCAAACTCTAACCCTGACCCTAACCCTAACCCTAACCCTAACCCTAACCCTAACACTAACACTAACCCTAACGCTAACAATAACCCTAAACGAAACCCTAACCCTAAACTTAACCCTAACCCTAAATCTAACCCTAAACCTAAACCTAAATCTAAACCTAAACCTAAACCTAACCCTAACCCTAACCCTAGCCCTAAACCTAACTCTAACCCTAACCCTAACTCTAACCCAAACACTAACCCAAACCCTAACCCTGACCCTAACCCTAGCACCAAACCAAACCCTAACCCAAACCCTAACCCTAACCCTAACGCTAACCCAAACCCTAACCCTAACCTTAACCCTAACCCTAAGCCAAACACTAACCCAAACACTAACCCTAACCCTAACCCTACCCTAACCGAAACCCTAAGCCGAACCCTAACCTTAACCCAAACCCAAACCCTAACTCTAACCATAACCCAAAACCTAATCCAAAACCTAACCCAAAACCTAACCCTAAACCTAACCCTAACTCCAACTCTAACCCTAACCCAAACCCTAACCCTAAGCCTAACCCCAACCCCAACCCAAACCCAAACCCAAACCGTAATCTTAATCCTAACCCTAACTCTAACCCCAACCCTAACCCTAACCTAACCCTAACCCTAACCCTAATCCTAACCCCAACCCTAACCCTAACCCTAACCCTAACCCCAACCCTAACCCTAACCCTAACCCTATATCTAACCCTAAACCTAACCCTAAACCTACCCTAACCCTAACCCTAACCCTAACCCTAACCCTAACTCTAACCCTAACCCTAACTCTAACCCAAACACTAATCCAAACCCTAACCCTGACCCTAAATCTAACACTAAACCAAATCCTAACCCTAACCGAAACCCTAACGCTAACCCTAACGCTAACCCAAACCCTAACCCTAACCCTAACCCCAACCCTAACCGTAATCTTAATCCTAACCCTAACCCTAACCCTAACCCAAACCTCAACACCAACCCTAACCCTAACCCCAACCCCAACCCCAACCATAACCCCAACCCTAACCCTGACCCTGACCCTAACCCTAACCTCAACCCCAACCCCAACCACAACCCAACCATAACCGCAACCCTAACCCCAACCCCAACCCTAACCCTGACCCTGACCTTGACCCTGACCCGAACCCTAACCCTAACCCTGACCCTGACCCTGACCCTAACTTTAACCCTAACTCTAACCCTAACTCTAACCCTAACTCTAACCCTAACCTAAACCCTAACCCTACACCTAACCCTAACCCTAACCCTAACTCTAACCCTATCCCTAACCCTAACCCTAACCCTAACCCTAATCCTAACCCCAACCCTAACCCCAACCCTAACTGTTGTATGGACTGGGAATCGAACTCACAACCTCATTGTTGTATGGACTGTTAAATTTTTATTCAATTTACACGTGCTCACACATTTGCATATGAATCACGTGACCTGGGCAGTCAGTCAGCGTTGGTATTAAAAACTCGGTCACAGACTGCTACTTACTTTATGTTATTCTGCTACTGCGAGGAGGGGTATTTTGATTGTTTCGCAAATTACACAAATTATTTGATATAACTCGTTGTGTTTTCTCTGCGAGTACCGAGAGGAATACAACAGAGTTTATTGGCGTCGACGATAGGATTTACCTACATTGCCGATAGGATTTACCTACATTGCCGGGAAATTGTTATCACAAAAACATGGCGGAACAACAAACAGCGGAGCTAATAAAGTTGTTTAGAGAACAGATGGAACAACAAATGCAACAACAGGAACAACAAATGCAACAACACAAGAAAGATATGGACACTCTGATAAAACTGTTTGGTGCTCAAGATTCTGAATAACAGAGTTTATTGGCGTCGCCAGTTGCTTCGACACCAACAGTATTCATCCCCCCATTTGCTGCTTTTGATTCAACAACAGAACTATGGCCTGATTACTGGTCAAGATTCTGCACGTTTGTGGCTGCTAACGCTGTACCCGAGCAACGCATGGCACAAGTGTTCCTGACTAATCAGACGGCTGCTATCTACAAACAACTTGCACATCTGGCTGCTCAACAAAATCCGCCTAAGAATATCAACAAGTTGACAATGGACGAAATTGTTGACTTCATGAAAGAACAGTTCGACCCAAAACTTTTCATTGTGAGAGAACGTTTCAAGTTCTGGAGTGCAACGGAAGCCAGGCGAAACTCTCCAGGAGCTGGCAGCACGTATACGTCAGGATGCAGCTACCTGTGATTTTCCTTTGATCACAAATCCACAAGATGAAGCTCTAAGACAGAGATTTATATGTTCTGTCAATAATGAAGCTGTGTTGAAGGCTATTTTCAAGATCAAGGATACAGAACTAGATTTCGCCCGTGCTGTCCAAGTTGCCATCGGGACCGAAGACGCAGCAAAGGTTGCCAAGGAAACTGTTTACGGTTCCAAAACCAAGCAAGTCTACAAGGTCCAGCAGAACAAGAACAAGGGTCCTCGAAAGAACTATCAGCAGTCTTATTCCACAGACCAGGAGATGTGCTACCGATGTGGAAAGGCCCACAAAGCGACAGACTGCCCCTTCAAAGAAGCCAAATGTCATTTTTGTGACAAAAAGGGACATTTGCAAGCGGTGTGTAGAAAGAAACACATCAGCAACGTAATCATCGCTCACAGAATTACGTGAAAATAATTACGAAAGCTGAGCTAGTCAAGGCGATCCTTGGTGAAGTTCCCCACGATACTCATAGTTTGAATGTGCCAATAACAATCCAGAACAGACTTTTCACAATGGAATTGGACACAGCTACTACAGGCAATTTTGTTTCCTTGTCAGTTTGGAAACAATAGGAAAACCGAAGCTGCAAGATGTCAAACATCGGTTTGAATCTGCCAGCAAGCACGACCTGCCCGTTCTGGGAACTTTCATGGGCCAAACCAAGGATCCAACGACCGGTAAACGGAATTCAATACCCTACATCGTCACCAAGATCCCTGATCTTAATTTGCTGGGACGAAACGCTATCCAGACTCTAGGAATTTCCGTGGACAATGCTCTAGGATTGAAAAGCATAGACAGCCAGGCCAAGAGTGAGGGTGCAGAAGTGATGCATCCAAAGACCTCAAATGAGCCCTATATTTCCATGCAACGAGATTGTCACAACATGTGTGATGAATTCCCAGATCTCTTCAAGCAAGAATTGGGATGTCTTAATGACTTCGAACTGGAAGTGAAGTTCAAGTCGGACGCGACACCGGTCTTTCACAAGGCATGCCCGGTCCCGTTTGCTCTTCGTGATGACCTGGCCAAAGGTTACGAAGAAGGCATCGCCAAAGGAATCTGGAAGCCAATACAGTTCAACGAATACGGAACGCCAGTGGTACCGATTCGTAAAGCACATACTTCAGGCAACCTGAAGCCCAAACTACGGATTTGTGATGACTACTCTGTGGGAATTAATGACCAACTTGCAGATCATCGTCATCCAATGCCACTCCCAGAGGAACTGATGCAGAAGCTCGGAGGTGGATTCGGATACACAAAGATTGATCTTGCTGATGCCTATAATCAGATCAAGCTGGCTCCAGAAAGTCAACGCAGGCTTGCACTCAGCACTCACCGTGGGGTGCTCCTGCAGGAACGACTCCCTTTCGGAATCAAGTCAGCACCTGGTTACTTTCAGGAGATCATGGAAAACCTGACTCAAGATCTACCTGGTGTGGCCGTCTTCCAGGACGACATGCTCGTCAGTGGGAAAGATGCAAACGATCACCTGAACAACCTAAAGTGTCTGCTCACACGTCTGTGCGACAAAGGACTCAGATGTCGCCGTGACAAGTGCCAGTTTGCACTACCCAGTGTGGAATACCTTGGACACACCTTGTCGGCTGAAGGGATCGCGAAGGGATCCAAGGTCGAAGCAGTTTTAAAGATGCCACCTCCAACGAACGTCTCAAGCTTGAAGTCTTTCCTGGGTTCAGTTCAGTTCTATGGAAAGTTTATCCCAAACCTGGCCAGCATGGCAGAGCCACTCTATTGCCTTACGAAAAAAACGACTACTTGGAAGTGGGGAGATGAAGAACAGTCAGCTTTCGATCAGTTGAAAAATGTGCTTTCATCGGATCGAGTTCTGATACACTTCGATCCAAACAAAACTTTGAGACTGGCTTGCGACGCGTCAAACGTTGGTATTGGAGCAGTCCTGTTTCATCGCTATCCTGATGGAAGCGAGCGCCCAATATCCAATGTGTCCAAGACTCTTACTTCTGCACAGCGTAACTACGGCCAAATTCAAAAGGAAGCCCTGGCCATCATATTTGGCTTGCAGAAGTTCTATCAGTATCTGTACGGACATCAGTTTATACTCGTAACTGACCACAAGCCACAGACATCACTGTTCTGTCCGAGGAAAGGGACGCCACTTCTCGCTGCTAACCGACTAGCACGGTGGGCCCTGTAGCTGAACCAGTTTGACTACACCATCGAATATCGGAAAACAGCGGATCATGGCAATGCAGATGCCCTCAGTTGCTTGCCATTTGGTAATGACATCGACTTTGACAGGAAGGAAAATGGTGTGCGCCATCAAAGCTCTCAGTCTTCAAGTCCAACCTATCGATTCTAACGTCCTCCGTCAAGAGTCAGGGAAAGATCCAGTGATATCTACAGTGATACGCTACGTCCGTGAAGGCTGGCCACCAAAGAATACTGAGATCAATGACGAAGTCAATAAGTTCCGGAAGTTATCGGATTCACTCAGTATCTGCCACGGATGCCTTATCCATGGATCGAGAGTTGTGATTCCACATAACCTACAGCCAAAGATCCTCAATCTTCTGCATCTCGGACACTTTGGCATGGAGCGCATGAAACAATTGGCAAGAACTGCTGTTTATTGGCCTGGTATCGATGCTGCTATAGAGAAAACCAGTCGACAATGTGATTCGTGTGGTGAACATCAAAACCAGCCATCCAAGTCTCCAGTTCACCCATGGATGTTACCTGAAAAGCCGTGGAGCCGCTTACACCTGGACCACGCAATAAATTTCATGGGCAGTAATTGGTTGGTGATCACGGATGCTTATTCCAAGTATCCATGCATTCATCCTACGTCATCCACGTCCTCCAGAGCCACTTTAGATCTACTTGAAGAAGACTTTGCGCACTTCGGATTTCCTCACACGCTAGTCACCGATAACGCACCAACTTTTATTTCTGAGGAGTTCCAGAGCTGGTGCAAAGAACGTGGGATCACGCACCTGATAGGGGCACCTTACCACCCAGCTACTAACGGAGCAGCGGAACGTTTGGTGCAGACCTTCAAACAAGCTCTGAGGAAGACTTCTCTTCCGCCGAAGCGAGCACTTCAAGAGTTCTTGATGCAGTACCGAAGAACACCGACATCCAGTGGATTCTCTCCGAGTGAACTTTTGAATCACCGGCAGATACGGACAAGGATTGATTCTCTGCTGCCCTCGCCAGCACACATCGCTCAAGGCAAGAAGTCTAAGGAAGCATATAAGTCTCAGATGACTCCGGACTCGGCAGGTGTCGCTAAGGTTACCAGGCAGTACAAGGCTGGAGATCCTGTGTATGCACTGTACTACGGACCTCGCCGAGACAAAGATCCCCGATGGGTACCAGCAATCATTAAGAAGTCATTGGGTGATCGCTGCTTCAACGTTAAGGTCATACCTCATGGCCCGGTGTGGAGACGACACTGGGAACAGCTGCAACCGTGGTACACCACTGAGGAAGTCAATGAACCTGGTGATGCAGTAGACACTGTTTTTGAATTTGCAACAGATCACCCGATGGAGATCTCGGAAATCGTGCCACTAACTCCAAGACAGACCAGACCCAAGACCTTGTTGCCCGTTCCAGAGTATGGACCAGACAATCGAAGACGGTCCAAGAGAACTCGTAAACCCCCAGAGAGACTTTGCTGTTGATGCTTCTTTTGTCGCATCAATTTCGGTGGGGAGGTGTTGTATGGACTGGGAATCGAACTCACAACCTCATTGTTGTATGGACTGTTAAATTTTTATTCAATTTACACGTGATCACACATTTGCATATGAATCACGTGACCTGGGCAGTCAGTCAGCGTTGGTATTAAAAACTCGGTCACAGACTGCTACTTACTTACTTTATGTTATTCTGCTACTGCGAGGAGGGGCGTTTTGATTGTTTCGCAAATTACACAAATTATTTTATATAACTCGTTGTGTTTTCTCTGCGAGTACCGAGAGGAATACAACACTAACCCTAACTCTAACCCTAACCCTAACTCTAACCCAAACACTAACCCAAACCCTAACCTTGACCCTAAATCTAACACTAAACCAAACCCTAACCCTAACCCAAACCCTAACCCAAACCCTAACCCTAACCTTAACCCTACCCTAACCCAAACCCTAACCCGACTCTAACCTTAACCCAAACCCAAACTCTAACCCAAAACCTAACCCTAACCCTAACCCAAACCTGAACACCAACCCTAACACCAACCCCAACCTTAACTCCAACCCTAACCCTGACCCTGACCCTAACCCCAACCCCAATCACAACCCAACCGTAACCCCAACCCTAACCCCAACCCCAACCCTGACCCTGACCCTGACCCTAACCCTAACCCTGACCCTGACCCTAACTTTAACCCTAACCCAAACTCTAACCCTACACCTAACCCTAACCCAAACTCTAACCCTACACCTAACCCTAACACTAACTCTAACCCTAACCCTCACCCTAACCCAAACCCTAACCCTAAATCTAATCCTAATCCTAACCCTAACCCTAATCCTAATTTTAAAATCTATACATATGACATGGAGAATGGTATTTTATATGTATTAGTAGTATTACTGTACTACGTAGCTAATATATTCTATTATATCATGTTTATACATTATTATATGTGGAATGGCAGCATCGGTAGAAGGTCGGATGTTATGCTTTGCAGCAAAGAGTTACGCCCCTTTATGGTCTGAGTTCAAATCTCGCCGAGGCTATCTTTGCCTTTCACCCTTACGGGGTCGATAAAATAAAGTACCAGTAATGCACTGAGAGAATTGCTGGCCTTGTGCCAAAAGTAGAAGCAATTATATGCATTTACCAATACGTATTTACCCACACGTGGTTTTTGTTTCTCTGTGTAAATATATTCGAACATAGGAATATTTAGCTTTAACCGTTATAACATAATAAATGCCAAGAGAAAATTAGCGTACGTGTTTACATGATCATAAATGTGGGTAGGTCGTATATGGAGGAGTGCCTGTACGCTCTAAGGTATATTAGCATGAAATCAAATAAAATGGAGTCGAGTGAGAATAGAAAGAAACTGTGTGACATTGAGTGACCAGATGATATCACACGTCATGCATTGCTAAATCGTGTTGCTGTGGAATAAGCGAAAATGCAATTATTCCGATGTTGTTGAAATTGTTATTAAAATTAATGTTGTAACTGCTAAACATGATTTATTTTGACAAGATACAAATCTAATTTTAACAAAGGGAATAATATAAATGCTTTAAACCATGTATCACCCATAAGTTCTCCAGTAATTATTGCAATGGGTTCCTTTTAAGCAGCTATGATAGCCCGTACACCTCTGGCTCAAAGGGGAGCCCCTATAGGATTGCTCACTTGGATTGTTAAAAATAACACCCAAATCTCCATCAGAATCGCATTCTACTATCACAAAAAAAAAAGAAGTAGGAAAATTACTTTATATAATATTGTAATATAATATTTAGATATGATTTACGTTTGGCCCTTGATTCCTGGTGGTGTCCTTGGGGCATTGACCTGACATGGATGAGAGAAAAGGAAGAGAAACAAGGAAAGGGAAAACTCTATACCCTTGGTTGGACGGTATATCTTAGCTACGACCTACATCAGCCATTCCACTTCGTGGGGCTCTTTCTTCAGCCGAGATGTCCTCGTCCTAATTTGACAAAGAAAAACGAAAGAGAGGTCTCAATGGTGAGCAACACTTAAAAGTTTGGTTGATAAACAACCATTGATTAGTATTTAAGTGACATTTTGAACAAATTAAACCAGAAATAGTTTTATGACTTTAAAAATAATCCTTTTTAATTTTCATGAAGTGACTGGCGGAATTGTAAAGATTACTTCACTTGTGACACTTCAGAACTCAATTACACATTCCTTCACCGGATGTTGATATTGCTGTTCTTACTACTCCTGTCGGTCTAGCTGCTTTGTGGTTGATTTTGTTGTTGCTGCTGCTACTGCTGTCGTTGTTGTTGTTGGTGTTTCAACTGCTG
>OZ024747.1:29105857-29120857 GCA_964016885.1 Eledone cirrhosa | reverse complement strand
CTACTGCCACTAATACTGTTGCTGCTACTACCACTAATACTAATACTACTTCTTACGATGATCATAATGATGATGCAAATATATACATAATCAAAATTCTAAAAAAAAAACTGTTTGTATCACTCTAAATTGAAATACAAAAATTAGAATTTGTATAATTTTAGTATTTTAAAAACATATTGCTAGTATTGTCCTATTTATGCGTAATTTTTGCTCAAAATCCATACATAACTCTCTACAACTCATCCCGTTCATTCACTACGATTCCCTCCTCTTCTCCCTGCCTTCATCTTGAAACCTAGATTTCTTTCTTTCTTTGTCACCTCTGTCCACCCTTTCTTACTGTATTTTTCTCTCTTGGGATTTCATAGCAGTTATAATTTTATCTTTAGATTATCATAATTATAATTTGAAAATATAGTTACCGCAATGCAAATAACTATAATAATAAAAGGCGAAAACTGTAAAACAATATCGGATAAGATACACCTCGAAACAGAAAAATGTGGACAAAGACGCTAAATATAATTATAATTATATTTATAATATAATTCTAGAGGGCAAATCAAAATATTTTCACATTTCACTGTTTTATTACTTTTACTGTTTCAAAGCATGTACCGGAAAATCTTTTAAACTGTTTATTTCGTAACGTAGACGGAATAGAACTCGTGTCTCCAGTTTTGTTCTAACAAATCATCTGAACAGAAAATGACAAATTTCTAATCTGTTCTTTTTTCTAGTAACAATATAACAATAATAGCTACAACCTTCACTTGTGAAAAAAAAGAAAAAATATCCTTCAATTTTGATGGAGCCATAAGCGTGCCATGCTAATATACGCATTTAAAACCTAGGCATTTTGAAGCTGACGCGCATCCCTCTCTTGATCGGAACACAGTCGATTTTTTTCCAGACATGTCAATCAAAACAAATGACACGCCTATTGGACGAGTTAAGATATTTCCGAAATCGAATTGGAACAGGATAAACAAAAGAACAAAGGTCAAACAGTTAATGAAATCAATGTGTTGCAGGCTTTGTTATACAGTTCCTCCCCCCACCCCCCACCTCGCTGCCATCAACCGAATAACAGAATGAACAATAGATTATTAACAGTCTAAAATAACTTTGTTTTTTCAACACTTTCTGGCCTTATGGGAACAATAACTTTCTGTACACGCTTTCTAAACTGACAAATACAAACTTAAATTGTTAAAAAGATAAAATGTATTTAACTAAATACTGTTTATTGTGTGAACGCAACATGATCGAATGGTTAGGAAGTTCACTTCCCAATCATTTCGTGGTTCGTGATTTCTTTACTACTATGTGGTATATTGGACATGGGTCGATCTATGCTTTGTGAGTGAAATGGAAACTGTTTAGAAGCCCATCAGGTGGACAGTATCTATAATTCACTATGTTCTCTCAATCTCCCCTAGAATTACCTTAAGGGTACACTTGTCTGTGGAATATTCATCAATTTACATGTCAATTTCATGAGAAGGCTATTCCGTTGATAGAACAATTGCAACACTGATTGTCGAAACCAGTAGAGGTTTATTCCAGGATGTGTTGTCTTTAGGCTTATACAGGGGTTTAGATTGGAAATTTATATTGAATGTTAATTATTACACATCTATTTGTAACGTGTTTGCTGTTCACGAAATCCCTTCCGCTTTCTACACTTTCGCTCCATAAAATGGAAATATATCAATATTGAAATAACATAAATCAAGTTACTAGCTAATTCTCTCCATTTTTTTGATAAAATATTCATAGGAGAGATGAAAACAAGTGTATTGTATTAATTTCTAAGGTACAGGTTTATTCCGGTAACATAAAATTCTGAGTTTTGAAGGCGACGAATTCTTCAAAAGCGTTTTGAGGCTCTTTGGTGGTTGAAGATATTTTCTTGCAAGAAATTGTCGAAATGCTTGAAAAAGTTGTAATCGGCTGGTAAAAGATCCAGTGAGTATGCTAGGTGAGGCAGAGTATCGTTGTCCAAAATCGAAATAAATGCATAGTAAAACTATTTTGATTGTAAGATATGTTACAAAGAAAGAAAGGATATAAAATAAGCTATAAAATAATTGTTTCTACTTTTGGCACAAGGCCAGCAATTACCCAGTGCATTACTGGTACTTTATTTTATCGACCCCGTAAGGATGAAAGGCAAAGTTAACCTCGGCGAGATTTGAACTCAGATCATAAAGGGCCGTAACTCTATGCTGAAAAGCATGGTGTCCGACTCTCTCCCGATACTGCCAATCCACTGCCCTTAAGCTATAAAATAGTACATAATTTAACACACTGTGCATGAGTTTTTATTCTTTAAAAAATGTTGAAACAAATAAAAACATAAAACCTGAATTAATTTTTGAACAACATAATATTAGCTCTTACCAACGAAGGCCAAGTTTGCTTCTGGTTACCTAATCTTTTTCTAGTCACTATCGCTAATTAGAAATAAATTACCATTTCAGCTTCCCACCCCAATAAAATAATTGTATTATCAGCTTCCCACCCCAATAAAATAATTGTAAATTTTCACCATCAGACACTGGTTTAAAATATTTAATTAACACATAGGTTGTTAAATTGACTAATATTTTAGCCCCCACAGCAGCTGTGTCATTTTCTTGAAGGGACGTCTGTTTCTGACCTACAACACTACCAACCATACCATTTCCTTGAACGGGGGTGTCTGTTTCTAAATTGGAAAGACCAGTGGAAACAATGTTTCCATTGGTCTTTCCAATTGCTAATACTACCTATCGGTCGCAAACCCAGGCAGAAGGAGCTACATGAAATAAAGTGTCTTGCTCAAGGACATAACGCATCGCCCGGCCTAGGAATCGAAATCACAACCTCGCGACTGCGAATCCACTTCTCTAACACCTCAGTCATGCGCCTTATATTGTTATTGTTATTGTTTAAACTAAGTTATCAATGATTGAGCAGACGTAACTCAGCCACAATAGGCGTAACTAAGCGGCAGACAACTAATCAGAAGCAGGTGTAACTAATCAGATAAAGACTTCGTGGGGATTGTTTTTCAATGCCAACCAAAATGAGGAGTTGGGGCATTCTTACTTTTCCAGCAGACTTTAGCGTACTAAATTGAATAATTCTAACAGAAATTAAACTAGAGCAATCCGTATATTTCATTCGCCTAAAAATGACATAATACCGTTGAAAATTAAGAATTAGATTTATACATGAGTATACAAACGAGGTGGAACTCCGTCGGTTTCGACTATGAGTGTTCCAGGTGTTCGATCAACGGAAAGCCATGCCCATAAAATTTACGAGCAAAATGGCTGAGTATTCCGTAAATACGGAAGTCCTTGATGTAATTCGCATTGATATCCAACGTGACACAGTCTGTCACAAGGCGCGACTTTTGAATTACAGATATAAAAGATCCGATGGGCTTTCAAATTGTCTCTGTCTACTCAATTTCACTCACAAGGCTTGAGAGCCGGCCCGACGCTATAGTAAATAACACTTGCCTAAGATGCCATGTAGTGGGATTGAACCTGACATTTGCGAAGCGAACTTATTAACCATTCGGCTATGTTGCGTTGACTGTAGCCATCGAAACTGCGTTTTAAAGCGATTTTAACTACTAAGACAAGGACCTCGTGATAGGCTTCATACCAACATGGGTGTTCTTTTTGAGGCAATGATTTACAGTCGGATGCCCTTACAGGTACCAACCATTTTAGCTATTTCTTACGACACGAAGGGATACGATGTACTTGTTCTAAATCAGATACATATGAGTATATACAGCAGTAAAGAATTAAAACCAGAGGAGAAAGTTTACTTTATTCACATTTAAAAATACATGACATGGTTGTAAATTAAGGTTATTCATGCATATAACTTTTTGATATAATTTGGTAACCATAGTAGTAAAAATGTTTTATATGTTTATTTGTTTGTTTGTTTTCAATAACGATTTTACTGGCATATGACTCCAGCATCTTCGTTGTGGAAGCAATCGTGATCAGACCAGGGCTTGTGAGGGCAGTCGCATATGTTCAGTTCGTGCCCTTTACATTTCACATCGTCTAACCATATTGGACCATCTCCGGGTATTCCTTTATAAGGTTTGCCACTACTACAATGGACAAGAGTGTAACAATAACAACAAAGCATTACGAAACAGCTATCATTTTTATATGTTGCTTAATACAAGAACATTTTTGCATACATCATTCTCTACTACATCAAACACGCAGTAATGGCCCCATATATATATGTGTGTGTGTGTGTGTGTGTGTGTGTGTGTGTGTGTGTGTGTGTGTGTGTGTGAGAGAGAGAGTAGTGTAGTTAATAGGAAGCATTGTGAGATATGTAGTAAAATACCGATATTTTTCAAAAAGCCGGTACAATGCGGTAGAAAACGTTTTTTGAACAACAACACTACCACAACTACAACCAAAACTACAACCAACACGTCTACCACTACTACTAACACCACTACCAACACCACGAGCCATGACCACCACCTCTACTACCAACAACAACAACACTACTACCACCAACCACAACCACTACCACCGTCACCACAATCACCACCGGCATCACCATAATCACTACTGCCACCACTACCAACACAGCTATCAATGCCAACCACCACAACTACCAAAACCAACACCAACACCATTACCCACACTAAGCATCATTATCAGTAACAATACCAACACCACCAGAGCCCCCAACAACGCCAATACCACCACAACTCCCAACAACAACGACCACAGATGTTGCTAGATTTCACTTACCAAAACCCGATCATACGGCAGACCACACCAGCATCACGATAATCCCACCAATCATTACATATACTGCCCCATGTTCCCTCATAAAACACTTCAACACGTCCATAAGTATTGTTATCACCTCCAACTAATCGTACTCCTGAACCATTTCCTGGAAATTAAAAATATATATATAATGAAAACACTGTAGGTACCCAAGGCACATTGAGCGGCGCTCTCGAGTTCCATATAAGATCAGAAGAGAAAAAAAACAATAATACTGAATACCACAAAAATAAATAATATTACATACTAGTTGGATAAACAAAGAAAACAGTCATACGAGGAAAGAGTGTATTGGCTAATCGATGTTGCTTCCCCATTTGATATTGGTATGGTATGGAATGGTATAGACCCGTAACTCCTGGGGGAGTTGTAGGGACTCCATATTGACATACGACATTTCTAGGGCATTTTTTAAACCTGGCGTAGCCCATCTCGTCTCCAGGACTGAATACAGCAGATTTCTTCCAGAGAATGATAGAGATAGTGAGAAAAAAGACGTGAGAAAGAGATATAGAGGAAGAATCGACCCCACTACTAGCCTGGTATTTTTTTTATCGACCTTGAAAGGCAAAGGTACTTTTTTTATCGACCTTGAAAGGCAAAGTTGACTCGGTGGGATTTGAACTCAGAGAACAAAGAGCCGAAATGAAAACTACAAAGTGTTCTATCCGACGTTCTAAAGACTCTGCCAATTCGCCGCCTCCATTTGATATTAGAGCGGTAGAAAAAGAACGCGAATATATAGATAAGTACTAAGACCTGAAACAGGAATTGTACAGAAAATGGAATCGCCGCAAAGGTGTTATCCTAATTTTTTAAGTCATGTGGCCTAGACGTTTGGATGTTTGGTTATAAAGGTGAATAACCTGACTTAACAGAATTTGTTTGCTTGACATAGCAAGAGCCTCACGAAAAGTAATTGGAACTGCAGGAGACAGCTTGTTAACAAGTAATCTTAATTCAGATAGAGGATAAACGAAATGCTGAGTAAAGAAAAGAAAATAGTAACAAAGGTTTCTGATTTAGGCAAAAAACCAACAAATTTTGTTGGAGAGGAAAGTCGATTAAATCGACCCAGTGCATTACTGGTGCTTTATTTTATCGACCCTGTAAGGATGAAAGGCAAAGCTAACCCCGGCGAGATTTGAATTCAGAACGTAACTATGCCGCGAGGCATGGTATCCGACGCTAAAAAAAATAATTATAATGTTACATACCAGAGTTCGAAATGTTAGGTACTATTTTCGTAGGTACAGAGTTGCTGGCTGTAAAATAAATCATGTAAATATATAAAAGGAGGAAAATTCTCCGCACTCAAGCTTCCTACAAACCAACCGAAGGAGGAGGTAGAAAAAAAAACCCATCAATTATCTCCAGGGGAATAACATTTAATTAGCTATCAGAACTTAGGAAATAAAATTTACCATGCTAAAAACATAAATAGATGTTAATTCTATAGATTTGACAATTCCATGCTAAGAACCAATCAAATTCTCTCTCACTCGTTCATCTCCTTTTGTGATCCCGAATAAGATTTTAATTTAAGTTTTTGGTTGGTCTAATTAAAGACCACATACACTACGAATATAATCCACCTACAAAATCTCTCATATGCAGATACATAAGCAAGTGTAATATAGCCTCACTTCATTTGAAAGAAATTCCTCTAAAGATATATACCATACAAGTTGATATCCAATTCGTAAAACAAATTAATTGTTTAAATCTGAACGTAGGGACTAAAATCCAATGGAAATAACTAGATAAACAAAGAGAGGACAAGACAGTGAAACAAGGCAAAACGAAAAACAATTGTTTAAGGCGAAACCTTTAAAAATAATCTTCCTTTTTTCTTTTGTTTCATTTATGACTCTCGTGTTATAAGAGGCACCACGCAATCGTTAAACAGAAAAGAGGACGAGACACAAAGCAAGACTACTCCAAAGCAAATGAGATATGGCCTTTTAGCAAATTTAGAAGAAATATTGTGTGAGGTCGGAAAATTCTGTAAATTAAATATTGGGCGAATCAAACGGAACGAACAAACATTATATATATATACAGCGAGAGTGTGGAAGTGACAGAGAGGTTAAGAACAAAAAAGGTAAAATATTTTATAAATATACATCGAATAATTAAAAGGATATCAATGAAGAAATTTACCATTCTTTGGTTCAGTGCAAACAACAGAAGCGTCTTCCCGATGTGAACAATAGTTCATTTCTTTGAATGGGCATTCCCAAAGACTTGATTCTGTTCCCTCGCAGTTTATTTCTGACATAGATATATTTCCAGAGCCTTGAAAAAACCAGGCGCCTGTGAAAGCCTGTCCGTTGCTAGATAAATTTCCAAATTATAAGAATAAAGAGAAATTGAAATGAGAAGGAAAACATTTCGTTATTGTTCTGTTTTTTTACTATTTAATCGGGGGTGGAAAAGCGGTGCTCATGAACTTATTGACCCCAAATACTGGTTGGGGGTGAAAAGGAATCCTAGTCCAAATATTTGCAGCAGAGTGAACACCCTTAAAAACTCCCAAGAGATAGGTGGTGTTAAACTGGTCGACAGTTTAAGTCTACCACCCAAATATTATCGAAGAGAATTTTTTTTTACTCAGAACGCAAAGAGCCTGAACAGATAGCGCATAGTATCTAGTCCATTCAACGGGCTTCCAAACAGTTTCCGTCTATCCAATTTCACACACAAGGATTGGGTTCATCCGTGGCTATGATAAAAAAAAACACTTGACTAAAATGCCATGCAGTGGGACCCAGCTTGGAACTTCATGATTGCAAAACAAACTTCTTAACCAATAAGCCATGCTGCGTTCATAAGCAATAGACAGTAGTAGGGATACTAAAGTACAATATTGCAAACACAAAAGGGATAATACATAAGAAATTTAGTAAAACAGTTCAAACTCTGTTGGTCTTTACAGTGTATGTCGAAATCGGGAACCAGAGAAATATCAAAGATGGGAATAAAGAAAGAAAATAGTGGTTTTCTTACCTTAGACCTAGCATCCTACAGACAACTCTGGCATCAGCATCGTCCCAACCATCATCACAAATTGTTCCCCATTCTCCATTATGATATACTTCCACACGGCCATCAATTTTAGAACCGTTAACCAAGCGGATATTTTCTGTTTCGTGAAATAATTAAAGATATGTGTGTTAAATCCTAGACATACAGGAACAAATGACCTTGTACCGAAACACATCATGCCCTTCTCACAAACACACACACATGCCCTCATAAAAGACACATACATGCCCTCCTACAGTCACACACATGCCCTTCCCACAAACACATACATCCCCTTCCCACAAACACACACATGCCCTTCCCACAAACACACACATGTCCTTCCCACAAACACACATGCCCTTCCAACAGTCACACAAATCCCCTTCCCACAAACACACACATGTCCTTCCCACAAACACACACAAGCCCTTCCACCAGTCACACACATTCAATTCCCCCACACACACACACATGCCCTTCCCACAAACACACACATGCCCTTCCAACAGTCACAAACATCCCCTTCCCACAAACATGCCCTTCCAACAGTAATACATATGCCCTTCAGCAAATATACACGTGTTGGATTCCTATCGATTCCTATGACGAGCATTCTCGTTGATTCAGTCAACGGAACAGCCTGTTCACAAAATTAATATGCAAGTGGCTGAGCATTCTATGGACAGGTGTATCATTAACGTAGCTCTCAAGGAGATTCAGCGTGACACAACATGTGACAAGACTTGCCCTTTGAATTACAGGATTGGGGGGGGGGTCAGTTGAGTAAACTGGAATAACGTGAAATAAAGTGTCTTGCTCAAGGATACAACCCTCCACCGGGATTAGAATCATGACTTTATAACCGTAAGCCGTACACCCTAACTACTAAGCCATACACACACACACACACACATACAGGTTTCAACAGATGCACATGCTGTTTAAACGAACACACAGACACAGAATGCCCACAATCACAACAGTCAAATTATTTAGATCTTTTATTCATTTACTTCAATATCAGTTTAACTATCCATCCATGGATCCCTTCATTTACCATATTGTTTACTATTTATGTATTTAGCTTTAATAAAATAAACTATGCATCACTTTAGCTCTGAGTTGAGCTTATCTCCCCTGTTCGAAATGCCAACACGCACGCGCGCGCGCGCGCGCACACACACACACACATACGCATGTATATATATATATATATATAGAGAGAGAGAGACATATATGCATGCATACATATATACATACATACATAGATGTGTGTGTGTGTGTATATATATATATCAAGGGTGGTGGAATTGGGGGTGCCAGGGGAGGCCGCCCCCCCCCCCCATCTGTATATGGTCTCTGGTCTGATGGATTTATTGCACTCCTTTCGCCGGGCTCTCCTCTCTGTTGCTGCAGTCATCAAACTCTCTTCCTCTGAGGTGTTGATTCAGGGTGTTTCTCCATCTTGGCCGGTAAGCTGAGAGGCCCTCCCAGGACTCTGTGTTGATCTCAATGGCCTTCATATCTCTCTTAACAATGTCGACCGGTGGCTCTCTTTCCAGAGGCCAGCTCCCCATACAAGATGTCTTTGTGGATGCAGCCATCATTCATGCGGTGGACGTGTCCTAGCCAGCGTAGTCTGCGCTGCCGGAGCAGAGTAAACATGCTGAGAAGGGCAGCACGGATAAGGACCTCGGTATTGATATATTAACCCTTTAGGAAAGGGCACAGAGCATACTTTTCTTAAATTATATATATATACAGTGGCGGTGGACTTGATGGGGTGGGGCATGCTCCCCTCCCTCTAATAATTATGTTTTCTCCCCAAACTAGCAAAACATATCTATTTGGATATGCGCTACAATTTATGTACATGTTATGTTTATCGCATATTGAAGTTTTCTTACCATTTTAGAGTGTAAAGATATATCGTGATGACATGCTTTTACTTATAGAAAATAATAACTGTGAACTAAATAGAAAAAGAAAACAAATTATACAATTTTTTAATTACCTTAATCTAAAAGTGAAATAGAGAATAACCATAAAATAGTTAACTTTCTAGATGTAACACTAAATCTTAACACATGTCTTCATTATCCATTTCACAAACTAAATGAGAACTTAAACTACGTCAATTTTAACTCTAATCACCCCCAGATCCGTTAAAAATACTATAGTGAACTCTGTACAGGAACGAATTTCGAGAATTTCAGCTAATAAGAATATATTTGATGAAAAAGCACATTATTACAACGAAGCGTGAGATAGAGCTGGGTATAGAAATAAAATTAAATACATTGATAATAATAAAAATACAACAACTAACCATAATCGTAACAATTTTAACTATGGTAACAATTTTAACAACTATAATAGAAAACCTTATATTAATTCCGAAAGCGGAAAAAGAAATAGATCTAGGAACATATTATGGTTCGCTCCTCCTTTCTCATTAAATATTAAAACCCCTATTGCTAAACTATTTTTTAAAGCTCTTAACAAATGCTTCCCTAGAACACATAGATATTACTCAATTTTTAATAGACACACTGTAAAATTAACTTATTCTTCCACCAAAAATTTAGCGCAAAATATTAATAGAATTAATAATAGAAATTTAAAACCTAACCAAAATACCACTAATAACCCAAGCAATATCCAATTTGATAAACTAGAAATAAATCTAACTGTCCGTTAAATAACAATTGCTTAGCTAAAAATATAGTATATAATTGTAATGTAAAAACTAATTTAAATTCATTTAATTATGTGGGATCCACTTCCACAGAGTTTAAATCTCGCTTCAATAGCCATAAAAATTATTTTACAGATCCAAACAAAAAATCTTCAACTTCTCTATCTAGCCTATTATGGGACCTCAAACTAAAGAACGTTAAGTATTCGTTGATTTGGAATAGTATTTCAGAAGCTACTCCTTTTAACTCCTCTTCAGAAAATTGTGATCTTTGTATAGAGGAAATATTCTTTATATTAAAGACCAAAAATTCCCTGAACTTAAGGAATAATTTATTCAGTTGCTGTAGACATAGATTAAACTCAACGTTTAAATATAAATATAAATTTAAAATGGAAAAATATATAATTAATTAATTAATTT
The DNA here is from genome assembly GCA_964016885.1 of Eledone cirrhosa. Taxonomy (NCBI): domain Eukaryota; kingdom Metazoa; phylum Mollusca; class Cephalopoda; order Octopoda; family Eledonidae; genus Eledone; species Eledone cirrhosa. Next base: position 29,109,865 of record OZ024747.1, on the reverse strand, counting down.
TATTGATATATTAAATCTGTCGATAAATCATTAGATTCCTTCATCCTTTTTTGAATGATTATACACTCAAGTAAAAATAACTTTTCTTCCTAAATATAAATAAATATAATTAAACTATTCTAGAGAAATATACTGAGAGCTCTTGAAGGGAGAAATAATTTCTTATATTTTTTTAATTTTTATTATTTGATAACTTCTCCTATTTTCGAAAGTTTATCTTTTCAAAGTTTCTGTTTATTTTTCTTATGGATATAAAATTAAGTTAAATATACGTAGAAAATTTTCTATACTAAATATATTAAACATACTATTATTTTGAAATTATAACTTGAAATATTCTATAATATTTTAAAGTTATATTGATTTTAAAGCTATATTGCTTATAACTATATTTCCAAATCGTAATATAGTTCTTTTGTATTTTATGTACTCAATTATACTATGTACTGTATTTATATGTACTTCTCTCTATATGTGTGTACATATGTATATGTGTGTATTGACATGCATGTACATATGTTTTATGCGTGTATGTCTATCTGTATGTTTATATATACGTGATGCGTATCTACCTATTTGTGAGGGTACATATATGTATGTATATGTAGGAATTGTGTATGTACATGTGTGTGTTTATCCATATAATTCGATCGCACTTATGTATAGTGATTATCCCAAGATTCGTGACAAAAAGACATATAATAACTGCCATAAATACATAACAGGTAATCTTATAAAACTTATATAAATTTTGTTTAATAACATAAAGTGTGTATAACATAAAATTTCCTTTAATATCTTAACAATTTAACATTTTATAAGATTCCTAAATCTTAAATTAAATTAAAGAATCCTTTATATTTTGTGTGTATATGTTATATACGTAGTTAGATATGTATATGTATTTTTATAAGTGTGTATATATATTTATATGTACGTATTTTTTGCGTGTGTATACGTGTTATGTAATATATAGATCTTTAATAATATATGGATTTCTTAATATATAGATCCCAATTTTTAATATATTGATCTCAATATTTAACTGATTAACTAAACATCTAATCATATTTAAACAATGGTTAAATTTCTCATATTATATATGTATATTCCATTCATGATTATTAACATTTCTAATTTTTATTTATTCATTTCATCTCAATTGTTAAGTTAACTCAACAAGATATGACTTAGAGTTTTTCGTTCTCTCTCATTTTTTCCGTCTCCTCTCTCTCCCCATATTTCTCTCTCTGTTTATTCCGCTCTCTCTCTCTCTTTCCTTCTCTATCTTTCTATTTCTCCGTAACCCAACGGCTTATTTTAAAAATATCCAATACTAATAATTAACGCTATAACTCCACTATCCGGGAGCTTCCAACAGTAATGGTTGCATTCTTTAAGGGTATGTCAATATTTATTTATAAAACTGATCTATATTATATTTTATCTGATGAAAGCACACCATAATTTAACTTGGTGTCCTTGAAATATGTATAATGAAATAAATATGGTTTTATAAATATAGTTTCCATTTGTTAATATCGTATATATATATATATATATATATATATATATATAATGTATGTAATAAGAATATTTATATTTATATATGTTTGATATAACTATAAATATGTAGGGTAGTACTAAGTACTAGCCGGTTACCGGTATGACAAAAGGCTCAATAAAAATGTTCAAGTGTTTTACAGAGCGGAGATACAAAGTGTTAAAACGATCAAATTTTAGTTTAGAACATTTATTTGCTGACAATTGTTTCTTCCAGAGGGAAGTCTGGAATCATCGGAGCATAAGGAATGTCGAAACATGTAACTAAAATCTTAGTCATTTAGAACATTTAGGGTACATAATTGTTATTAGTGTCAAAGGCATCATGTGGAGAGTCAGGAGTTAAAAAGATGTTCTGCTTGAAAGAACACAATTACAAGCAGCACTGGTTGGAAGTGAAATAGGTATAAGTAAAAAGCACAAGCAAAAAAATCACAAGCAAAAAACACAATGTATGTATGTATATATTAAGTTGAGCCAACTTATGCAGCTTCATATGCAAATGAGATTAATCACCTCATTTACACAGACGAGAAAAGTATATATTCTCAGCTGTCATCTAGTCCAGCAGTCGCAAGCGGTGGGAGGGACCGTCCTGATGAAGGCCAGTTAAGCCAGAAATGCATAGACGGTTGTCCCCCTTGCTTCTGCTGGACATCACTAGAGGGCGTTAGTCCCCCCCCCCCCCCCGGTGTTTGCATAGCTACGGCTTCCTAAAACTGTATTTCTTTGGAGATACGAAATATTTATACATCTATATATATAAAGCTGTGGTTGTCTGTCTGTCTATCGATTTTTGGCACACATCTCCTTAGAATCTCTGACGGAATTGCACCGAAATTGCTATACTTGTACATTGAGCCCTAACGAAGACATCGGAAAAAAAATATTTCAAATTGACCCACCCTATATGACGAAATCGAATCTAATGTATTGATTTTTGAGCGTAAGTGACGAGTTATTTCCCTTTGTTCTGTTTACATTGAGCGTCTTACGTTTTGTTTACATTTTCTGCGTGCAAAAATTAAAAAAATTACGCTGGCTTTCTCAGCGTTTAAAATGACATTAACACAATACACGAACAGTTGTCGAGCCAGCAAAATTTTGACCTGCAAAATTCTTCAGTTCGAACACTAAGCTTCCGTTTTGCTTCATTTCCATTTAAAATCCTTTTAAAACAATATTTTTACTTGAAAACAAGTCTATTTAAAGACTACGTAAAACAAGCAAATATTTCGTAAAAAAAAGCAAAAATTATATAAGTTTATTTAAAATATATGTATCTGTAAATTTCGTTAGGCGTGCAGACAGACAGTTGTGCAGACAGACTTTAAGCCAAAAAAGAAACTTAACATTGTAACTTTAACACAGCTACTGAGTGACCCCGAGCAACGCCGGGCTTTACTGCTAGTATTGTATAAAGCTATGCTTGAAGCGAAATCCTATTTCTTTTATATATATATATAGAGAGAGAGATTTTGAGTATATGTTGGTTGTATACCAACACCTCAGTATGCAGACTGGAGCACTCGACGAAGTGCGCAGGTTGGTTTGGTTACTCCGGAGTAATGTAAAATAAGGAATGCACTCAAAACTGACCAATGGGAAGTTTGACATTTTTTTTGCTTTTTTTTTGTTTTTTGTTATTTTGTTCCTTTACCACCTTGTTCCTTCTAACACTTTATCAATTTATTAAGCTAACTCCAACAATAACAACACTACCAACACAAGAATTGAGGTCAGATGTACCTAACAATAACAAGAACAACAACTACAGATTGGCTTGCCTCAGAACGAACTTCTATAGACTTTTGAATGAGGAATGTTCTAACAACTGACCAATGAGAGGAGAAGAGGCCATTTGACACTGAAATTCGTTTGTTTGAATTCATATGATTCCAGTTCCTCAGTGAAATAACAACCCAACCAGGAACTGGGCATATCAGAGTATTGACAAAATTATACACCTCAACAACATATGTACTTGTCTATACCACACTAATTTGGACTGCCTGAAGAGGTCACAGCCAAAGATGGCTGTCACCGAAATATATATAGCAGTAATAAACGAAGCTAAATTTTAAACATTTGACTTTTTATTTTACTTTATTATATATATATATATATATATATATATATATATATATATATATATATGTATATGTATGTATGTATATATATATATATATATGTATGTATATATATATATATATATATATATATATATATATATATATATATATATATATATGTATGTATATATATATATATATATAGAGAGAGAGAGAGAGAGGGGAGAGAGAGAGAGAGAGAGAGAGAGAGAGAGAGATAGAGAGAGAGAGAGAGAGAGAGAGAGAGAGAGAGAGAGAGAGAGAGAGAGAGAGAGAGACATTGCTTGTGCGTGAGTCCAGTTTATATTCAGAAATGAGAAAACGAACATCCACA
>OZ024747.1:28950857-29100857 GCA_964016885.1 Eledone cirrhosa | reverse complement strand
ATAAATCTTTATATTATTTCTTTATTTATTTTTTCGTAGCCATAAACTCGAAAACAGTTTGTTGACATACGTGTTGTATATAAATAATACCAAGACACACTTCCATGCTATTCTGTTTTTCTCTATACAGATTATATATGTGTATATAGTCTGTATATATATGTGTATGTGTATGTGTGTGCGTGCGTGTGTGTGTGTAAATATACATATATCCATGCACGTTATACATACACACACACACGTACACATGCAAACATAAATACACATATACACATACAATAATAACATGTTGACACATTTTCTTTTTGGCCTTTAACTCCATGTGTAATTGTAGGAGCGCTACCATCTTGACAAATTTAAACTTGCCGGGGCCTATCCTTCTCTAGATATGATTATGGTCAATTTCTTTCAGAGAAAGAAGGAAAGAGATAAAGTTACAAAGGGGCATAGAAAAGAATCGAGTCCAGTCGTGGAGTGGTACTTCATTTTTAGAGCTTGAAAGGATAAAAAGGCAAAGTTAACCTCGGCAAGATTTGGAACTCATAGCGTAAAGAACCTGAACAAATACCGAGGCATCCAATCCGACGCCTGAACGACTCGCTACCTTAAACTGTCCCAGAAAAATACAGATCCAAAATTCTTCCCACACCCCAGAATTTAAATCCCAAACAAAACCCTGTTTATTGAAATGTAATTTTCCCCACAGAGGCCAACCTTTTGAAAAAGTCTTACTACTCCATAAGTTAGTCACAGGCCCTCAGTATTACCTTTGTGAACAACAGGACGGCAAATGCTGGTGTCTCCATACCTTAGTCATGTTACTTTACGAAATAAAATAATATCTGAAATATTTCATGGGCCTTCAGCACTACGTTTGAGGACCCATCAGCCTGGTCTAGTGGTTAGGGTGTTGTACACACGATCATAAGGCAGTGAATTCAATTCATGGACCGGGAGGCATGTTGTATTCTTCAGTAAGACTCTTACACCCGAGAAACCTCGTAGAAGCACAGCTAAACCTATATAGGTATAAGCTGTAACAACAACAAAATAGTAGGACTGATGCTCGTATCATTAAAACAACAGTGGAATCTCCTATGCGATGCAACTTCGTAGGTCAGCTAAACCTTTGTAGGTGGGAGTTGTAAATTACATTTTTCATTTCTTCGGGTCTCTTCCTTACTTACATTACTGTAAAGAATAGAATTATGCTTGAAATACTTCATAGGCCATCAATACTACTTATATGGCTCCTCGGGGATCTGCGGACCACAGGTTGGGAACCACTGGTATCTCCATAACTCTACTATATACTGTACGAAAGATAAATATATTTAAAACACTCCTCATGCTAAAGAGTCGATAATAAAATCTTTGGAATTGGTGATTATTTATCTCTGCCTCATTTGTTATCTCGAATTGTTCTTTAATTATGTATTTTTAATTCATATCTAATTAGAATTTTTCAGGAATTTTTAATATTCTTATAATAAAAATATGAAAGTTACTTGATTTTCTGTTTTTCTCTTACTCTTGTTTTTCTAATCATTATCTCATTATTATCGTTGCTATTGTTGCTGCTGCTACTGATGTTGTTACTGATGCTGCTGTTATTGTTGATGAAGTTGCTTTTCTTGGTTTTGCGATTGACATGCGCATTTACATACATACAAATAATGTCTTGCTGTCCACTATTTCCATCTCCAGAGGCTTGTTTGCCCGATTTGTTAGGCATTGTCAAATATATATATATACATAATTGTTTCTACTTTTGGCACAAGGCCAGCAATTAACCAGTACATTACTGGTACTTTATTTTATAGACCCTGTAAGGATGAAAGACAAAGTTAACCTCGGCGGAATTTGAACTCAGACCATAAAGGGCCGTAACTCTTTGCTGTAAAGCATGGCGTCCGACCCTCTACCGATACTACCAATCCACTGCCCTTAGGTCTGAACATAATGGAAGCAAATCCTCATTGCCACTGTCTCCGTCTCTCTCGCGCTCCCCATCTCTCACTATTATAAGCAAATGAGAGACCACACGCTGGCCGCCCCGCGGCTCCGGCGGACGTAATAGAGAAGGCGTTTCCCCGGAGGCTGGTGAGGGAGACGTTGGTGGTGAGTAGGGAGGTGGTCCTGGGGCCGATATGTCGAGAAAGTCGGTGTCTCCTTTCCCGAGAAATTTACCAAAGAAATGGTGATGGTGAGTATGACAATAACATAGCTGTCTGTTGCTATCAACCGGGTGTTGGGGGTGGGGGTCCTAGTCGATGTGTGGTGGCAGGTATGCTCCACCGATCGAGACAGGGCACATAGAACTGCGTGGGTGACTTTTAAAACCGAGGCTGTAGCACAAAAACAGAGCTGTGGCTCCGCATGTCTTTCTATTGGCTGGTGTGTCACGTGTCGGTCTACAGGCTAGTGTGTCATGTGTCTGTCTACAGGTTAGTGTGTTACATGTCTGCCTACAGGCTAGTGTGTTACATGTCTGCCTACAAACTGACACATCACATGCCTGTATATAAGCTTGTGCTGCAACATGTGAGGAAGGGAACACAAAGGTCAGGGTCTGAGTTATTGATACAAAAGTTAGTCCTTGAAATGTCGTCACTTGGAGAGAGACCGTTGTAGTAGCGGTAGAAATAGTGTAAAGAGATATATGTGATTAAGTGTTTAGATGTCGGTGGTGTACAACTAGCAAGCTCCGAGATGCAGAAATCATTGTAGAAGGGTTGATATGAGGAGATATATGTTGTTAAATTGTGATAATAAGTGGTAGCAGTTAATTCTCAATAGCAGTTGTTTAACCCTTTAGCATTTAAACTGGCTATATCTGGCCAGAATTCTCTCACCTCTTTCTGTTCAAACTGGTCGTAACAGGCCGCTCAAACTGATGTTAAGGTATTGTTCTCAAAATAAATAACATAAAAATCTCATAGATTCGATATTATGTGAGATAATTATGTAAGATAAGCCTTTACCACAAAAATACAATAGTATATATAGATTAATGTAAATGCTAAAGGGTTAAAATATATCAAGGGAGAGACAGACGGACAAACCAACAGCTACTGACGGCTACAAATAGGGAAGACAAAATGGCAGAGAAATGCATGATCTCCAGCCCGCATGCATTGTTAGGATGATCAACAGATAATGCTGATGAATTCAACTGATTTTTTCTGTTTTTGCAACTGACACCTAATGCATAATTCTTGCTTTCACATTCGTTGCTCTTATTTAGCCATGCGATTGAACAATGATTGATCGTCTGCTCATGCCCTTCACATTTCACAGAGTACGAGGGTTCGATTCCAGGTGGCAGACGAAACTCGTATTTTTCACCATATCTAAAATATATAAATATATAAATATAGATATATAGATATAGATATATGTCTCTCTCTCTCCCTCTCTCTCTATATATATACATACATATATACATACATACATATATCTACACACATGTATATATACTAGTCCTTCATCAGAAGATAGACTTAAAAATAAAAGATGAAATAGAAATATAAAGAGTGAGAAGAGGAAGGAACAGAGAAAAATGAGAAAAAATCTCATATGAGTATTGAGTCATCATATTGACAGGGCGGAGGTTAGTCTGAGAGAGAGGGGTAGGGAAAAAGAGACAGAGAGATAAAGAGAGGGTGAGAGGGAGAGAGAGTGGGAGAGGGAGAGAGACAAAGAGAGATAGAAGGAGAGAGGGGGAGAGGGGAGGGGTCGAGAGAGGGAGAGTAGGAGAGAGAAAGAGAGAGAGGAGTAACTGATGGGGGCATGATATCATAGGAAAGGTGATCCACTGGAATTTATGCAAACTGAATAATTTACCTCATTCTGAGAAGTGGTATGAGCATAAGCCAGAGTCAGTGATAGAAAATGATCGGATGAAGTTCTAAGGGATTTCAGGATACAAACAGATAAAGAATTAGAACACAATAACCTGTTAGGATTTTTTTTTTTTTTTTTTTATAAAAAAAGATCTTGCTTGATTAAAAATGTGGCTTGCTCCTTGATACAAACATGTAAGAAAGGAGGAGAAAATTAACCAGTACCTAGATCTAAATTGGGAATTGAAACGGATTTGGGTTAGTCATGTGATGAAGGCCTCTCCATCGTCATAGGAGCCCTAGGTACTAACTTGAAGAGTTTCCAAGGTTGGTTAAAGAACATTAGCCCAGGCCACATTTTTGGAACTCTTCAAATGACATGCCTACTGGTAACAGCATGGATCCTCCGATCGTCCTGAATATCTGAGACTGCAGGTAGTGGCTTGATGTTAATTTGGACAAATTTTCCGGTTAAATAACATCAATGACTGAGATATCCAAATCAAAATAATAACAACAACAACATCTGAATGGAAAGGCAAGAGTTGAAAGTGATGAAACAAAGACTGTGTTACTAGATGAGGATGATTCGAAAAAAAGATTGTCTAACAGAGGTCGAGTTGGAAGAAATAAGAAGAGATATATCTGTAGGGGTCACAACTGCGGACAAAGGTCGTAAGACTGATGAAATTGTGACGAATAAGGTGAATAAGAGATAGCTTGAAGGAGAGTCGATTATCAGTATTCTAGAGAAGAATGAAAAGAGTGATAAAAATAAGATCATTAATAAGGTTATCGATTTCATGAAAGAATGTAATCTTAAACAAATACTGGGACTGAACAATGAAAGGACAAAAAGGAGGATCGAGGCACTGAAAGATATTTGAACGGAAAATATATCTGATACAACTAAACTTATTGGTGCTATGGCTGTGTTTGTTGCAAGGAAAACAGGATTTGTAAATCCATTGAATGGGAAAATAGGTAAGGAACCATGGTGGAAGAAGAATTAGAGAATCAATTATTAGAGAATGTAGTGCGGTAACTTTGTCAACTTGTTGACTGCTCCCTAACTGAAATATCCAGATAGTTTTACATTTAAGTGAGCCTGAGATTTACAAAAATGAACCATTATAATAATAATTGTTTCTACTTTTGGCACAAGGCCAGCAATTATTCCAGTGCATTACTGGTACTTTATTTTATCGACCCCGTAAGGATGAAAGGCAAAGTTAACCTCAGCGGAACTGAATATGGATGTGGTGATTATGATGATGGTTTGCTAATGACTACCAAGCCGACTACCAAGGCGCTATAAAATACAAAAAAAGTATCCAATGAGAAGAGAAACAACAACATTAATTTTAATCGATTATATTCAGATGTTTCCAAAAATTATTGAACAAATAGAAATCAGAATTGTCAGTTTAACGTCAAACTTGTGGATTAGAAACGACAATTCAGTTTAATTCACTTGTTGAACAGAAATAGTTAGGATGGAAGAGAGAAATGAAAAGGTTAGATGCATGCGTTTAGCAAATGAATATTACAGATCTGCGGATGACTTCCCTAATTGAAGTGCCAACATGGAAATAAATTAACAGAAAGGAACATTTGAAAATAACTAAATAAACTTTCTTGGAAACAGTTCTGTTGTATAGTAATTCCTAATTGAAGTGCCAACATGGAAATAAATTAACAGAAAAGAACATTTGAAATTAACTAAATAAACTTTCTTGAAAGCAGTTCTGTTGTATAGTAATGTGGTGAGGGCAGTAACAGACACTGAAACAGTTCTGTTGTTTAGTAGTGTGGTGTGGACAGTGACAAACAAGAAAACAGTTGTGTTTTTAGTAGGGAGATCTGGACAAAAAGATTAGAAGACATCACTCTAAAGTTGCTGAATTGTTTTCCAGAATGACAGAAATAATTGTTATCTACTTTAGGCACAGGGCCAGCAATTTTCAGGGGAAGGGAAAGTCGATTAAATCGACCTCAGTGCATTATTGGTGCTTTATTTATCGACCCCCATAAGGATGACAGGCAAAGCTAACCTGGGTGGGATTTGAACTCAGAACTTAAAGGACCGTAACTCTATGCTGCGAAACATGGGGGTCTGACTCTCTACCGATACTGCCAATCCACCACACTCAGAATGACAGAAATAATGAACAGGTAACTTTAAAGATAGCAGGCTTTCTCAGTTGATAATGTTTTACGTTTTAAAATATAAATTCTGATTAAACGTGATTTGACCAACTATATCACCGACTTCTCTATTGAATCACGAAAATCAGGCCAGAGAGAGACTTACTGTGTTAGAGGTAAATTGTGAAAGACATTGTTTACACAAGTTAGTGGGGATCTAGATATAATATTTGATTTAGTGGTGGAAGTATATTACCATAGATACAGCCCAATAGTGAAAGTGATTTCCTCAAACATGAGTTTACAGGAAAAACTGTAAAAGAGTGCACAATATGTCGTAGTTTGTTGACTATCCCTTACACAAACAAGCGTGGATGTCGACAGAGAATGGAATAGGTTTTGAACTGACGAATGAAAAATAAACTCACTGATGTCCTAGCATTCGGCAAACTACATTGGCATTCTGGATATTCAATGAATTATTACAAATTGTTCCCAAAATTTCGTGGTGGATAATTTCAACAACTCCATGTGTGTTGTTCATGCCGCCCACCAATCGTATCATTACTTCTGTTTTAAACAAAAGAGATTTTCATTATATTTTTAATTCATATAAAGTGAGGATATATATATATATATATATATATATATATATAGAGAGAGAGAGAGAGAGAGAGAGAGAGAGAGAGAGAGAGAGAGAGAGAGAGTGAGAGAGAGAGAGAGAGAGAGAGATTTAGCGAGAATCGCATTTTGGCGGGTAGAAATTACCGAAACGCAACTTCCATGTTGTGCAGATAAGCGCTCCATGGATATGAAGAAGATACCAGAGCCATAAACATAAGTTAAAATGGTCATACACGCTGAGACGATGGTTAAGAAGCCATTAACCACCATAGCCAAAAAAGCGAACAAGCTAAACGGGTCAAACAAAATGAGATATGATTGAAATTGGGTTTCTGCAACACCCAAATCAATAATACTGTCTGCTTATAAAAAATAAGCTTTTGGTATAATGATCGAACAAGGCATCGCTTTCTCAACGGGTTTATATATATTGAATAGGGCGATCATCTGTATGCAATTTGTGTGTGAAAACGGATGAACGCCTAATTCAATTTATGTATATATATATATATATCATCGCCCTCAGTTTATATGTGTGTGTTTGCGTGTGTTTGTGGGTGTGGGGGGTGGTTGTGTATGTGTGTGCGCGCGTGTGTATTCTCACACACAAATTATATATGAATGAGCGGCCAATTAAATTTATGTATATATATATATATATCATCGCCCTAAGTTTATATATATATATATGTGTGTGTATTTAAATATGTGTGTGTGTGTGTGTGTGCGCGCATATATAAATATATTTTATATATATATATATATTATAAATGTAAGCTATCGCCGTATTTTATATATATGTGTGTGTATATATATATATATTTAGACAGGGGGGAAGAAAAAATGGCTTCACTTGTGCTTTCAACAAATTTATTTTCTTCACAAAATCCAAAAAGAATTTTTTTCCGGATTAGAAAAAATTTTCTTTAAAAAAAAATTTTTTTATAAATTAAGTTGTTGGTTGTTGGTTAGGTCTTAGGAGTTCTTGGTTAACGTAGGAGGTATTGTTTCGTTTTTAGAAAGACCTTTCACGCTGAGGTGCATTTGTCAAACTGATGTGTATGTGGTGTGTTGTTCTATATATAGGGATTTAACATGTCTGTGGTGTGGTGGGGGGGGGGGGGGGGTTCTCTCCCTTTAATAAGTGTAGGGGTGTAGGTGTGTTGAAAAAATGTTAATAGCAGTAATGAGTTGAGACAGTGAGTAGGGTTGGGTGGGGAGAAATGTAGCAAGTGTGGCCTGCCCCGGTCATTCTCGAAAAATTCCTTTATTCAGGGGAAAAAGCTTTTAGTATTCCTTTGTGTCGAAAATGGTCATAGGCAAACTGCACCTGCCAAGCTTGTAAACAATTATTTTTTTCTGAAGAATTTTTCTACGTCCATCCCAAAATTAGTCCTTTGTTCAACACACACATATGTGCGTATATACGTACATACACACACGGGCATATGTAGGAATATATAGGCACACACCATCAATCACACACCCATCATACATCCACATACATACATAAAAACATATAAAGACACATATAAAAACACATATACACATACGTACACACACGAATATGTACTCATACCTCCACATGGGTATATATATATACATACATACATATACATACATATACACACATAAAGATACATAACTAAATATACATATATACACATACATGCACACATACACACACACACACACATACACGTGTACACACACACACACACACACACACATACATATGTCCGTATATATACATCCGTTCACACACACATGCATACACACACACACATACACACATACACACATATATATATATATATATATATATAGAGGCATACACACATACATACATATATATATATGTATATATATATATGTATATATATATACATATATATATATATATATATATGTACACATAAACACATACAGACACATACACACATATACATACATATACACATATATATATATATCTATATATATATACACATAGCGTGTTACGCGCTGGCTAGCTCACCCTTTCAATCACTCCCTTCTCTCTCCAAATATAAATAAACCTGTAGCGAGGTACGAATCTCAGAATTTGTCAACGCTCAAAAATGGTTAGACCTCGTCCCTGCGAAGTATAATGTAAATGCCATTTTTCTTATTTCTCTCCAGCCTATCGGTTCATCCATTCATATTGTTCTAAATAATCTTCTCTTTGCTATCGGTCCATTCATTCATATATCCGTATATCGCCCAAAATCCAATCTTTGCTCTCTCGCAATGCTATTCTATAATTCTGTCTGGTTGTTTCTAAATAATCTTCTTGTATTTTTAACTACCCCACTTTGCTAACTACCCCATACCCCTCCCCCCCCCCCACTCTCCACCTTATTATTTGGACCAATCACAAGTCAACAGCCTATGCTATCACTTCTGGCTGCTTTTCGATATGATGGATGGACTAAGGAATTTCTGGAGAGTCTGAAGAATCTGGACACTCGATGACAATGCCAAAGATAACGACAAATTCACCTCATGCTGCCGGACGAAAGGGCAAGTCCCCCTCCTCTTTGTTTCGGCCGCGGATGGCCAACATAACCCCAACCCCATCCCCCTCACCCATCCCTGCGCCCCATCCTCCAAACACAATCCAAAACTTCAGAGTTGGTACCTTAAAAGGCCACTCTAACGAGGTTGTAGAAATGCTTGAACGTAAGGAGGTTGATGTTTGCTGTATCCAAGAGACCAGGTGGAGGGGCGGGTCTGCTAGATTCATTGTGGGTAAAAAACGTTGCTATAAGCTCTTCTGGGTGAGAAATGACAATGGGATAGGTAGGGTAGGAATCATGTTAGCAGAAAAATGGGTGGATAAGATAATAGATGTAAATAGAGTAAATGACAGAATAATTAAAATAAGACTTGTTCTAAATAGAACTACTGTGACAGTGATATCGGCATACGCGCCCCAATCCGGACTGCCTGGCGCTATAAAAGACAGATTCTATGAAACACTGATGCTCACTACCTCACTGGTACTAGAAATGAGGAAGGCTCCAGAATCCTGGAATTCTGTAACACTAACTTCAAAAAACGTGACAATCACTTGATCACCTACAGATCGGGGGAATATACCAGCCAGGTAGATTATATCCTTACCAGAAGATGTGACAGAGTGTCTGTTATAAACACTAAATCCCTCCCCCATGAAGAATGCACCTCCCAACATAGACTGCTAATTAGCAACCTCATAGTCAGGACGAGACGTACTAGACAACAGAAGAGGACTATCCTCAGGAGAAAAATATGGAAGCTAAAGGACCCCACAGCCAGAAATAAATTTCAAAGCATGTTACTTGATGCTTTCGACAGTAAGGAAGAGCAATTAGAGTCAGATAATATAGAGGAACAGTGGGAATTCCTGAAAGCAAACCTGCTGACGGCGGCAGACGAAGTCTGTGGCTGGAGCAGGCCTGTAGGTAGGAGGAGAGTAACATGGTGGTGGAACAGTAAGGTGGAGGAGTCAATTAAGGCCAAAAAGCAGGCTTGGAAAGTATGGCGGGATGGGGGAAGTAGAGAAGACTATCAAGTGGCCAGGAGGGAAGCTAGGAGACAAGTGTACTTCGCAAGAAGGGAAGCAGAGGAAAGAAAGTTCAAGCATGTTCTACAACGTGAGAAGCAAAAACATGAGGTGTTCAGCATTGCTAGGCAATGTGTCAAGGAAAACCGTGATATTGTCGGGGAGAAATGTGTACTTAATGATGATGGCGTACTTGCCATCACTGACGCTGATAAGAAGGTAGCTTGGAAGTGTCACTACGAAAGGCTTCTAAATGAGGAGAATAAATGGGAGAAGGATAGTCTCCCCCAGATCGATCCAATAGAGGGACCAGCAGTGTTAGTTGAAGGTAGTATAATAAGTAAGGCAATCAAAGATATGAAGATGGGTAAGGCGGCTGAGCCTTCGGAAATAGTTACTGAGATGCTGAAAGCCTCTGGAACGGTGGGACACACCATGGTCACCCGGATAGTAAACCAAGTCATACAGAATGGGGTTGTTCCGAAGGACTGGCGTAGCAGCATCATCAAAAAATATATTATATATATATATATATATATATATATATATATATCGTGAAATTAATAAACATTCGTTGTACTGCCTCTCTGTTTTGTTCCTGTTCAAATTTTTCCATTATATATATATATATATATATATATAGGATTGACAGTATCAGTAGAGCATCAGACACCATGTTTTACAGCATAGAGTTATGACTCTTTACACTCTGAGTTCAAATTCCGCTGAGGTTAACTTTGCTTTTCATCCTTACGGGGTCGATAATGCACAGTAATGCACTGGGATAATTGCTGGCCTTGTGCCACAAGTAGAAACATTTATTTAACATTCAACAAACACTTGTACTCTTAACGTAGTTCTCAGGAAGATTCAGCGGATAGTATGTGTATGATAAGGTTGGCGCTTTGAATTACAGGTACTACTCATTTTTTTCAACTGAGGAGAGTGGAACAACGTGAAATAAAGTGCCTTACTCAAGGACTCATCTCACCATGGGAATCGAAATTACGAGTTTACGATCGTGCCCCTAAACCCCTAAACAGTAAACCACATACCTTTACATATTGTAATAGACAATAACGAGAAACACCTTTTCACAATAACTGTTTTAACTTTTGGCACAAGGCCAGCAATTATCCCAGTGCATTACTGGTACTTTATTTTATCGACCCCGTAAGGATGAAAGGCAAAGTTAACCTCGGCGGGAATTGAATTCAGACCATAAAGGACCGTAACTCTTTGCTGCAAAGCATGGCATCCAACCCTCTATCGATACTGCCAATCCACCGTCCTTTACATAATAATATAGACAAGAAGGTGTATTTGTAATCCATTACTGGAAATTACATATGCTCCACAGGGAAGTGACATCTAAATTGACATTTCTCAGTTATACAAAACGAATGCAGAATAACAGATTAACGGATTTCATAGATATGGTATTCGAAAAAGATATGGTCCTTCTAGCATTGAAGATCATATAACAATATACAGCAACATACAATAACATATAATATATGATTGTACATAAATGATATATATGGAGTTATTTACTTTTATGTTATCAGTAAGTGTATATGCACATGTGTGTATGTATGTATATATATATATTCGTATGAATGTATATATATATATATATATATAACTGTGTGTGTGTGTGTGTGTGTGTGTACGTGTGTATATGTATGTGTGCATATATATTCTATATATTCTATATATTCTACTCTAACCTCGAGTTAACTAATTCCTTATGAGTGAATTTTCTTGACGCAAACTGCAGAAACTTGTCGTAAATATGTGTCCACTCATGTCTTTGTTTGAGTTCATTTCTGTATCTACGTTTATGTACCGTAACTTAGAGGTTCGAGACCATGGCACTAATAATAAATTCAGAAACCACCCAGTTCCATAGACATTTTTGGAAAAAGCACAAATTCTCCATTATCAGAACGTATACGAGTAACTTGTCATGGCTAAATATCCTTCAGCAAAAATCAACCAAAAAGTCGCTTTAAAAACTGTGTGTGAGCGTGTGTGTGTGTCCATATATGTATGTGTGTATGTGTGTATGTGAAAAACCGGTCAAAATATATTACACATCTTTAATTATAGTGTGTAAGTAATAATTTCGAGACCACATCCTACCCTAGGTGACATGCTTGCAAGACGTAGAACATTGACTGTAGAATCCGCAGAACTGCAAGTGTCTTCCTTAGATCTTGTCTTAGGACCAACTTAGGATTTTTTTGACGTGACCACATTACAAGTTAGAATGACACGAATCATTTTCATGTATTTAGTATCATATGTATAAAACACACAAAGTACAAGGAAAGGAGCCACCTTTCAAATAAAAAAACAAGTAGAAATGTTTTAAACTTTACCGTTTGACGCTGACAAAGTTGTTGATGATGGAACTGAAATGATAAATAACTATGATTAGTAGTAGTAGTAGTAGTAGTAGTAGTAGTAGTAGTAGTAGTAGTAGTAGTGTGCAATGTTCGTTAAAACAGATTTCATTGAAACAATTTATTAGTGTATGTGTGCGTGTGTGTGTGTGTATACATATATAAACATAATCATAATTTAACATTCTTTCTCCCTATATTTGAGTGAGAGTGCGTGCGCATGTGTGTGTGTGTGGGGGGGGGGTGTATTTCTGTGTTTATTTACTCTTGTTTGGCTCAATTTGAAGATTTGCTTTTCTGAAGTAAACTTGAAACATTCCGATAAATATAAAACTTACGACAAACTTTAAAGTCTAAGTACCATTTTATTCTTTTCTTTTTTTTTTTTTGAGGAGTAAAACTTTTTTATATCCAATGCATTGTTAAAGTCTACTAAATCTATAATATCTCCTCCCATTAGGTTATATTTCATAGAAAGTCTCTTGGTTTTTTAATGATAGTGGCCCTGATAGATAGATAGATAGATATGTTTCTTTATTAGCCACAGGGGCACAAAAGAAGGGGACAAATACAAAGGGGGAAGTTTACATACAATAAAAACGTGTAAAATGTTATCACAAATGCAATTTAAAAAGTTAGTCGATTTTCCCCAATAGGGGGAGACAGTTCATATGGGTAACACATACCCCCGAAAAAAATGTGCAACCCTCAACTCCAAGAGTACGAAGAGTTTGTACTCCTTTCTTCTCCTCCTCCTTTTCCTCAACCTACAGGCTGATATAGAGAGAAGGCCCATTCACTCGAGCCATTCTCGCCACTTTCACCCACCTTTCATAAAACTTGCTCGGGTGCAGCACTTCTCTCTCCATCTTGATTCTTCTTCCAAATTGGTATAGATAGATAGATAAGCGTGTGTGCATGTATGTGAAAAACCAGTCAAAATATATTACACACCTTTAATTATAGTGAGTAAGTAATAATTTCCAGACCACATCCTACCCTAGGGGACATATGCTTGCAAAACGTAGAACATTGGCTGTAGAATCCGCAGAACTGCAAGTGTCTTCCTTAGATCTTGCCTTAGGACCATACTTAGGATGTTTTTGACGTGACCACATCACAAGTGAGAATGACACGAAACATTTTCATGTATTCAGTATCACATGTATAAAACACACAAAATGCAAGGAAAGGATCCACCTTTCAAAAAGAACAAAAGAGGAAATGTTTTAAACTTTACCTTTTGATGCTGACAAAGTTGTTGATGATGGAACTGAAATGGATAAATAATTATGAGTAGTAGTAGTAGTAGTAGTAGTAGTAGTAGTAGTAGTAGTAGTAGTACAGAAGAATTTTTCGACCATAAAAGATCATGGTATGCAATGATGGTGTGCGATCATGGTGTGCAATCTTCGCTAAGACACAGATTTCATTGAAACAACATAAATTTCACGTTGATACTAACAAAGATTTCACACGGATACTTCACATTTATACGATACAGAATAAATCTGACATTGGATCAATATTGAATTCATAATAATATAGCAGATATTTGACTGTACTCGTTTAACACTATAAAACACATATTTCATATTGATACAACGTAGATTTCAAATCAACACTCTATACATTTTGCGCAGATAAATGATTATACTCTGATACCTCATATATTCCACATTCATACAACACAAATTCCACATTAAAACAACAGAAATTTTACACCTATACTACATAAATTCTATACTGATACAGCACAAATTTAAGCCTCATTGGAAAGGTGACACAATTAAGAAAACCTCAGAATCACGCAGTCCCAGTTTATCATAACTTTTAAAGCCAGTTATGATACCGTGAACCCAACACTCTAACCACTTGTCTATGCAGTGACACAATGGAGTATTTACTGTATCAAAACCTAGCCATTACGCTTCGAATGTTATGAAAACGTTTTTACATATTCATGCAAACATTGGTTTCTGATTTAGACACAAGGCCAACAATTTGGGGGGAGGAGGAAATCGATTAAATCGACCCCGTAACGTTACTGGATGAAAGGCAAAGCTAACCTCGGCAGGATTTCAACTGAGATCGTAAAAGGGCGTAACTTTATGCCATAAAGCATGTTGTCCGACACTCTACCGATACTGCTAATCCATAAATAGCTGTTACTTACCTGCTCCTTCTTCAATTCGCGCTAAACTGCTACCTTCTGGGTCTTGCTTCACTGCGAAAAGAGGGAAGGATTTCATAGTAATTAGTGCCAGTGGGAGTCAGGTCACCAGTTGGTGCTACTGGTAACATGTATCCCAGTACAACCTGTATCATGGTCGGGTCATTGGCGACTAAACTGGCAACCCCACCAAGGTTTCTTGCTGAGGAGGGTGACTTTGGACATCCTGCAGGACTAAAAACAAAACCTGTCAAAGGGCAAAGGAGCTCTTAAGAGTCAATGGCGATCCAAAATCACCGGGAGAGATGACCCCTTAGCCTTTGTCAAGGCAGAATTCTAGGAGAAGGAAAACTCTGATATAACACCTGCAACCCATCGGTTTGCAGTTCTACCAGAGACTACTCCACTTACTGTCTCTTTACTAAATGTCAGTGGTTGGGCTTCAGGTTAGCGACCTGTTCCCGGAAAAACTCTCCTGCTACGAAAACAATTCATAGTGAATCAGATTTAAATTCCAAGCAGTCAGGAGAACGGTTGTCTCTAACCGGAGATTGTATGACGGGTGTCGGCGAAAGTCTCAATGAGGAAGCCGACATCCTGAGGACCAGAATTCTGTCTGCAAAAACAACCACACGTATTGGATATTGGAACATAAGAACTATGTACCAACCATCCAGGGGGAGGTGGAGATAGTGGACAACTTCACCTACCTAGGAAGCTCCATTGACAATGGGGCGCCATGGACAGTGAATTGCAATTTAGAATGGGAAAGGCTTCAGCAGCATTTAACCAGCTTGTCAAGATCTGGAAGAGCAGGAAGTTCACCCTCAAAACAAAGATGAGATTCTACAACAGCAACGTGCTGTCCACACTCTTGTACGGAAGTGAAACATGGCACCTTAAGACCAGCCAAGAGAAGAAGTTGGACGCATTCGATTCCAGGTGTCTGCGAAAGATCCTGGGGATTAAATGGAGTGACCATGTAACAAACCAGGAAGTCAGGAACCGCACCAACCAGCAGCTGGTCTCTTCTGCCATCTGCAAGCGACGCCTGGGCTGGTTTGGGCATGCTTCAAGACTTCCCCCGGAGAGACTGGCGAATAAAGTACTTAAATGGAACCCACAGAGAAGCAGACGGAGAGGGCGACCCAAAATGAACTGGCGCCAGACAGTTGAGAGGGACCTGTGAGCGACAAACAGACAATGGCGGGATGCTGTGCAACTGGCTGCTGACCGAACGCGGTGGAACACTATGATTGCCTCATGCGTCACAAGACGCGGGAGCTTCTGAGTGCCAGTGGTGGAGGAAGGGTGTCAGGTGGTGTCGTAGTGGGGGAAGATGATAAAAAGAAGTAAGGACAACACCAATATCAACATCAACACCAATACCATCACCAACATCAACACAAATACTAACAACAACAATAACAACACTATCTTTGTTGTGGAAACTATTTCATGGAAGAAAAAAAATTCCATATTTACCTTGAGGTATTTTAGAGCAGAATACTGAAGCGTCGTCTCTGTGTGGGCAGGAATTTTCCTCATCATATAGACATTGAAAAATGGTTTCTTCCTCTCCTTGGCACCTTACGTTATCCATTGTGATATTTCCCTCTCCTTCTCCGAAATAAGCATTAGGGAAGGCAATTCCTTTGCTTGAATAAACCACGAACACAGAGAGAATTAAACAAACTCTATTGTAACAATACAAAAAGTAATGTAAAGAGCCCTTAACTCTTAATTGAGTCGTAGGGGCGCATAAGCTGAAGAAGCCTATCCCTCTCCAGATCGGAACACAGCTGATCTCATCCAGAGAAAACGAGAGGAGTGAGAAAGAGGTATAAAGGAAGATTAGACCCCAGTACCGTATTTATCAACCTCGAAAGGACTAAAGGCAGGGTAAACCTCAGTAGGATTTGATCTTAGATCACAATGAGTCGGAACAAATACCGAGGCATTTTTAATCCAACACCCTAACAACTATGTCAATACGCCGCCTTGTTGTAACAATGGTTTCTATATTTGGCACAAGGCCAGCAATTTGAAGGGGGAGAAGTCGATTAAATTAAGCAAAGTTAACCTCGGGGGGATTTGACCTCAGATCGTAAAGGGCCGTAACTATCTGCTGCAAAGCATGTTGTCCGACGCTCTATAGATACTGCCAACCCATCACCTTGATGTAACAATATAACTAAGAGTCAACTAATAGGCTGGTTTTTTAGTGAAGGAAGCAAATGAATTTGTTCCGGCTCGCTGTATGCTAAATAAAAATCCTACTACAGTCAACTTTGCCTTTCATCCTTTTGGAGGTGATAAATAAAATACCATTCTAGGTGTGGTACATTAGCTGAATATTTAAAGAATTGGACAAGATGCTTTGAGGTGTTTGATTTGGCTCTGTGCATTCGAAATTCAAATCCCGCCTCCTCCTTCCATGAGTTATGACCAGCAGATAGAATCAGCAATGGAAAGACCAATGGAAACATATTTTTCTTGGAAACCAGTCTGGTGACCAGCTCCTTTCATTTTTTTTCCCCTTTCAGAAAGAGGGTAGCCTAGTGGTTGTGATTTGGGGCATACGTTCGTAATGTCATGAGCTCAATTCGTGGAACGGGAGGTGCTGTTCCAGTCAACTCGGAGAAATTATGTACCAGTAGCAGCTGGGGCTTACTCCTGTGATTTTTAATATGTACACATGTAAACATACCAGAAAACACGAATTTCCATGTTAATTGAATAAATGATAAGCATGATTTTTGGACATAGTTTGGTCCTCATCAGAAGGCGAGTATATAATCTAAACAACCACAAGGAAACACATATTTGATGGACTTATATACACGTTCGCTCTTAGTAGTATTCTGAAATGGGCATACTAATTTACATGTTTATATGTGAGGTTACTC
Organism: Eledone cirrhosa; assembly: GCA_964016885.1. Classification (NCBI taxonomy): domain Eukaryota; kingdom Metazoa; phylum Mollusca; class Cephalopoda; order Octopoda; family Eledonidae; genus Eledone; species Eledone cirrhosa. Next base: position 29,083,185 of record OZ024747.1, on the reverse strand, counting down.
ACTCTGTATATATACAGATATAACTTTATCCTACACTTCGGCTGCTTGACGCACTTCTTAATATATCTTAATTAACTACCAACACGAGCGCTAATTATATACAAATTAGTACTTCCATTTCAGAATGCTACAAAGAGTGAATGGGTATATGGTATGGTATGGTCCCTTAACTCCTGATAGAGTCGTAGGGGCGCCGTAGGGAATTATGGTGTTTCTTGGGCATTTTAAACCTGGCGGAGCCCATCCCTCTCCAGGACTGAGTGCAGCAGATTTCTTCCACAGAAAGACAGAAAGTGAGAGATTGGAAATAAGAAAGAGATATAGAGGAAGAATCGACCCCAGTACTTGACTGGAACAAAGGGGAGACACAAAATAAGAAATCAGTCACTGAAAGGGTCACAGAATGTGTGACGAAAGAGGTTTGACAATATATAAACAACCATCCAGTTATTGAGCCAACCAACCGGAAATTTATAAAAAAAATATATATATATATATATATATATAAAATACGATATTAACAAATGGAAATTATATTTATAAAACCATATTTATTTCATTATACATATTTCAAGGACACCAAGTTAAATTATGGTGTGCTTTCATCAGATAAAATATAATATAGAGCAGTTTTATAAATAAATATTGACATACCCTTAAAGAATGAATCCATTACTGTTGAAATATGTATAATGAAATAAATATGGTTTTATAAATATAGTTTCCATTCGTTAATATCGTATTTTTACTCCAATTATTTGTTGAGTGCTTTATATCAGTTATAAAAATATTTGCTTGTTGTATCCCAACAATTTAAATAGAACTTTTACATATATATATATATATATATATATATATATATATATATATATATATATATATATATATATATATATAAAGAATTCGAAGTTTGAAAGCCACGACAAGGCGGGTTTGGACAGAATGATTAAATCGTAAGAAACAAGGCTTGTTTTTTTTGCCTTAATCTATTCATATGTCCTGATATTTCAAGATTAATACTTTTCTTCCGTGGAAAATAAAGGAGCTATTCCAGTGTCCGATGTGGCTTGCTATACCATGCCAGCCAGCATGGTATATGAATAAATTAAGGTAAAAAAACAAGCCCTGTTTCTTCCTTCAAATTCCTTCATATATATATATATATATATATAAATATATATATGTGGAATTAGGATTAGTGCTCTGAAATATACATGAATGTATATATAGTATATTTGGCAATATACCATATGTTTAATTAAAAACATTTATATATATATATATATATATACTATCGTTAAAATACCGTCACATATAGAACAAGTCTACAATCAACCATACGATTTAAAATCGATAAAGGAAGATTCGGGCCAAACAGATAAAAAATATCAATAAAACAATACGTCAATAATTTAAATGAATGATTTTACATTCATTTAAATTATTGACGTATTGTTTTATTGATATTTTTTATCTGTTTGGCCCGAATCTTCCTTTATCGATTTTAAATCGTATGGTTGATTGTAGACTTGTTCTATATGTGACGGTATTTTAACGATAGTTATAGCTCTGATTCATCTGAATTATTGAGCCCTCTGCCGCTCATATCGAATTTCGTTTATCGTGAACTCGTGCGCCGATTTTTCGATACTCGATCTTTCTAATATATATATATATATATATATATATATATATATATATATATATATAAATGTTTTTAATTAAACATACGGTATATTGCCAAATATACTATATATACATTCATGTATACATCGCTATTTCAGAGCACCAATCATAATTCCATATATATATATATATATATATTAGTAATAATAGTAATAATAATAAATTTGAAGACTAAAATCCAAAGAGGGCTCGATAAGGATAAATATATATCAAATATATAAGAACCGTAGAGCAAATATTTATTAAAATAACAGATTAAAGTTTAAGCAAAGAATCGCTGCTTTCACCCTTAACGGGATCTTCTGAAACTAACAAAGTCAATCTGTGAACACAGAAGTGAATATTTCAAAAAACGTTGCAACCGGAGGAAGACAGGAAGACGATACTTTGGTTCGTGGAAACGTTCCCTCCGGTTGCAACATTTTTTAAATATTCACTTCTGCGTTCACAGATTGACTTTGTTAGTTTCAGAAGATCCCGTTAAGGGTGAAAGCAGCGATTCTTTGCTTAAACTTTAATCTGTTATTTTAATAAATATATATATATATATTTATATATATATATATATATAAGAAGGCAACATTGGTAAAAAGAAAGGTTTGTTGGTGATTACTTACTTAAAGTCTCCAACCATTTTGCAGACGACAGTTGCATCAACATTGTCCCAGCCTTTATCACAGATTGTAGTCCAGTGGTTCTTGTGGAATATTTCTACGCGTCCCATCATTTGACTTCCAATTAAACGAATCACGCCTAGTCCAAAGGGGAAACGAAGTAGTGCCAAAAAGTGTACATGTTACTATATAGAAGACGCATATATGTCATTTATGTATGTATGTATGTAAGCCTGTACTTAGTTAGATTGGTAAGTAGGTAGGTCGGTAGGTTGGTATGTACGTAATTATATATGTATGTGTTTGTGTCTGTGTGCGCACGCGTGTGTGCGTGCGTGCATGTGTGTGTCTGTCTGTGTATGTGTGCATGCATGTGTGTGTGTGTAGATAGGTGGTTAGGTACCTATAAACACATATATGTAAGGTGGTAGTGCTGGAGTCACGTTAAATTGCTCCTGGTACACACTGTAGTAAAGTGATTGGCGTTAGGAAGATCACCCCGATGTAAAAACTGAGCCACAAACGGAACGTTTGTGTTAGGGATGGTCACCTGACTAGACAGGAATAACTACTCGCATGAAAAAAAATCGACATTAAACCGTGGTGATGATGATGGTGATGGTGATGATGGTGATGATGATGGTGATGAAGATGATGGTGATGATCATGATGGTGGTGGTGGTGATGATGATGGTGATGGTGATGATGATGATGATGATGTATGTATGTATGTATGTACGTATATGATTAGTTTCTCCTTACCGTTGGTATCTTGATTTCTCTGCAAAGCCAATGTAGATGTGGTCAGTTGCAAAAGTAGATGGGTGATGAAGAGGATCCGTATTGGCCAAAGATACATAGTTAAATGAAGATTTTCCTCTTATAGAGAACAGATATCTACTTTTTGTGTATATATATATAAGAGATGAGACTGACCATTTTTCCGGTTTTTTCCGGTCTTTGTTCTGTGCGCCTCCATGCCTCTTTTTATACATACACACATATATATATATATATATATATACACATATATGAAACAGTACTCCTTTACATGTATAATTAGATAGACAGATGAATGTTGTATATATAATCATATATTTATGTTAAGTGGGTGTGTGTTTATGAGTGTTTGTGTCTACTTTTTATCTGTCTTGACCTATTTGTGTGTGTGTGTGTGTGTGTGTGTGTGTGTGTGTGTGTGTGTGTGTGTGTGTGTGTGTGTGTGTGTGTGTGTGTGTGTTTTCGAAAATGTGCGAGAACCTTAGTACATTAAAGTATATTTGAAAAAAGGAAAAGAAAGACTTCACCTGTAGTTGGTTAACTATAACAATTTAATTTTATAATTTTACGATTTTCGGCGGTGGCGATTGTCAAATTGACCTAAAGTCATATATATATATATATATACACACACACATAAGTAAAAAAAAAAGATACACACATATCATATATCATATCAAAAGAGATGCTAGCTAATTCCGGAATAGGCCATATTACAGGAAACCCAAGACCAAGACATTCTTTATTTAGTTTCCCTCTCCCCTCCATCCACTCCTCTCTTTATTGCCTAAGCATGTCCATAAGATCATTTTATTTATAGCTGCCCAAAAGTCCTTTATATATGGAACATAGTAGAAGCATGTATGAAAGCTTAAATAATATATCTATGTATATATAATATGAATTCTCGTGGCTTAGTGGTTAAAGTGTTCTTAGGTCATTAATTCGATTATTGGCTGTGCGTTAAGTCCTTGAGTGAGACACTTTATTTATTGTTGGCAAAACTGACTTGAATCTCCCTTAGAATTGAGTTATGGGCACAAGTGTATGTGGAATGCTCAGCCACTTACACGATAATTTCACAAACTGGAGGTCCAACATGTATAATAAACTTACATGTCTCACTGTGGGTATTTTAAGCTATGATCATGTCATAGCTAACTCGGTAGCCATGTGAGAATGTTGTGACGCTTACTCGATTCTGAGGCAAAACTAGCTAATAGTTTGTATTGGTTCTTTCAAATAATACATTTATGGAACTGCTTATTTGCGTATAATGCAAATTTGACTGGCTGGTATTAGTTAGTAGTAGCACTATCACATCATGGTTCATCATAGAGTCGTATATAAAAGCATATGCAATATGTTCATGTATAATAAACATACACGTCTCATTGGAAGTATTGAAAACTGTGGTTATGTCCTCTATTTTATGATTTGTCTTCTGTATTAATGTTACTTCAATGTCTCATACCACATCGGACACTGGAATAGTTCCTTTATTTTCCACGGAAGAAGAGATGTTAATCTCGAAATATCAGGACATATGAGTAAATTAAGGTAAAAAAAAAAATAAGTAAATAAGCCTTGTTTCTTACGATTTAATTATTCTGTCCAAACCAGCATTGTCGTGGCTTTCAGACATCTTGTATATACTCTACTATGTATTGAGTAACTTACTTACTGTGGTTATCCATGAGTGAACCTGGGACGCGCGCACACACACACGTGCGTGTGTGTGTGTGGTTATATATATATACTGTTATATTTGGGGAGGGTCATGTTATAATATTGCCAGAAATATATTGGAAAACACACTCATTGTTTGGTTTGGATTGTTTTTTGCTTCAGTATGTTTTATATTTCTATAATTAATTCAACTGGCAATCAATGTTTATCATTGATTGACCAACCATAGATATAAATATAGTTTCTTAGCATTCTTTCGTCACACACCTGTGGCTTCATCAGTGATATTATTGTTTGCTCCCCTTGTATTAGTGTAATATATATATATACACACATATGGGGCACCCTAAACTTCCTGGTTTTGTCATGTCCCGTATATAGGAATGCCCAACATTTTGTGTATATACACGACACTCTACTTCATGATTTGTCCCACCCCGTATTTAGTGTTGTCTAAAGTCCTGTATATATATACAGAACATGCCCTTTATTTGAGGATTTCTGTCCTCTGTCCTATTTTAATGTTACAGAGACACTAATGAAGCATTGGGAAACATTTGATTGACTAATGAAGCATTGGGAAATTTGAAAATATAGTTGCCACAATGTAGATAACTACAATAATAATTTGATGTTATAAATAATAGTTGAATAGTTAAGTATAAAGTGACTCTAGAGATGGAAAAGTAGACAAAAACGCCTGCATGCAGAAAATTGAATTGTGTCTCTTGTGGCAAGCACATTTAACAGATCCTTAGTTACTAATTACCATTCTTAAATACTCTATGTCTTATTTCAGTTTCTTTATCAAACATGATGTTAGAGTTTTTGATTAATTTCCTCTTCTCATATTTCCATATTTTCTAGCCCAAAACTCATGAATTTCTCTTTTAAAATCAGTGTAATAGTGTACAATAGTGTTTTTACTAACCTCACACAAACTGGTGTGATCAATACTAATTTTAGTTTAAAATTTTTTTAAATGTACAAAAAAAAGAAAAACTATATAATATATATATATAAAATATTTATGACTGGTCTCACCTGCAATTGTTGAGATGTAATATGCAACAACTTTCACCTACAATGGCTGTGACATGTGACACCTCTCACTTGCAATAGAGTTTTCAGATTTTAATACCAAAACAATTTTATTTCTTAAATCTTTTACCATTTCATTTGATCTTCCAATTGAAACGGGGAAAGAAACCCATACCAGATGTCTTGCTCTACATTTCTTCAGGATGTGACCTGCCAATAACAATCTTCACTGAGCTATTTTTTCAGTTAACTTTGGCAGACCATCATAAAGTTTTTATATTTGAGTCTAAATGCCAGTAATGATCAATTCCAACAAAGGATCAAGGCCAAAAATGTCAGTGCGGAAAGCAATTGGTTAAACCGACTGGTACTATATTTTATTAGCCCCATAAGATGAAAAATAAAATTTTTTTCAGTAAGATTTGATCTCAGAATAAATACCTCAAGGCATTTGTCCAATGTTCTAACAATTCTGCTAATCCACTGCTTGTCCGAAGACCACCAATTGTGATAATTGTTTCTAAAACAGACACAATGCCAAAGATTTGTTGGGAAAGGTTAGTTGGATAAAATTGGCCCCAGTACTTATTTGCAAAATAATCTGAGAGGAAAAAATATTTTATCCAGTAAAACTGGGTAAAAACCCAATCTCATCAGAGTTACCTTACCATCTGTACATATCAATAACTAATATAAATAAATATCACAAGTCATTCTCTCAGGTGCATTGCTCTTCCAATACTGACTTTTTACTGCCTTCAGGCAACTATTTCTAGTCATTATAAAATATTCATAACTAACAGGATGTGTCCAGACTATACAGCAACAATGACCAACGACAATACACTCGGGTAAGACATTACACTTCCTCCCACTCATCTTCAGACTAGTTAGATGTTATATTCTACCCTAAGCTAGAAAGATATTACACATCATTCTAGGCTATACTCCATGCTATTCAGATGGAATACTCTACTCCAAAAGAAAAGAGAAGAGAAGAGAAAAAAGAAAAGAAGAGAAGAGAAAAAAGAAAAGAAGAGAAAAAAGAAAAGAAAAGAGAAAAAAGAAAAGAAAAGAAAAGAGAAGAGAAAGAGAGAAAGAAAGAGAGAGCGAGAGAGCGAGAGAGAGAGAGAGAGAGAGAGAGAGAGAAAGAAAGAAAAAGCCACTATTTCAGAGTAACATTGAAGAAAAAGGAATGGAGCCGATTGTCATATCGAATCAAGAAAAAAATGTTTCTATCAGTATTTCCATTGCTGATACTATTTGCCAGTCATAACTCTTGGCTGAAGGAGGCAGGATTTGAATGCAGAATACTCAAAGTCAGATCAGATAAAACAAACTATCCCATCTAACTCTTTAACAAGTGAAAGTAAAGTTGACTCCAGTAGGATTTGAACACAGTACAGTGAACCAGAAGAAATAGTGAGGCATTTAATCTAACACTATAACAAACCTGTCAATTGAAAATCATCATCATCATCATTTTTACATCTGCTTTCTACAGCATGGGTTGGACATGTCACAGTCACAGACCATATGGTTTAAAGTGATCTCATCTTGCTTATTACATTTCATTACAGCTGGATGTGCAACTACTTTACAGAGTGGACTGGGTGTTTTTTGTTTTTTTTTGTTGTGGTACCAATTCTACTTTAGAAAGTGGACTGGGTATTTATTTTTTTTTTTTTTATGGTACCAAATCTAACACTTTGCAGAGTGGACTGGGTGTTGGTTTTTGTTATGATACCAAATCTAACACTTGCAGAGTGGACTGGGTGCATTGGATCATGTACCAATACTACCACTTTACAAAGTGGAATGTTTGTGTTTTATCAGGGCACCAGCACTACCGAAAATCTTAGTGAATAGATAAACAACTACTTGTTGTAAAAGCTAATTAGACATTAACCCTTTAGCATTTAAACCAGCCATATCCGGCCAAAATTCTCTCACTTCTTTCTGTTCAAACCAGCCATATCCGGCCACTCATATTGACATTAAGTTATTGTTCTCAAAATAAATAATAACATCAAAATCTCATAGATTCCATATTGTGTGAGATAAAACCTTTACCATGAAAATATAGTAATAAACATAGAGTAATGTAAATGCTAAAGGGTTAAGAGTCAATCATCATCATCACCATCATCATCATTTTACATCAATTTTTTTATGATGGCATAGGTTGGATAGATCATCAGTCTGAGTCAGTTCTTATTCAGAGTTACTGCCATTCCTAAATGGATTGAGAGACCACGGCACACCCATACACACTTGAAGTAATTGTAAAACAATAAATAGATACTGGTTTTCATATTTAATAATAATAATAATAATAATAATAATAATAATAATAATGAATTTCTACTTTGGGCACACGGCCAGTAAATTTTCTTTTTTTTGGTGGTGGGGGGGGGGGGGGTCAATTAAATCAACCCAGTACTTTGACTGGTACTTTATTTTATTGACTCCCAAAAGGATGAAAGGCAGAGTTGACCTCAACAGGATTTGAACTGAGAACGTAAAAGGATATAATTAAACACAGCAAACTATTTTGACCGCTGTTCTACTAACTCTGCCATCCACTGTCCTAATGATGGTGATGATGATGATGGTGATGGTGGTGGCAGTGGGAATGATGATGATAATAATGGTGATGCTATGGTAATGATGACGAAGGTGGTGGTGATGATGGCAATAATAGATGATGATGATGCCGATGATGATGATGATGAAGGTAGTCATTTCTAATTCAGAACATAAGACCACAACCTTCAGAGAAAGGGGAGGAAGTGATTTTCATGTTTTTCTCAGAAATATTACAAGAAAGGTAAATTGGCTCCAACAAGGAATTGAACTTAGAACTACATGACATGCCCTAGCTGGGAGCTTAAATTCTTCTTTATTCCACAGCACCCATAACAATAATGATAATAAAAAAAAAAAAAGAAAGGAGCTGATCATTAGACAGGATGAAGGAAATGTTTCCATTGGTCCTTCCATAGCTGATACTATCTACCATCACAGCTTCTAGCAGAAGGAGGTGGGATTTGAACTCAAAACGCACCAAATAGGATCAGATACTGCAAAGCATCCCATCCAACTCTTTAACAATTTTGCTAATCCACCAACTTGGACTGGCACTTTATTTATCAACCTTAAAAAGGCTGAAGGGCAAAGTTGACCTTGGTGGAGTTTGAACTCGGAGTGCAGAGAGCTGGAGCAAATACCAAGCCCTAATGACTCAACCAATTCACCACCAATAATGATAATTTAAAGCAGGTCCACCAAAAAATAACTTGTGTTTAAAGGGTCTCGGATTATAGTTAAAAGGATGCACTAAATAATCCTTTCAAGGTACTTGTAGTTTTTTTAAAACAAGGAAAAAAAAATGTGTTTTTAAAATGAAATCTATTTTCAAATGTTCCATTTTGAAAACGAAATAAATCTGATATTTTTTTAAATAAGAAAAATGTTATTATTAGTATTCTCATTATTATTATTATTATACTTTTATATAGAAATTACAAAAAAAAAGAAATTAAATTACATAAATTAGATTAAATGATAAATTAAACGTGACGAGGGATTTGAAGAGGGTTGAGAGGGGAATGTGGAGTGAGAAGGAAAATAAAAACTAAAAAAAAAAAGATAAGGGTAAAAATATTTCGTGGAATCCATTGTTCTTAAAGAAGGAAATTTCCTTTTCTTTATCTTCTCTGCATTTTCTTGATCATTTTCATTGTTTTCTGCATCATTGGTGCAATGACTTTTGTCGCTGAAATGAAAAGATGCACACACATGATATACACAAATGTAAAATATGTTTTATAAACTAAAGAACATATATTTATCTACATTATTGCACAGCAGCAAGACCTGAGCACTGTGTGCTGAGGACCTGCGAAGATTGGAAAGAAATGAAGCATCCATGCTTTGCTGGATGTGCAATAGCAATATACATGAAAAAAAAAATAAAGAGGGAGAAAGAAAAAAAAAGACAGGAGGGGGGGGGGGGGGGGGGGAGAAAAGGGAGGGGGAAAAAAACACAGTCCATGCTGTAATGTGGTCGTGTAGGTAACACGGTAAATGTGGTTGGTGTTAGGAAGGGTATCCAACCATAGAAAACCTGCCAGATAGTCTTATACGAGCGAGACACGGTCACCCGACCAATCTTACCTCAAATGGAACAATTCCCATGCTAGCGTGGAAGATAGACGTTAAACGATGATGAACGGCAAAGTATAAATGTATTACATGAGAAATTAGGCGTAAGAGGATAAGAGGAATCAGTTGTTGCGTGCAGGAGAGGAGATTGCATTGGTATGGATATGTGATGTGCATGAAGGATGACAACTGTATAAAAAGGTGCAGAGCGCTCAAAGTTGATGGTAACCATGGAGTGGGCAGGCCTAAGACTTGGTTTGAGGTAATAAAAGCTGACCTTTCACAATTACACCTCACCAAGGCAATGACACAGGGCCATGACCACTGGCACTTTGCAGTACTACAGAAGACCCGCCCTCCCATATGCTTGAGCTGAGGCATATATCTAATAGGAAACACCTTCCTCTACCTTCTCCCCTCCCATACACCTCCCTTTGCAGTATCCATCCCTCCCCTATTACCTATGCCTACAATCTCCCCAAGCTACAATTTCATCCGTAAGGATGAAAGGCAAAGCTAACCTCAGCGGGATTTGAACTCAGAACGCAAAGGGCCATAACTCAACACTACCACATGGTCCCTATACTAGGGACCATGTGGTAGTGTTGAGTTTACCACCAAAGGACAAGGTCTACTATCCAAAATAGAAAACATAAAGATCAACTTACAGCGATGTTGTTGAGAAACCTGTATTCTTCCTGAGGAAAAACCTGATGAAGAAGAGGAGGTAGAGGAGGAACTGGAGGCAGCAGTAGATGTCATATGTTTATTAACTGGTTTATATGTACGGTATGGGCCTAGAGTATCTTTGGTGATGGTCCCTGTTCCATATTTCAGCTGCTTACGACGAACTTCTCGTGGGGGTTTTGCTGGAGCCTCTACAAACGCCATCTTCACTGTCCTCTCTAAACAAAACACCAAAGAAACAAAGAAACTAAATTGACCATCATCATCATTGAGAAATTAGGTTTCTCTTTTAAAAATATCACATTGCACTATATACACATTAGACTAGCCATTTCAGTTAAGTTTTGTTTTGTGATTGGTATAAATAGCATTTGACTATAGCTCTCTTTGTGGACATAAGGGTGAGTGTATTTGTAATGAATGGCCAATTAGCAGTGAAACATGTAACGTAAGAAGGTAGGAAGATTAGCTTCAGAGAAAAGTACTGAGGGGGGGGGGGAGATTGATCAAAGTTTTTAGTGCAGGAATTTGAGGAAGATGTGTGTCTGTGTGTGTGTGTGCGCGTATGCATGTTTCTCAGTGTATGTGTATGTATGTCAGTGAGTGTGAGTGTGTGTGTGTATGTAATGTAGTGTTGAAGAGGTTTGCTTCACAATCATTAGATCCCAGGTTTGATCCCATTGCGTGGCATCTGGGAGAAGTGTCATGTAACATAGCTTGGGTCGAACCATGCCTTGGAGGTGAAATTGGGTGAATAGAAACTGATTCGAAGCCTGTCAGATAGTTTACCTGGAATTCAAAAGGCCAGCCTTGTTAAACAGTGTCATGCTGAATTACATGAAGGGTACACATATCTGTGGAATGCTCAGCCACTTACACGTTAATTCACAAATAAGTTCTTCTTTTGATCAAACAGCTGGAACACTCATTTTCGTAAGCAACAGAGGTCCATTTGTGTGTTAGATGGAAGAAGTAAGGTAGACAATCTAGGGGAAGACAATCCACTTTTTACTTTCAAAGAAAAGCAGATGACAGTCATATAATAGCTAAGTGGACAAACGCTGGATTTTATTTGTCTTGTTATTGTCTGTGTGTGAGAGAACACTGGGTTTTATCAGTGCCTGTTACTGTTTGTGGGTGAGAGAATACAAGGCTTTATGTGTGTCTGTTATTGTCTGTGTGATAGAACACTGGGTTTTATCTGTGCCTGTTATTGTCTGTGTGATAGAACACTGGGTTTTACCTGTGTCTCTGTTATTGCCTGTGCGTGAGAGAACACTGGGTTTTATCTATCTCTGTTATTGTCTATGTGTGATAGAATACTGGGTTTTATCTGTCTCAGTCAATGTCTGTGTGTGTGAGGAAACTGGGTTTTATCTGTGTCTCTGTTATTATATGTGTGGGAAAGAACACTTGGCTTTAGAACAGAATGAGTTTGAAAAGATACTGAGATCTAATTTGTATCAATTTGTATGTGAGAATATTGTAGTTCGATTGGAGTACATGCATACAAGTGTTTTTTTGTTATTGTGGAGACACGGCCTTAGTGTGTGGAAATTGGAAGACCTAGGGTTGTTGGAAAACAACAATGTTGGTCTCTCAGCCATTACGCTAGAGATAACAGAAGAGATAGAATATCATAGAAGCAAGCAAGCGACTGCTAATTCATATGTGTGTTATGGATGTAGCCAAGACATTTAATTGTCAATTGGCCCAGTTCACTGAGCTATAAACAGGTTCCATAAGATTGAAAGTACTCACAGCACTATAGAATCAATGAGAGTTAAGCTCAACCACATCAAAGACCAGGTTAGCCATCATACCACATCAATCTCTCCAATCTAGAGAGGGAAGAGATTCTACTGAGGACATTGCTACCATTTCCTCCCTTCCCCTCTGGATAGAACCGTTAAGTCTTGGAGTCGTAGGGTGCTGTTCTGACTAATGGTTTGACTTTGGCATTTTAAACCTGATGAAGTTCATCCCTCTCCATGTTAGAACACAGCCAATTTCTTCCAGAGAAAGAGAGAAAGTGATAATGAGTGATAGAGAACCAACTCCAGTACTGCATTGGTACTTTATATATTGACCACCAAAGGATGAAAGGTAAAGTTGACCTCAGCAGGATTTAAACTCAGAATGCAGCTTGGTGGAACAAATATGGAAGCTTTTTTAATCTGATGCCCTAACAACTCTGCAAATTTGTGACTAACTACACTTCTAACTTATTTATAAATCAAAGAAACACCAGAAAATCCAAAAATCCCCTACCTGGGACCACCTTAGACATGGAAGCTGAGATACTGGCCTTCACCACTTTAAACTTCGCTTCACGCTCATCAAACTTTCTCTGGAAAAAAGAAAAACAGAATACAACTGAAGTAATTGTTGCTACAGTTCAATGATTTACCTCCCCTGACTGCTAACTGCTCATGAAAGAGAGTTGGGTACCTCTCCCTCCTACTGCTAACCACATAACTGGGAAGTAGAAGATACATATTTTAACAGAAATATTCTTACCAAATACATCTCTCTCCAGGATTCCATCTCATCTGGTTCAAAACCACGGAAATCCCTCTGGCAATGTATTTTCCATAGTTTGTCGGAGTCTTCAAGGAAGTGCTAGAAGTAAAAAGATATGGAGACATTAAATAGTGGTGGTGGTGGTGATAGCAGAAGTAGTGAGTGATATTGTTGCTGCTGTTGCTAGTGGTGGTGGTGGCAAAGGATATTCACACATTCACATGAACTCCTTATAACAGGCATGACAAACGTGCGGCCTGCAGCCCTTTACAAGCACAGCTGCGGCCGGCACAATGGTTTTTACAGCGCGAGCATGTCTTATCTTCGTAATATAAAATTTTTTAAATTAGTTGTAATGTGTGCAATTAGTTGTCATATGTGGCCCTCAGACAACACATATGTGACCCATGTGGCCCTCGGGGGACCCTCAGTTTGACATGCCTGCCCTATAACACATACACACATGTATCATCATCATCGTAATTTTATGTCCACTTTCCATACTGGTATTGAGATGAGACAAGATTGAGATGACACAAGATTGAGTTGACAGTTGATTTGCTATACTACAAAAGACAACCCTCTCCTGTAAGTAGGATGTGACATACCTAGGGAGGATCATAGTGTAGAGGTTGAGACATCTAAGTATTTAGGTCCCTCTCCCACTTGACCCTCCTCACACTTTGGTCATGCCTCTCCCTATTCACATCATTATTATCTAAATGTGATGTTAATCACACATAAAAAGAGGACTATTTTGGCACTTCTCCCCACTTTTCTCCCATAGCCCACACTGAACTGCCAATCACTCTGTCGCTTGAATGCAAACTCCAAAACCTGGCATCCACTCTCGCTCTCTTTCCTCCCTTGAATGATAGCTCTCTGAGCAAACAACATGTAGTTGTCACTTCCATTACGCTCTCATCTCACATCTTTACCATTACTCACTTTTCCCACCTAATGATCCTCTTAGTGTTTAGTGCCACACTGGAACACATCCAGTGCACTCTGCAAATGCTGGCACTGATGCCAAAATAAAATGCACCCAAACCACTCTGTAAAGTGGTAGTGCTAGTGTCATAAAATATACCCAGTACACACTGGTGGTTGGCATTAGGAAGAGCATCTAGACATAGAAACCATGACAAATATATGAGCAGGATATGGTCATCTGACCTGTCAATTCTCAGAACCTGATCATCATCATCACCGTTTTACGTTCATTCTTCCACGCTAGCACGGGTGATGATGTTGACAGTAACAGTCTTCCTTACAGTTCCCATCTACTAAATTCATTCAGAAGGCATTAGTCAACTTGAAGCAATAGTTGAAGACACTTGCTCAAGATGGCATGCAGTGGATGTAAACTGGAAACCACGTGGTTCAGTAGCAATTTTTTTAACCACACATCCATTCCTGTGCCTATATGTGTGTATCAACACACAAACAGTTTTGTATTGTAGAACCAGGAGCAGTTTCAGGCAGTTTGTTACGAGAAAAAGGTAATGAGTGTAGAAGAAAATCTGTTGTTGTTACCGGGTTATAGTCTTCTAAGGTATAAAGTTGAGATACAGTACATCGTTCAAGAACTGGGTGAAGGATGTGAAATGGTATTCCACCAACATATTCAAGACCTGCCGCGAGAAAAATAAACACATCAGAGAAATTGAAAACAGAATCAAAACTTTAACACTTTTTTGTTACCATATTTCTAATAAAATACATTGAATATGGTTTTAAAATAATAATAAAAACTTTAGAAAGATTTAGTAATGTAAGTAACTTTAGCATTAAGCTGATGTTTAGAATGTAACTTAAAGGTTCTTACATAAAATTAGGATGGAAAGTTTTTAGATAGATATAAAACACTTTAAAATAAACAGCTTTGTATCATAGAACTAGGAGCAGTTACAAGTAATGTGGTATCAAAAAGGTTAAAAAGAATTCTATCATTGTCATTTTACATCCAGTTGCCATGTTGTTATGGGTTGGATGGGTTGTTATGGTCAGAGATTAGAGCAGTTAGAGAACCACATCTTGCTCACATGTTCCATATTTAACACTTTAGCATTTACGTTACTCTATATATACTGTTGTATTTTTGTGATAAAGGCTTTATCTTACATAATTATCTCACATAATATTGAATCTATGAGATTTTTATGTTATTTATTTTGAGAACAATACCTTAACATCAGTTTGAGCGGCCGGTTATGACCAGTTTGAACAGAAAGAGTTGAGAGAATTCTGGCCGGATATGGCCGGTTTAAATGCTAAAGGGTTAAGATGATATTTACAGCTGGATGCGCTTCCTAACACCAACCATTTTACAAATTAACTTACTCTTTTCCTGCTTTCAGTTACTGGATTGTGGCCATGTTGGAGCACTGTCTTCAGGAGATTTTAATCAATCACACCATTCTGAGTACATTCTGCTCCTAGTTATTTTATCTATGTCTATTTATCAAATAGTTAAGTTATGTAACTCAACACACCAGCTCACCCAATGAATATAAACACAAACACAGCCATATCACCATTGTCAGTTTACATTTACTATTCATGCTGGGTTGTGTGTGTGTGTGTATGAGCATGTGCATGCGTGCATGTGATTGTGTATATGTGTGCAAGTATCTGGTTGTATATGTGTGTGTATATGAGTGCATTATGTGGTTGTGTGTATGTATATATGTGTGTAAATGTGTTTGGATGAGTAAATAAATGGAATTGATTAAAAGGAAGTAAAATATAAAGCATTTTCAATTTCCAACAAAAACCAAAGATTTCTTACTTTCGATATTTTCAATTAGGACTTGGATACAGGCAGAAAATAATGATGGTACTTCTGTAAGAGGAGACAATATATGTGTTTTAGAGAACAGAAGTTGAATAGAATATAGGCACAATATAGAGATAGTACAACAGTGTAAGACAATATATGGCTTTTAGAGGATAGACTGTTAAATATATCCTAGAAATAAATTATTAAAATAATCTTATCTTTAATCACTTTCGAGGGTTAGTAATCAATGTAAACTTTCTCTTATGTTAACCATTGACTTATCAAAATATAAATTTCCCTGTTTGGATGATTGTTTATAAACCCAGTAATCCTGGTATTTATGGCATACCAATCCTGGACTCCAAAAATTAAATACATTCAATGCTATTGCTGTTACTAGTAATAAAATATCACATCTCTCTCTCACACACACACACACACGCACACTCTCCCTATACATATGTATGAAAGCTGTCCACTGGTGTCTAAGGAAGGCTATCACTAATTATTAAAAAGAATCTTAATTCTTTAAGAGTCCAACATGTCTTTTGGCAGACCTTACAAACACAATTACATATGTACACATCAATATACAGAGGGTTATTCTAATGTAAAACACTGTCTTTTTAATATACCATGTACTGCATGTTATGCCATATATTATCATGAAAAGTCAAATGTACTATTGAGTATAAGATAAATGCAAGCTATGTTTAAGTGAAATGAAAGCAGAGTGTTTATAAGTAAAATCAATACAGTGTATATATTAGTAAAACAGCATGAGGTTATATATAAAGAGATGAGGGCAGAGTATATATAAGTATAATGAATGTAGGATATATATCAGTGCAACAAGAAGAGGGTATGTCATCGCCGTTTAACATCTAATTTCCCAAACTTGCAAGGGGTTAGCCAAGTTGTCGCATTATGAGACAATTCAAGTTAGGTGACCATTTCTTGCTCATACAGATCTGTATTTTGGTTTGGTTTCTACAGCTGGAAACCCTTCCTAACACCAACCCTATTACACTGTTAACTATTTGTTTTTTATTGTGGCACCAAAATAGCCATCTAACAGGACAACAAAAACTAAATATAGTGGTTTATTTTATGGATAGGAACTTCTCTTGTAGTTGCCTCACTAAGAAGAGAACCACTGTAGTACTTTTCCCAGGCATGAAACCAAACTGCATCTCATCAATTTTGACACTTTCCCTAATTAGCTGCATTATAACACTTTCATAACTTGGTCCATTAGTTTTATTCCTCTACAGTTGCTCCTTTCTAGAGCATCACCTTTGCCCTTGTAGCAATTTATGACTGTACTGCTGCACCAGTCATTGGGTTTGAACCTGCCATGTATTACTTGATTTACTATACAGGTTACTAGTTTGACTCCTACCTCTCCCAATGTTTTTAGCATCTCAGCAACTATTTTTGATGGTCCTGCAGCTTTACCGTTCTTCATCTCCTTGATTGCATCTTTAATCCTAAAACTGTCAACTTCAATAGCTGGTCCTTCCTTTGGGTAAGTTGGAGGTAGTTTCTCTCCCTCCCATTCATTATCTATATTCATCAATCTCTCATAGTAACATTTCCAGGCCTCTTTCTTCTGCCTATTAGTGGTGCTAAGTGCACCAGCATCATTTCTGACACATTTTTCCCTAACATCTCGATTTACACTAGCTCACTGCCTTGCAATAAGGAACACTTCACATCCTCACGTCTCAAGACATTGGCAAATTTACTTTCTTCAGCCTCTCACAGAACTGTGTATACCTGTCGCCGCAGAGTGTATATGCATCTAATGAATGCCGGGTATATATAAATGAAACAACATGAGGCTATATATAAGGGAAATGAGAATAGAGAGAGTGATAATGAAATCAGTTACCTTTTAATACTGTCTTCTTGCCAGAATATACACATTCTCGTGTCCTTGATTTAATTCCAAGCAGCACAGAATCAAGATCATCACCACCTGAGGAAAAAATAGAAAGGGGGCAATCCATGTAATTAACAGAAAATATATGATGATGATTATATATATATATACATATATATATATAACTGTTTCTACTTTAGGCACAAGGCCAGAAATTACCCAGTGCATTACTGGTACTTTATTTTATCGACCCCGTAAGGATGAAAGGCAAAGTCAACCTCGGCGGGATTTGAAATCAGATCGTAAAGGGACGTAACTATGCTGGAAAGCATGGCGTCCGACCCTCTACCGATACTGCTAATCCACTGCCCATATATATATATATAACACAAGTAAGAACTATAAGGTTGTATCAAATATGTACAGACATACAGATATCTGTAGATTTATACACACATACAATATATATGCATTTATATACATATACAGCACACATGCATAGATATTCTTACATATATATTTTTTTTAAATAGTAATAAATAAGAAAAAAAATGTAGTTACTTGAAGATGCGATTGAGAAGATTTAAGCTCAATGTGTTTATACAGATAGAAATATAGTGAGTAGATGTTTAATGGTTAGAGGAAATGTTGCCATTTATATACAGAGCATATAAAACAAATTAAGCTGATAGAAATAAGTTTTACATAGTTTAATTCTTACAATTGATTCAGTAGAAGGCTTTTTCTCAAACACATAACTAGACAAATATATTAATAATTATTATTTTTATCATCTTAATTTGTTATATATATAGGCAAATATCCTCTATTTTTAAATCATGTTTTTCTGCCAACTATTAATCCCAACAAACATATCCAAAAATTTATTTTTATACTTAACCATAACCAAAGTATGTTTATCTTAGTATCACTCTCTTCCACTCTCTCCCTTTCCGTCCCTCTCTCTCTCTGCCTCTCTCTCAACCTTAGTAGACTCACAAAAAATTAATTCCATGATGAGAAGTAAGACTTCTTCATTGCTTCTCTATTATAACTACATTCTTAAAATCATGTCTTTAGTTAATATTAATAATTTTAGACTAATCCTGTTTTTTATATCATGTTTTTCTGTCACATCTCTGAACCCAGCCAACCCACCTTTTCTCTGCTCCCCTTTTAAAGGATGTCCTCTACTTCCTGTCCATCAACGACCCCTTACCTAGCATATCATAATTATTCTATAAACTTACTCAATCAATTTCTCCAAATGACACACACTAGCTGCTTCAAAAAATTAACCATCTACAGTTATACTGTGACTGTCTCGGTGTTGATGTGTATATAAATCATAAATGCAATTATTGTATATATATATATATATATGCACTTTTGTGTATTTTCTGGAGCAGTCATGGACTCCATAGGCCACATAGAAGATAACCCATCTTGAAGGGCAATCACTGAATAAATAAGACTGCAGAGGTCAGGCATGAGCTCTGTAAGCTGTAGTGGAAGCAACATATTTAGGAAATGTAAATCTTGGGTACACAAGAGGTGTAGGGGGATAGCAGGCAGACTAATAGAAAAAGGCAGATATACAAGGATAATTGGTAGTAAGAAATGATTGATAGCGTCTGTTACATAGGTGATCTAATTAACAGTGGAGGATGTTCTATAGCTAGAATAAGAACAGAATGGAAAAAGTTCAGGGAGCTACTACCTCCGTTGATAACAAAAGGTTCCTCTCTACAAACAAAAGGTCAACTATGTGATGCCTGCATGTAATACATGATGTTGCATGGTAGCGAGACATGGGCAGTGAATACAGAAGCTATGTGAAGACAGGAGAGAAATGAAGTAAGCATACTTTGATGAATGTGCAATGTTAATGTGTGTGAATGACAAAGTTTAGGTGAGTTGAAAAAAAGCTAGGTATAAGAAGAATCAGATGTAGTGTGCAGGAGAAAAGACAGTGTTGGTATGAACACATGATGCATATGGATGATCATTATTGGGTGAAGAAGAGCCAAGAAATTACAGTAGAAGGAAACTGAAGTAAAGGAAGACCTGGGCAGAGATTATGAGGGGTGATCTAAAATCACTGAGTAGACAGAGGAGATGGAAAAAACTGCAATATGTGGAGAAATGCTGTTCTGGAAAGAACTCCCTCTAATCCTTGTAAGCATGAAAGAGCAGATGTAAAACAATGATGATGATGAACAAGACACTATTTCATGTTGCTCCAGTTCACTCAGCAGTATAAATGAGCTGCAGCATCACTGATGCCAATCTTTTTACCTTTGCCTTTCCCTTGGATGACATCGGTGGTATGGAAAGGGGAGACAGGTATGGATTGACAACTGCTGGTCTTCCACAAAAACACTACAAAATGGTATCAACCTGGAACCACCTTGCTATGAATCAAACTTCTTAACCAACTATGGCTGTGTCATGATTCATACATAGAAAGAGCTGCCAAGAATTCCATACCAACACCATCTAGGAGGAAGAGGATATCCATGGATTCCATCAGTTACTTACTGTTTGCCACAGGCTTCCGTTCTGCTTTGTTGGTATCACACAATCTCCAGGGATGGTAATGGGCCTGAGTCTCTGGTAGAGAACTCAGGATTTCAGACTCAGAAGGAAGAAGCTGAAAGAATACAAGAGGGAGGGAGATGAGAGAAAGGGAGAGATGGAGGCAAGAAATGGCTTTGTGAAAAAAAAATATTATTCCTGCAGTACATTATCACTACCATGCCAAAAAACAAGCTGAGAGTTGTGTCAATAACATGACAACCTCTAGTGTTGGGGCAATGATAAAACACACCCAGTATACTCTCTAAAATGTTTGATGATAGGAGGGAGGGACATCCTGCTGAAAAAAACCTGCCAATGGGTTGAGAGGGCACATCAATTGTGTCAAAGACATGACAACTCCATGATAAAAATCCATGCTAGTGCCATGATAAAAAGCACCCAATACAGTTAGTAGAGTGCAAAAATGTATGTAAGCAAGATATGACCACCAACATACTCGAGAGGTCAGTAACACTGATGAGTTATTGATTTGGTCTATGACCATCTTTCCAACCCTTGCTAGCAAAATAAATGGATGTTAAGGATGATAATTGTTTCTACGTTAGGCACAAGGCCAGCAATTACCCAGTGCATTACTGGTACTTTTAAGGATAATAATGATGGTACTTGTATGTTAAGACTGAGCTCCTTAAAATTAAGACACCCAAGAAACCTCCTATGAAGGAAACTGACTAAACCTACATAGGTAAGAGCTTTAACAACAACTATTTATATATACACAACATTATCGCTATATATAATAGCATCATTCATGATAGAGGTATATATGAAAGAATATATAACATGTTTATGTGTTATTAACACATATATGTATCATTATGGGTATTTTAAGCTGAGATCCTGTCTAATGTTGCTTCAGTACAGAGTGAATAAACATCACTGATGATGGATAAAAGCACTAGTGTTTGATATTCTCACATGGTCACTGACATAACTATGGCATGATCATATAGTGATACTTATATGTTTATTATACATAAACATATCGTATATGCTTTCATATATTACACAGGTTAAAATCATTGTATATCTATCTAAATTATTGCTATATATATATATATATATATATACACACATTCCACATCATCACTACTATACTTATTTATACACACTACATTTAATTTAAATTAAAAAATGTAAGACTTACTTCTTTGGAAGGTGAAGGCACATGTAAAACACGAGATGTGCTACTTTTAGAATCTTTACATTTTTTACTGATGTCTAAAGAAGAAGATGGTGAAGACTTTGAAGAATGACTTTTACTGCTAGATCTAGAAGAGTCTGATTCTCTCGTCTCTTTTGACAATTTGCTCCCCTCATCTTTCTCATGTTTTCGTTTCTTAAACTTTTTCTTCACTGAGGAATCGTCATAGTTCAAAAAGTCCTCAAAGCTCAAGTTACTTTTCGAAGATTTTTTCTGTTTGAGATTCAGTGATTTCTTTCCTTTGCTTTTACTCTCAGACTCACTTTTACTTTTTGAACTGCGATGATGTTCGTCTTTTCTTTCACTCGACTTAGATTTCTTCTTCTCCGATGATTGGGAAGACTCTGGCCGACTTTCATTACTCTGGTGCTTCTTTCTCTCTTTGCTATTTTCAGAAGATTTATCACATTCTTTAGAGGAAGACTTCATTTTGGGGGAAGGTTGAGGAGAAGATTGCTGTTTAGTTCGACAAGGAGTTGGTTTCTCATCATCAGATGAAGTTCTTCCAGACTGTTCAGTTGTTGTGGAATTGTATGGAGATGAGCTTCTACTTACTGGCCGTTTCTCTATCAGATTGCTTTCTTGTTTTGAGACGAGAGCTTTCCATTGAGTCACTACTGCCCGAGCCTTCTCACCAATCTCACCTTCACGCTTTCTGAATAAGTTGACAGCCTTTCCGATTCCAGTAGACTTGTGAATTAATAAATAGAAAGAAAAAAGGAAGAATTAATATTTCTTACATTAGTTCCATTGTCTTCAAGATGAAAGCCACAACATATCATTCCTGGCTTATTTATACCTACATATCCATAATGGCCAATTACAGGTTCGATATATATATACAGTGTTCATAATATATAGACTCTTGTATGAAAGCCTAACCAATATCCAGTTTACCTAATTCTTAACATCCTGTACAGCATAAAACCACACTATTAGCAAGATATCCTTGATAAGTACAAAACTATACTATGACTACATCACATTAAATATTGAAGTCTTTACTCTAACACAGCAAATTTTCACAACATTCTGTCCACTAATAAAGATACTCCAAACATTTGAACTAACAAACACTTTTGACAATTTTCTCCTCTCATCTTTCTCATGTTTTTGTTTCTTAAACTTTTTGTTTACTGAGGAATCGCCATAGTTCAAAAAAATCTTATATCTATATTTATATTTTTTTAACTGTTGGTCAATCAATGATAAACATTGATTGCCAGCTGAATTATGTATAGAAATATAAAAATATACTGAAGCGAAAACCAAACCGAACAGTGAGTGTATTTTACTATACTTTTCTGGCAATATTCTAACAGCATGACCCTCCCCAAATATAACAATATTTGTTTCAACACAATTTCATATCAAAAACCTTGCAAACCAAATACATCACCAGCACATTTGTATATATTTTCTATTAAATCATTACAAGATATTAAGAGTTAAGCCGCTAGAGAGAGTTTATAAGCAGTGTGTCAGTGGACAGTTTCAGAGTACTCAGTCACTTATGAAATCCCAGCACAAGGACTGAAACCAATCAGGTTGATCCCATTATTTCTGTTCAGGGAGATATTTCATATAAAAACAAGGTGTTTACATCTGTTTATATATTCTGTACAAGCTAAAATCTCTCTTTCTATATATATATATTAGATCATACCTCCAAAATATCAATCAACATAATATTCTTACCTGTAAAATATCAATGGTGACTGGGAACCGTAAAAGTTTGTTAAAAATGTACAGCAACTATAATGAGAGAAACCACAGAGTCAGTCTTTTTTTTATTTATGCTATAAAAA
Organism: Eledone cirrhosa; assembly: GCA_964016885.1. Taxonomy (NCBI): domain Eukaryota; kingdom Metazoa; phylum Mollusca; class Cephalopoda; order Octopoda; family Eledonidae; genus Eledone; species Eledone cirrhosa. Next base: position 29,059,718 of record OZ024747.1, on the reverse strand, counting down.
TATACACTTTAAAAAAAACATTTATTTATCCACCCATCTGTCAAGACAAGAACAGCATCCCTGGTGTTAGTGCCATAAAATGCACACAATAAACTTAAAGTGATTGATGATAGGAAGAACAATCAGCTATAGAAAATTTGCCAAACAAAGCATTGAAACAATTCTTCAGTTATGTCAAAGACATGACAACCACTCTAGTACTGATGCCAAGATAAAACACACCCAGTACAGTCTGGAAAATGTGAAAATGGGAAATATCAGTGAGATGCACACACATACCCTGGCCCATCAGAGAGGTCAATAGCTCTGATTAAATACTGATTTGGTATGTGACAACCCATCTAATCTTCAATAGCAGGGAGAACAGACATTAAATGATGATGATGAAGAAAATATATGTATATATTACTCTCTCTTCTATTACATCCCTCTGCCACTCTTTCACCTTTATCACTCTGTATCTCTAATCATACTCTCACTCCTTTGAAACCCCTCATCCTAATTCTTTTCCTCACTCCATTCACTCTCTTAGTCATGTTGCCTTGAATGAACAGAGACAATGCAGGGTATTGAGTACTCTTTAGTCATGCAAGATATACACCCTCACTAGTGCTGGTGCATTTGTCCCAAATGGATTTTCAACCCAGCAGTAAATATGTGCATCTTTGAACAGAAAGAACCACAATGTTCGGGTAAGGCTGACAGGATTACACACAAACATCTTCATTCACTACCATGTAACATCAGTTTTCATGCAGGCATCATACAATCTACCCTTTGGGAGGAGAGAGAATCCCTTCGTTGCCAACAGAGGCAGTAGCCTCCTGAACTTTTTCTACCCTGTTTCTAGAGCACCTCCTCCACTGCTAATGAGATCACCTACATAACAGAAACAATCAACTACTTCTATGGACCTTTCTCTGGATTGTAGAATATATTTCACTGGTGCCCTTACTACCAACTATCCCAGTGCATCTGCCACATACAAAACCTACCTTCTCAGTTAGCCTGCTTATAGTTCCACTAAACCTCTTGTGTACCAATAATTTACATTGAATACATCATATAGAATTCCTACCTATCCCTTTTCTTTATATTGAGCATAACCATTTCTCTGACGGAATCAAAGCCTGGTTGTTTTACTAACTAGAACTTTGAAAAGTTTACTCTGAGCCCTTTTGCTTTGACAACTGAAATTTCTATAAAAACTCATTGCCAATTCTTTACTGACACAATCTCTGTACATGGCTTGCACTGCTCTTACAAACCATCCATCTATGCTTAGTTTCCCTAAGGCCAACAGGATTACGGATCATGGTATTCTATCAAAGGTCTTCTCCAAATTAAAGAATGCTGGGTTTATTCTTGTCTAGAGAATTCTTTTTGCAGCTGCCTCACGAAGAATAGGGCTTGTACTCAAATCGTAACTACAGTTCATCTCAACCAATTTTATTCCTAATCAAATATTAATCTAAAATTCTCGTTATTTACATAACATAATCCATCATTTTTATGCCTCTGTATTTGCTCCTTCCTATGTGTGTACGTGTCGATGTCTGTATTTTATTTACTTCTTCTGTCCCATAACTTTGCGATTCGACAAAAAAAAAAAAAAAAAAAAGATCAATAAAATATGAACCAAACTTGAAAACAAAAATACTGGGGTCTAAATGAACGATTAAAATCTTTCATGGAGGTGTACTACTATGTCTGCAAGCTAATGGCTAAAACCAGTAAAAAGAAGGAAAAAAAGAATAGCACTGACAAATAATTTATTAAAATATTGCATTTTCAAAAGGTTCTGAATGCGTAAAAATGTGGTACAGTAGATTGGCATTCCATTAGGACAAATCACGTACTTATTTCGCCAATCCTAGCACGATTTGAACTCATAACAGAGAACTATACTATACAAAATCTAAAACTACCTAGAAAGCATTTAGACCGGCACTGACATTTCCCGGCAGGGAGAGGGTAGTTCATTGTATTATGTAAGGGAGGTTTTTGGTGACGTTTTTGTGAACTGCTTGAAACTATAACAGGGAATAGTAACCAGGTTAGGTTTGAGAGAGCTTCATTTATTTTCGGTTCCGTATTACAGCCGATTACCTAAATTCCATATTACAAACACATGCGTTAGATAGGAAAGAGAAAGAATCAGATAGATAGAATATATAACTGCACAATCGGACAAATTTATATATAATATATATATATATATATATATATATATATATGTAGAAAGAAGAAATCGATAGCTATAACTACCCACACATACCAATCAGATAAACAGATATTGCACGGATATATATATATAATGTATAATAAACAATACAATATAATTACCTCATTACCGGAGGTTTCCCGAATAAGACGAATACAAGAAACATCCTCATTTGTTCGTCAGACAAGGCAATTTAAAACAGTGAAATATTTGAAAAATCTCAAGAAAGGCAAAAGTTTAACGGGCAAAAAAAATATATTAATAAAAGTAATGCAAGAGATATATAAAAATAAAATAAGGAAATATAGTAAGGGTATGTGTATAAATGTGTGTATATGCACCTACAAATGTACATATGTGTGTATGTACAAATGCATGTGTATAGTGAAAAATTTAGCTCTGTAACTTACATAGAGCACTCTTCACTCCTATGACTTTTTCAATTTTCAACGGAAACTTCAATACCAATATATATATATATATAAACCGAAGGCGCTTTACTTGAATCATAGGTCATATATATATGTGTGTGTGTGTGTCTATATGTAGTAATCAAGTTATAAAAAAGCAGGTGAAGCAATGTTAATTATTAATTACTGACACAGCGTTCTAGGAAATATCTAACGTGGATGAAAAACACCGAAATAACCAGAAGATCGAATAGATAAACGTATCAAATACCAAATAACACGATAGTATCTATTTTAAAGCAATAATAATAGTAGTAGTAGTAGTAGTAATAATATCAAAAATATCCTTAATAATAATAAAAATTAAATATTTCACAATTTTGCATACGGCGATAATTTTTTCTGACCTTGTTTTTGTTTAATCTAAATAAATGTCTGCTTTAAAAACATAATACCATCAATATAGATATACTGAGGTTTGTTATTAAATATCAAAAGTGAATATTAACCTTTTGGTCAGTGGGATTTCCTTCTAAATAAGCTCGACATTTCATCAATTTCTGCTGGGCACTTATATCTGCCATTTCTCTTGTTGATAACACATTGTACAAGGGACATAATTCTGCACAGACAACAGCAGTTTTTTTTTGTTTTATTCTTTTCTTTTTACTCCATAAATTCTTCTTCGCTGGCTTTAAGAGGAGAGTACTCTTGAGCTCTCACTTTCTCTTTCTCTCTTCCGGCGATGATGATGGCAGCGAGGGGTGGTTGTGATAGAGATGATAGTGGTGGTTGGAGAGGGGGGTGATTATGATGGTGAATGATGTTAGTGGTTTGTTGTGATCATGATGGTGATAACGAACTGAATTGGCATAATCGGGAGAGTGTCAGACAAAATGCCTTGTGGTATCTATTCTGGACATTGCATTCTGAGTTCAAACTCTGCAGAGTTCAATTTTGACTTTCACCTTCCATGTCTAGAGCAGTAGATTGGTGAGATCATTAAAATATCAGTGGTATCTTAGCTTTGCAGTGTTTCTTCTGCACTCAAATTCCACAATAGCCAACTTGGATGAGAGACTTGAACCACTGCTCAGTTTAAAACCAGCACCTGGCCCTCAGGTGCCTTTAGTAGAATCCACTCCCAGTCTTGGAGGCTCTGAAAACAGTTAGAGATGTTGCCCTACTTCCTGACTAGATGATAAAGAATAAAAATAACTTTGGAATTTATTAACAACAGTCAATTGGAATGACTCTTTCAGCACATCTCTTTTCCAGTTGTGTTAGCTGGGACCACCTGAAGTTCAGCACACCAAAGACATAAAAAAGAATATGAACAAAAGAACATTAGATGATGAGGATAATGGTAATGTTGAACATAGTAGTGGTGATGATGGTGATGATGAAAATTATGGATTTGATGGTGAACACAATGGGGACATTGAACAGAGTGGTAATGAGATGATGATGGTAAACAGTAGTAATGGTGGTGATGATGTTGAACAGGGTAATGATGATACTGATGAAGATGATTATGATGAGGAGGAAGAGGGTTCTCCATGAAGATAAAAATGAAAAAAACAGAAACAGTTGGTATTTATTTTATTAAATACATGAAAATATTTACTGATTTCTAACAAATTAAGAAAGGGAACAATTTAAGTATATTTTACCCCTCCTAGGGTTTCGGGCTTATTTTCCCAAATTTAAAGTTTGTTTTCATATTTCTTCTTTTTTTATATACATTTGGAAAAAAAATTACTAATTGTAAATAAAATGTGATGATTTATAATTTAAATCTTTTCGTTCCCAAAACTTTAATAAATTCGAAAGAAATAAGTTTATACTTGTGTTTAGTCATTTAGTTATTTTTTGTTGTTTTTTTTATATTGTTTTTGTTTTTTATTGTTGTTACTGAGACACCTGTGAGGAATTTCAATATCGAAATCAGATTGGATTTTTTCTTTTTTGAAATGAAATTTTTCCTATTTTAAATAAAATAAAATTCTACTTCCTTGAAGGATGATGGGTGGGTTGGGGAAAATAAACAAATCATGTCCTGCATGAAGGAAAAAAAATGAATAAATAGACAAAATCTATTGATTACTAGAAACGTCCAAAAGGTGACCCTCAATGACTCCCTGAAGAAACAATATTTCAAATATTTTACAGTTCCAGTTGAAATACAAAAAAATACACAAATTCCAACTGTTAGGATACTAATTAGAGGGTTAAGTGGGTAGATTGCACAGAAATGTAATTAAATTTAATCCAAAATAAGTCACCACTATTTTAACTGCTACACCTGCTAAGATTCTTAATATACCTTTGCCTAAAAAAACACACATGCAGTATGTGTGTGTGTAGATAGAAGTGTGAATTTACAAAGCAGGAACATAAAACTCAAACACTTCAGTAACTCCTTGTTGAAGTTAAGAGCTTCAGAAATAAAAATAATCTATATAAATCATATATGTATATACACACACACACACTTTTTATTCATGATAAAATGAAGTCCTGAAAATAAAAAATTGTTAAACTATAACAAAGACAAAATTAATATTCTTTCCTACTCTTATAATCAAAATCAACAGACTTAACTGTGTGAGAGACAGTATAAACTTAACACACTTACTACTGGCTTTTAACTCGTGTTTGTAACAGAAGAATGGAGTTGACTAAATCGTAGTTTACAATTCCAACTGACATTAGATAGAGGAAAGGTTAGGGCTAGTCAATATTGGCAGGATTTGAATTGAGTATAAGAAAGAAAGCTAAAACTAAATACTTTCAGACATTTAATCCAATTCTCAGCAGTTTCCAGCTGTTCACTATTACTTTTTCTGTAACAACACACTGATTTTACAAAGAAAAAGATGGCAGTGACTTCCAAATCTTTGCATTAATACCTCCTTGGTCTTCAAAGCTATTGCCACCCTTTTCTTTTGAAAATAAATCATATCCTGCTTGTGTGTGTTGTGTTCTCATTTAGTTTAATGTTTGAATGTTCTATGTACACTTGTACAGTATGTCATAACACATTGATTTCTTTTTTTTGGCAAAAAAAAAAAGAAGAAATTAGGTTGAGTAGGAGATATTAAACAGAAGAATTGACTCCCTCACCCACATAATATTTTACTGCTAATCATTTGTTTCATCAAACACCTGAATCGATGAAAAACAATGCTGACCTGGCAGTTTTTAAACCCAAAACTGAGAGGCTGAGACTTAATACTGTCTGACATTCTACTATCACCAATACAAGTGGAGTCTAAATATATGGTGCTTCATTTCAAAAGCTTTTTGTGTATATATATATTAGTAAAAGTAGAAGATCTACCACAGGCTGGGCAGTTTCAGGACTAGTGACCTGATTTGTGGTCTTCCTGGTCCCATGCCAGACTATCACTATATATATATACATATATATAACAGCTATAAAATGTAACACTTGAACACTGGATGGAAATACACTTGTTCCTGAAACAGGTAAAATAATTTATGTTTTGGCAATTATGTAAATCATTATTTTCTGCCACATATTTTCAAAATAAGTTGAAATGGAAATTCTAGTCTCATACTCGCTAGATAAAGTTGTGTACAATTTCTTCTTGAAATGCTTTATTGCCTCTATTTGGCAGATTAAAGCAGCTGTTATATTAAAATATGTTCAACAAACAAAAGGTTTAGTTTCTTCGGCTCATTGCAAATCGCAACATGGAATTACAGCGAACACACCTGGGATAAGTTTTATCATCTTTCTTAGGAATATGCCAACATTTACTACAACGGATTCTGTATTTTTTGTATCTGGAAATGAAAATGGAAAAAAAATGACAAACTTTACAAACATATCAAACTTGACTAAAAATACATTATTGAAAGATTTCTTAAACTCTTTTTTACACTTTTACTTCTTTCAGATTTTAAACTGTGACCATGCTGAGGTACTGCCTTAAAAGAATTTAGTTGATCATATCTACCTAGTACTTATTTTACTGAAACAGCTTTGAACAGGTTTTGTCAACCATATCAACCAAAGTACTTGCTTTTTCTGGTACTTATTTTATCAAGCGTTCTTTTGTCAAACTGCTAACTTATGGGACATAAACAAACAGTAAAGTTAAACAGACATACACACACATATAACAATCAGCCAGCCAACAAAACAAACAACTAGATTGATTGATAGACAGTAAGCCAGACAGACATAGCCATGTTAACCATGTTATCTGCAGTGAAAGATCTACAACAATTGTCTTTATATTTCTTATGTAGACATAGAAAGGGGAGGCCCTTAAATCCTGATGGAGTTATAAAGACACCATCCTGACACAAGGTGTCTTGGGTATTTTAAATCTGGCACAGACAACTTCTTCCAGAGAATGAAAGAGTAAGAAAGAAAGTTATAAGTGAGACAGAAAAAGAATCAATCCCACTGATAAACTGGTATTTTATTTATTGACCATAAAAAGAAAAAAGACAAAGTTGACCTTGACAGGATTTGAACTCCGAGTGCAACAATGATCCAGAAGAAATATCAAAGCATTTAATCCAATACTCTAACAATTTTACCAATTCAGTACCGCAATGTAGACATACAGAGAGACGTACCTGATGCCACAAGCATTACATAATGGTGTTCCATCTTCAGCATCTCGCCATAGAGGAGTTTTCCTTGTATAACATGATTCACACACTTTGACTGTAAACAAAAACAAGTTAGAACAAGTTTCAATTGCACATTGAAAGAATTCAGCTGATTTTCAATTTTACATTTAAGGTAGAGAGAGAACTCTTCAAATTTGCTAAGTACATTAAAACCTTCTTACTGCTGCTACCCCACCCTTCCAATGCATCTAATTCATGCTGTAAGGTGGCAGTGCTGATGCTACAATAAAATGCACTCTGTCCACACAATAAAGAGATAGTGTTGGTACAATGATAAAATGCACCCTGTATATGTCGTAAAGTGGTAGTTCTGGTGTCTGCATAAAATGCACACACTATATGTTGCACAGAGCTAGTTTTGGTCTTTATAGCATTTGTAATCAGTCTCAGATCACCATATATAAAGTTGTTTATTCTGTGCTCCCTCCAAGATACATATTACACTTTCCTCAGTAGCCTGGTATATGTGCCATCCAACTGTCTTTTCATCTCTTTTGACTCAGTCTTATAGGTCATGTATGACAAAGAGATCAGGCAGAGGCATTACACCACTTACTGCTATGGGAACCCAGACATGGTAGAAGAAAAGGGTGTCAGCCTCATGCTACGTTTCTGGAGCAGGTTTGTAAAAACTTGAATTTTTGAAAGAATGAACTCACAGACGGCCTTGCTGGATAGGGACAAGTGGAGAAGTATAATTATCAATGTTGTCTGAGGAAACTCAACATAACGATAATGATGATGATGCTAGTTCTGGTTCTATTATAAAATGCACCAAGTATTCTCTGTAAAATGATAGTGCTAGTGCCACAATAGAATGCACCCACTCTGAAACATGGAAATGTTGGTGCCACAATAAAATGGACCCAGTATACATAGAACAGGTGGTAGTGCTGGTGCCATGATAAAATGCACCCAGCACATGAGTGAAATAAAAGTAGAAACAGTTTTTTTTATCTATGATGTCAAAAATAAGAAAATGAGTTGTTAATTGAGAAATGTTTAAGACAGCTCTACTTACTATGATGATTGTCACAAGATTCCATACGTATATGTTTAGAAATACTTTTGGGGGAGGTTTCCACCTCAGAACCACTCAAAGAGTCTGAATGGTAATTAACAGTTTTTTCTCTTCGATGTAACAGTTTCTTTTTTTTAAAGTTTCTAAAATCCAAATATAACAAATAAACATTTTCTAAAGTTTCTAAAATGCAAATATAACATAAATAAACATTTTCTAAAGTTTCTATGATAAAATTCAAATAGAATAGGGCCCTCGGCAGCTTCAATTGAATACTGACTTGATCTGCAATGATCTATCCAATCCTTGCCAACTGGGAATACAGATGTTAAAGGCCGATTATGATGATAAACATTTGCTTAACAAACAAGTAAACAATAATTCACTTAGTTCAATACCATATTCTAATTAAAATTTCAACTGAATTATCACTCTTATACGGTAAACAACAGGCGTTTTAAAACCATTTCCTCTGCAAAACTGGGAATAGCTGAGAAACCCCATGACATGGGATACATTATGGAACAATGTTTTACAGGCAGATGCCCTTCCTGATGTCAACCTTTCTAACTGCCATTTATGAAATACAGTGTATTTATTCTAAACTAGATACACACAGTCACTGCTATAAAAAAGATTATGCAAAATTAAGTAACTTGAAACCCTTTAGTTTTTACGATGAATATTAATTCAATGAATAATGGAACATGTAGCTGTGAAGAGGAAAGAGAATGTCTGAGGTTAAATAGATCCCAGGTCATTTCTAGTTACACAGGCAATGCAGAGGAATAGATAGATAGCAGCATAAAAGATGAGACACATGGTGGCGTAATACAGTAGAAAGATGGAAGTGTGATAGAGGGTATAATAGTGAGTTGGCAGTATGGTAGAATGGTACAATAGAGGGATGGCAATATGGGAGAATGGTACAGTTCAGTGGTACAGTAGAGAGATGGTAGTATGGTAGAGAGATGGTTGTATAGTAGAGAGATGGCAGTATGGTAGAGTGGTACAGTAGAGAGAGGGTAGTATGGTAGAGAGGTACAGTAGAGAGAGGGTAGTATGGTAGAGGTACAGTAGAGAGATGGTTGTATAGTAGAGTGATACAGTAGAGAGAGGGTAGTATGGTAGAGTGGTACAGTAGATCAATGGTAGTATGGTAGAGTGGTACAGTAGAGATGGCAGTATGGTGGAGTGGTACAGTAGAGAGATGGCAGTATGGTAGAGTGGTAGTGTAGAGAGAGGGTAGTATGGTAGAGTGGTACAGTAGAGAGAGGGTAGTATGGTAGAGTAGTACAGTAGAGAGATGGTTGTATAGTAGAGTGGTACAGTATAGAGAGAGTAGTATGGTAGAGTGGTAGTGTAGAGAGATGGCAGTATGGTAGAGTCGTACAGTATAGAGAGAGTAGTATGATAGAGTGGTACAGTAGAGTGGTACAGTAGAGAGATGGCAGTATGGTAGAGTGGTACAGTAGAGAGATGGCAATATGGTAGAGTGGTACAGTAGAGAGATGGCAGTATGGTAGAGTGGTACAGTAGAGAGATGGCAGTATGGTAGAGTGGTACAGTAGAGAGATGGCAGTATGGTAGAGTGGTACAGTAGAGAGATGGCAATATGGTAGAGTGGTACAGTAGAGAGATGGCAATATGGTAGAGTGGTACAGTAGAGAGATGGCAGTATGGTAGAGTGGTACAGTAGAGAGATGGCAGTATGGTAGAGTGATACAGTAGAGAGATGGCAGTATGGTAGAGTGGTACAGTAGAGAGATGGCAGTATGGTAGAGTGGTACAGTAGAGAGATGGCAGTATGGTAGAGTGGTACAGTAGAGAGATGGCAGTATGGTAGAGTGGTACAGTAGAGAGATGGCAGTATGGTAGAGTGGTACAGTAGAGAGATGGCAATATGGTAGAGTGGTACAGTAGAGAGATGGCAATATGGTAGAGTGGTACAGTAGAGAGATGGCAATATGGTAGTGGTACAAATCTATTTTAACATGTGTTTCACTGTGCTTCACACGCACATATATATATATATATATATATATATATGCATGTATGTATGTACATACATAGGAACAGGAAGACAAAGAACGTACATACATTAGATAAAATGCACAAATAAACATTTTAAAATTTGGTCAGACATACAAGGGTGAGCTGAAATGTTGACAAGCTGACTAAGTAGGAATGATGCTAGAGCTGTGAAATCTTGTAAGCAGTAATTTCAACTCTATTTATTGATAACTGCATTGTTTCTTTCCAGGTAAACTGACATCTGACTGCTCAAAGAAAACTTCAAAAGTAACTAGTAGTGACTTCTCTTGAAAATGGACGAAATTTGGCATTGTGGTGTTATCAAGTACCCTCAGAAAAGGGGTTTAGCCCCCAAAGACATTCATGCTGACATGGTTGCTACATTAGAGGATTACACTGCAACACCGGTGGAAAAAGTGATGGACCACAAGGTGAACTATGTTGAAAAATAAACCTCATTTGGTCACATTCAATGAGAGTATCTTAGTCAGCCTATGAACTTTTCACCTGACCCTCGTAGAAAGCCAAAAGAAAATATAAACAAACCAGAATAGAATACTAACACAAACGTTATTAAATTTTCTGCAACAAACTTCATGAAATTTCATGAAACAAACAATATTGTTAAATATATGTATTTCATAATTTATTAAATATACATTAACAAATGTATTTTATACTTTATTAGGTTCTGGTGAGCCTGTAAATGCACAGGCGAAACTTCAAGAACTCTGACTTGACCTTAATAAGACAATTATGAATCAAAATATGGCCGATGTGAAAATGTTCTTGTTTTTAATTTACTCAAAAATATTTCGGTATATCCAAATTATTCAATAAGAAAAAATTCAACGAAAATGAAAACAGAAAAAAAATAGGAATTAGATTTTATTTTTACAACTACACCATCTCGCATTGGAAGTGAAAATTATATTTTCCTATGCTTTTTTTTTGTGTGTGTATGTTTCGAACGAATCTGATCTTCAAAGCCCTCAGTAATTATTCGTTGTTTTTTTTTTAGTTAACTCGAGGGAGACAGTCGGAGTTTACCTTAAAATTGTACCCGTCTCGCTTGAAATGGTGAAATTTCTGTTTTTCTTCGAGTTTCTGTTGTGTTTTGAACGAATATGGCCTTCAAAACCACCAGAAATTATTCGTCAATAGTTAACTAAAAAGAAAATAATTTCAGATGGTTTTGAAGGCCAGATTCGTTCAAAACAACCTAAAAACCTTGGGGAAAACACAAAATTTCACCTCCAACACGAGACGAGTGTAATTGTAAAAAATAAACCAGATTTTATTGGCTAAATTCTTATATGTTAATTGGACACGTGTAGCCATTATGGCACCTTAACAAGAAGTTAGACTCTTGAAGACTTTATCAAAATAAATAAGCCTTCACGGCAATTCAAACTACATAAACATTGAATTAAACTCATTATAAAAATAATTTTTAAAGTAATACTTGTTTTAAAAGCAATATCAATCTTTAAAATAAATTGTCATAATTTTAATTTAAGTTTTATCAATTCGTCCTTTCTGCAAATCATGACTCCACTTAGATTTCCTTTATTTTTTGAGAGAGGTTATCGATGTCTTTCTTTTGTAAACAATTCATAATATAATTTTTTTTTTAATCAACGTTCAAATTTAATGAGAGAGGGAGAAGACGTGAATAAAGAATTAAAACTTACTTGAACAATGTTTTCATAATTAACTTGCTTTCGTTCTTTACTAATTTGATTTGCAATGTAAATAAGATTCCACGAAAACTGGGATCAAACCTCAATGGACTTTTGTAAGGGACAGATGACTTCCTTCGGTTCACTTTAATATCTGATGTTGGGGGAGAAGGTGAAGAATAGATCGAAGTTGGGGAATAAATCGAAGAAGGAAGGTTGAAGGTGGTGGGACTGGTGAACAGCAATGGGGAAGTCTGTTGTTCCCCAGTACGGTCATGAGGAGAAGGTAGGAGTTTGTCTGTTGCTTCATTCAATCGCTTGGCATACGAAAAGCGATCGGAAAATAGGTGCTTTGTAAGTCTACAAAACAAAGAAAAGGATAGAAGACGAAAATATATAATTGTAAAGGCACCACGATAAACTGAATGATCACTCATAATAGGTAGTTTAAAGTATGATCAAACTGCGGCTCGAGAGCAACACATTATCCAAAGAGTTTGTACGTGTAGTGTAAGAAATATTATGTAAGGGAGAAAGGTTGTCTATGGTACCGAAACAATGACCAAAAAAGCCCAGATAGAATAAATAAGAATTTTAGTTACAAACAGTAATAAATAGAAACAATACTCAAATATCTTGTTTCATTAATCATCTATTTTATAATTATAAATCCTTATTCTTTGAATTTAATATTTGTTTATCTGTTTCTGTAATAAAGTTTCTTTAGCTACGAATTCCCAAACACAAATGACAAGACTCAATAGAAAGCGCAGGGCAAGTTTGTCTGTCTTACCAGAGAAAGTGTTCCATGTATAGAATTTAAACAGTGTGGAAAAAAAGGCGGGGAATAGATAGAAAAAGAGTTATTTACATAGACGATTAAGTTTAATATGAGTACATTTCAAGTTTTAAATCATCGTTATGATTATAATTATTGTTTGTCTCTGCCTTTCATTTATCATGTTAGGACAGAAACTAATAGTCAAGTAATGACGGTTTTATATTCCTCCCCTAAAATCCCTGGCCTTCTCTCTATGTTAAATATCTTTAATTATTAATTAACCTTAATGTTAGTACTAGATCATTACTAAACACTAATTTGTTAATCAGCTCTGTTAATTAATTAATTCCATTCTTAAATCTTTGTTAACAAGAAATCCAAATGCGGAGGTTTGGTCCAACAATTCTTGGTCTTTGACGGAAATGGTTTATGAGAAGAAAAGTTCTCTGGGGAAGCAGAACTTCGATTTAGGTAACATTTCTTCTGGGGTGTATATTGTAAGTATATATGTATGTACGCATTGTGTCAGTGACTGTGTGTGTGTATGTACGTATAATTGTGAAAGTTTATTGCATGACTTTCAACATGGATTTCTTTCTTTGTTTTTACATAACAATTTTCAGGAAATCGGAAAAGGAACATATATATATATGTGTGTGTGTGTAAATATAGCGACAATGGCGTTATCCCAGCATGGCTTCAGCCAGTCGGATGGAACAGGTAAACGAGTAAGAGTAATTATGTGAGTGAGTGTATATATATATATATATATATATATATATATATATATACAAACATAAATTATCGAGATTCGCATTTCGGCCCACGAAATAACGAAAAACAACCTCCGAGATGTGCGGCAAGTGCTCAATGATTCAGATGAACCAGAGCTATAACAAACGTTAAAGGCCAAACACACTGAGACGATGGTTAAACAATCATTCGCATAGCCAAAAAACAAACGATGAAGTAATTCGGGTATTGAAAATTTACCCGGACCCCTGGAAGGTTGGTAAAATCCAGTATATGGGTTTCTGCGGCTCCTAAATCAAGTACCGTCCGCTTACATAAATAATGTCAGGCTTCTGGTAAGATGATTGAACAAGGAAGCCACTTTCTCAACAGGTTTTAGTTCAATGTTAATACAAGGACCGACTATTGCTGACCCCACGTGGGGATCGGCAAGGGAGGCAACCCCTATATCAGGCGAATGAATTCAGTTGTGTATATTTTTGCAAGAATGCAAAAACATCAACAGAAGGGTTAAAATTAACATAAGCTATTCATCAGTCAATAGAATCGACTAAAAAATCAAGAAAATTAACTGGTCAATAGCTAGAGTCTGGAGAATAATACATATATATATAGAGAGAGAGTGAGGGGGAAGGGGCGAGTGATATAGCAAACATTGTCCCAAAATCGCAAGCACCTACTCCATTTGACGATTGACAAGATGATGACAAAGCCTTCCCATCGCATGGAGACAATGAAAAAAGAGAAAAAGTCGCCTAGCAATTACATACATACATATGATACATAAATACATACCACACATACATAGTTTACAAACAGTCTAAAACAAACCCACTAATTAAAATACACCTTCATTGGAACAACAGGGTGTGTTATGTAACCCCCCCCCCCCTCAACTTGTCTAGATTATAGTCAAGTTAGACCATCGTAGTTAATTTAGTGAAGGAAAAATATCTAATTAATTTAATAAAATCTACGAAATTAGGAGAAAACATTATTATTTCAATGACTAAGTATTTACTTTATCTGATTACAGAGCATACATGGATGAAGTTGGATCCTTGGAGGAAGAATATAGCTCAATAGTTCATAGACTAGAAACAGGAATACGGTAACATATCTGAGACAATAAATATATATAGTCAAGACTTTCTGGAAATTTGAATTTAAAAGTTAATGCTTGCGTAAAAGGATGTCAAACAGAACAAGATAGGCTCCTATTTTTAAAAATATATATACAACTTAGACATAGATCAGCCGACTATTCAATTCAAGACCACAAACATATATATATATATATATATAGCCAACGAGGGATACTCAATGCAGTCAAATCTTCATCAAATCCCCAAATGACAGCCCTACAACCTTGAAAAAGGAAAGGCACATTAAATAATGTAGTTTCATGATAAGAAAAGGCACATTAAATAATGTAGTTTCATGATAAGAAAAGGATGACCATGGCTGGGATGCCTTTGATCAGTTCGATCAGGGCTGAGATTGGGCTAAACAATAACATCCTATACACACATATATGATATATATGTATACATCATACATATATACTGTATATATATACATACCCTGTTTGTTTGGGTAAAATAAGGTTATTCTTGGGTGGATGGTCAATGACTGGAAATGAACTGTAACAGGGCTTGAGTAAAATTCCATTAGGTATCATCATTCTATATGACACACATTTGGTTTCCTCCATTTCGAAAGAAGCTTCTCAACCATTATCAATGTCTTCCAATAGAACTGGGGACTCTATGCAAATTAAAAGACGCCTCAATACCCCTCTCTCTATCACTATATCTCACCTCTCTCACTCTCTATCTCTGTCTCTGTCTCTGTCTATTCCTCACTTCTCTCACTCACTCTTTCTCTATCTCTGTCTATTCCTCACTTCTCTCACTCACTCTTTCTCTATCTCTCTCCACTCTGTCTTTATTTAACTATCTATTTATTTATGTCGACAATCACCGGATTACTCCGAGTAATGATTTTCATTAATAATAATATAACTACTATAATAATTATGATAATGAAAAAGAGAATGATTTTTTAATATATATTCATGATTTCTTATACAATAATAATTATCATTATTATCATTGTTTTTGTTTTGTGTTTGTTTTATCACTATTATTTTATTTATTATCGGCGTCGAAAAAATAAAGAACCAAACGAGTACTGCGATTGGTTTAATCGATTATACCTTAACTATAACTCTCCTCCAGAAACCTGTTGTTTTGAGCCTGTGTTTAGAAACCATTTATAACTTATGTAACAAATATTTTAAATTCTCTGTTTACGTATATAATATATATATATATATACACACATACATCAAAGTCTTATGCATCCCAACGGGTACAAAAGGGTGTTATATATATTTGTGTGTGTATAATGTTTTGATATGACCCCTTTACTCAATTCCATACTTCTGCAGGATCTTCCATAACAAGTCTCATGGAATGTGGTTGTATGCCTTTTTGATGTCCATGAAACAAGCTTACACCTCTTGGCAGTACTCCCATGATTTCTCATATTTGGTAGCTGTGCTATGTCCAGAGTAAAAACCACACTGTTCGTCAGCTAACTTTGACTCAAAATATCCCTACATCTCTTTTCCAGACAACATAGACTTTAACGGAGAGACTTAACAAGGAGATTCCTCTATAATTAGAGCAATTTCTCTTGTTTCTAACCCAAACCTCAACATAATATTAACTTTAACACTAACCTAATTCTAACTCCAACCCTAACCTAATCCCAACCATATCTCTAAATCTAATTCCAAATCTAACCTAATGTTAATCCTAACAACAACTGTAACCTAACCCCAACTCCACCTCTAACTCCAACCCTAATTTAAATCTAACCCCAACACTGACTTAACCCTAACTTAATCCTAATCAAGCCCTAACCTAACCCAAACCCTAACTAAATCTAGATTAATCCTAACTCAAACCCTAACATTGACTCTAATACCAAATCTAAACTAATTCTAACCTGAACTCCAACTCTAAACCCCAACTATAACCCTAGCCCTAACTTCAATGCTAACCTGAACTCTAACACTAACCCTAACCCCCAGCCTAGCCCTAACCCTAACCCCGAATCTAACCTAACTCCAAATATAACCTAATTCTTACCCTAATTCCAACTATAATCTAATCCAATCTTCAACGCTATCTCTAACCCTAACACCAGCCCTATCTCCAACCCTCTCTTTAACCCTAACCCCAACCCAATCAAACCCTAACTCTAAACACGACACTAATTTTAACTCTTACTCCATCTTTAATCTAACCTTACTCAAACTCTAACCTATCTCCAGCCTTAACTCCAATCCTAACTTATTTCCAACTCGAACCTAATATAAACACTAACATTGACCTAATCCTAATGCGTATGTGTAATCGAATTCGTGGAAGCTGGTGTGATACTTTCTACAACTGAGGTATGTTGTCAAAGATACTTTATATTTTTTTATTGAAAATTTATTCATATTCTTTTTTTTTTTATTAAATATTATTTTGGGGGAAAAAACCCACTTTATCCTGCGAAACTCAGATTAGGAAGAAACACAGTTATAAAGTATTATCTAGTGAGCAGAGGGAAGTGGGAGGAATTTGTTATAAACACCGTTGTCATAGCGACCAAGTGCCAACAAAATATATTGAGCGTAGATTCGAGTTGGAGATTCCGTTCATTAGATATTTCCTGGACTTCTGTTGTTTCCTAAGTAAATAGTATTTGTTGTTCTCTTCTGGTCGGACAAAACAGAAATATGTAGATGTCGATTTTCTTATCGCTGGTCAGTATGTCATTTCTTACACCTTCTCTACCCTGGTGTGTGTGTGTTAGATTGAATACATACGGAAGTTACTCTCTCTCTCTCTCTCTCTCCAGTATATATATATATATATATATATATAAGGACGATTTATTATGTCTTCATTGCGTTTATTGAGTAGTTTCGCTGTTGATCAGCTCATGGCTTGATCTGTATTGATCTGGCCCAACTCTGGATTCAAAAGCTCGTCAGACCTCTGTTGTGGTCATTACCACAGCAGAGGTCCGACGAGCTTTTGATTCCAGAGTCGAACCAGATTGATACAGTTCGAACCTTGAGCTGATCAATAGCGAAACGCGTGTCACTACTCAATAAACGCAATGAAGACATAACAAATTGTCCTTTTATTATTATTTTATATATAGAGAGGGAGGTGAATTGGCAGTATCGGTAGAGGGTCGGATATGCTTTCCAGCATAGTTACGTCCCTTTACGATCTGAGTTCAAATCCCGCCGAGGTTAACTTTGCCTTTCATCCATACAGAGGTCGATAAAATAAAGTACCAGTAATGTACTGGGTAATTGCTGGCCTTGTGCCAAAAGTAGAAACAATTATTATTTTATATATATATATATATATATATATATGATGGACTCTCCTGTCAATTCGACGTATGAGGGTTCAACAGTCTTTTCAGTTCGTTGTTTTATGTTTATGACTCAAGTGGTACTTCAATCCAGCTACTGATTTACATATCAATCCGCATTTGGTGCAGTTGACAGGATCTTGAACAGAGCAGGCTGGAATGCCCGACTGGATTCCGGTGTCAGATCTTATCTCACAGAGGTGGGCTAAGCGAGATTTCTCAGTTTTTTTATACCTCCGTGGCAGACGGTTCTCCATCTTTTACGGTTAGCAGTCATAGCTTCAAACGAAGAAAGAGGTACGTTGACAGACTTAAGATTGTACTTCAGTTTGTCCTTATATCGGAGTAGTAGCTTTCCCACACTATGCACACTATCCTGGAGCTGACTGAACAACATATATATACTGAGTGGATTCCCGGTGAGTATCTGGAAGTCATCATAGTTTTTAAAAAAAGGACTCAATACGTTAGTAGAGTGTAGGCATCTTTATTTTCTATAGAAATAACTTATACAGGACTAGAACTGTTTCATTTGTATGAAATCATACGCATATATATATATATATATATATTAAAGAGTTAAACAATATTCAATGAGTATATCAAAGAATGAGTTTTACAGTAGATTGGAAGCACTCTATGGAAAATAATTTTCCAGAGTTATTAATATTAAAATACAAATATTAATAAAATAAATTACTACCTTGATTAAATCTTAACCATTTAATATCTCAGGGTATGTCATGTATCATTATATTTTGTCTGATGAGGACGTACTGTTGTACATCTGAAATATGTATAATAAAATGTAATTGAGAAAAAGAACATCTATTTTATTAATATTTGTATTTTAATATATATATATGGAGACACATGGCTTAGTGGTTAGAGCATTGGCCTTGCAATCGAAAGGTTGTGAGTTCAATTCTCAGACCGGGTGATGTGTTGTTTCCTTGGGCAAGACACTTTATTTCACATTGCTCCAGTTTACTCAGCTGTAGAAATGAGATAATAAGGACTGGAGTCCATATCATTCCACTGCAAAGTGGTCGTGGAGGTGCCACGGCAAAAAAGCACCCAGCACTCACTGTAAATGAGGTTGGTGTTAGGAAGGGCATCCAGCTGTAGAAATCAAGCCAGAATCAGTTCCCGTCCCACCCTTGCAAGCAGGGAAAAAGCGGACGTAAAATGAAATGATGATGAATGATGATATATATATATAACAAAGTACAGAAATAGCCGTCTAAACGGCTTGAGCTCTGCCGTCGGGGTTAAACATTTTCATATATATATATATCAACCTCTCATAATAACACTTCCCGGCCTCTTTTGGGTATCAGTGATGCTAAGTGAACTAGTGTCATCCTGGTTTTCTCTGACAGTGTTTTGCAATGTGGTGGTCTCTAATCCTCAAATTGAAGACATTAGCAAACTCTGCTTTAAGTTGTCTAGTCTCTCTTTTAGCTATCTGGAACTGATCTTTGTCACCCTTTCTTTCCTCATCTCTCACTCTTGGCTTTCACATTTCTAGCCACAGTGTTGTTCCACCACTAGGTCACCCTCTATATTATTATTATTTTTTATTGTAGAAATCACAATTCCAGGCATGTTGTTAACCAATACATCACTAGAGAGAGAATTCAAAGCAATTCAAAAGTTTTCCACATGGGTAAATATCCAATTTTTTTCTTTTGTTTAGTTTTTTTTTTTTGGGGGGGGGGGGGGGGGGGCTTTATTGTTTGTCTTTCATTTATCTGCAGACATAGCTGTGTGATTCAGAATTTCACTTTGAAATTATATGGTTTCAATTATATGACATCTCAAATATATCTTCTAACATAACCCCAAGTTGACGAGAGCCTTGTGAATGAAATTCTATACAAGGAAACTTTGTCAAAGCCTTGTAGGAACAACCATACAGGCTTTAACAGTTTCCATCTATCAAATTTCAGTCACATTGCTGAATTATGTTTAACACCCAAATATGACCATATTTAGACCAAATATGACCATATTTAACACCACTGCCAGACCCATGCCAAGTCTCTGATCTGAGAATAACTTCCTCTTGCTAGAGTATAGGGCTCTAAAAAGGGTCTTAGATGCTCTCCGCCTTTCTCGTATTTACCCCTGTGGTTCTAAAAAGGATCTTAGATACTGCCTGTCTTCTCACTAGTCTTTATGGCTCTAAAAAGTGTGTGTGTGTGTGTACAAGAGAAAGACAGAGAGTGAAAAAGAAAGAGATAGAGGAGGAAAGAGTGATGGTGTCCAAACATTTTTATTTAAACCTACACACTAAAAAAGTGTTTATCTTAAAATTATAAGTGAGTAAAATATTCCATATTGGTAGTTTCAATGGGGTAGTGGATTGGGCATTAATTGGTAGAGCATTAGACACTATGCTTGCAGCATAGAGTTATTGCCCTTTACATTCTGAGTTCAAATCCTGCCAAGGTTAGCTTTGCCTTTCATCCTTATGGGGTCAATAAAATAAAGTACCAGTAACGAACTGGGATCAATTAAATTGACTTTCCCTTCCTCCAAAACTGTTGACCTTGTGTCTAAATCAGAAACCATATTGATATTTCATACATTTGTTAAATTTATTTGATATGCCATTAAGTACAGTATATATTATTTGTGTATTAAAATGTCATATTTATCTTAAATACTTGATGGTTGTTTCTAATTAAACCATGAAATTTCTACAGAATCAGCTAGTGTTAGAGAATAGGGAATGATTACAACTAATTTCACTATTTTTTTTCTTCTTATTTCCAGGGAATTGAAGTCAAGCTGCTTTCTCCTAGCAATATTTTCGAATGGATTGCAAAGATAAAAGGGTTACCAGCTACAATGTGGAGCGGTAACTACATTATTGTTGTCGTTGTCATGGTAGTGGTGGTAACAACATTGTTGACTGGAATGGCATCACTGATGGTGTTGGTGGTGGTAATGAAGACAGTGATGATGATCATCATAGTGATGGTGATGATGAGGATGGCAATGATGATGGTGATAATGATGGTGATGATGAGGGTAAAGATGGGGATGGTGATGATGATGATTGTGATGGTGATGGTGGTGATGATTATTATTATTATTATGAATTTGATATCTCAGTTATTGATGTTACTTAAATGTAAAATTTGGATGGGCCTATCTTGAGTATACACCTGTAGATTTGAGAACAACTGTGAGGGGGCTCTTGCCCTAGCAGACGGTGACCGTGGCTTTTTATGGGCTTTCTCTATCAGTGACTCTTGGAATCTCTCCACTTTTGGGGAATTTAAGTTTGGTTTATATTCTTAGTCTCTGTTATAAATTTTATTTTACACACAAAAAACACACCGTCCTGTGCTGTTTATAATGTTTTCTTAATGTGAGTCATGTGTGGCCAATAAAGAAATTATTATTATTCAGAGAGCTTATACCGCTGTTGGCCACAAAAGGTTTCTCTCTAAAAATGAAAGGCAGATTGTATGATGCTTGTATATGAACAGCAATGTTACATGGCAGTGAGACATGGGCATTGTGTGCAGAGGACCTGCACAGATTGGAAAGGAATGAAGTATGCATGCTCCGTTGGATGTGTAATAGTAATATACACGAACAGCAAAACATAAATGAACTAAGTGAGAAATTAGGAATAAGAGGGATCAGATGTTGTTTACTTGAGAGAAGATTACGTCGGTATGGTCACGTGATGCACATGAAAGACGACAGCTGTATAAAAAAGTGCAGGGTGATCAAAATTGATGGAAGTTACGGAATAGGTCGACCCAGAAAAACCTGGGATGACATGGTAAATTCCGACCTTGCATACTTGCACCTCATCAAGACAATGTCACTAGATCGAGATCTTTGGCGCCATGCAGTAATACAGAAGACCCGCCTTCCCTACGTGCAAAGTTAACCTACAGTCAGTAGGCACCTCTTAACCCCAACGCACTACCCCTACTCCATCCTCCCACTCTCGCCAACACCACCCTTTCTCTATAAAGTTATGTTGGTACAACAGAACATCCAGTCCAAACTAAAGAGGTTGTGTAGGTGTCACAACAAAAAAAAAACACACAGTCCACGCTGTAATGTGGCCGTATAGGTAACATGGCAAAAAGCTCCCAGTCCACACTGTAAATGTGGTTGGTGTTAGGCAGGCCCTCCAGCCGTAGAAAACCTGCCAGATAGTCCTATACGAGTGAGACATGGTCACCCAACCAATCTTGCCTCAAGTGGGACAACTCCCGTCTAACCCATGCTAGCATGGAAGATAGACATTAAACGACGATGACGACGATTTTCTTGGAGTCTCAGCCATTGATGTTTTTGAACTGGAAAATTTGTTCAAATGAACATCAAACTGCTACCTGCAACCTCAGATATTCATGACGTATCAGAGAGTTCTTGCTGTTCCCAGCAAGCATGCTTTTTGAAGTGTTCCAAAAAAGGAGGCTGGATTAATGTTCTTTAACCATCCTTGAAAATTCTTCAAGATAGTACCTAGTGCTTCTATGAAAATCAGGATGACCTTGATCACATGACAATCCCAAATCCTTTTTAAACCCTGGTATCGGTTAATTTTCTCTTTCTCCTTTTCTTGCACTCTCGTGTCAAAGGGGCAGGCTACATCTACAATCAGGCACAATCTTTTTTCCTTGTCAAAAACCACCAGGTCAGGTCTATTGTGTTCTAATTTCTTGTTTGTCTGTATCCTGAAATCCCATAGCACCTTCATTTGATCGTTTTCTATCACCAATTCTGGCTTATGCTCATACCACTTTTCAGAATGTGGAAAATTATTTAGTTCACATAAATGCCAGTGAATCACCTTTCCTATTATATCATGCCTCCATCCTTTATAGTGAGTCTGGGCTAGGTGTTTACACTCGGATACGATGTGAGCCACAGTTTCCTCTTTCTCTCTCCACAGATCCTACAGAGTGAGCTAGCCTCCTCCTTGTCAATATGGTGTTTCACCCACACCAAGAAGTCATTGAACATGACTGTCAGTATCGGGTGGAGAGGTATTATATTATTAGTCTAATATGCCTGCACACCATTGGACATGGTGAATTCCAGTTGGTTAATTTATTGGCCTTCTTTTTCAGGGTTTCAACCGAGATACTTAAATCAGATTGTTGGTGTGCTTATTCAATAACCTCCTTTTTAGCAGTCTCATTCCACTCTGCCTGTTTATTATGCTCAATATCCTGCTCCAATATCCCTCTCCAAAATGTTTTGGTCTGTTCAGCCTCAGGAATAGCATTGTTGCCTCTTTCTTCCCTTTCAAGCTGTTCAAATAACATCTGGTTGTTATCAAACATACAGTTTTGTCTATATTGGCTAATTCTACTCTCATATCTTTTGATTTTTGCACTTTTTGCTATAAAACATTGCTTTAGTTCTTCTATTATAACATTTAGCCCTTTTCCCTTTGTGTTGTGTTTCCTTGTCAATCTATCCTTAGTATCTACAGTTTGTAATGTACCATTTAATTATTGTTATCTTTCAGGTGGAGTTTTCTCTTTATTCATTAAATTTTCCCCCTTCGTAACAACCAAGGATCCTAACATCAAGTTCTGCACTATACCATTCCACCCAAACAGTAAGTCTAATAGTTATTCTGCACTTTATCATTCCACTATACCATTCTACCATACCATTCCATTAAAGCATTCTACTGTATCATTCCACCATACCATTTCATTAAAGCATTCTACTGTATCATTCCACCATACCATTCTACCATACCATTTCATTAAAGCATTCTACTGTATCATTCCACCATACCATTCTACCATACCATTCCATTAAAGCATTCTACTGTATCATTCCACCATACCATTCTACCATACCATTTCATTAAAGCATTCTACTGTATCATTCCACCATACATTCCATTATACCATTCCACCATACATTCTATCATACTATTTCATCTTACCATTCCACCATACATTCCATTATATAATAATAATAATGATAATTATCATCATCGTTTAACGTCTATCTTCCACGCTAGCATGGGTTAGACGGGAGTTGTCCCACTTGAGGCAAGATTGGTCAGGTGACTGTGTCGCGTTCATATAGGACTATCTGGCAGGTTTTCTACGGCTGGATGGCCTTCCTAACACCAACCACATTTACAGTGTGGACTAATAATAATGCTTTCTTTATTAACCACAAGGTTTGACATAAAGTATAACATTAAGGACAGCACAGGACAGTACAAATGAAATTATTATTATTATTATTACCATCACCATCATCATCATCTCCTTTTCACAGATTTGGGTGTTACTGTTGGTTATTTAGGACTCTGCATCAGGCTTAACATAAGTTTAAAACGTGGAGAGCAAATGGCTCTTCTCTCATTTAATAGAATAGACAAAACTTTTCATAGAATATGTGCAGTCCCTAAAAGCATTGATTTCTGAAGAGTACTCACCTCATGCTCTATATTGAGTTTTGCATCTCTTTATTCCACATCCTTGCTATTTCACCCTACACTCAGAATAATTTCATAACTTTTCCACCAAATTAGTATCCACTAGACAGGTTACGTCAATTATGAAACCCTTATTTGTCATATTCTCAATCATTACAATGTCAGGTCTGTGTTTGATACTATTGAATTCTACTCTCTTGCTCTTTTGAAGTGATATTGCTGTATACTTGGTTATACCAAAACTCATTTTTATGTCTTCACTACACTGCCAAATACTCTGCACCAATGAATCAACTTACGTCCTTTTTTTCTCATATAGCTTTAAGTAAGCCATAAAAAAATAGGTTGTTGTTGCTGCTGTTGTTGGTGTTGTTATTATTATTACTACTATTACTACTACTATAACTAAAAATATTAATAACCTACCATTCAATCTTTCATTACAGTTGATCCTACAAATGGAAATGTACAGCTGGACTTCAGTTCAATCCCAAGAAGGGGTGCCTACATTTTAAACATCCTTTTACATATTCAAGTAATTTGTGTTAATCTTTTACTGATTTTAACTCCTTAGCATTTAGATTACTCTATATTTACTATTGTATTTTGACAGTAAACACTTTGAGAATGAAGACAAAACTAATGTGTCATCTTGAATATTTTATTTTTTACTTAGAGGAGAAAGTGTAGTAACCATGATCTCTTTGGAGTAGCTTTCAAGACTGTTGGGAGGTAAGGATTGAACCTAAAACCACCACGTTATCATTTGACGTGATGCGAGGTTAATTTATAGAATGCAGGGTCAGGTATCTTTGTTTTAATGGAACTGGGAGTCTGTAGAATACAGGGTAGAGATAGTCGCATAAATTAGTATCTTTGTTTTAATGGAACGGGGGGTTTGTAGTGTACAGGGTAGAGATAGAGTTATATGAATGAATTTCCTTCCTTCTGATGTTTTTTGTAATGAGCAAGAATGGATGTGAATTCAGTTGAGAGAAATACTGAACTAGCTACACTAAAATGCTGCTAGTATTGGTAGGGGGGGGGGGGGGGACATGGCTATGTGATTAAGGGGTTTGTGAGAAGCTGGTAAATACTGTTTTAGTAAGGTACCAGAGGTATAGCTAAGAAATATTGGTAGAGTACCAGTCATAGTTAAAATGTATGGAGGGGTTACAGGTTCTGTGGAAGATGTTCAAATTAAAATTGATATAAATTTCTGAAAACCTTTCACAAGAATTTCATACCTGTCCCATGTTCGTTATTCTAGAATCTACTTTCATATCCCATTCTGGAGAATGCCATAAACACTTCTGCCAAAAATATACTTGTAAACCTACCTCATGTTTACAAACGAATTGTTTCTGAATGTGTGTTAAATAGCCGGAAACTTGAAGGTGAGCAGCAAAAGTCATGACAATTTATTCTACATTAAACCTTTTCATAATCATATTTATCTTTCAAAATTATCTGAAAACCATGGACAGTGTCTTTCATTAGAAATCATCTTCAGCATGATGATGATGATGATGATGATGATTTCTAATGAAAGACAGTCTATGATTTTTAGATAATTTTGAAAGATAAATATAAACACTTTAAAACAAATAGTTTTGTATCATAAAACTAGGGCCAATTTCAGGCAGTTTTTTATCAAAAGGTTTTAAAAGATTTAAGATAGTATTTGGTTCAATTATTAGAGCATGAAGGTTGTGAATTCATGCCCATTGGACACGTTTTCAAAGTGATTCAGCACTGGAAGTAAACCAGACCTCAGAAGCATATATATTTTTTCATAAAGGTTGTAGATTAATCTGCTACAATTAATTGAATGCCATCATGAAACTCTGAGTACCAATGAAAACATGCTTAGTTGCCATATATTTTAAGTGATATATATATATATATCCTGATGTGGTTGACAGCTGAGAGAAAGGAGTACTCAATATCAAAGCAGGGAAAAGCGGACGTAAAATGATGATGATGATAAGGTAAAATAGTGTGACCTGATACTCTGGAGTTTCACCTGTTTATCACAGGATCACCACATGCACATATATACATATATGCTTATGCTATCACTCAGATTTTACAGAAACTTTAATTAGATATAACTATTTTTTTATTAGACACCTTAGATGTGAAAAGAATGAAATGTGGAGTCTAAGTATTTTCAATTACTTCTCCACACACAAAACAATATAAGAAATTATACTTATACCTGAATTTTAAAAATTATTGTCTCATCAGAGAATAACTACCACCATGATTCCATGTAAGGAGGAATATTGCTATAGAAATGCTAATATATCTTGTATAGAATATAGAAAATACCTGAAATAATCAAATTTTATTGATATGCACACATTTAGTGACAATTGATTAAATAGGCTGTACATTCTTTTTTCAAATTTGTTTTATTTTCCAGATGCACATGATTTGACCTCAGAAGAATCTCCTTCAAAAACAGAGAACAGTTTGCATAAACTAAAACAGAACCTCAACAATAAACCAGATTCCACTTCAGCTAAAATATCATTTGAGAAATATCACTTAGATTGGTTACATATTGCCACCTCTAAAGTTAAACATAAAAAATAAAAATAGAATCTATGACTTTTGTTGTTGTTTTTCTCATAACACTAAGAAATCATGCCAAATGGGTAGAGAGAACTCTTCATTTACATCAACGACACAACACTCTCTACTGATGGTAACACAATAAAATGTATTCACTACATTCTGTAAAGTAGTTAGCGTTGGGAAGGACATACAGTCATAAAGATCATTCCAACAGGATAGAAAGGACTCTTCAATAATACCCAAAACACAACAATCTCCCTAGTGCTGGTGCCACAATAATATGCATTCAGTAAACACTGTAAAGTGGTTAGCACTAGGAAGAGTATCCATCTGTAAAGATTGTGCCAAAAGTGTCGAGAAGACATATCTGTTGTATCGAGGATACAAGCCACTAGTGATGGTGTCACAACAAAATACACAGTGCATTCTATATATGGCTTGGTGTTAGGAAGAGCATCTAGTCAGAAATTATGCCAAAAGGTTTATAAATACTCTTCAATTGTGCCCAAAACACAAGCTCCCTAGTGATAGTTCCACAATAAAATGCCCTTACTGCATTCTGTAAAGTGGTTGGCATTAGGAAGGTCATCCAATCATAGAAATTTTGCCAAAAAGGTTGAGAGGACTCTTCAGTTGTGACAAATGTGCCCACTTCACTGTATGAAGTGGTTGAGATTAAGAAGGGCATGCAGCAATAAATATCATGCTAAAAGAGTTGAGAGGACATTAAACCAGCCAGAATTCTCTCACCTCTTTCTGTTCAAACCGGCCGCTCAGACTCATGTTAAGGTATTGTTCTCAAAATAAATAATATCAAAATCTCATAGATTCAATATTATGAGAGATAATTATGAGGAAAAGCCTTTTTACTACAAAAGTACAATAGTATATATACAGAGAGTAATTCAAATTCTAAAGGAGTAAAGTGGTTGATGTTAGGCAGAGCATCCAGCTTTAAAATCTATTCAAAAATAGAATGTATGTAACCGAGGTGCAATCATCTGACCCATCAAGGAGGATAGTAGCTCTGATAAATACTTACTTGTTCTGTAACGATCTATCCAACCCATGCCAGCATAGAAAAGCAGACATGGAATGATGATGATAAAGATGATTAAATTCATGCCTGTACCCGAAGACAACCATTGAAAAATTTCTAATGCAGTTTCACCACATAGTTAGATTTGGCTCGTCCAAGTGAATGCTGCTGACACATGCATTCACTGATTGGATCTGGCTCAACTAATCTCTGGTGGATTCATTAGTTGGACCTTGCTCAACTCATATTTGGTAGATTCAAAGGTTGGATCCTGATGAATGCCAACACATTAACACAAACTGAGAAACACTAAATTCTAGAAACAGTCTTAAAATGTAATCACTAAAAGTCTTAAATTATTGGTTTCTCTCAACAAGATACAAGACCAGGATCAACACAACTATCAACATCACCAATACTACCACCACCATTATCTTCATCACTAACACTCCCCCCATCACCAACACTATTACCAAAACTACCACCACATTCAGCACCAGATCATACAACAGCAACATCATTTTCGCTACCACCGCCTCCATTATCATACCATCGCTACGACCTGACCACCTACTTTGTGGTTTTATTTGTTAGAGAGCGGTAGTTACTTAACCAATCGCACTTCCGGTTTAACCATTCTCCGCGTTTCTTTCTGTAAGAACTAAATTTGTTTTAATTAAACAATACTTTACATTAATTAAAAACCCTGATTTATGAATTAA
The DNA here is from genome assembly GCA_964016885.1 of Eledone cirrhosa. Taxonomy (NCBI): domain Eukaryota; kingdom Metazoa; phylum Mollusca; class Cephalopoda; order Octopoda; family Eledonidae; genus Eledone; species Eledone cirrhosa. The sequence continues at coordinate 29,030,895 of OZ024747.1, read as the reverse complement.
TGAAATCACCAGAACAGGTAAAATATACATATTTTTAAGTGACACAACTACAGTTTAGAACCTCATTCAATCTTTCTTTCCTCATAACTTTATTGATAATGTATAGTTTTAAATGAAACTTTGGAAATACTTTTTCATAATGTAGATTATGATTATGTCGATGAAATTTTTAAAAAGATAATTTAATTTTTTTTATATTTTCGTTATTGTATAATTCTGTTTGTTAATGCTTTCGTTTACAAAATACTTTCGTGTTTGTTGTAAGCTAAATATAAACTTCCAATTTCATGTTGATAATGAATAATGCCATAGATTTTATATAAGGATGTAGGCGTTCCTTACTTTTAGCGGTGTCAAGAATGAAAGTAAATTTATTTTCATTTTCGAACGTCGTGTTTACATTTTGTGTGTGTGTTTAAACGAAACATGCTGGCGACGAAGCTTCTTCTTTGCACGGCTCCATGTGTTCTCTATGAGCTGTGTGTGCACATCAGGGTCCGCAAGATGTACAAAGTTCCGTTCGTGCACCACAACATCATGAACGTAAATCCCACCTTCAATTTCCGAATAGGAAGCCCAACCATCGGAGATGATGCGGCTGCCTGGCAAAATCCCTGCTGAATGATGGGGACGAGAGTGTCACGGCTTCGATTTGGGACTTCTACAAGGCAGCAGCGTCCAGAATGGCGTTCAACAGCGCCGAAGACCCAGTGGCCTTGTCTCCACAGGCTACGATGATACTTTCTATGGAAGTATTTGGATTCTTCTATCTCGACAATGATGGGCTCACCATTCTGCAAGCCTCATTACAAGATGGTTGGGCTTCCTATTCGGAAATTGAGGAAATTGAAGGTGGGATTTACGTTCATGATGTTGTGGTGCACTGACGGAACTTTGTAGATCCTGCGGACCCTGATGTGCACACACAGCTCATAGAGAACACATGGAGCCGTGCAAAGAAGAAGCTACGTCGCCAGCATGTTTCGTTTAAACACACACACAAAATGTAAACACGACGTTTGAAAATGAAAATAAATGTACTTTCATTCTTGACACCGCTAAAAGTAAGGAACGCCAAGGATGTGTATGTATGTATCCTTATCATCTTTTAACATCCGTTTTCTCTTATATCAAGGGTTGGGCGGGTCTTCGCAGAGCTACCGATCTTTCAAATGGGTCGGGGTACTGCATTTCGCTTACATACATTCTCGTGCTCTACTTAATGCATTTTGAGTAGAAATACACACACACACATATTGAAGACCAGAGTGTACCGTCTCCACCACCTCTGACATTGGATTCTATTACAACTATGGAATTTACACCTACAATGATGTGACGTCACCTTAAAAATAAACGCAACCATGCCTCTCCAGGTCTTGATGGTGTTACGTACCTGCTTCTCAAACGTGGTGGGTACTTCCTTCTGCACCAGCTATCACGCTTCTTCCAATTCTGTCTGAACAACGGTGCTACTCCAGAACAGTGGAAAACTGTCAGTGTCATTCCTCTGTTCAAAAAGGTTGACGGCACATCACCTGTGAACTATCGTCCAGTCAGTCTTACTAGCTGCATTGCCAAACTGATGGAATCCTGTGTCAGAGAAACGCTTTGAAACTTCTGGAACTCTCACAGTCTAATCCGGCCCTCGCAATTTAGATGTATCCCTAACTCCAGCTGCTGTGATCAACTTATCGAGTTTCTTGAAGACATCACTAATGGCGGCTCGTGGGTGGATGTTGTTTACCTTGACTTTGCTAAAGCTTTCAATTCTGTGCCACACAAAAGACTTATGGCAAAACTCTCTGCAATGGGTGTGAAGTATGATCTTTTTAACTGGTTGAAGTCCTTCATTCTCAATCGAAGAGAGGTAGTCACGGTTCTAGGACAGCATTCCTCACCATATGAGATGTCATCTGGTGTACCACAGGGATCTGTTCTTGGCCCCCTTTTGTTTGTGGCATATATTAATGACATAGATGCCAACTTAAAGAATGCCACAGTACTGAAATATGCAGATGACATCAAGCTGTACCTTGAGATAAAAAGAACAGATCCTGAACACTATTGATCTTGCCTGTAATCTGACCTGGACTTAATGCAACAATGGATCACAGATTGGCAACTCAAGCTAGCTGTGGACAAGTGTACCACAATGCATTTTGGGAGTAAAAACCCAACGTCCACATACTCCCTCCACAACACTATAATGAAGAAGTCTTCTTGTGAGCGTGACCTGGGCATTACAGTCAGCAGTGATTTGCGTTGGACGAAGCACGTCTCTAAAATTGTCAAGAAAGCCAAGGGTATCTTAGCATCACTCAGCAAGACCTTTGTCAGCCGCTCTCCAGCTATCTATTTAAAGCTGTATATAGATATGGTGTGGCCACACTTAGAATTTGCATCACCAGTCTGGAACCCCTATCTTGCTCAGAACATTGACCGCCTGGAAACTGTTCAGAGACGTGCAACCAAGTGAATACCCTCCATCAGGCATCTACCATACTCTGAACACCTTGCTTCCCTGGGCATGGATACATTGAAGCTCCGACGTCTGGCAACTGACTTGGTAAACACCCACAAAATTATTAACCATCTTGCCAACAACAACCCTGAGTACCTTTTTGATTTCCACGTGTCTAACACACGTGGGCATGCCCACAAAGTCAGAAAACAGCACAGCTCCCATGACTTTCGGAAACATTTTTTCATGCTGAGAGTTGCTGAAGCATGGAACAAACTACCTGCATCAGTTATTAGCTGTCGAGACACTGCATCCTTTAAAACCTCCATGCTTTCTGAGATTCGCCAACACTACACCTAATATTCCCCCTCTATACACATGCACACAGGTATATTATGACTCATACACTATTCACTTCCCTGACATTTGTATATTATTCTATGTACTATACATGCACCTTTGACAAGTTGTAGTGCACCTGAGCACTGTACACAATAATTTCATTATTATTATTATAATTATTATATATATATATATATTTGATAAAAGGGACAAAATAAACACAGATGCAAAACTACAAAGTTCACACATGTAGGTATGAAGTTATAGGTGTATGTGAGGAATTGGCAGGACAATGAGTAATGGGTAGGGGTGGCTGATTAGTGTATGGGGAGAGGGGATATAGTGGTGTGGGTGATGTTGTCAGTAAGGTGGGAGTCGTGGTAAAGAGATAGGTAAGAGGGTCCTCTTTCCTACTTATTAGCACTTTCATTTTTGCTCAGTTTAGTTTTAGGCCTTTCAACTCGAGGTTCTGAAAACTGACTTTAAGAAATCAAACCTCACAACAGAAATGACTAAAGATCAGGAGGGCTGGTGGTTTGTGGTGCTAACGAAGACCTGATCTGCAACATACAATTTGGCCTGACTCTCCCCTCTTCCACTACAGCTCACCAAGAAATGAACTGAGAGAGAAACTGTGCATAAGAGGGATCAGGTGCAGTGTATGGACATGTGATGTGTATCAAGGATGACAGTTGTATAAAAAAAGTGCAGAGCGCTCAAAGTTGATGGAAGCTATGGAGTAGGAAGACTTGGGATGCACAATTGTACCATAATCTCTGGCGTTATGCAGTAATACAAAAGACCCACCTTTCCATGTGCATGGGTTGAGGTATACATCTAGTGTACACTACCTTCCCCTCCATACATCTCCCACGTTCTAATACTCCACCCCTCACCCATGCCCCTAGATGTACCTCTACTCAAATCCCCAGTCCATACTGTAAAGTGGTCATTTTGGTGCCATGACAAAAAGTGATCAGTCTACACTCTAAAGTGGTCGCATGGGTGTCAACAAAAATCACCCGGCACACTGTAAATGTGGTTGGCATTAGGAAGGGCGTCCAGCCGTAGAAACCAAGCCAAAATCAGTTCTGTATGAACAAGACACTGTCAACTGACCTGGCTTTTCTCACAACGAGACAGCTCATCTAACCCATGCTAGCGTGGAAAATGGATGTTAAACAATAATGATGATGATGTAGTAAAATTTCTACTGGTGAATGTCTACTTTTTAAATATCCTATTTCTCTATTATTTCAGAACATCAGATGACATTGGCAGAGAAGAATTTTTTTTTTCACCTCAGATATATCATCTTTTAGAAACTAAAGGAAGATGTTATACATAACATATATAAATCTGTAGTAGAATTACTGTGAAATACTTCCTCTGGACTGAGATTAATAGCAACATATCTCTACTTCATTATTTGGAATGTGTACAAGATAATTTTGCATTCTTAATTAGAATTCTATAGCAAAGGAGTTTGCAGTATCTTGAAATATTGGCTAAGATTACAGTTGATGGAAATATAGCAGGAGAAATATTTTTTGGAAGACAATATAAAAACAAAAACAAGAAAAGCATTTGTGTATTGTGTGATGAGTAAAGAAATTATGGAAGATGAATTTAATGAAAACCAAGCTAAATGTAAAATAGAGTCTAAAATTATTGATCTTCCTGATGAGATGCTGAAAGATGCCACACCATACAAAGAAAACCTCACCAATCACAGGAATGAATTTATTCATACAGGAGAAAAGCCATATCACTGTAATATCTGTGATAAATCATTCTCTGAAGTAGGTGTCTTAACTAATCACAAGTGTATTCATACAAAAGAGAAGCCATACCACTGTAATACCTGTGGTAAATCATTCTCGGAAGGCTCTGCCTTAACTAAACACAGATGTATTCATACAGAAGAGAAGCCATATTATTGTGACATCTGTGATAAATCATTTTGTGAAGCAGGTGTTTTAACCAATCATAAATGTATTCATACAGGAGAGAAGCTATATCATTGTGATATCTGTGGTAAGTCATTCTCTAAACTAAGTGGCTTAACTAGACACAAACACATCCATACAGGAGAGAAGCCATATCACTGTGATGTCTGTGGTGATTCGTTTTCTTCAAATCAATACTTAACTAACCACAGGCTCATTCATACAGGAGAGAAGCCATATCACTGTAGTATTTGTGGTGAATCATTCTCTCGAAGTGATGGCTTAATTACTCACAAACGTATTCATACTGGAGATAAACCATATCACTGTGATGTCTGTGGTAAATCATTCTCTATAAGAACTAGCTTGAGTGTTCACAAACGTATTCATTCAGGAAAAAAAACAAATTTCTGTGATATCTGTGGTAAATCATTTGCTATAAATAAACAGTTAACTAGACACAAACGTACTCATACTCGTGAGAAGCTGCATCGTTGTGATATCTGTGGCGTATCATTTGCTCGAAAGGATAGCTTAACTACTCACAAACGCAGTCATACTGGAGAGAAACCATATCACTGTGACATCTGTAGTAAATCATTCTCTACAAGCTCTAGCCTAGCTGCTCATAAACGTACTCATACTGGAGAGAAACAACATCACTGCGATATCTGTGGTAAATCATACTCACAGGGGTTTTACATAAATATACATAAACGCATTCATACAGGAGAGAAACCATATCACTGCGATATATGTGGTACTTCATTTTCTGAGGCAGGTGTCTTAACTAATCATAAACGTATTCATACAGGAGAGAAACCATATCACTGTGATATCTGTGGTATGTCATTCTCTCATGGAACATCCTTAACATCTCACAAACGTATCCATACAGGAGAGAAGCCATACAAATGTGATATCTGTGGAATATCATTCTCACAAGGCTCTGCCGTAACTAAACACAAACGTATTCATACAGGAGAGAAACCATATCAGTGTCATATTTGTGATAAATCTTTTTCCGATGGAAGCACCTTAGTTACTCACAAACGTGTTCATACAAAAGAGAAGCCATATAACTGTGATACCTGTGGTAAATCATACTCTGTATCAGGTAGCTTAACTATACACAAACGCATTCATACAGGAGAGAAGCCATACCATTGTGATATCTGCAGCGAATCATTCTCTCGAAGGAGTTATTTGGTTGAACACAGATACAAACATACTGGAAAAAAGAAATATGAGTGTGATATCTGTGGTAAATCATTGTCTAGACGTGATAGCTTAAATAACCACAAACGCAGTCATACAGGAGAGAAGCCACATCACTGTGAGATTTGTGATAAATCATTCTCTCAAAGAAGTCAATTAACAAGACACAAATGCATTCCTACAGGAGAGAAGTCATATCACTGATTACACCGTGTAACAAAAAAAAAATTTTTCTCTGTTCCTGGCTTGTAATCACTTTTTTTGTGTTGCTTAGATCCCAAATAAATAAATAAAAAAGTGCTATTAAACAGTTAAAAGTTGGGGTTTGTAAAAATTCTAAGCTATTCACTAGAATTATTTGTATGCTGGATTTTACATAGTATGTAAGTTTAATTTGCTTATGTTAAATGATTTTTTTTATATATGTTTCAGGTTAAATTAAAATTATAAAAGTGCAATAAAGTATAAAATTGTTAAAAAGTGGATTAAAGAGATTCATTGATACTGGGGTACCAGAAAAAATTCCTCACTTCCCAAACCAAAAAGAAGTCAATGACTTGGTCAGGGATATGGGTCTGACCAAGTCCAATGCAGAACTATTCGTCTCCAGGATGAAGCAGTGGAACTTGGTCAAGGAGGAAGTGCAGGTGACAAGTCAGAAGTTGACACGAACCTTTCTCAGGCTTTTACACTCTTAGGGATGGCCTCTGCTTCTGCTATGACGTACCTGGACTGACGTTATTGGGGTGCCGTTTGTGCCAGCTATTTATAGACAGCTCCACCACAAGTTTGAAGGCTGTCCCCCTCCACAATGGAAACAAGTTCTCGACACTGCCCCGAGCTCATTCAGTCTGCCTGAAGGAAGATTACTACAGTGTGAAAGTCCTCTTGGAAGTTCTGCAGTACAACCAGTACAATTTGGAAATCATTGGAGACTTGAAGATGGTGGCTTTCCTGCTTGGACTCCAAGGAGGCTTTATCAAATTCCAATGCTTCTTCTGCCTTTGGGACAGCAGAGCCACCTCTGACCACTACCAAAGAAAGAACTAGGAGCAGCGAACAGAATTTGTAGTTGGGACCCGGAACGTCATGTGGGAGCCACTGGTTGATCCCAGGATTGTGCTCATGCCACCACTGCACATTAAGTTGGGGTTGATGAAGCAGTTTGTGAAGGCTCTCAACCAAGAATCAGCCGCTTTTAAGTACCTTCTTGAGTTCTTCCCCAAGTTATCTGAGGCCAAAATCAAAGGTGAATTTTTGTTGGACCTCAGATAAAGAAGGTGTTTGAGTCTACCGAGTTCTCGAATAAGCTCAATAGGATTGAGAGAACAGCATGGAACTGTTTCAAGGCAGTTCTTAAGGGCTTCCTGGGCAACTACAGAGCTGAAAACTACCAGCAACTAGTGCAGGATCTGATAAAGGCTTTTGGCGTCATGGGATTCAGGATGTCGCTTAAACTTCATATGCTGGACGCTCACCTGGAAAAATTCAAGGACAATATGGGCGCCTACTCAGAAGAACAAGGCGAACGATTCCACCAAGATGTGAAAGAGATAGAGCGGAGGTACCAGGGCCACTACAATGAAAAAATGACGGGGGACTATATTTGGGGGCTAGTGCGGGAATGCGTCCTGGACTACAACTGCAAATACAGGAAATCCAGTCATTTCTGACGTGTATAAGTTGCTTTATAAGTGTTATTTGTTTTTACTTGTTTGCTTTTGATAAGCTTGTGTAATAAAATAAATATATACTCTGTTGATTTAATTATATGAACTGAAAAATTTTTTTTAAATGTGTTTTTTCTTGAAAAATATGAAAATTTCGAAATATCAAACTCCTGACCACAAACCCAAACTTCTGATTAAATAATAGTGTTTTCTTTATAATAATGGGATATAACAAACCACTAAATGACACTTAGAACCGGGAAACAAAACATATGTTACACGGTGTTATCATCATCACCTTCTTACATCTATTTTCCATGCTTGCATCAGTCAAATATGTTCTCACATTCTGTGGTGAGACAGATCAGATAACATCTCACTGAAGAAAGTAACTTAACTGAACACATCCATACAAAAGAGAATCCATATAACTATGATATCTGTCAAAAATCATACTCTCAAAACAGTTGCTTAACTACATACATTATTTTTATTACACGGAATGCATGTATTAATGTCAAAAGACATTCTATGATAAAGAATATCTTACAGTGACTAAAAAAAAACTGGCCCCATTTTTAGTTTTGTCTACATTTTTCATTTTTCATGAAAACTGATGAAACTGAATATATTTTGTTCAAACCATTAAAAACAACATAACGGCACATGTTCCAAATGATCCCCATTTGAATCGATGCATTTTTTTAGGTGCATGGTGAAGTTTACCATTACAAACAGACATATGGATGGCTCTGATCTCCTCCCTGATATTTTCCTTTAGTTCAGTAATGATCCTGGGTTTGTTGACATATACCTTATCCTTTGGATAGCCCCAAAGAAAGAAATCAGTTGCGTGCGGCCCACTCAAAATCTATCTTCAAATTAATCACACGATTTCCAAAGTTATTTTTCAGTCATTCTTGCAACTCCATTGGAAGTATGAAGGCTTGCTGGAACCAGAACGTATTCATTAATGGTCTGTAGCCCCTTTTTGAAGTCTTCCAGACCCTCTACATAGTATTCCTTTGTGACTGTAGCAGTGACACCATCTTTGAAGAAGAATGGACCAATCAACCCTCTCTCAGAAATGGCAGCCCAGGCAGTACATTTAGCTGAGTGGAGAGGTTTCAGTCACTTCAATGAGTTTCTCTGACCCCCAGAACACATTGTTCTTAGAGTTGATCTTCCCCTCTGGGAGTGGGCCTCATCAGAGATCCACAGCAAATTCAAAAAATTTGGATTGTTTTCCATCTTCTCCAGTATTTTCTCAGCCATAGCCTTTCTCTTGGTCCTATCAACTTCAGTAAACTTTTGTTTAGTCTGTATTCTGTAGAGGTACTTCTTAAAATCCTCTTTGATAACCATTCTGCAAGTTTCTGTGGAGAGATCCAAGGATTGGCTTCTGCACAGCATTCATTTTGGGCTCTGTTCAACAGACACTCTTACTATGTCAATAACTTCCTGTGACAGTCCTCAGACAATGTATTGAGGTTCTCCAATGTTGCATAAGTCTCAAACTTCTTCACCCAGTTTTGTATATTAGCTTTGAAGGGAGATTTGTCTGTTCCAAAAATTACCTGGACCTACTTGTATGAGCCACACTTATAGTAGTGTTTCACGCAGAAAATCTAGTGCTGGAGCTCCCATTGGGTTCTTGTCTTCTTAGATGTATCTGCCATCTCCTGAAATTTAAGGCTGATCGGTTAGAAAATGAATATCTGTGATACAAAACATGCGTGGAGGGCCATTTTCAAAATATGTATCGCCATAACATGAAGATATGGCTATGTGACAACAACTGTTAAAGATATTCACTGATATAAATATCTTATATAACCATGAATATATTCCCACAGAAGAGATATAACAACTGCCCAACATTATATTTTATATAACCACAATTATATAACTGGCAGTATTGGTAGAGGGTCGGACGCCATGCTTTGCAGCAAAGAGTTATGGTCTGAGTTCAAATCCCGCCAAGGTTAACTTTGCCTTTCATCCTTACAGGGGTCGATAAAATAAAGTACCAGTAATACACTGGGGTAATTGCCGGTCTTGTGCCAAAAGTAGAAACAATTATATAACATCATACTGTGATATTTTTAATAAATTCTTTCAGAATAGTCAGATGTATTTCATTCCATGTTTCTCTTAGAAGTTGAATTTTAACCAGGAAAATCTTCACAATGAGACTTTAGTAAGTGAGTTGCTTCTCTGCCTCTCTCTTCCACTTTAGGCTACAGTAGTGATCAATGGTAGCTTAAAGCAGATATTTCCACTGGTAGTGAATACAAAGTATTGAAGTGATTATATATTACATTACCTGAACATGCTTAATTTGAGTATGAGAAGACTGCACATATCCACCCTCTTCCTTTCAAGACCTAAAGAACAAGGTACCCATGTAATCCTCTTCCTACCAAAATCAATTTCAGAGTTGCTACTATGTGATTACAATGAAGGATAGGTTCAGCGAGATTGTAGAGATGCTAGAGCAAGGATATATAGATACCTGTGTACAAGACGTAAGATGGAGGGGAGTTTCAGCCAGATTCATTACAGGTACAAGTTCTTCTGTGTGGGTAGCAGTGACTGTGGGAATACTACTAACTGAGAAATGAGTGGACAAGGTAATTGAGATAATTAAACTTGAATGATACAACAGCTGCTATAATCTCTGCAAGCTGTACTGCCAGAAGGATCATTTCTATGAGGTCCGTTTGCAGACTACCTCAATGACAGTGATCTCATTATTGCAGCTGGCAACTTCAATGGACATATTTGGGAACACCATGACAGTTTTCCAGATGGGTATGGTACAAGAAATGAGGAATCTAAGCTGGTGCTCTATAGTACATACAAACTAACAATTAGTGACATAAATTGCAGCCAGCCACCCGATTATATAAGCCAAATAGACTTTATTCTCACCGAGAATCATATAGGCAAGTGGCAAGTCCTTCCTTGGAGAAGAATATACATCCCAACATAATTTAGTTATTAGTGACCTAAGAGACAACAGCCAATCTGGAGGAGGACAAGGAACCTGAAAAAACTCTGCTTGCAACAAAATCAGAGAAATTCTTCTAAGACAGTAAGGAAGAGAAAAATTGGATATTCTAATGAGGGAACCTGCTAAAAGTCATGGACCATGTCTGCAGCTGAAGGAAGGTTCCAAGAAGACGGTGATGTGGTGGAATGATAAGGTACATAGAGCCTGGAATGACTGGAGTAAAGTGGGGAAACAGCAAAACCAAATAACTAAGCGAAAGTAGTTGGTACCAGGTATACTTAGCAAAGAGAGAAGCAGAAGTTTGCACATATTCTATATTGTGAGGATCACTGGTGTGAAGTGTTTTGGATTGTGAGACTGCTAGAGAAACTCATGAAATATTTCCACTCTGACAAATGCCAAAAAGATGGATGTATGGAAGTCCCACAAGCATAGCAATATCATTTTAGTAGCAGTAAACTGCTACAAGAGCAAAGAAATGCATCAATTGATGGCCCAGGTCATGAAAGTTACTTATAACTAATTAGGAACAGAATTAAGCTAAGCAAAATGCAGTTTGGCTTTATGCCAGGTAGGGGTACTACCTATGCTCTCCTTGTGAGAAACTACAGGGGAAATACTTATCTAAGAGTAAACTTTTGAAACCTGGCTTGTGGATCTGAAGATGACTTTTGACAAGGTCCTCCACTCTGTAATCTGGTGGGCACTAAGGAAGCTAGGTGTAGACAAATAGTTTATGAGAGCCATGCAAGCCATATATAGAGGTGCAACCAGCAAGATGAGAGTTGGCAATGATTGGATGTCCAGTCATAAAAACTTGCCAAATAAAGGATTCTTCAATTATGTCAAAGTAAACAACCTCCCTAGTATTGGTGATCCACCAAAGTATGGGAACATAAACAAGATGCAGGCCCTCGGCCCATCTGAGAGATTAATAATTGCTTGAATACTGATTCAGGTCTGTGATGACTTGTCTGATCCATGCTAGCAGGGAAAATGAATGATAAGTGATGATTATACAGGGTTGCTCAGTTATTTGAGGACATGTCCTTTAATAGCTCTAACTTGTTTGATGATCATTTCTCTTCAGATAAAGATGACAGACATCAAACTAACTCCACAAATGAAAAAGCACGCTGTAATCATTGCCTTAAAAGCAGACATTAGTGATTTAAAAATTGCTTGCTTTTTGAAAGTTACACAGTTGTTTGTTATAGTTAGAAAAGAGCTGGAAGCTACTGGCAGGGATTCTACAGCAATTGCCAAACTTAAAATATTTGTTAAGGCTCCTAATACCATCAGAACACCCAAATTTGAATGAGTGCAGAAAATTATCGATTTGAACCCCAAAAAGACAATTAGCGACATTACTAAAGAGCTCAAGGTTTTGAGGTACACTATCAGAAGAATTGTGCATGAGAACCTTGGATTACAAGTAATATGTGATGTGGAGACAAAAAATAGCCGTCTGATCCATGCAAAGCACTTGAAGTTGAAACATGATGAACCTGGAATGATTTGGTTTTTCTCTGAGAAAAACTTTGATCAGGGCTAGAAGGTTAACCGAAGGAATGACAGAGACTCTAAAACGTTCCAACGGTCATTCACACTAAATTTTCAGCAACTGTGATGGTTTGGGGAGTTGTAAGCAATGAAAAAGATACCATACACCCTCACTTCTTTCCTCAGGGTTTAAGGGTCAATGCTACTGACTATAAGATGTTAGAAAGGGTAATAAGGCCTTGGATAGAGAGAGTGAACAAAGACCAAAAACATACCAACAGACTCAGCCCCGTCTCACAAGGCTGAGACAAACCAAGAATAGATGAGTTACAATCTCCACAATCACGTCACCCCCCAAACAAGTTCTCCAGACCTGAATCTATTAGACTACTATGTAAGGTATAGTTGAGTGGAAAGTTAATACTTATACAATAGTTTCCACACTGTTTCCATCTACCAAATTTCACTCACAAGACATTGGTCAGAGTGAGGTTATAGTAAAAGTTACATGCCCAAGTTGCCATGTAGCAGTATTAACCCTTTAGCATTTAAATCGGCCATATCCAGCCAGAATTCTCTCACCTTTTTCTGTTCAAACTGGCTGTAACCAGGTAGTGTTCTCAAAATAAATATCAAATTCTCATAGATTCAATGTTATGTGAGGTAAAACCTTTACCATGAAAATATAATAGTAAATATAGAGTAATGTTAAACCCAAAACAAGGTTGTGAAGCAAACTTCTTAATCCCACTGCCTGTACCAGACCATTTTCATTTTAGAACAAGAAAACAGCATATTTACAAATATATTTATATAAATATTCTAGTGTATGTTGTTACAGTGAGGTAAAAAATGAAATCAATTGAGTCTTTAATTATCAATAATATAATTCCAATTAATGTGGAGTTGGTTCATGTCCATCAACATAGAAATTTCGTGTTGCTGGTGGTAGAGTTAGTTCAAGGCCTTCCATTTCTTTTGTCAAAATAATTTGACAGCCTGAAAATAATAATAATGGTTTCTGATTTAGGTATGAGGCCAACAATTGAGGGGAGGGAAAAGTCGATTAAATAAACTCCAGTACGTTACTGGTATTCTATTTATTGACTGTAAGGATAAAAGGCAAAGCTAACTAACCTCAGTGGGATTTGAACTCAAAACGTAAAGGGCCATAACAATAATGGTTTCTAATTTAGGCACAAGGCTAACAATGGAGAAAGTCAATTATACTGATTCTAGTATTTTACTGGGACTATTTTTTTTATTACCCTGAAAGGACAAAAGGCATAATTGACCTCAGAGGGATTTGAAACCAGATTGTAAAGGACCCTAATGACAGATTTTCAACATAACTCCACAAGTTAGCAATGCACAAGCATTGAACAAATGCATACAAAACAGTTTTGTCACTCTGTGCACATCTCAGACATGCTTGTCTGGCAACATTTCCATGCCTGTAGAGTTTATCTCAAACTGGTAAAGTTAACTTCAATAAGATTTGAACTGTCGTAAGTAAATATTGCAAAACCAATAATAAATGCCTTACCAAGTCTGGAATTTTCTTTCAAAAACGGAGCCATATCTAAGAGGTCATCTTCTCTGAAAAAAGAAAATGAGAAACGAGGAAAACTTTCTTTAGTTGTTCAAATATTTAAATGCCTGAGAGGAGTTGCTCTATTCCTACATATGTGAAGCATATATAGGGAAGGAACTAACAATGGTAGTCAGAGGCTGACTGTATGATGTCGGCTTACTTGGATTGAATGCCCAACATTATTGGTGTCTTCATTATGGCTGAGAGGGGAATCTATGATGTAGGAAAGGGTTTAGCTATCAATTACCATGAGGCTTAAAGGTTGCTTACATTAAGTTATTAGACAGCAGGTATCTTATAGAGGTAGTTTGAGAAGTGTGGTAATAAAAATTATTTCATTTCTTACTTTTCTTCAAGTTATCATATTAAGTATGTAACTCAAGATGTCCTGGTGTTCATACATTTAAACATTAATATTTTCTAGCAATTCCATATCTACAGACATTAATTGGTTATATTATATTATTTATGTAAATGTCTTTATTCATTAAAAAAAAAGTCTATATATAGATAGATAGATAGATATATTTCTTTATTAGCCACAAGGGCGCACAAGAAAAGGGGACAATACAAAGACATGCCGGGGATTTTACATGCAGTCATGTAAAAATATAAAAACAAACAATTACAACAATCGAAATCCCCAATAGGGGGGAGGCGCCACAAATGGGTTGTTTCATACTCCGTCGATAGAACCACCCTCAACTCCAGGAGCGTGTTGTGCAAGTGCTCCTTTCATCCTTTTGCTCTCTTCCTCAACCTACAGGCTTATAAACAGAGAAGGCCCAATCACTCGGGCCATTTTCGCTTCATTCACCCACCTTTCAGTAAATTTACTGGGGTGCAGTGCCTCTCTCTCCACCCTGATTCTCCTTCTAAAGTGATACTTAAAGAAGGGAATCAATTGTTGTCCGGAGAGAAAGGCATCTGTCCTCAGTCCTCTCAACCTCGTCCACCATATAACTTCTTTCACCATAGCCACAGATAGATAGATAGATAGATAGATAGATAGAGAGAGAGAGAGAGAAAGAAGAGCAGAAAAAAATAAATAGAATCATGTCATAAATAGATAAATAATTAATGATTTCTAGTATAGGCAGAAGGCCAGTAATTTGGGGGAGGGCAAAGTCGATTAAATCGACCCCAGTACTGGTGCTTTAGTTTATTGACCCTGTAAGGATGAAAGGCAAAGTTAACCTTGGCGGGATTTGAACTCAGGTCATGAAGGGCCATAACTCTATGCTGCAAAGCATGGTGTCTGACGCTCTAATGATACTGCCAATCCACCACCCTAAATAGATAAATAATTAATAAAAATGTTCCCATTGTTTTGAAAACGAATTCTATACACATAGGGTATCTATAATAGTTAGAAATAAGGGGAGCAGGAGATCAGTGTATCTATCATAACTAGAATTAAGGAGGGTTAGTGTATCTATCATAGCTAGAAATAGCGGGCGGGGTGTTAATATATCAATCATAGCTAAAAATAGGAGGAGAGAAAGAAAGGAGGGGGCTATGAATGAGCCACTTACTCTTCTTTTGGTTCTTCTAGTTTATCGAAATAATCCTCTTTTACATAGATGTGGCACGTTGAACATGCTAACGATGCTTCACATGCACCTAGAATTGAGAGAATTTCAAATTAAAAGACATCTGTAAAAAATTTAGATAATTGAGATCACGGTGTATTGAAACTAAGATAAATGCATCATGGACAGAGTCAATGATGTTGGCCAATTAAAACGCATGTGCATTGGCAAATCTTGTAATATATAGCCACTGTCTATGTTTGTGAAGGTGAGCGGCTTTGAGGTTAAGGTATTCAGTTCACAATCATACGGTCGTGAGTTCGATTTCAGGTGGTGTGTTGTGTCCTTGAGCAAGACACTTTATTTCATGTTGTTCTGGTCCACTCGGCTGACAAAAACGAGTAGTTCGAAGGACCAGCCTTGTTACACTGAATCTTCCTGAGAACTACATAAAGGGTACACATGTCTGTGGAATCCTCAGCCACTTGCATGTTAATTTCACAAGCAGGCTGTTCTATTGATCAGATCAACTGGAACACTCGTCATCGTAATTGACAGAGTGTCTCCAGATATGTTTGTGCACAATACATGTGTATAATGTACACTCCTAATTATGGGCAATAAAATCCAGGAAAGAATATATTTTGTGTATAATACACACTGCTTTTTCTTTAGTATTTCAATGTATGGGGGGATAAAAGAGTTTTTAGTCAAATTTTATTTTTTCATATCTTCCTCTTCCACGGGTTCTTTCCACTTGGATAGATTGATACTTCTTTACCCAACCTAACTGTCTTCCCTCATATGCATCACATGTCTGTATTAGTCTTCTCACATATATATATATATAAGATGTACCTAACCCACTCAGTAAAGTGATGGTGCTGGTGCCACAATAAAATGCACCCAGCTCACTCTGTAAAGTATCAGTACTGGTGTCATGATAAAATACACCTAGCCCACTCTGTAAAGTGGTAGTGCTGTTGTCACAATAAAATGCACCATATACATGCTGTAAAGTGATTGACATTAGGAAAGACATCCAGCTGTAGAAACTAATCCAAACTGGAACTTGTGAACAGAATGAGGTCACTTGACTTCTCTAGTCTCAGAACAGGACAACCTGTCTAACCCATGGAAGCATGGAAAATTGACGTGAATGTGATGATAACACACAAACACACATTTCATTAATAACAGATTATAATAATATAAGCCTACCTTCAAGGGGAATGTTATATCTGTGAGCAAGATATAGAATATTATCACCAATTTTCCCTCGTATGTGATGTTTTTCACCATCTTTTTCAATAAACACAACATTGACACTGAAAATATAAAATAGTAGAATCAGAAGTATTTGAAATATCAAAACATTTGTTAAAACTCGGGGTCACAGGCAGGACTGTGATACATGTGTGTGTGAATGTGAATTTATGCATATGTTTATGTGTATTAATATTTTTATGTCTGTTTTTTTCCAGGTTTGCATGGGTTAGATTGGCCTTCTCTAATAGTGGTTCTTTGTAAACTCATTCATCACACCTCTCATGTCCACTTTTTCACATTTCTTCATGAAAACATCAATGAAATACAAACTCAAAAGAGGCCAGCTACATCTATATGGGTGTGAGCTATAATTGCAGCTGCAGGAACAACAACTGCAGTAACAAAACTAAGATAACAACAGCAGCAACAACATTAGAACAGAATGTTGAGTGAATGAATCATGGAAGAATAACTTACACTTCTTCCTCACAAATTGGATCAGTCATTTCATATTCCCCAGATAACAGTTGAGCTAGAATAAAAGAAAACATTTTCAAATCATCATTTTAGTCAGATATAGGGGAAAGAAATATGTAATCCTTTCATTACTCATATTTTTAATGTCTATGATTTTCAAATAATTTTGAAAATAATCAAAAATTTGGAGGGATTAAGTAATATAAATTTATCATTATTAAGCTGGTGTTTGAAATGAATAAAGATTCTTAAATAAAATTATGAAGGAAGAGTTTTAGATAAATATAAACACTTTAAATTAAACAGTTTTGTGGTTCCAAGAGGTTTAGTGTCAAAGCTGTTGTTAATTAGTTTCAGATAAATCCCAAATTGAAAAGACCTATGATCAAAGATGTTCCAGTAATGATAATACAGTTTTTTTATTCATACATAGTGTACATAAAACTACATTATCCAATGTGTTCTTCCTTTTTTTAAGATTCAAGGGTGTAATTTGAGGGATCCTGGCCTGCTATTTCTAGGTCAAGTGAGCATGCAGAGACTCTCTCATTGCTTCATTCAGTAAGTGCCTTAAGGCTATTTTTCTGCTAAAGCTAGGGTTAAACATGCATGCACCATGTTTATTATGGGATCTTTTGAGACCATCCCTTTTAATTGCCCCTTATATGACATGCAGAGATATGGTGTACCTATTGTAAACTTGGTCAGTAGACAAGGGACAAACTTGGCAGTGACATGCCACATGTTCAATTCAGGCGTTAGGATTGCCTGTACTGACCCATACGACAGACCAACAACATCAGTAATATCGTTGACTGTCCTCCTGTGGTCGTTTGCTACTTACTGCTCCATTGCAACGGCTACATGTAAAACCTACGTTCTACCTGAGATCCCACTTCATCTCTTGTGTACCCATAGTTTGCATTTGGGACAGTGGATGAAATTTCTACCTACACCTTTCCTACACACTGAGCAAGGCCATTTCCCCGAGGGATCGCGGATCTGTTTTCTCTTATACTTACTAGGACTTTAGTCTTTGTCAAAATACACATGTCGCATTATGGTTGGTATAGATATATTCTCTCGGTATTGGTATGTGGAAAATGAAAGTGAATCGACGACCGATAGTGAAAATGCTCTGTTTTGTGTATTGCACAATTTACGTTGTTAACATCATTTACTTACGTCTCGAATTATTGGAAAGATATTTCATAATTTTAACAACGTAAATTACAAAATACACTTTCATATTCGACATACCTATACTGAATAGATAGATAGCTTATTGAGATATTATTAGTAAAGACAGGTAAGACCAGAGATTCTTTGTCCAACGGCCAAGCTTAAACCGTTTCGATAGTAAATTAGAAGTTAATTTGTGAGTGTATAAATAAGGCTTAACGAGGATGTGGTAAGACTGGAATTTAAGAGAATGTGCTGTCTTGCGCAAAGTCACTGCAACTCATTAACTACAAATACAGTTGAAAAAAATCGAGGATATAACCTCTTAAAACTAGGGTAAACAGGAATCGCCCGCAGCAATTTCTATTCACATTTTTTCCGTCTCAAGGGGTTATATCTCCGATTTTATTCATATATTCGAAGGTAAAAGTGTAGGATGCCGTGACAGTGACAATAAGAGTTTATTCTGACTCATCGAGTTGCTATTACGGAGTTTCTAGCCGGGTCATCGGACAGGGAAAACGAACCGGTGATCAAAGAAACCCCAGGGAGTAAACATCAACTACTGGATCAGCCAAAATATATTATATATATAGTAATTGGTAAAACTCCGACGGTGGGCTCACTCCGTTTCGGTTGGCTTTGAACGCAAGCTAGCCGAAACGTTATTTTAACAATTACTTTATAAACCTCTGTACCTAACCATGCATAGAGTACTACTTTGATATGTGGCCTTCACGGTCTCCGTAATTGAACACTTATATATATATATATATATATAATTTACAAGTTATACCTTCTTTCTAACCTTAGTAAAATTGAATTTTAAATATTTATATTACAAAACTATCAATTCGTGTGTGAGTCATCTCTGATTAATTTTATTAGTCTGTTTCTTTTGTAAATTATATTTATTATATAAACTGTGATTATATGTATAATAAAGGAGATTGTTATACTCTATTCACATCTAAGATATTTTATTTTTTAACCGTTCGAGCAATTAAAGAAAATGTAAACATGCCACAAAATCGGCGAAGAAGCATAATCAGCGATACGGTTTCAAATCTCTTCGTCTTAATCACTTGACATAAATGGCCTTGGGAACTGGCATATTGTATTTTATTTTCCTATGAATTCATAGATAAACATGATAGGTTGTGGTTGGATTGTAGAATTGTTATATAATCATCAAATACGCGATAACCTTTAGGGGTTTTATATTTAATAACTCGAAATTTGTCCTTGGGTTAGACATTGTATATACTGTAACAACAGTTAAGAAGAGAGAAAGCTAACAGAGATGTTGTTGAGTATGAAAGAAAGAAATTAAATTATTAACATCAACAATAAAAACCCGTAGTACTTGTTAGAATGAAACCGCTGTGTTATAATGATGGCGAAATGGAATTTTATACTAAACCTGATGGCGAAACAAAATGTCTGTTACATGAATGTAACATGGGTTTATCTGTCCGTGTGGCGAATAAATGTGTTGCTGCTACCACTTGTTTATATGATAGCTTTGACCACAAAAATCGCGAATACGTTCGTAGTGACTGCGCCATTTTCAACATTAAGAACTTATTAGAGTTACCTACCTTGCTCTGTTTCCCTAACATTTTTAATCATTGCAAACACATGCGACGCGTGTTCGAATTTATTGCTGTTATTATTCCCAATTCGTTACCTTCTGGGGCGGTGCATTTAATACTACAGTTTTGAATTTTTATTTTCAAATATGTAAAATTTTATTCCAATTAAATTATACGTTTATGGTTTGTAAAATCAATAATTACTTGAAAATTTATATCGAAATAAACGATGTACATGAAATTACATAATAGCAAAGTTCACATTTTTTTTGCCCAAACAAATATGCTGATAATATAGAGAGCTTGAAATTACAAACACAAATACAATAGCTGTCGAAATTCAACATATACACAATTACATAAATATTTCACATGAAAATACGAAGTAAATATTTTATTCACAGTTGTATAAATAACATTACAAATTGTTCACAATTCTTTCAGAATGAAAATATAAATACATCTAATAAATACAATTAACTATGAACCTTACAAATACAACGATCAAAGCGAGAGAAAGAATAAAAAGGGGGAAATAAAAACAAAAGCGACCATCAATTTATCACCAAGTGCGACAATTGGCTGCATATTACAGGGGTCAATGGAATATTTTGAGGCAAGCCAACACGCTCGCGGCATTACCACGGGTGGTGGCGAGGCTAAGGTGCTGAAACAACCAGGCACTCTCACAGGCATCACTTGACACCTCAGTAAGGTGGGCCCTCAACGATGAAAATAACTTCACTGTTAGCGGTCCAACTCCACCAAAAATCTCGAACGCCACAGGCTAGAAAAAGTAATTGTTTGATAGTTCCAGGTATTTTCGGATTTTATTCCGTTCGGTAGCGGAAGCAATAAACCTCACATTCACTGCAGCATCGATGATGTGGAAGGGAGCAAAAGAGTTACTGACTATGGCGTCCCAGATGAGACAACTACCTCTTACCCAGCGACAAAGGGTAAGGCCGTCTGGTCTCTTCCCATCACTTCTGGATAATCCAGAACTGGGGGGGGGGGATATTTACCCAAGCTAGGGCCCGCTTAGAGATCAGATTTAACATGATGTAACGAGTGAAGCGACCAGCATTCAGGCAGAACAAATCAAGGGGGCCTGTGGAGTCGAGGGACCTACCACAGCGACATCTCAGACCCCCATAGACATCGGCTCCCACTCGGAGTACAATGGAAATGCGGAGCTCGTCCTGACTGAGAAGACCACCAATGTTGGCCACAGACAGGGTATCAATCCAGTCCCTCAAGAACTTTGCGCTTGCAGAAAGTAGAATCAAAACGAAAGAAAATATTAAGTCAACAAAAGTGTGTAAATCGGTCACACATCAGAAGAGATGCCGGAGCCTCCCTCTAATTCTTTTTGAGACAAGCCAATACACTGGCAGCGTTAACGTGGATGATAGCGAGGCTTATGCACTGGAACAAATTTATTAAGTGTCAGAAGGAAAGAAAAAAGGGAGAAGACATACTCAATTAGACACAACAGAGAATGTTGTTGTTGCTCTTTAAATATTTCTGAGACAACCCAAGACACTCATGGCATTATATTAGGCAATAGTTAGTCCCTAAATTACACACTATAACAGGGATCGTTGGTGTTACCCTCTAAATAGTTATGAATCAAGCCATGACACCACATTATGATAAGTAACATTTATTCCCTCAATTACACATTATAACAAAGAACGCTGATGATGCCTTCGAAAATTGTTTAGGTCAATCCAAGACACTCACGGCATTATTGTGGGTGCTAACGAGGCTGGGGGACTAGTATAATTAAACACTTTTACAAGCCGCATAACATATTTCAGTAAGACGAACCGCTAATAATGATAAAACCCTTGTTGACAATGGCCCAGCTTCCCCTAACGTGTCAAATGCAACAGAGTAGACTCTGCTAAAAGCACTCAAGAGCCAGGTGCAAATCTTAAGCCGGAGTTTGGTTAAGTCTACCACCCACGTAGGCCAGGATCAGATTTGAACTCAGATGACAAAGGCTGGAACAAATACCACCATCTGATTCCCTAACAATTCTGCTAGTTTACAGCATCCTAAACATGTTTTATTTATGAAGCCCAGAAGAATTAAAAGGCAAAGTTGATCTCGGCAGGATTTGACCTCAGAATGCAAAGAGCTGGAATAAATACAACGTTCTTTGTGTAAGTTCCACTACGCAGAGACCTAACTTCGCCATCTGTCTCTCTCAGAACACCCAACAATAATTCTCCGTTCACATCATGTCTATATTTGCACATAGCACTCGATATCTTTAATACTCAAGACATATTTTCAGCTCTCTCTTTCATACAGATTAACATTACCTATCCCTGACTTAGGCTGAAGGTCTAATACACCTCTTGGTTTAATAGACATGGGAAGCTTTTTTCGAGCGATGGATCACATGGGGTGTGGCTCACCATAAGTCAGGCCGCACTACTAAAAAATTCAAGTCAATTTTGAAATTAGGCATGCCATTCAGAAAACCAAACGGGCCCATGACTGGTATAACACCAACGCTACCATCATTATCATTATCATCATCATGGGCATCATTATTGATCGTGGTGGCCACGAGGAGACTCATCGCTACAGTTAACTAGTTATGTACCACATCTAGGTACTATTACTGTTAACTACTGCTACCACATCTGAAACCCTCATTCTTTATCAGCCAGCCACTCCACCTATCATGTTCAGACGCACTCCACTCTACCTACCATGTTCACATCTGTCCTTCATAGCGGACAACTGAGATGTCGCCGGGATTTATCACTTTTCGTTACTAATTGCCATTATGCTTTTAAACCACATGAGAGATACAACTAAACCATAAGGAAGATACAATAAAACCATAAGGAAGATAAAATTAAATGCAATGAAAAATATAATTAAAATACAATTTAAATACCAGGAAAGTACAATTAAATACAGAAAATACAATTACACCTCAAAGAAAAGACAATAATACCACAAGAAAAATACAATTAAACCTCAAGGAAAATATGATTTAACTATAAGGATAATTCAATTAAAATACAATTCTTCGTCTTCTTCGCCCACTTATTCCTGAGAGGGTCGGGGGGGGGGGGGGGGGCAGAGTCCTCAAACACTCCTTCCAGCAGGTCAGAAGCAACCGCCTCCAACTGATCTGGCTAGATCCCCAAGACCAGCTAAGCTCATGGATGTTATCCAACCATCTTGCTCGGGGTCTACGCCTGAGTCTCTTGCCGGTTGGTTTTGCCCGTAAAATGTGTCCAGCGTTTTTTTACTTAGACATTCTAACTATACGCCCATAGTATGAGAAAATACAATTAACAACTAAAACAAAAAATCACTATAAAGAAAATACATTTAAATTAAATAGAATTTCAAATATAAATTTAATTCAAAAACAAATGATGAGTCAACTTCGTTTGAACAAACATTATTTTTAAATATAAACACGACATAACTCTACACCTTTAGCTGGGCAGTTTATCCCAGCTGCACATCGCGAACGAGATGGCGAAAGCATTGCCGTGGAGAACATCCAGTTACAACCGTTTCATTGGCCATTCCATCTCACGGAGCTCCATCCTCCAATTTTTGTAGTCCGGGGACCTTGTACACCGAAAGTCTCGATGGCAACCAGCACGAAAAGGAAACGGTTGGTCAAATTCTGGTATTTGTTTATCTTCCGAGGAGATGAGGCTGGCACCAGAGAACACGTAGCATCCCATATTAACAAACTAGCCGCCTTGAACGGGAAAAGCTACAACTGAAAGGAAAATACAGCCATAATAAAGATTAAATAAATCTTAACAAATAATATTTATCCGGAGTTACCTCCCATGTATCACTCAAACACTTGCTTGGCATATTTTTTACCATTTTCGTTTTCAAGTCAATCTTGAAAAACAAACAATCTGAGCGCATGCGTATACACATTAAACAACCTCCCACTACACACATGAATACACTCACACAAGTTCAAACACAGGACCACACGCACAGAAAGGTACATGAGCACTGACAGATAGTCATAAACACAGGACTTCCTTGTAATCATTGAAGTCCAACAGTGAAAGACAGAAGGTCATTTCCCTCTACATCACATAAACTTCAATGTTGTTGTTATTTCTGTTCATCTCTCCATGTCTCTTGAGCTAACGTTAAACTAACTTTTGGAGATAAAATGGAAAATTACTGTGTCCGGACGGAAAAAGTTACTGAAATAACTTAATTTATAGGTAAACTACATTTTTCAGCCAGTGAGATTCTAGACGATCGAGGGCGGCTGTGTTGCTGACCATGACGTTTTAGTTATCGTTGAATTAAGTAACAGGTGACGCTTGTGATGGTGTTTAGCTATTCTAGCGTCTCAGCCTCGCCATCAACAATAACAATGCTGTGAATCTTTGAGTTTGCCCCAAACATATTTTTTTTTTAGGGAAACACTAGC
This sequence comes from Eledone cirrhosa, assembly GCA_964016885.1. NCBI lineage: Eukaryota > Metazoa > Mollusca > Cephalopoda > Octopoda > Eledonidae > Eledone > Eledone cirrhosa. The sequence continues at coordinate 29,006,631 of OZ024747.1, read as the reverse complement.
ATCCCTGTTAGTGTGCAATTGAGGGAGTGTGTATGTCTTCTAGCGGGACAGCATTAACATTCCCTGTTTTAGTGTGTAATTGAGGGACTGTGTCTTTTTTTTCTGTCTTATTGTTATTGTCTATTTGCTTTGATAATTGTCTGTGTATGTATTTCAACTGATTTATATAATAAATTCGTAAAATGTTCGAGAGGTTTACTGTACAATCATTAGGTCTCGAGTTCGATCCCATTACGTGACATCCTGGGCAAATGTCATTTACTATAGCTTAGAGTCGATCCAAGCTTTGTGAGTGGAATTGGTTGGATGGAAACCGTTTCGAAGCCCGTTGGATTAACTGTACCTTGAATTGAAAGAGCCAGTCTTGTATCATACCATGCCACGCTGAACATCCCTGAAAATTAAATTAAGAATACGCGTGTTTATGCATTGTTTAGCTAGTTACACGTAAATTCATGAGTAGGCAATTCCGTTGTCCAAACAACCGGAATACTCGTTGTCAAACTCGATAGAGGGCTAATAGATAAACCTTTCTCTGCCTTGTCTTATTAATACGGTAGAGATGTGTCAAAGAAAGCTCTACTATGGGCGAGGTAACCCTTACATTCATGTTCACCTTCTCACTGATAGACATCTTAGGAAGAAAAAAAAACTATTTAAAAATGTCGTTTAACTCTTTAGACTAAAACAGTGTGAAAATTATATATATACACGTGTAGAATACATTATATATGCATGTGTAATATGTGCATAATATATATACGTATGTAGAATATGCTATATATACTTATGTGATATATATATATATATATATATATATGGCCAGATCTACCCATTTTTTAAACCATCCAGCATATATATATATGCGTGTGTGTACTCCAGCAAGTCGGCTGGAATACGCAATAGAGTATGCGTGTGTAGAATACGTTATATTACCTATGTAACATCGTATATACTCGAATATAAATCAACCCTATTTTATGTTTAAGAAATAGGCAATAATCCAAACCTTGTTTATAAGTCGAGGCAGATAATGAATACATTGTTTAGATAGTGAAAATTTGGAATTCTCATGGTTGGGGAATATATTTATGAAGTTTCAATATTTTGATATTTAAAAAAATTTATTACAGTTGTATAAATTTACAGTAGAATAACGTTGTAAATAACATTATAAATAACATAACAAATGCGTAAATAACACCAAAAACTGCTCAGGACAAATATATGTCTAAACCGTATATAATAATACAATATAAATTTATGAACAAAAATGATAAAGGAAAGAAAAAAAAGAAGGGAACGGGAGGCGCAATTCACCACCACGTGTGACAATCTGCAACACTTCACACCTTGGAAGTTAATTGCACTCTTTCAGGCAAGGCAACACACTCGCAGCAGTACCACGGGTGATGGCGAGGCTAAGGTGCTGAAATAACCAGGCACCCTCACGGGCATCACCTGACTCTTCGGTAAGGCTAGCCACCAGTGAAGACAAGAACTTTGTTGTAGCGACACAAATCAACCGAACGTCTCGAACGCCACAGGCTGGAAAAAATGATTGTTTGATAAGTCCTGGTATTTCCGAATTTTATTCCGTTCGGCAGCGGAAGCAGTGACCCCAACATTCACCGCGGCGTCCATGATGTGGGAGGGGGAAAAAGAGTCATTGACTGTGATGTCCCACATGAGACACCTACCTCTCACCCAGGGACAAAGGGTAAGACCGTCTGGTCTCTTCCCATCACTTCTGGATAAGCCAGCCGGCTCCAGAACTGTGGGGGTATTTACCCAGAGCCAGAGCCCATTTAATGATTAGGTTTAGCTCGGTGTGACGGGAAAAACGACCAGCATTCAGGCGGCAGGACAAACCATGTAAATCTGTGGAGTCGAGGGACCTACCTCAACTGCATCTCAGACCCCCACAGACGACGACTCCCACACGAGGTGCAATGGATATACGGAGTTCGTCCTTCCAATGTTGGCAACAGGCAGGGCATCAATCCAGTCTCCCGAGAACTTTGCGCTAGCAGAAAGTAAGCGCGGCACCTAGAAAATTGATCGGAAAGATCAAAGAGAGAGTTGGAAGTTTCCCTCGAACGCAGATTGTCCCATACTTTCTGCTTCCGTGTATCAGTAACTGGGATTGATAAACCCAGCTCTCTCCATTGTAGCAAAGTTTAATCCAACTCCCTAGTGGAACTAGTGCAAGTTAGGAAAGAGAAGATGTCACCTACCAAAGGGGAGCAGGCGTAAATGGAGGAAAGAACGCAAGGTAGGGACAATGTAGTAGACTTGCGCAAACCGTTTGGGTAAGGCAGCTTGGTCGCGTGACTCTGGAAAGAGTCGGACATTGACCAAACCCTCGAGCTCACTGAATATTAGAACGTCGAAGCGTTGGAGAGAAGACGAGAATTTGTAAGTGAGACTAACTCTAAGGAAATACAACTTAGGGATTGACAGATAATTCCGGAGAATGAAAAAACCTTGGTGAGACTCAATGACTTTGAAGTTTTTTTTTAATTTGCTTGAGGTTAGCCAACTTAGATTGAAACATGAACTCGAAGGCTTAGTCAGTAACTGGGGCCCCAAGCCGGTGGGGGAGAAACCTCGATGGAGGGGAAGGACTCTGTGAACAGGTCAACAGTCTCTTGGTGTGAAGCTGAGTGGTTGAGGCGCCAGAGCTCGCATTTTAAATTGTTGACGTGAAGGCCCTTACGGCACAGCTCCTCAATCATTGTCTTCGCAGTTGCAAAGACCTTGTCTGGAGGACTCCCCAAGGAAGCATCATCCAGATACCAGGCATTCAGATCGAGGTTAACTCCCAACTTGGCGACGTCATCAAAAGCGGGTCACCCTGTTGGGCCCTTGTAGCAGATAGAAGGAGATGGTCACCGAAGGTTAGGTAGGAGGGTTCCTGGTAGGCTTGCCAGGCAAAGTGGTAAAGATGCGGAGCCGCCTCCTTTACTGAACGGAGGATGACATCCCGACTGATGGAATTAAAAGCTTTCCTGAGATCTAGCTTGAGAATGACCTTGGGAGTTTCGGAAGGCAAGTTGGTAAATGCTCTGGTGGCGAAAGCGAAGACAGACATACCAATGTTTTAAGTGTCGTTTAGAGTATAACTTATGTCACAACTCCATTACGTCATGATGTCATGATGAAATAACCAATTTTCTACCGTTTTGAAGGCCATATTCATTCAAAACATCAAAAACAATAGGAAATGCAAATTTCACATAGAAAATGAAACCAGTGTAATATTTACCTCCGAAGTGAAAACAGTGTAATACGTTTTAGCAATTCATTTGCGTAGAATTTTGAAGTCGATGAAAATCGGCAAAATATTGACCTCGAATATAAGTCAACCCGGTTTACCATCACATATTCCTCGACTTATATACGAGTATATACAGTAAGTTATATGTCCAAATGTAGTGATTTTGTATATATGTTATATAAAAATATATATATACGCACGAATTTGTAATAGTTAAGATTTAATATTTTTTCTCAGCCCAAACGCATCCCTCAAATTCGACATTGGTACTAAAAAAGGTTGCCTACTCGTATATGGACAGTGGACCTGCTAGAAATAGGCACAAAAGATACCTCAGCTAATCTTTTTATATCTTTTAAAACAAAATAAGGAAGGACAAATATGATTTTGATAGTCGTGTATAATGAATATGTAAATAACAAGTAGGATTGTTACGGCTGGAATACCTTTGATCATAGATCTGTTGAATCAAGGTTGAACAATATACGGTAGATATATCTGTTGTTATCTTTAACTAATGCTGCCAATATTAATTAGTCTTATCTATCTACCTATCTCTCTTCCTTTTTCGATCTCTGTCCCTTTCTCTCCCTATCTCCTTTTTCTCTACAAATATCTCCTCCCCTCGCTTAGTCTTTATATATATATATATATTCATCTATAATTTTCCGTCTCTCTATCTTTCTATTCCGTTCATTCTTTCCTTTTCTTTATAAAGAGGTTAAATTAAAGGTAGAACACTCTATACATTTACACTAAAAGGTCTTCTTTGTCTTTTTACTTATTGTTTATATATTGTCACCTGCGTTATGTTTGTTTCTTACTGTCAAACACATATTTTCCACTCACTACCCATGCCTGTCTATTTATCTACCCCTCTGTCTGTCTAACCATCTATATGTCTGTCTGAGAAGAAGGGGGTACAAACTCTTCGTACTCCTGGAGATGAGGGTTGCACATTTTTTCGGGGGTATGTGTTACCCATATGAAATGTTTCCCCCTATTGGGGAAAATCGATTAACTTTTAAATTGTATTTGTGATAATATTTTACACGTTTTTATTGTATGTAAACTTCTCCTTTTGTATTTGTCCCCTTCTTTTGTGCCCCTGTGGCTAATAAAGAAACATATCAATCTGTTTGTCTGTCTGTCCATCTATCTATCTACTTGTCTGTCTATCTATCTGCCCGTCCATCTATTTTTCTCTCTGTTTATGTATCTATTTACCTATCTATCTACCTACGTAATTAAAAACCACAGCACAGTTACTCCATCTGCTAGAAATAGCCATCAACCATGCATGCATCTGCCTATCTCCCCACTCTCTTTCTCTCTATCTAGTGTACTAGCGTTTTATCTATCTATGTATCTACCCATCAGCCCCTCACACACATAGGTTATGTTACCCAACCACAAATATTTGCCTCTTGTCATTTGACACTTCACTCTAAAATGATACAACCCTCTTGGCTGTAAATAGGTCCCACAAGGGAGTGCAACTTCAATTTTGAATCTGGGTGAAAATTTGCATTCTCATCCTTAATCTAGAAGATTCATTATCAGATACTAAACAGTTAATATATAACATCATTTTATATCTGCTTTTCAAACTGGCTTGGGCTGGATGGGTTGTCACAGTCCATAATATGAACCACCTCAGTGTATATTGGGTGCATTTTCATGATAGCACCACTACCATTTCACAGTGTTCTGGTTGCATTTTCTATAGCATCAGCACTACCATTTTAAGGAGTTTGTCACATGTTTGTCCTAACTGAAGAGTACTTTCAAATCCAATATATTTATATATATATTCATATATCTCAGCTTCTTAATGCACTATCTAATATATAACTGAATTAACTATCAATGGAAGCACTATTATGCAAATTGGAATTTCCAATTTGGTAACACTACCTACTACCACATTTGTTGAACTTATAAAGCCAATAGTTGAATATTTCTCTGTGAACAGGGAAAGGTGTGTACAGTTTCTGGGGATGATTCCAATTAGAGACAAAACTTAGAATGCAAAGACCTGGAATAAATACCACATTACTATAGACCAGCATCCTATCCATGTAGATATTTATATCTCATCTGTTTTATGCAAAGCAACTGTAGTAAAGCACTGGCCTTTAAAAACCATTACCTCTTACTTGTATCTGTGTATAGTGTGTAGAGAGACGACTCATCTGCTTGACTTTTTCTTGTAGAAGACAAGTCTTCAGTGGTGGCTCTAGAATACAAAGTGATTTGGTTGTCTACTACCTTAGCATATCTGTTGTCATTAGCTCAACATATTAACTATGTTACTCTATCAACTAATGAGTGTGATGTCATTGGAAAGATTCTGACACTGGCAGGCAAACTGCCCAAACATCATGGCAGACTTCCCAAACAATAGTTTCCACAAACACTGCTCACATATTCCTAACTGGCTTACCATTTACAAAGACAATTCCAGCCACCACCACAATCATCATCACCACCACCTAGAAATATAAATACTCAATACCATAATAAAGTGTAGTATTTTTATTAATCAAGCTGATCTGGTGTCCTATTGGTATGTGATTAGCTCCTCAGGTAAAAAAAAGAAACAGTAATGAAGGTGGAGGAGGAGAAGAATCAGCAGATATTCAGGGAAGACAAAAAAAACTTCCTAAAGAAGGGGGAAAGAGAGTGAAAGATGGAATAAGCCAAAATGGCTACTGCTGGCAGAATGGTCCAAGTTACTGCAGTTAACTTCCCTCCAACTGGAATATGTCTCCAATAAAACTGTTGTTTATAGAATCAACAGAAGAATGAATCACCTTGTTTGTAAGTCAGTCCAGGATTGCAGAACATTGTTGCACTTAGAGATCCAGGTCATTTCTCTGGAAATTGCTCACAGAAGAGCAGCTTCCATTGATTTTAGAATCCCCCCCACACACACACACTCCACTGTAGCAGAGAGATCAGCCTATACAGGCTGCTGACTCACTTTCAGCTTCCTCAATCTTCACAACATCTTAACTCATTGTGCTGCTCTTCAGTTTCTTTGGTTTTCTATTTTTATTTGTTTTGAAATGCTTGTTGGTTGCTTTGTTAGTTAGTTGGTTGGCTGGTTGGTTTGGTTGTTTTTATTTTTGTCTGTTTTTACTTTTTCTTTTTCTCTTTCCAGTTTCATGGCATTCAATTCTTTGCTTCGTCAACAAACAAATTGATGGAATCTGCACAAGTTCTTCTTATCAAACCATGTTAGTTAGTTAGTATGGATTTAACTGTTGTTGTTTGTCCTCTTCATTTCATTTTATTTGGTTGTTTTAGATCTTTTTATTATTATTAATGATAATGGTTTCTGATTTAGGCACAAGGCCTGCAATTTTTTAGTGAGGGAAAAGTGGATTGAATCACCCACAGTACATGACTGGTACTTTATTATATTGACTCTGAAATTATGAAAGGTTAAGTTAAGGTATGTATGTGTATGTCTATGGAGGCAAAGTTGAGGTATGTATGTGTATGTCTATGGAGGCAAAGTTGAGGTATGTAGGTGTATGTCTATGGAGACAAAGTTGAGGTATGTATGTCTATATTGAGGTGTTTTATGTTTGATCATTCATAGATGATGAAAACAAATCAGTGTGACACTGCTCTGCCTTTTGAATTACATGTAAATCTATCTAAAGGGCTTCTATACAGTTTGTGTTTAACCATATACACTTACAGCATTTAGTCTGATCCCTCAGTACTCTTATTTCAATTTCCACCAGAGATTAACTTCTCCAGAGAGGCTGATCAATAAGATGTGTCAATATATTGAACTCAATTTCATTGATTATCCCCACTCTGACAAGTACCTATGCTGTCTACCATCCTACTATGACAGTTGGTACTTTACCAAGTCTGTTAACTCAATGCCAATGAGACTTATAAACAAAACACACTCTGACCCATCTAAAATGACGGTAACTTTGAATAAGAACTGACTCAGACTGCAACAATCCATCCAATCCATGTTAGCATTGAAAGTGAATGTAAATTCATGATGTATGTACCTGATGGTACATTATTCAGTGTGTCCTGTTTTAAGTCAGGAGCAGCAACTAATAATATAAAAGTTTTTAAAATATTAATTTCATGATTAAAATACGAATCAATGTAATAAAAACATTTAAGATTGTGATTATGGAAGAAGCCCTGACCTAAATTCTAGCCAACATTGCTATTATTTTAATTCCTTAGTTGAGATCCAATTAAGATAATCCAAAAGAAAATTTTGTCAGAAATTAGGAAATATTTAGTTCTTGAGTTTATTTTAGCCATCACAGCCAAGGTCATGCTGGAACAGTACCCCAGTTAGATATTTTTCAAAGTTAATAATATATATTTCTCTGAGGGGAAAGGCCAAGGCAACTTGGATATATATATATATATATATATATACCGAGTTCAAGTCCTGCCAGGGTCAACTTTGCCTTTCATCCTGTGTTCAGACTTGGAGAGGGTTGGGCTCCGCCAGATTTAAAAGTGCCCTAAACACGCTGTTTGACGCCTCTATGACTCCACAAGGAGTTATGTGATCTTTATCCCTTTATAGAGAGAGAGAGAGAGAGAGAGCATGGCAACAATTAACAGATTAAAATACTTGATTCATGGTAGTTATATTGGCTCCAAGTTCAACTTTGGTATGTAGCTATAGACTGCTGCTACTTGACCACAGAACATCATCAACACTGTGTGAGAGATATCAAATTGCCATTTACCAGACAAACCTAGCACAATGTGTGTATATATATATATATTATATTTTCATGTAAGAGTCAACTTTAGCAATTTAAACCATTAATTTTACTTTATATTTCCTCGTATCAAAGTTGTTGTTTTTAAATGGCTGAAATGACTGCCACTAATTATTGTTTTAGCTTCAACATATAGTCTCAAATCAAGTCACTTGCCAGACAAATACAACTCCTGGGAGATATAGGGTTGATAGCAACTTCTTTATCCATCTTTACCCTATTTTACAGCACTCCACACATGAGCATACCATTCTTAATATTAATTTTATCTTTTCAGTGCTTTGTAAATGTCTTGAGATCAGCTATGTATACACAATATATATAATAGGCTTCCATGCAGAAATGGAAGCAAACTACAGCTAAATAAGGTACTCAATACATTAAGTAGAGAGGGTACATGAGTTCAACTAGATGAAACAGTGCTACTCCTGTAGAAGTAATTTCTAATATAAACTATATAGAGGTGTGAGTATATATATATATACACTCAATATACCCTACGCTGTGTTATATGAATTTCTTTAAACTGCCACTGCCTAAATCAGAAGTTCCTAAACTATGATGTCACATCACCCTCTCCCCGTCTCTGTAGTTAGGTTGCCAACTGATTTCTCCTTGTCAAGCTGTCCTTTGTTCACTCTATGATACCTGCTCTGTGTGTATGTGCGTGCATGTATAAGTGATTTTTATGTGTGTAAATGATGCTTGCTCTGTGTCTGTTTATGTTGACACTGTATATATCTCTTGTGTTTAATAGGCTAGTATAGGAGGATGTGATGTTTATGGCACCATGTGGGGAGAGAACTGCTCTGAAGAAGAAAAGAAAATGAGTAACAAGAAAACTTGAGATATTTTAAAAAGACTTTATTTACTTTTCAGATGAAGCTGGTGTCATAAATGCTCAATCTCATGTGTCCACACTGAATCAAGCTGATCAAACACCATTGGATTATTTTTATATTTCTCTGGTTAAAGGGATTGTTAAGGAATAGAACTAACTAAAATACATTCAGGGTACACAATATACAGAGTTACACATCTAACACAAACACAAGTTAATGGGCCACAAAGAAAACTCTGGAAAGTCCTTTAATTAGCCCTTAAGTTACTCATCTGATTAGCTTTGTATGCTTTTGTCAGATTTAAGCAGTCTGTTCTTCCAGAATAAGAATAATAAAAAAAAATATTATAAATTAAATAATCATAATTAAAAAATGTAATTGAAACAAATAATCAATGTTGAAATTTCAGTAATTAAAGAAAAAAATGTTCATGTGATTCTACAACATAAAATCTTGTAATACAAGAATATAAAATGATTTCATTCATAGGCACAAGGCCTCAAGTTTTTTTGGGAGAGGGGACAGTCAATTATATATCGACACCCCTGGAAGGAAGAAAGGCAAAATTGACCTTAACAATAATGATTTCTAACACTGGCATAACACCAGCATTTGCGGGGAAGGGAAAGTTGATTATATCAACCAGTTCTTGATTGCTATTTTATTATGAGCCCCCACACTCACCAGGATGAAAGGTCAATGTGACACTGGCAGGATTTGAACTAGAAACATAAAGAAGAGCCAGAACAAATATGGTTTAGCATTTAATCTGACAGTCTAACACACCTACCAAATCCACTGCCTTAAGAGGAATATATATTAATTAATAATTGTTTCTATTTTTGGCACAAGGCCAGCAATTACCCCCAGCGGATTACTGGTGCTTTATTTTATCGACCCCATAAGGATGAAAGGCAAAGTTAACCTCGGCGGGATTTGAACTCAGAACGTAAAGGGCCATAACTCTATGCTGCAAGGCATGGTGCCTGATGCTCTACTGATACTGCCAATCCACCACCCTAATAATTAATAATTGTTTCTACTTTTGGCACAAGGCCAGCAATTACCCAGTACATTACTGGTACTTTATTTTATCGACCCCGTAAGGATGAAAGGCAAAGTTAACCTCAGAATGGAAAGGGCCGTAACTCTGCGTCAAACCCTCTACCGATACTGACCATACATCAGTTGACTTCAAGACTTTACTTCAACATTGAAGTTTAGATGAGAAAAAGGTAGGCATCTGGTATGAGGAGGGGTAGGGGTTTGGTACTAAATTGTTGACTTGTACACAATATATATATCTTACTTTTTGTGAGAGTAAAAAAAATAAGTTTTCTTTTTTGTTTAATCTATTGAAATAAGCTTTATTTAGTAAAGTAATTCACATATCTAAGTTCAGCCATTTGTTTAAGAACAACAGAAAACCAACCACCCAGGTAGCTGCAAACCTGTTATTTTGAGGAAATTCTTTTTGTCTCACTGACTAAAACAATAAAAAAACAGCAGAGAAGGAAAGTGTGTTTGGGGTGTGTGGATAGAGAAAAAATATCTAGCATTTCTCACTACATACCTTTCACTGTATTTAACACTTCTTCACACATACCAACTTATATACATAATTATATATAACTGCCCCTTAAACTGCATTAATACTTTTCTACATGGCCCACAAAGAATATACAGAATTAATACAATTGTGCCTTACACAGTATTAATACTTCACCGCACATAACCCCAACTTATATAGAAAATATGTAGAAATATATATAAATGTGCCTTACACTGTGTTAACACTTTTCTCCACTGTATTAACACTTCTCCATACAGCCCTCACTTATAAAGAATATATAGAATTATGTACATGTTGCTACACTTTTACATTTTCAATGAATGCTTATATTAGCTTAGCATTGAACCTGGCACAAATCTAGCTACTGGTCATACTGGATCTGATTGACATTGTCCCCAGGAACTACATAATACTACAATTTCAAATATACATATATATATATATATATAAACACTATTAGTATTCATTTCTAAAGAGTTGAACCTTAAATAAGGCACACCACTTTACTATAAATCAATACCATAACATAACTACCATTAGCAGTATGAATTCTAAAGTGTTAAACCTTAGACAAGACACACCACTCCATTATATATATACATTTAAAAAATATCAGTAGTATTGTGAATACTGAAAATTTAATCCTTAAACAAGACATGCCACTCTTCTATATATACCTCATCCAAAGATTACTAATACTAAACACAAACCATGACATTAATAGAGACAAAGAAAAGTTTTAATAATCACAAGATGAGAGACTTCTTCAGCTGACATAGAAGAGTTAAGCAAGGGATGAGAGAGAGAGCAGTGATACAGGAGCTAATTAGATAGAAAGAGGAAATAGATAGATAGAGAGAGCAATGACATAGATTGGAAGAGTTGAGCTAGAGGAAAGATAGATACATAGATAGAGCAGCGACATAGATTTGAACAAGAGAGATAGAGAGACAGAAGACAATAGGGAAACAGAGCAATGACAGAGAGAGAGAGAGAAATGACATAGATTGGAACAAAGATGTGGGAATAGAAGAGAAATAGCAAGATGTCAGTCAGGTAAGAGCTGCGTACATACTACTATTACAGCATCACTAGTGAGAATAGAGAGCCAGATAGAGCCGACATTTGAGTTGAACTACTGCTATCGCTGATGGCCACATCAGGAAAACATTGGTAATATTATTGATCTTGGAGACTGCAAGCAATGGTTGGCTTCTAACACAAACTCCAGCTTTGGAAAGCATTTTTATTCAGCAGTGTACTTTTTCTCTCATTCTCACATCCTCCCCTTCCCATCTCTATATCAGAGGAATATTTTTTGTTGTTATTGCAATCACTTCAAAAGCAGAGAGCCTCCTAATCAGATGACAAATGAGAGCCAAGTATCATGTGCTGGATGATCTGTGGTTGAGGTGGATGGCAGGAAGAGAAGAGAAGACAAGGGAATATCAATAGACAGTAGTGCCAAATAGCTGACAATACTTGCTAGTAGAGCCTCTTGCTAGTTCACCTGATGTGTGTGAGTGAAGATATATTCTAACTAGAGCTGTACCCAGTCAACTGATGTAGGATGGAGGACAAGGACTGGCAGCAGCAGAAACACAATCAGAAATCTTCAAAGCAGCTAATTACACACAAATATTTCAAATACTCTCAAAGGAACTCAACAAAAATTCTTACATAAACAATATTTTTCTTCCATTTTCAATGGAATAGTGGTATACATATATATATATAGGATTAAGTCTTATAGAATTATCAAAATAGGATAGACAGAATAAATAAATTGATTGATCTTTTATAATAAGAGATTAAGAGATATCTGTCAACGGTTGTTCAAACCTAACCAACTTCAAGAGATGGGCAAGAAATTGAGTTGTGAGGTTCATGCCTTTTCCAAGAGCATTAACAGGGCAAGTGTTAGAAATTAAACCTGCATTGCCAACAGCTTATCCCCTATATCACAGCACTCACCTCATCTATTTATACCCAACACCCCAAAATAGTTCCATATATATATATATATATATAAAAAAAAGAAACCAAAGTTTTTATGCTTCCATGTATCACCTGGGACTCCAGTATCATGACATGAACTAGATAAGCCACCACCCCAGTCGACCTAGTAGTAAGTTCCAACAACTATTACATTGTGTTGACATTCCTAACGGCCCAGCCAATTTAGTTGTATCATAGCCCAGAGTAGTGAAATACCAAAAGAAAAACTGTCACTCAAAGAGTTAACCAAATAATGTAGCAATGTTAATAATATATAATCTATTACAAAATATAAACTATGTTAGATCAAGGAATCTATGAAAAATGTCTTTCATTAGAAATATGGTAATGAAAGGGTTAATTTAGTTTTAAGAGTAGTGTTGAAAGATGTGACCAATATGTGGGTGTGTATGAAAATAAATTGTTGATCATGTGGCGTTAGATGGAGAAATGTGTTGGAGAGGTAACAGTTAATACCAGAGCGGGGTGGAAAATATAATTAATTCACAAAATCTACAATAAAAAATATTTTATACTTAAAGACTAATTCATTGTTACAAAAAAGCCTCACATTATATTTATGCTCTGTGAATAAATACTTCTGATGTTTCCCCTCCAAAGCCAAAGGTCAGGAGGGAATTTACTCAGGAGATTGCCAAAAATGTGGGGGCAATGAGAAACTAAAAACTCATATATATTTAGCTATCAGCACTGGGGGTTGGGGTTGGGGAGGGAGAGAGAACACTTAAGGATAAGCCCTCAGAGCTTTGCAAAGAATTCACTGTTTAGAATGGGAATTAAAAGCTTCCACTAATTAACTACAAGAGTTAAATGGAATTTTCAAAGTTTTATTTGCTTCACTTATTGATTCCTACAGAGTTTCAATTTAAATGAGCTGGCCACCATTCTATATCAATTGGCTTGTTCACAGAGTTGCCAGCTAAAATTTAACTAAAACCTAACATCCAAAACAGAATTTTCTAAAATATACCAATGTTATTTCTGAGGCAATTGTAGCTACATAATAATAATAATGCAGAGTTCCAGCTGGTTGAATCAATAGTATTGTTGTCCTATAAGATGAAGAGAGAACATAAATACCTCGCTTAGTCAGCTTATTTTTGTACAAGTAACAGTTGTTGCTATTGGGTGGGGGGAAACCAGTATCTTGTCTACTAGATCAGCAACAGTATCTAGCTTTTCTATCAGGTTAGTTAGAATTTCAGGTACAACCAGACCAGATTACATAGAGGAAGGGAGTGTGTGTGCATATATATATATATATATATATATATATATACACACCAGTAACTCATACATAAATCATGTTAATGTGTATTTAACACCGATTACATTTTACATCTGGTCTGAGACTGATCTGATGCTAATACAAAGATTAATATTTTAAGATATTGTATCAATAAATTATAGAACAACACTTTAGGTAGCAGATTCCATTTAAAGTCTGTTAGAAGTCAGAATGTACACGTGTCTAAAAATTCAAGGAAACTTAAATCAAAGTATAGGTTTTTGATTTAAGAAAAATCTTTTGTTGTAGGAATTCAAAATGTAGAATTGACATTTTTCACAAGGAAAAAAACAAAAACAAATACATTTCAACAAACATCAATATATTTTAAACATCCATTTGTATATCTAAAGCCATTTTTATCTATTGTATTGTCATATCAAGAACGAAGTAGGAATGTATGTTTATGAGTCAAGACAAGACAATAACTAAAAATCTGAAAGTTGGTAAAGCAGGAAGCTTATTACCTCACATGTAATTAAACCCCAATTACTAAGAAATACAAACATTCTGAATAATAATACAAAATAACCTCTATAGAACATTATATTTCTAATATATTTATAAAATTAGTTTCCAAAAATTATTCTGGTTTGAGAAGTGTAAACAATCACTTCAAAGAAACTCTTAAAATGAAATTAAATAAAGCAAAAAAAATGCTTTATTTTAATATTTTTTTTATGTATTTTTTAAAATATCATTTCTGTAATCAAAAATGTATTCCTTTCTTTATTATTTAGCCCAAGAAATTTGCATAAAAATACTTTAAATCCCGCCACAAACTTAATAAGTTCTAAAAGATGATACATTGTTTTGTTTTCTGCTTAAGTAAGCATGGTTTTCTGAATTGACATGAAAACTTGTGTGAAGACATCTTCTAGATGTTGTTATATCCCTGCCCTTTGAAAAAACTTGATCAAGAGGAATAAGTGATTGCATCAGTGGGAGTAGTAGAACCACTGGCTTTCAGAATTGTCAGACAGAAATTAAAAGAACATATATATTCTCAAAATACTTTTGAAAAGATATTTCCTTCAAATTTTAATTGGGAAGTCATTTTGCATTATTTTTTTCCTGGCAAGCATAAGCAGCAAAGAAATTAAAAAATTAATATAATAATAATAATAATATTTCTACTTTTGGCACAAGGCCAGCAATTACCCCAGTGCATTACTGGTGCTTTATTTTATCGACCCAGTAAGGATGAAAGGCAAAGTTAACCTCGGCGGATTTGAACTCAGAACGTAAAGGGCCATAACTCTGTGCTGCAAATTATGGTGTCTGACGCTCTACCGATACTGCCAAAGGTGAGGATAATATGTCACTGACATGGTGCTATATGGTTGGGCTGGTGATTACAACTTAGCGATGGAAATCATAATTAAGAAAAAGTTTCTAAAAGATCAGCACTGCTTAGGAATAGCCTATTCCCCCAAACCAATGATTTAGCTGTAGAAGTATCCTAGCTTCAGGGAACTTACCCAAGGTTCCAGAAGCAGAAAGGCACTACCTAAAAATGTTTAACCTACCCCACCCCTTAACGACCACCACCAACAAAAACTCAATTTTAACTTTTTGAAGTTCTCTCTTTGGCACAAGGCCATAAATTCTTTGGTTATGCAAGGGGGGCAGGGATGCTGTTATGTTCATACCTTTCTCAAAGACATTAACAGCACAGGAGAGAGCAAGCACTACAACTCTACAGTGTTTAATATTTGGAATGGAATGGGCCTCCGTTAGTTTTGATAAGTATTTCAGTTGTTCTGTGAACAAAACAGACTGCATATGAAATTAATGTGCAAGTGGTTGAGCATTCCACAGATATGTGTACCCTTAACAATTCTCAGGAAAATTCAGCATGACAGTGTGACTAGATTAGCCCTTTAAATTACAGGTGCAGGACACCAGATGGGCTTCCAGACAGTCTCCATCTAACCCATTTTCACTCACAAGGCTTGATTGAGTTCACTCAAATCTATGGTAACTGATACTCACCCAAGATGCAATGGGATCAAACCAGGTGGACTTCTTAACCATTTGATCATGGTGTATCCACAGAAGTCCAAAAATTTAATTGACACGACAACAAAACAATATCAAAAAGCTAGTTAGGTGAACAGTTAAGTCAAGTATTTAATTTTTCAGCTTATTTGAGAGGGTGACGGTAAATTAAATGAAAAACAACATTGAAAACAATGAAATGTAGAGAAAAAAAATATTTAAACTAAATTTAAGAAAAGATTCTTTTTTAAACAAATTTTCCATAACTGAAGCATAACTACAACAAAGAAAATGGTAAAAATGAAGAGATTTATACACTGAAATAACCAAATTATATTATTTTTATCTGATTTAATTGTAGAAAGAAGGGATGAAAAAAAAAAGAATTAAAAATATCGAATTCATCTAAATAGTATCAAAAGATATGGGAGTCCATTAGATGTAAATGAATCTAGGTTTGTATTATTGTGTGATAAACTAAGAACACTTAAATAATATGAGCAGAAATAAATAAATAATTTTAAACATTGGTGTGTCTACTCTGGAAGTAACAAAAGGGTTAAGTTTTGGAGGCTCTGGCAGGTTGTGAAAAAGGCCCATAACAGTTGAGGGTACAAAGGCACCAAAACGAAAACATCTTTTGTTGCCTGAAGGATCAAGGATCAGAGAGAAACAGACATTTTGAAGGTATATATATATATATATATGTACAATCACACATGCACATATTTTGATACACTGGCATATTGAAGAAAGAGAAGCAGCACAAGTGAGCTAAGGCTTCCAAAAACACCTAGTATTCAAGATGTCATTGGAAGGAAGTCTTTCAGTTGATCTATCACCAAAGTATTTAGAGATTTTAGACAATCTCAACATTGAAACAAACAAGACATATAGACTTATTTCTATATATATATATGTGTGTGTGCATGTAGTGTTCACAGTTCAAAAACTTCTCTGCATTCAATAGAATGTATAATCATATGTAAGTAGGATGCAGACCCTTCGGTCTGTCTGGGAGGTTGGTAGCCCAGCGTCAGTACTGACCTAGTCTATGGAAACCCGTCCATCTTCCTGGCAAGGAAATCGGACATTAAATGAAGATATATATATATATTATCAATTTTTACATTTATTTTCCATGTTGGTATATGTTAGCTGGATTGCAACAGTCTGAGTTAGTTGTTACTCAAGAGTTATCACCATTCTAAACATGTCAGAGGACCAGGTTTCAATTGAACATTCCATTTTTGGCATTATATATCTTTCCATATTACACATATATGTACGTATGTGTATTGATAAAGATTTAAAAGGAATACGTTTGTCTTCCAATCAAAATTATGTAAAAAAAAAAAAAAACCTTGAAAGCAGATTTTATATTTGGCACAGAAATTTCAAAAACTTCAAGAAGGAAATGTGGATTTTCCTATTTCATTCTCTTCCTCTCATATATATATATACATATACACACACATATATAAATTACCCTTTATAGTTTTTAGAGAGAACAGAATTCATTGAATGCAAATGTGTTTTTATTATTATCATTATTTTAAACCCAATAAAATATTTCTTGAACAAATGACATTGGAAAGTTTATTAAAAGTATGTGTTATAGAAAATATTTCAGTTATTTTGATAATGTTTTCTGGTTTGTGTCAACTCTAAAATAAATGGTTTTATTCTGACTGCTGGATTTAAATATCACTGGATTAAATACACTTTATTTTATGTCTGTCTATTTTGTTTGGCCTCTCTCATTTGCTTTCATTCCACTGCATAACAAACTGATCGCTTCCCCTCTTATACCAAGAATTTTTTAGTTTTAGGTTGAAGAGGAAGCAATATATTTATATATTTTGAACTATGAAGAGAATCTAACATATTTCTAAATCTAAAGATAAAACAAATTTTTTTTAAATTCCTAAAAATAAATAAGTACCAAACTTGGCTAGATATAATTGAATGTGTGAGTGGGTGGGGTTGGGGGTACCCTCAGTATCGCATTAATGAAGTGGCTGAAACCAGTAGACGAATAGAAGGAACTACTATAGATTCATTGAAAAGCAAACCAACTTGAATTGGAAGCACAATTTTAAGGAATATAGTTAAACACTACCCAATCTCTTTAGTTTGTCTTAGAATAATACTAATTATTTTGAAAATATGACACAAATAACAGTAGTAGGGGGTTTTAAATAAAAAATAAGATAAAATTTAAACCACAGTGAAATTTTGTTATAACAAAATTCACGGGGTATAAAAAAAATTTGTTGTAATGAAAAATTCTTTATAACGAGATCAATCTAACACATCAAGCATGTGGCTGGGTATTGAAAAAAAAATTGTTATACTGAAAAATTCATTATAATGGTAGTATTCGTTATAACAGAATTTTACCTGTATTTTATAAAACATATTTGTTGCCTTACATAGGTAAAATTTTAATTAAATTTAACCCTCTTCATACCAACTATGCTCAAGTCTGCCCCAGGTTTTACATAAAACTACCCATTTTAAATTAAAATTGCTGATCATAATTTTATAACTCAGAACATTTTGTTAAGTTATGTTTCAAACACCAGCTTGCTAACAAAGTTAATTATTCTACTAAATCCCAGCAACGTTTTATTATTATTATGATTTTCAAAATTAATAGGAAAATATCGATAGAACAGTATGTATCAGAAGTATGAGAATGAAAGAATGACAAAACTATTACTATTAGGATTTAATACCTTGCAGTGTTTAATGTTTATTACCAAACTCACCATCCTAGTTTATAGAGAGACAATGGGGTGGGTCTAATTATGAACTGGATTTTTTCTTCAATGTTAAAAAATAAACAAGAAAAATAAACTAAAAGAAAAACGAGAACAGTAACAAATAAAATGTTTAAAAATTAGAGGGAAAGGGAGTCAACATTATTGTCAACTAGGGTTTTGGGCACCACAAGGCCCATCCCTTTCAAGAACATGAACTCAGAAGGCAAAGAGTCAGAACAAATACTCCTAAACTCTAACGACTGTCAGTACACCACCTCTTGACTGCTTTTACATTTATTACCTTTGCAGGATGTGAACTTAGAACACAAGGTGTCAAAATAAATAGCACAAAGGCTGACAAGACTCTTCAATTCTATCAAGGGACAACAACCTCCCTAAAATGCACACAGTACACTCTGTAAAGTGCATCTTATGTAAGCAAACTAAGTACTGACTTGGTCTGTGACAACTTGTCCAACCTTTACTAGCATAGAAAATGGACGTTATGTGATGATGGTGATGACAAAGGTACTGCATAAAATTTTAACCACAGGGCCATCTACAATGCACATGAAAAATATAGTGGTCAATACAGCCACCATTTCAAACATACAATGGCAGCACTAGTGACATTGTTAAGGAGAGAGAGAAAACATGATGTTGTTACAAGCAATGGGTTTAGTTAGGTGGCAGATAAGGTTTCAAGACAATAGCAGGACAACAGCTGAAAGGAAAGTGGGGATTAATGTACCTGAAATACTTTGTGGGCCAGTCTGAGTGTTAATGGTCCACAACATCAAACCTGTGTCAACCATTCTATTAAGCCTCTCAATATGATACAACATACTTCAGGTTGTCTGGTATATAATAATGTTCTCCACTATTATGTCACCATTAGTAAGTTATTTAGCTGTACACACATTCAAATATATGTATCAGTGAGTGTTTGTGTGTGTGTGTATATATATATATAATCATTTAATGTCCATTTTCCCTGCTAGCAAGGGTTAAAATATATATATATATAAGTATGCATTAGATTGTAAACACAACTGTACTCTAATTTTATCTTCTCTATTAAGGGTAATTTCATATTTCCTTGAGTCTCTTTCCATCTTAAGAAAATATGAAAACCCTTCATACAAAGAAATGAAACACCAGAGCACCATCTTGTTTACAATCTAACAAGTTTAAAAGAAAAGCTGTCCCCAAAATATATATACATAAAAAAGGTAAGGGCCTTTAATTCCTGAAGAAGTTGTAAGGATGCTGTCATGACACACTTTAAAACTGGCAGAGCCCATCCTTCTGCAGGTTGGAACACATGATCTTTTCCAGAGAAAAAGAGAGAGAGAGAGAGAAAGAATCGCCCTGACTTTGATGGGATTTGGATTTGGTTTGCAGTGAGCCAGAAAAAATACAGCAAAGAATTTAATCAAACATTCTAACAATTCTATTAATATGTCGCCACACACACACATACAAATAGTCTCAGTCTGAAAATGGTGAGAAGGGAATCAAATTTTATCAACTGAGAATATCGTCACAATTTCAAAACTGACACTCCCTCTCGGGAATGAGAAATAAACAAAGGAGAGAATTTCCATGGTCCAAAACTTTTGGAACAATTTAAGCCAATGCAGTGGGGAAATGCACCCCCCCCCCCCCCCAATATATATATATATATATATATATATATATATACACATGGAGAACAATTGTTCTTTTATACATGTACTGATGAAGACAAACTACTTTTTTTCCAGTAAAAATAAAAAACAAACATTGAGAAAATTATGAAACTCAGAACTTTGTTGTTTTAAACAAACTGTAGTAGCCTTATTAGAACATATGAAACAATTCTAAGAAACTGAGACAGGAAAGTAGTCATGTCTTTAAGATACACACACTGACAAATATATATATTGTGGAACAAATTTGGAGCTATTTCCAATGAAAGTGAATATAGATATGTTGAAAATATATAAGTGTTGTCAGCCGGTTGTTGTGTGGACTTGGAGAGTAACATATCTTCCATACAAAGTAAATATGTTCCATACAGAGTAAATATATATTCCATGCAAAGTAAATAATTTTTTTTCATACACAGTAAAATATATATTCTGTACACAGTAGAATATATATTTCATAGATTGTAGAACATATATTTCACACACAGTAGAATATATATTCCATACACAGTAAAATATATATTTCACACACAGTAGAATATATATTCCATAGACAGTAGATTATAAATTCCATAGACAGTAAAATATATATTCCATACACAGTAAAATATATATTCCATACACAGTAGAATATATATTCCATACACAGTAGAATATATATATTCCATACACAGTAGAATATATATTCTATACATAGTAAAATATATATTCCATACACAGTAAAATAAAGACAACATAAAATTCTCAAGTTCTACAGCAACTTTTCTCCTTTTGTTTTCTCTTTCAGTTTTAAAAAAAGGAAAATATTTTTTTTCATGTTTTTTGGTGTTGGATAGATTATCCATTTTACGTCCATTTTTCCATGCTTTCATGGGTTGGACATATACATATATATTAAGTAATCAAGTAGTCTTTCTAACCTCATCCACATAACTAGGAAAGAGGGGGTTTAGATATTCAATTTCAGGCTGGAATTATTGGGGGAGATGATTGAGTCCCAGCACACACACAATAATTAATTACAGTTAATTAGCCACAAACTGACTGTTTAAACTGAACTCATCACCTTTGGATTCTAAAACAAATTCTGCTCATTAGCAATCTTAAACACCATGCTTCATTAGAGCAGTTCATTATTAACTCCTTGCCAATAGAGAAACAGACCATTCAACTGAAACCAGTCATAGATGCCTTTCAGCTTCACACAATAGCCCACTAGAAAATAAATGGATCTCTATGGCATTTGCTGGCAAGTTTTCCAGTTGATCAGTCAACAGAACAGCCTACTGGTTAATTTAATATGTAAGTGGATGTGCCCTTAATGTAATTCTCAGGGAAATTGCGCAAGACTGTGTGACAACTCTGCCTCTTTAAATTGCAGGTACAACCCACACGACAGGCTTCCAAACAGTTTCCATTTACCCAATTTCCCTTAGAAGGCTTAGGCCAACCAAAAGCTTTGGTAAAATAAACTTGCCAGAAATGCCATACAGTGGGATCAAACCTGGAAGTTTACGATTGCAAAGTGAACATCTTAACTATTCAGCCATGTTACTGTCCACAGAACAAATTACTACACACTAGCCAACCGACACAACCAAAATCAGAACCAGGTTCTGGATACAAGGCAAGATTGATTACAATATATATATATATATAGAAAGTTTGGTCCCAGATGAATGAAAACAAGTACTGAAATAGCTTTTTATACCTCCCCCCCCCACCCCAACGAACTATACAAGGGCACTGCAAGCTAATAAAATGCATGGTACTTCTTCAGCTGCATCTATACAATGGTAATTACATTTACAGCTTCTAAAATCAGCCAGCTATGATTGCTGATCAGAAACTGCAAGATCTTTACAAACATTTTTTTTTCAAAACTTAAGATGCAGACCAATCTTTAAATTGAAATCAAACAACACACCCCGTAGTGGTAGTGGTGGTAGCTGCTTTGTGACTAATCAAAACAAAGAGGAGAGTACTTCTTACCCTATAGCAGTAGCACAAATATATATTTTCTAAGCCGAGAAATTCAACATAACTTAACTCATACTCCACCAATTACTCACAGAGAGTGGGTTCCCAGGTAAAATTTAGAATAATTCCCGTGAAGATAGCTCACAGTGAGAGAAAACTTAGAGTAGTAAGGAATCTATATGAAATTTCTCAACTGGAAACATGTAGAGAAAACCCCTAAAAATACGACAAATATAGAATCTAAAGATGGCAACACAATGATGCATGTTTTTGCATGGTTTAATACCCCCCATTCCAAATTGAGTTTATTTTGGGACAAAATCAGAAGATTTTATATTTATCAGTCATTCTTTAGCTCTGAGTATGTCATGTCGTAGAAAGAGTCTTTGATGTGACCAAGTTCTTTGGTGGAAATCCTAATTCTTTACCTATAACTCTTTAAATCAGTGAGAGAAGAGAGAAGGGAAGAAAGAAAGAATATGTTGATTTTCATTTTACTATAATTATTTCTACTTTAGGCACAAGGCCAGTTTTTTGTTGTTGTTTTTTTAGGAGGAGGAGAGTGGGTGATTAAATTGATTCCAGAAGGATGAAAGGAAAAGTTGACTATGGCAGTATGTAAACTCAGAGTGTAAAGAGGAAGAAAAAATAATTCAAACTATTTCTTTCAGCGCTCTAACAATTCTTCCATCCCACAGCCATATTAATAGTAATAATAATAATAATAATAATAATAATAATAAATGAATACAAACTGAAGGTGGAGATGAAAAATATTCTTTAAAAAATTGAAAATAATCTCAGTGCTCCTCCAACACCACTGTTTTATGCATTTTTCTTCATATGAGAAAATATCCAGGGATAAAATATTAACTGCAGCTGTTCAACATTTGAAGATGTTCAGTCATAACCAGAGAGCTGTTTCGGCTCAATTGAGAGATGTTCATGGTTGTAAGCAGTTAGCTGCTGTGGATCCATTAGGAAATGATCATTGCAGTTATCAGTGAGATGTGGCAACATTGGGAGAAGTTCACCATTGTAACCAGTGAACCATTGTCTCCATTAGCAATGTTCACTGATATGAGCTGTTGTAACTTTATGACAACAGCAGTTATGTAGAGGGTATGTTCACAATTGTAACCAGTTAACCAAGTTAGCTGTTAATATTCTGTGAACAATATATTCCATTTTTTGCAGCTATTTCACTACCATTTGATGACATATTCAGCAGGGGAAAATGTTTTCTGGTAGAAATGGTGATGTTTTGGAAAGGTAAAAGAGAGAGGATGATTCCAGCTACCAAAATTGTTGTCATGGCTCCATTTGACAAAATATTTGGAAGGGAAAATTTTTTTCAAAGAATAAACTCAGAAGGAAAATGTCTTTGCTGCATTTTTCAAGTTGGTGTCTAGCTCCAATAACACCATATTTTGAAGATATCTGGAAGGTTGGAAAAGAAATATATATATATATACATACATATATATGAAGTGTCCACGGTGCGATGACCGGAAAGACCACAAATCAGGGTCATGTTAAGACACAGAATAGATACAGTTGAAAGATGAAGTCCAAAGGGAGAGCCAGTCCGTTCCAACTTGAGTTCCACAAGTTTTTCAGGGAAGTTATATAGTTAAAAGGTGTAGTCCCAATGGATAGCTCATCAATTTCAACTCGAGTTAACTCCCCTGAAGAAACTTGTGGAACAAGTTGAAACGGCCGGACTCTCCGTTGGGGCTACACCTTTTAACTATAATATATATATATATATATATACATACATACATATATATATAGCAAGAGAGAGAGAAAGAAAGAAAGAAACTGATTGCAGCTCTTATTGAAAAGTTGTCATGGCTCCATCCATTGACAAGATATACTTTGGGAAATACCAATCACAACACGTAGAAGGAAACTTTCACTCTGCACAACCAGAAGAATCAAAGTTTGGTGAAACAGTAAATAATTCTACAACTAAACAAGAAATCATGTCAGACGATACACCTTACATACTTAAGAATCTACCATTTTCTTTACAAAATTAAATTGGAAAATTTAAAAAAAAATTTTTTTTAAAAACATAGCAAGCAAGAATAAATATCCCTATTTGTTCCAACTACAAATTTATAAAAAAAAAATAAAAAAAAATATTTACATCACATATATATATATATATATATATATATATACACTGACATACTGGATTCTGATCTTTAGATTATAATGGCCCACAGGCGAGAAAGAACTCAATGTTAAAAACAGATTTGTTCACATGGTCACTATGTCTCAGCAAAGCATTACATGGTTAAGTTTCATCAGAAATTTAGTTGAGATATTGTGACCATGTGTATGAACATATATCCACAAATGAACTTTCTTGAGGAGATTTTGAATTGAAAAACTTTTTAAGATGAATAAAAATAAAAATGATATAATAATAATAATAATAATAATAATAATTTCTAACACCAACCCAAAGTTTTGTGGTGGTCAGAGTTGAGAGGAGAGAGAACAATCAATCATATCTACTCCAGTATTTGATCAGGAATTTATTCACTGACCTCCAGATAGATCAAAATGACAAAAATGTAAACTCCAGTGAAGTTCGAACTTAAAACTGAAAATTGTTTTAGCCATTTTGCTCACCTCTTAATAAAAATATTTATTACTTAATAATAATAATGCTACCTGCCATTAAAAAGTAATATATATGGTCCAGCCAATGAGAGGATACTCTGGTTCATATATATGTAGATAAGTAAAGTAATATTCATTCTTTTCAGAGAAATCTCCATTTTTTTTTTGGGGGGGGGGGGGGGGTAATCAGATACTAATTGAAACTCCATTGCAGAAATATGAACAATTCTCTTTTTTAAAAATGCTTTAAAAATAAACAAATAAATAAAAATAAAAATGCTTGCTGAGGAGCAGCAGCTTTGAAATGGTAGAGAAAAAAACATGGACAAGGACAGAATTAACAAAAAGTCTAATAACAGTAATAATGGTTTCTGATTTAGGCACAATGCCATTAATTTGGGAGAAAGGGAAAGTTGAATACACCAACCCCAGTACTTAACTGGTACTTTATTTTATCAACCCCAGAAGGAAGAAAGGCAAAGTAGACCTCAGCGGGAGTTGAAGCTAGAATGCAAAAGTCATAACTAGATGCCTCAAAGCACAAATGATTGTGTCAATCCACTGATATGATGATAATAATGATGAATACATGTTTTCTAATTAGACAACAATGACATATCTTTGGAACAATTAAGAGCTGTCTCTCAAGAATGAGTGTGAAAAAGTAAGTCTACAGTTCAAATCTCAGAGACAGCAGGAATGGGTTTTCTTACACTTAGGTCTTTTTTGTTTGTTTTTTTTTTTAAATATATGGTTTAAATTTAAATAAAATGAACTCACACACATACACTCATACATTCTATATTACATATGTATGTGTATTTTTATGTGAATGCATGTGTAGCTGTGTACACAATATGAGTTTATATACTACAATATACTTTTATTTTTAGTTGGTTTTTTTTATGACTATTTCACACAAAATACAACCTTTGGTGTGTTGGTGTGTGTATGTCTATGTATGTGCATATACAAACATATAGACATACACACAAACTCTTGTAATATATAACATTTGTTTTGCATGTCCATATGTAACTGTGAGTACATACATACACACATATACATATATATATATATATATATATACACACACACACATACAACAGACAAACACATTTCTATATATATAAATATATGTACACATACAAACATACACACAAACATACAAACACTCACACACATTTTGGAGTTTAGCAAAATTCTGTTGAAGAATTATCTCATTAATTCACAATGTGTATGCGTAATATGTAAACACACATGTATAAACACAAATACACATGCTTACATAAATGTATGTGTGTGTAATGTATAAACACATATACACTGTTCCCATACAGTACATTTCTTCCTTCCATCATGGTGACAAATCTCTCTTCTTTAAACCTCCTCATTTTCTTCCTCCATCATGTCTACGATATAGTAGTCAAGTACCTTTACAGTGAGTCCATGGATTTTGCCCAGGTGGCATCGTTTGAGGTGAGATTTACACATGTAGCGATCATAACCTGAGAACACACACAGCTTGCATTTGAACCGCTTCCATCCGATGTGATGTGCCGCGTGTCGCAGTAAATGTGATCTTTTGTTCCATGTTCTGTTACATTCGAGACACTTGAGAGTTCTGTAGTCAACCATAGAGAGGAGTTTCTTTTTCAAGTCAGAACCTTTGAGTGGTTTCTCAGATTTGTCTGCAGATATAGCACAACCTTTACTCAACTCGAGTTGTTCGTTTGAAAGAGGTGAAAGTCGGACAGTGGCCACACTGGAAAGCCCACTGCTATTTCCCAGACTTGTGCAGACCGTGACTGGTTTCGTGTCTGTGGATGCTGCTGATAAAGCAGATTTCTTAGTTGAATTTACACCAAGTTTGATACCTAACTTCTTACTTTTTGTACCATCTGGATTAACAATTTTACCATCCTCAAGGTCAACAATGTAGTAATCCATTACTTTCCTTGTTAGACCAGGTACTTTACCGAGGTGGTTTCTTTCAATATGCGATTTGCAAACATACCTGTCATAGCCAGAGTACATACACAACTTGCATTTGAATCGTTTCCAGCCCAAATGGTGTGCAACATGCCGCACCAAACCAGACATTCTCGAAAAGCCCCGATTGCACTGTAAACAGGTCAAGCTTTTCTTATCCATTAGCAAGGCCATCTTTTTTCTCTGAGCTAAAGTAGGAGGCCGGTGTTTTCCTGTCATGTCTTTCACGTCCATATCTTTAGCTGCATTCATTTCTGTATCAGAATCTTTTGCAGACTCTTCTTCACTTAAAACCTCTTGCTTCACAATAGTAAGAGGGGGGTAAAAATCTGTATGGTTGTTGCTGCTTTTACTAGGAATATTCTTTTGACTAAATAACTTCACTTTCAGCTTTTGAACTTTACCAGAATGTTCTTTGTTCTTTGGGGATATAATCTTTGGAGCTTCAGTTTTGAAATGTGAAGATGTTGAGGGCAATGGTTGTACTTTATTATTTGTTTTATTTGGAGAGTTTTCGATCCAGCTAGAGTTCCTGAGATTTTCACGCATGTTGTCTATCACATCCTTGCTACATTCATGGACTCTTCGCAAATGACGAACAACACAGTGAAAATAGCGGAACTTAACCTTGCAGTAAGGACAAGAGAAATATCGCCGCTTGTCGCTGTGTAAATTCAGAATGTGTTCCACCAGATAACGCCGAGAGGACATTGTCCGATTACATTCCAAGCAGCGCAATTGCCGAAAGTCCGCCTTTAACTTAATATCTTTCTTTGTTTTTAGATCCGTTTTAAGAGTAACCTTGGAGCCAGATTGTATCTTATTCGGATGGTTAAACAGCTGGACTTTCTGTTTTGATAAATTGTTTTCCTGAGCTAGCTTAGCATCACATTCTGAAGCGAGAGGCACAACTCTCACAGCAACATCAGTTCCTTCAATTGGCTCAAACCGAACACCAATTGTGGGGTCAGGTTTTTGCTTTTCAAGCTGATTGCAAATTCTCTCGTAGAACTGGGTCTCTGACCTTACAGTATCGCTCTCTGAACTCATGTAGTTCTCATCAAGGGACATATCTCGTCCATTCATCAAATTTTGTTTCGCCAGACCAATAGACGTTTCAATGAAATCATCACCTTCACCATCGCCATCTGGTGGCTCAGGATTCACAGAAATTACTTCTTCTGGGTCCCGCAGTAATGGTATATTGACATTGAGGTGTGAATCCATACAGTAAATCCTCTTGTGGGCCACAAAGTTTGGTAATGCTCGAAAAAGGTTGCGGCATGCTTTACATTCAATAATGACATCGGATTCATTGAGAATATACTGCCTGACTTCAGTAGTGCCATAATATATACAGTTTACAAGCTGGTCAATTGTTTTACCCCGCGCCTGTAATGACTTGCGTAATAAAGACAAGTCAATGTCTCGAGTATTTACACTGACAGTTTCTTCTTCATTAAATTCCATTTCTGAGTTTCCAATGGCAGATTCACTATAAAGACAGAGAAAGAGAAGAACAAATATTAAATAATCATTAAATTGTCATCAGATGAACTGGCTGACTCTGTGGAAATTCCACAGCTTAACTAGAAAGTATTAAGATCAATATAACATTTTAAATGTATTATATATATATATATATCATCATCATTTTTTTACATCTATTTTTCCATGCTGGCATGAGTTAGACGAGTTGTCCTGTTGTGCCAATGTTAGGTCAGGTGACTATGTCTTGCTCATACAGAATTTATATATATATATTTACACTGTTTAGTTCTACACTTCATTACAGATGGGAAACTATGCATCAAGTGCTCACTCGGGTGAACCAACAGTAACTGCACGTCACACTCCCTATATATATATAATGTATCTGTGTGTGTATAACAATTATAAATGTGAAGAGAAAATAGACAAACTATATCTAATTTTTTCTTACAGTTTCGCCAAGTGGTATGCAGCCAGCCACACACACACACACACACACATATATGTATGCCCCAGTATGGCCTCAGCCGGATGGCTGGAACAGGTAAAAGAGTGTGTATATATATATGATTTCTCCCAAATGAAACAGTTCTAGTCCTGTAGAAACCATTTCTATATAAAATATTTATACTCTGCTATGTATTGAGTATCTTACTGTGGTTACCTCCGATTGAACCCGGGATAAACTATATATATACACACCCACACCCACATACACACACAAATAATATATATACAATACTTAATTACATATATGCAACAAAATAAATTGAATAAATTTAACAAAAGATTGAAAGTAGTAAGATATTTTACTCATTTATAATTTAAAGATGAACAATATTTTTGGCGTAGGTTTATGAAAAAAGATTATGTGAACAAAAATAAATTTAGTACATCAATCCACCCTACCCCACCCTCCCAGCTTTCAAAGAGATTTCATCAATGATCTACAGTTTATTAAGTTAGAGAGAGGCAGGTGGCTGGGCAGAGTAGCTAGCACCCATGGAAGGTGTTTAGAGGAGACAAAAGTACATTTTTTCTATATTTCTTCAGTGAACTGTAGATATTTCCTCCTCCAACAGGAAAATTAGAAGAGAAAAAACCCCAGAAAATAGACAAAATCAAGCCAAAAGAGACCCAACCATCGCAATCAGCTGCAGGCTAAAGGATAAGATATGAGAGAGAGAGAGAGAGAGAGAGAGAGAGAGAGAGAGAGAGAGAGAGAGAGAGAGAGAGAGAGAGAGAGAGAGAGAGAGAGAGAGAGAGAGAGAGAGAAAATAACTGAACTAAAATAAATCTTAATCAACAACAACCTCAACAGCAATAACAAGAATATCAACAATATAAGGCCAGTGAAGAGTGAAAACAAAATAAAAAAAACAATGAGGAGAGTAAGACAAATATAGAGATAGAGACAGACAGAGAGAGTTTGCCAAGTAACAATATAAATGTGGTATGGTAGCGATGTAGTGTGAGAGACAGCAGAGATGACAATAACATCTTTTCTTCCCTTTCAACAACTGGAAGAGAGTTTTGATTGTGGACCAATCTACACAATACCTTCTCTCAAATATTTTCTTTCTCCTCACCCTTTTTCACATTCAGTTTTGTTGCTCTCTTCCCCCTTTCATCCGATCCTCTCTCCTCCCTCTTTCAAACCCCCTCTCATTCAGTTATCTGTTTCTCTATTCTGCCTTTCACCTGCCTTTCTTTCTCTCCTCAACCTTTTAACTCCTTCATTCAGTTCTTTCTCTTTCCTCCGTTTCACACCTCCTGGGTCTGTCCACACCCTTTTACTCCAACCCCCACTCCACATTGTGTTTACAGTGACAAGACAAGAAATAAAAAAGAACATGAAAGCTACTCTTGAAATGCAATTGTAGAAGAGAGTAACTGGCTAATTATATCTTTATTTGTTTGGCACTGCCACAGCAGACACACACACAAACACAGTTGTCCACACAAAGATCCACACACATTACACTAGCACAATACACGAACACAGGATTCAGTCCACATAGATTCATGCACACAGGAACACACACACACAGATCAGATCAGCCATCCACATACATACACAGATCATCACAATTCCATATTTTACAATTTTATCTGTATAAAAACTTCAGCGAAGGAAAGCACAAAATCAAGATAAGAGGAAAACACCACCAGCAAGAACAACAACACTACCATCAAGAGTAACAACAACACCAACAGGTAACTTAGCTATTCCATATGATTGGCTAAAAATCCCTTGAAATAGGTGAATCATCATAGCTGTTGTCCGATGACTGAAACTAATAAACGATTTGATATTTTTTAAATGTCTAAATTGAATATGATACCGCAGAAAAAAAATGTTTAACTCATTTGTTACCAAACCATCTGGTTCTATGATACAACACTGTTAAAGTGTTTATATTTACTTAAAGGTGGAAAACTTTTAAGTTATGCTCCAAACACCAGCTTAACCCGTTAGCATTTAAAACGGCCATGCCAGAATTCTCTCACCACTTCCTGTTCAAACTGGCTGTGACCAGCTGCTCATACTTATGTTAAGGTATTGTTCTCAAAATAAATAACATCAAAATCTAATAGATTCGATATTAAGATAATTATGTAAGATAAAGCTTTTACCACGAAAATACAATAGTATATATGGAATAATGTAAATACTAAGGGGTTAATAATGAGAAAGTTAGTTATAGTACTAAAACTTTCCAAATTAATGTTTATTTTCAAAATGATTAGCAAATCATACGCAGGTATCTTTCATTAGACAGGAAAGGGTTAATTAGGAAACATACTCACAGAAGATAAAACAAATTCCGAAGTTCATCCAACCATTTCCTCATCTGCAGCCTATTGAAACTACACAGAAACTCCTAACTAAATCAAGTGAAATACAAATAATTCATTAACTAATTAAAATTTTATTTAAACCTAATTGAATTCTGCTTCGATTGTTTTTTAACTTTTTATGCGCATGGGGGGGGGGGGGGGGGCAAAGTTTATAAAACAACTGATTTAGTACTAATGGATATGTACTAAGTGAGACTGATAGTCAAGCTATGATACTATGGTACAAGAACAATATTGTGAGAGAGAGAGGGGAAATATACGTTGAGGGTGGAATTGGTAGTCAAACTGTGATTCTAACTACGATAAAAGGGCCACATTGTGATGGCATTGATGTGTGAGAGACAGAGTAAAAGAGGCAAACAGAGAAAGAGTGTTTGGAAAGTGAAAGGTGACGAAACAGGTAGGGGTTAACCATCGACATTAATTAACATTGATTAAATTAATGAAGTTAAAAGGTGAAAGACAAATCACAAATTGATTGTGGAACATTTATGTTTACAGTGGACAAATGAGTTGATTGATGCACTTTTAACTATAAATGATTTCTATTTTTGGTACAAGGCCAGCAATTTAAAGGAGAGGAAATTCAATAAAATCGACCCCAGTACTTTACTCGTACTTTATTTTATCAATCCCCTGGAAGGATGAAAGGCAAAATTGACCTCAGTGGGATTTGAACTGTGGGCATAAAGGTACATAACTAAAAGCTGGTATGTCCAACATCATAACAATTTTGCCAATGATTTTTGCCCTAATAATTGTTTCTACTTTTGGCACAAGGCCAGCAATTATCCCAGTGTATGACTGGTACTTTATTTTATCGACCCCGTAAGGACGAAAGGCAAAGTTAACCTCGGCGGGATTTGAACTCAGATCATAAAGGGCCGTAACTCTTTGCGTCAAAGCATGGCGTTCGACCCTCTACCGATACTGCCAATCCACCACCCTCCAATAATAAGGGTTTCTAATTTAGGCACAAGGCCAGCAACTGGAGGAGGGGGATTGATTATATTGATCCTGATATGTTGGTACTTCATATTATTGATCTTGGAAGGAATACAGGCGAAGTTGACCTTGATGGGACTGGAAGTCAGAATGTAAAAAACCATAACAAAATGCCACAAAGCATTTTGTCCAACATTCTACTGGTTCAGCCAATTCAAATTATGATTTCTTACATTGGCACAAATCCATACGTTTTGGGAAGATGAGAATAATGATTAAATGAGTGCAGGTTTGTTTTACAATTAGAGTAAACAGTACAGAAGAGTTCTATGTTACTGAAAAGGGCTGGCAGGAGAGTGTGTTAAAGTAAACAGATGACAAGAAAGTTATATTATATGTTACAGTAGAGAACTGAGAGGAGAATTCTCCATTACAGCAGAGAGCTATGCTACAATGGGCAGCTGACATGAAAGTTCTAAGATGCAGTATGACAGGAGAGTTCTTTTTCAATGTTGAGAGTTTACAGGAGAGTTCTCCATTAGAACAGACAGCTAACAGGAGAGTTCTATGTTAGAGGTGGAATGGAGTAGAGCTAACAGGCCCAACTCAAACATCAAACAAATCATCATCACCGTTTAACATCCATCTTCCACACTAGCATGGATTAGACGAATTGTCCCGTGTCTTGCTCATACAGAACTGATTCTGGATGCTCTTCCTAACACCAACCACATTTACAGAGTGAACATCATGGAAATGGCCGAGATACAAAGATAGAGAGAGAGATGCAGACAAAGATCAACAGAAATTGGTTGGTAGGTATGATAAGACTGACTGAGGAGTTGGTTGGTTGGTATTAAGACCCACTGCCTACACCAGAGAGAGGAACCTCCTAGGTGCAGACACTAATTAATGTCAGCCCTCACTGAAGGGAACGAATCATTATTATTAACATATATAATGGGCGGTGGATTGGCAGTATCGGTAGAGGGTCGGGCGTCATGCTTTGACGCATAGAATTACAGCCCTTTCCATTCTGAGTTCAAATCCCGCTGAGGTTAACTTTGCCTTTCATCCTTACGGGGTAGATAAAATAAAGTACCAGTAATGTACTGGGTAATTGCTGGCCTTGTGCCAAAAGTAGAAACAATTATTAACATATATAATTTTTAGAATTCAGAATTGGTGCGCTGGATAATCAGATATATAAATTATCATACAAACTGGACATGTGTTTTGATAATGGTTTACATAAAAGAAACCCTATATTTTATGTTGATTACTGGTATGTGGAAGTGATTATAGATAAGAACGATAATTTAATAATTTATTTCTAAGATATAATTACATATATGCACAAATGACATACAGGATTAAATGTATGAGTAACTTTAAAGAAATAACTATTTAGTGGGACAAATGTAAGGTTGGAACCCAGTACACCTTGTGGTGTGAAGCTGTGTGGCTTTGTGGTTAAGGTATTCGACTTACAATCGTAAGGTTGTGAGTCTGATTCCTGGCTGTGTGTTGTGTCCTTCAGCAAGACACTTTATTTTTCGTTGCTCCAGTCTACTCAGCAGGCAAAAGTTTGTTGTACCTGTAGTTTGAATGGCCAGCCTTGTCACATTCTGTCTAACGCTGAATCTACCTGAGAACTACGTTAAGATTATGTGTGTCTGTGGAATGCTCCGTCACTTGCACATTAAATTCATGAGTAAGCCGTTCCATTGATCAGATCAACTGGAACACTCATCATCGTAATCAAGAGAGTGCCAGAAAAAAATACCTTGTGACTGAAAAGTGAATTTATTGCAGCAACATGACTGAAACAGGAAATGCATTGTATATGTGTTGGTGTGAATTTTAAAGTGTTACAAAGATATATATATATGAATAAAAATACAGGGCATATTATTATTTCACATTGCTCCAGCTGTAGAAATGAGATGATAGGACTGGGGTCCATATCATTCCTCTGCAAAGTGGTCGTGGAGGTGCCACGGCAAAAAAAACACCCAGCACTCACTGTAAATGAGGTTGGTGTTAGGAAGGGCATCCAGCTGTAGAAATCAAGCCAGAATCAGTTCCCGTCCCACCCTTGCAAGCAGGGAAAAGTGGATGTAAAAGGAAATGATGAATGGATACTCCATCAGTTTTGATGATGAGCATTTAATGATTCAACTGAAAGACCAAGTCATAAATGTATAAGTGGTTGAATATTCCATAGACAGGTGTACTCTTAACATAAATTCATAGGCAGAATCAGCATGTCACAATACATGTATTAGTATAACCCTTTAGCATTTAAACCAGCCATATCCGACCAGAATTCTATCACCTATTTCTGTTCAAACTAGCTGTAACCAGCCGCTCATCCTGATGTTACGGTATTGTTCTCAAAATCTCATAGATTCAATATTATGAGAGATAATTATGTGAGGTAAAGCCTTTACCATCAAAATATAGAGTAATGTAACTGCTAAAGGGTTAAGTGGTGGAGTTTTCTACAGACAAATGCACTCAATGTAATTAATTCCCAGGCTGAACCAGTATTTCAGAATATGTATGTATAGAATATGTATATATAGGGAGCAGCAGCTGTTAGGGCAAGACGTGTTTTCTTGGGCTCTTCTAGAGTCAGCAGCAACACACAACCACGTGTTGCTACACACACACAAGAGGAAAGAGAAAATTTAAAATTTATGAGACCAATAGAGATATGTACATTTATATATTTATATCTAGATATTGCTATCATCATTTACAGTCCCTCTGTGTTTAATGTATGTTCATTAGTATATGTGTTGTTATTTCTGCTTGCATTTTGCATATATACATATATATATCTATATATATGCTTGCGTGGACCCCTCTCAAAATTCGTTGGATTTTCTAATTGGATACCCCAACACTGGATACCAACACTGAATACACCTGAACTTCTACCAGGAAATCTTTCGTTGTCATTTCTGCTTGCATTTTACATATATAGATATATATATCAATGGTTGCGTGGACCCCTCTTAAAGATTCGTTGGATTTTCTAATTGGATACCCCGAAACTGGATACCAATCACTGAATACACCTGAACTTCTACCAGGAAATCTTTCATATCAGTGAAAAAAAAAATTTTCTTTTCTTTGCTTCATATATATTATATATACTTGGCCGCCATTGCAAAAGGCCATAAATTCAAAATTTTGAAGAGAGAGGAAAAGAGAGAAGTGATCTATGAACTTGTAACATCTCACTGACCCCCCCGTCACCACAATAACAATAACGCCTACACTCGCTCCCCACCATCACCACATTACTCTAAGGTCGCTGTCCTGTCCCCTGTTGACATACTGCTGACTATCTTTTGATGTATGTATGTGTATATACATATGTGTATGTGTGTGTATATGTGTATATCTCTGTGGATGCGACCAGATTTCAACACAGCAACAACTACAACAACAACAGCAGCAACACCAACAACAACAACAACACCATCGTCTGTGTTGAATGTGTGTGTATGTATTTGTATATATGCGACAGCAATAACAGCATCAACACCATTGTCTGCAGCAACAGCAGCAGTGAAATGAAGGACAACAACAACAGTAACAACTACAGCACCAACAACTGTCACCACCATCACTGACCATCCACCACCACCACGCTGATACCATCCACCACCGCCATTACCAGCGTAAACAAACAATTATTATTGTTATTATATACAAGCCGAACTGGACTGGGAAAGGTCAACAGTTGACATGATAGTGATTTTGACGATTTTGACTTTGATTTTGATTTTGTATCAGAACTGTCGGTAATATATGTATATATATATATATGTGTTTGTGAGTTGTGTGTGTGATTGTATGCATGAATGAGTGTTGGTATGTGTGGTTGTGGTTTGTATGCATGAGTATTAGTGTGTGAGTCGTGTCAATAAGTTTTTTTTTTTTTTTTTTTTTTTTTTTTTTTAAATGACCATGCTGTAAAATGGAGGGGTAGAGAGGGCCCTTGAGTCTAGTAAGACATCCTCTCTAGTGCTGGTGGCACAAATAAAAGCACCCAGTCCATGCTGTAAAGTGGCGCTGGTGTTAGGAAGGGCATCCAACCAGTGTATCAATGCCAAAAAGCTTATCAGCACAGCAACAAAACAGCATAGAAAAAAATATGAAGACGTCGCATCTCAGAGTTGCAACACTTAATGTTGGCACTCTCAGAGGTAGATCTGCTGAAATAGCGGAGATGCTGGAGAGAAGGCAGGTGGATGTGTGCTGCGTGCAAGAGGTGAGATGGAGAGGTGCCTCTGCGAGACTAGTCGTAGGCAAGCGTCTTAGCTATAAGCTATTCTGGGTAGGTAAGGATGATGGGTTAGGGGGAGTAGGCATTTTCCTGGCTGAGAAATGGATCAATAAGACAATAGAGGTAGTTCGAGTTAGTAATCGAATAATTAAGCTTAGATTAGTTGTAGGTAGGAGACTACTGACAATCATCTCGGTCTATGCTCCCCAAGCAGGCCTAGGCAAAGATGAGAAAGACTGCTTTTATGAGCAACTTTTGCAAACAACCACAATGACAGAGGACGGAGACATCGTTATGCTAGCAGGAGACTTCAATGGTCATGTTGGACAGCTCCAGGATGGTTACACTGGGGTACATGGTGGGCATGGTTACGGTTCAAGAAATGAAGAAGGAGTGAGACTTCTTGAATTTTGTGATGCAAGTACATTGACTATTTGCAACACAAACTTCCAGAAACCTGCCAATCACCTAATAACCTACAAATCTGGTGAGCACATAAGCCAGATTGACTTCCTGCTAGTTAGGCAGCGGGACAGGCAGATAGTGTCTAATACCAAGGCATACCCTGGGGAAGAATGTACCCCACAGCATAGGTTAGTTGTTAGTGATATCTCAGTAAGCAAGAGATGGAATGAGCCATATAGGAAGGTGTGGAGAAGAAAGGTCTGGAAGCTAAAAGACCTTTCACTAAAATTCAAATTTAGGAAAGCCCTTCAAGATGTATATGACGAAAAAGAAGACGATTTAGAGACGTATGACATAGATAATAACTGGAAGTTCTTACGTGACAACTTGCTGAAGGCTACTGATGAAACTTGTGGCTGGAGCAGAGCCCCAACCAGACAGAGAGTGACCTGGTGGTGGAACAGCAGTGTAGATAAGGCTATTAGAGACAAAAGACTAGCATGGAAGGCTTGGAATAAGGGTGGGAGTAGGGAAGAATATACAGCCACTAAGAGAGAAGCTAGACGTCAGGTGTACTTAGCACGCAGGGAGGCAGAGAGTAGGAGGTTTGCCAATGTTCTGCGACGGGAAGATCAGAGGCGTGCGGTGTTCCACATTGCAAGGCAGTGTGTCAATGCAAATCAGGATGTTGTTGGTGATAAATGTGTCCGGGATGATGCCGGTGTACTTAGTGTCACGAATGACCAGAAAAAGGAGGCCTGGAAATACCATTATGAGAGACTGATGAATGTGGAGAACGAATGGGAGAGAGAGAAATTACCCTTGGTAGATCCGACAGAGGGACCAGCTATTGAGATTGACGAATATAGGGTCCAAGAGGCGATTAGGGAAATGAAAAATGGTAAGGCGGCCGGACCATCGGGAATAGTTGCTGAGATGCTGAAGGCATCAGGGGACGTAGGCACTAAACTGGTTGCACGCATAATCAATCAGGCTATATATGGTGGTGTCATACCCAAAGACTGGTGCAGCAGTATTCTCATAAATTGCTACAAAGGTAAAGGGGATGCTTTGGAGAGGAGCAATTATAGGGGTATAAAACTGATAGATCAGGTTATGAAAGTGGCAGAAAGGATTTTAGCACAACTAATTAGAGAAAGGGTCAAACTAGATGAGATGCAGTTTGGTTTTGTGCCTGGGAAGAGTACAACAGATGCCCTCTTCTTGGTGAGACAAATGCAAGAGAGGTTCTTAGAGAAGAATAAGCCACTATACTTGGCCTTTGTTGACCTAGAGAAGGCCTTTGATAGGGTACCCCGATCTGTCATCTGGTGGTCCCTAAGGAAGCTGGGTGTTGAGGAATGGCTTGTAAGGACAGTGCAAACTTTGTACAGAGGTACTCTCAGTAAAGTCAGGGTAGGAATGGAGTTTAGTGAGGAATTCCAGATACAAGTAGGAGTACATCAGGGTTCGGTCCTCAGCCCGCTCTTGTTCATTATAGTCCTCCAAGCCATAACAGAGGAGTTTAAGACTGGCTGTCCATGGGAACTTCTCTATGCTGACGATCTGGCTCTTATGGCAGAATCAGTAGAGGAGCTAGAGAATAAATTCCGGCTATGGAAACAGCAGTTGGAAGCAAGAGGACTGAGAGTAAATCTAGCTAAGACAAAAGTGTTGATGAGTAGAAAAGAGGACAAAACCCTGATTCCGTCAGGGAAATGGCCATGTTCGATATGCAGAAAAGGAACTGGCATAAATTCTATAAAATGCACACAATGTAGGTCCTGGGTACACAAGAGATGTAGCGGGATAGCAGGCAAACTAACAGGTAGGGAGAAATATGTATGCAGTAGATGTACAGGGAAATTAGACAGTAGAAGTCGCACTGATAGACACATTTTTCAAATGCGAGAGGGCGCTATAGAAGTGGTGGATAGCTTCCGGTACCTAGGAGATCAGATTAGCATGGGAGGAGGGTGTTCCGAGGCCATAGTATCTAGAATAAGGACGGGTTGGAAGAAGTTTAGGGAGCTGCTTCCTCTGTTGACGAAGAAGGGTTTCTCCCTGCGTACGAAAGGCCGGTTGTATGATGCCTGTGTGAGGAGCGCGATGCTGCATGGTAGTGAGACATGGGCAGCTACCGCAGAAGATATGCGACGGCTGGAGAGAAATGAGGCAAGCATGCTCCGTTGGATGTGCAGTGTAAATGTGCGTGAACGACCCAGCATAAATGTGTTGAGAGAGAAACTGTGTCTGAGAGGGATAGAATGTAGTGTACGGGAGAGGAGACTGAGGTGGTATGGACATGTGATGCGCATGGAGGATGACCGATGGGTGAAGAAGTGCCAGGAAATGCCAGTTGAAGGAAGACGTAGTAGAGGTAGACCACGAAAAACATGGGCAGAGGTGGTGAGAACAGACCTCAGATCATTGAAGCTCACGGTGGAGATGACGAGGGACCGTGACGAGTGGAGAGATGCTGTGCTGAATAAGACCCGTCCCACCCTTGCAAGCAGGGAAAAGCGGACGTAAAATGATGATGATGATGATGATGATGTGACATGGAGGGACTTCTGAAAAATTACAGGTCCAGCCCATTCAACAGACATCCAAACAATTTCCATCTCTCAAATTTAACTCACAAGGCTTGGGGGCCAACATGAGGATATGGTAGATACTTGCCCAAGATGTCATATGGTGGGATTGAAACACGGACCTCATAATTGCAAAGCCAATATCTTAACCACTCAACCATGCTTGCATTTACCATTATTATTCAATAAGGTGATGGGATAACAGAAACAATCGAGTGTTAGACTAAATATCTTGTGTCAGTTCAGTTGTACCATTCTACCAACTAGTTTGTAGTAACGTGATGGCTGTAAGGAAAATATGGGCAGTTGCAGAGGGAAATTGTTGGCCAAATAACAAAGTTTGGTCTGCCCAAAAAATAAAATGCGCAAAAAAAAAGCGCAAAGAAAAAATGCGCAAAGAAAAAAGCAAAAGGAAAGAAGGCCACATACACAAATGTCAATGTAGAGAAGCAGATTTGTCTGAACTCTTCATATTATTAGCTGCAATTATTCCAATAAGATAAATGTTGCATGAAAATAAAGATTAACTTTTAAAATCACATGCACACATACACATATACACACAAGCACACAAATAAATAAATATACATACACACACACACACACACACACACACACACAGATAAATATATATATATATCAATATATATATATATATATATATATATATATCAATATATATATATATAGAGTCAGATAATATAGAGGAACAGTGGGAATTCCTGAAAGCAAACCTGCTGACGGCGGCAGACGAAGTCTGTGGCTGGAGCAGGCCTGTAGGTAGGAGGAGAGTAACATGGTGGTGGAACAGTAAGGTGGAGGAGTCAATTAAGGCCAAAAAGCAGGCTTGGAAAGTATGGCGGGATGGGGGAAGTAGAGAAGACTATCAAGTGGCCAGGAGGGAAGCTAGGAGACAAGTGTACTTCGCAAGTAGAGAAGCAGAGGAAAGAAAGTTCAAGCATGTTCTACAACATGAGGACCAAAAACGTGAGGTGTTCAGGATTGCTAGGCAATGTGTCAAGGAAAACCATGATATTGTTGGGGAGAAGTGTGTACTTAATGATGATGGTGTACTTGCCATCACTGACGCTGATAAGAAGGTAGCTTGGAAGTGTCACTACGAAAGGCTTCTAAATGAGGAGAATAAATGGGAGAAAGACAGTCTCCCCCACATCGACCCAATAGAGGGACTGGCAGTGTTAGTCGAAGGAAGTTTAATAAGTAAGGCAATCAAAGATATGAAGATGGGTAAGGTGGCTGGGCCTTCGGAAATAGTTGCTGAGATACTGAAAGCCTCTGGAACGGTGGGACACACCATGGTCACCCGGATAGTAAACCAAGTCATACAGAATGGGGTTGTTCCGAAGGACTGGCGTAGCAGCATCATCATTAACTGTTACAAGGGTAAAGGAGATGCCCTAGATAGGAGTAACTATAGAGGCATGAAGGTCATGAAGGTCACGGAAAAAGTTATAGCGCAACTAATCAGAGAGAGAATTGATCTAGATGAAATGCAGTTCGGTTTTATGTCAGGCAAAAGTACCACAGACGCTCTTTTCATTGTACGACAACTACAGGAGAAGTACCTAGCTAAAAGTAAACCCCTATACTTAGCTTTTGTTGACTTGGAGAAAGCCTTCGACAGAGTCCCCCGTTCCATTATCTGGTGGGCTCTTAGAAAACTAGGTGTTGACGAATGGCTTGTGAGAGCTATACAAGCCATGTATAAAGAAACAGTCAGCAAGGTTAGAATTAACAACGAATATAGTGAAGAGTTTAGTGTAAAAGTTGGTGTACATCAGGGCTCTGTTCTTAGCCCCCTACTATTTATTATTGCCCTTCAGGCTATAACAGTGGAGTTCAAGACTGGCTGTCCATGGGAACTCCTATACGCAGATGATCTAACGCTCATAGCTGAATCAATGGCCGAGCTAGAGAAGAAATTCCAAACATGGAAGCATGGCCTAGAATCAAAAGGGCGTAAAATTAACCTGGCTAAGACTAAAGTTCTAGTTTGTAGGAAAGAAAATAAGGCGACGGTCCCTTCCGGGAAATGGCCATGCTCAGTGTGTAGGAAAGGCGTAGCTAGAAACTCCATTTTATGTCCCAAATGCAAAGTATGGGTGCATAAAAGATGTAGTGGGATCACAGGTAAGCTAACTAAGAACATAGATTTTACATGTGGCCGGTGCTCTGGTGCAATAAGTAGCAGCAAGTGCCCACAAATACTAGCTCTTTCAATTGCGCAGAGGGTTCTATAGAAATAGTGGACAGCTTCCGTTACCTGGGTGACAAAATCAGCAGTGGGGGAGGGTGCTCTGAAAGTACAGTAGCTAGAGTCAGAACTGGATGGAAAAAGTTCAGAGAGCTTATACCACTATTAGCCACTAAAGGGTTCTCCCTAAAAATGAAAGGCAGGTTGTATGATGCCTGCATACGAACAGCAATGTTGCATGGCAGTGAGACCTGGGCATTGTGTGCAGAGGATATACGCAGACTAGAGAGGAACGAAGCTTGCATGCTCTGCTGGATGTGTAATAGTAACATACGTGAACGGCAAAGCATAAGCGAACTCAGGAAAAAATTAGAAATAAGAGGGATCAGATGTTGTTTACTCGAGAGAAGGCTACGTTGGTATGGTCACGTGATGCGCATGAAAGACGACAGCTGTATAACAAAGTGCATGGCAATAAAGATAGACGGTAGCTACGGAGTAGGCAGACCCAGAAAAACCTGGGACGAGCTGATAAATTCCGACCTCACACACTTACACCTCTCCAAGACAATGTCACTGGACCGAGACCTTTGGCGGTACTCAGTAATAGAGAAGACCCGCCTTACCTAAATACAAAGTAAAACCTACTACAGTCAGTAGGCATCTCTAACAAAATACACCCCCCCCCCGTCCCACCACCCCCACCCCATCCACACCGCCCCTTTCAATGTAAAGTTATGTTGGTGCCACAACATCCAGGCCGAAACAAATGAGATTGTGTAGGTGTCACGACAAAAAAAACACACAGTAGGCAACACGGTAAAAACCTCCCAGCCCCACACTGTAAATGTGGTTGGTGTTAGGAAGGGCATCCAGCTGTAGAAAACCCGCCAGACAGTCCTATGCGAGCAAGACAATCACTCTTGCCTCAAGTGGGAAAACCCCCATCCAAACCCATGCAAGCGTGGAACACGGACGTTAAACGATGATGATGATGAATCAATATATATATATATATATATATATATATATATCAATCAATATATATATATATATAAATATATATAAATATATATAGAGTTGGTGTTAGGAAGGGCATCCAGCTGTAGAAACCAAACCAAATCAATTCTGTGTGAGTGAATCAGTCCCTTGACCTGATCCCTCACAAAGGAACAGCTCCTCCTACCCATGCTAACATTGAAGATGGATGTTAAACGATGATGATGATGATATATATACATGACAACCTCTCTGGTATTGGTGATCTACAAGATCCAGTACTCAGTGTAAAATGGTGGATGATAAGATAGGTATCGAGCCATAGAAAGATTGCCAAACAAAGGGTTAGAAGGACCCCTTAGTTGTATCAAGGACATGACAACCACTCTAGTGCTGGTAATCTACACGATAAAAGCACCCAGTACACATTGTAAAGTGGTTGGTGTTGGGAAAGGGATTAAGCTGTAGAAAGCTTGCCGAACAAGGGATTGGGAGGACCCTGTAGTTTGTGTCAAAAGACATAACAACTTCTCTGCATTCGCTAGAACAGATGACCGTATTTAACCCTTTAGCATTTAAACTGGCTGTATCCGGCCAGAATTCTCTCACTCCTTTCTGTCCAAACTGGCCACTCATACTTATTTTAAGTTATTGTTCTCAAAATAAAGAGTATCAAAATCTCATAGATTCAATATTATGTGAGATAAAGCCTTTACCGTGAAAATACAATAGTAAATATAGAATAATGTAAATGTTAAATGGCTAAGAGAAATACAGATTCGTCATCATCGTTTACATACATAGATATATATTTATTCATCATCATTGTTTAATGCCCACTTTTCCTTGCTACTAAGGGAAAGAGGACATTAAATGATATATATATATATACACACACATATAGATACATACACACATACATATACAAAAAAACGATGATGATGATATACAGAATATATATACATATACATATATATACTGTATATCATCATCAACGTTTTTCCGTCTCTGTGTATATGTATCTATATGTGTGTGTATATATATATATATATATATATATACTTGGTGTCACAACAAAAAGCACCCAGCCCACATTGTAAATGTGGTCGGCGTTAGGAAGGGCACCCAGCCACAAAGACATGGTCACCCAACT
Organism: Eledone cirrhosa; assembly: GCA_964016885.1. Taxonomy (NCBI): domain Eukaryota; kingdom Metazoa; phylum Mollusca; class Cephalopoda; order Octopoda; family Eledonidae; genus Eledone; species Eledone cirrhosa. The sequence goes on along the minus strand of OZ024747.1, from coordinate 28,962,806 downwards.
TGCCTCTAAAGAGACAAACCGTCTAACCTATCCTAGCGTGAAAAATGCATGTTAAACAATAATGGTTTCTACTTTTGGCACAAGGCCAGCAATTATCCCAGTGCATTACTGGTACTTTATTTTATCGACCCTGTAAGGATGAAAGGCAAAGTTAACCTTGGCATGTTAAACAATAATGATGACAATACGCACACACACAGACATACACACATACACATCACATGTTAGTGACATGACAAAAGGCACGCAGTTCACACTGTAAATGTTGTTGGTGTTAGGAAGAGCATCCAGCTGTAAAAACCAACCCAAAATCAGTTCTGTGTGAGCAAGACAGTCACATGATCTGACTTGTCTCACAATGCTACTGTTGAAAAAATGGACATTAAATGGTAGTGGTGATGATATATATATATATATATATATATATATATATATACATACACACACACATTTATATATGCACATATGTATCATATTTATATATACATACATACATACACATATACACACATAAATATATACATAAATACATATATATAAATACACATATACACATAAATATATACATAAACATATATATATAAATAAATACACATATATATATATATATAAATATAAATACACATATATAGATATAAATAAATAAATACACACATATATATATACATATATATATATAAATAAATACACATATATATATACACATACATATATATATATACACATACATACATATATTAAAGGGGGTGGGGAAGTGTTTCAGTAAATCTGCAAGTAATGGTGAGATGGAATCTATATTATTGAGCTAAAGTAGAAGTTACCATCAGAGAAATGAAAAATTAGACAGGAAACATCAGTCCATTCATATTGTTATTACAGCTCACACATGCAGGTTTAGCTAGCCTCCTACTAGGTTGTATCTTATAGGCTTCTCAGATGTTTTAATGATAAAGGCCCTAGTCCTCTCATGTTATTATTACAGCTCACACCTGTATAGGTTTAACAGGATTTGTATGTAGTAGCATCTCATTGGAGGTTTCTTGAGTGTTTTAATGATGTTAAAATCTGATTAAAAAATTACATTAAAAGGGAAAAAAATATTTAGCCAGGAAGAATGGGATAAAGAAGAGATTATCCTGTATCCAAAAAAGTTCTGGCATACAACCTCCTGTTCTTCAATTTATAGACATGGAATGGTAAAGACAATAAAATATCTGTTATATTGTCCCCCATCTCTTGTTTACACAAACACACATATAAAACCATCTCTCACACACTTTGCCACTAAACCAGACAAATGTCATTCACGATTACTTATTAATTTGTAAGTCCCATCTTCAAATTAAAATGCCACAGTTACCTTTATCACTACCACCATCATTAGCCACTATGTCACCCATCACCCCGCCCACCCATAATAATCACTACCACCATCACAGTTACCCTGCTCACCCATAATAATCACTACCACCATCATTAGCCACTATGTCACCCATCACCATCACAGTCACTCTGCCCACTCATCATCAGCCACTATATTCACCTATTACCATCACCCTGCCCACCCATCATTAGCCTCTATACCCACCCATCACCATCAGTCACCCTGCCCACACATCATAATCACTACCACCATCATAGCCACAATGCCCACTCATCACCAATACCACCATAATCACCATATTCACTTATAACCATAAGTTATCATCATCCCAGCCATCAATCCTAACCGTCACCATCACAGCCACCATGTTCACTTAACATTACCATCATCATCATCAACACTCACTATCCCCATCATGTTTACTCATCACCATGTCCACCTTTCATGAGAGGAGTCAGGCCCTCCAGTAGTTTCAGTACCAAACCATCAAAGCCTCTCTTGTTCTGAGATGATGCCAATAAATTCGGCTCCACTCCCTGCCGCTGCCACATGGTAACAGTGTCTGCTGTTTATTATATAACTACATAGCCCCACGCCTCCATCTAACATTGTTTTCAGTTCTTTTTTATTTCAAACCTGCTCTTGCCTGCTGTCACCACCACCACAAACAACAGCAACCTTAAACCATCCCCACCATCAACCTATTTCTTGAACCTACATTGAAAAACCAGCTTCCTCATAACCAGTTGTAGGATCTTGTTCCCATATTAAATAACTGTTTCTACTTTAGGCACAAGGCCAGCAATTACTCAGTGCATTACTGGTACTTTATTTTATCGACCCCGTAAGGATGAAAAGCAAAGTCAACCTCGGCGGGATTTGAACTCATAATAAATAACAATCTATCTCTCTCTCTTTCTCACTATCAAAAATTAAGGAGTTTTAAGAAAATGTTCCAGTAATTTCTAACTTGAATCCCACCCTAGTGCTCTCATTATATCTACCCTTTCACTCTTTCATACCCTTTTAATCCTGCCAACTACCTCCCACATGTTCACATTTCCTAGCTTTAAAAAACTTGTTATTTCAGTCTATTGAGAATACAGACAGAAAAGTCACTGACACACTAACTTTAACCCCTTTGTTACCATATTTCTAATGACAGACACTGCCTATCATTTTCAAATAATATTGAAAATAATCAAGAATTTGGAGGGATTTAATAATATAACTAACTTTCTCATTATTAAGCTGATGTTTGGAACATAACTTAACAGAGGTTCTTACATAAAATTATGATAGGTTTCTAGATAAATATAAATACTGTAAGCCTTTCATTACCATATATTTAATGACAAAAGCTATCTATGATTCTCAATTTTTTTTAATAATCCAGAATTTGAAGGAACTATAACTAACTTACTCATTTTGTATCTAATGTTTGGAAAATAACTTAAAGGTGCTTATTCAAAATTATGGCTCCGGTTCTATGAAACAAAACCACCCTTTTTAAAGGTTTCCAATTTAACCCTTTAGTATTTACATTACTCTATACATACTATTGTATTTTCACAGTAGAAGCTTTACCTTACATAATAATCTCACATATTATCGAATCTATGAGATTTTGATATTATTTATTTTGATAATACCTTCACATCAGTATGAGTGGCCAGTTACGACCAGTTTGAACAGAAAGAGGTGAGAGAATTCTGGTTGGATATGGCCGGTTTAAATGTTAAAGGGTTAAATAAAACTCTTCCAGCATAATTTTATATAAGAACCAAACATTAAGTTATCTTAGTAATGCAGTCATGTATTGTAGAACCAGGGTCAGTTACAATCAATTTGATATCAAAAAGGTTAACAGTAATACAATGATGGCAATAAGTAAAACTTCCACTTACGTGCTAGGACACTATATATATATACACACACACACACACACATTTATATATATATATACATACACACACATACATTTATATATATATATATATATATATATACACAGGCAACACGGCAAAAACCTCCCAGCCCCACACTGTAAATGTGGTTGGTGTTAGGAAGGGCATCCAGCTGTAGAAAACCCGCCAGACAGTCCTATGCGAGCAAGACAACCACTCTTGCCTCAAGTGGGAAAACCCCCGTCCAAACCCATGCAAGCGTGGAACACGGACGCTAAACCTGATGATGATGATGATGACACACACACACACACACACACACATATATATATATATATATATATATACATATATATAATGGCTGCCCCCTCGTTATCGAGTATGGCCATTGCATAATATACCATTATTAATAATTATTAATTAATTCTATCATGCAATGCCTGTGCATGAAGATATTTTTTAAAGTGAGGATAGACTGTGCACTGAACCCAATTCCACTCTCTGAGCAACTGTAGCTATAACCCGAAAAGAAGAAAAGATCAACATCATCGGTTACTACTGAGCCGCAGGTTTTATATCGGAGTTATCCCAGTTTCCCGAGTTGCCTTCTCCTAGAAGAATGCCCTGACAAAGGCTAGGGGTCCTTCACTCCCAATATATATATATACATACATACATACATACACACACACATTGATCAGTATGCATTGGGGATGAAGAACTATACAGGAGCCTCCCAAATGTCAGCTCAAAAGTGACACAAAGGAGACTGAGGTTAGTTGGACATGCTCACCGACATTAGAGTTGACACTGCATTCAGTGGTCCTGTGAGAGTTCCAATAAGGACACACTAGAAGACGGACACCGATGATGACATATATTGATGCCCTAAGGACAGACACTGGTCTCTGGGAGACACAGGGCATGGCGGCAATGATGAGGGACAGAGACTGCTGGAGAGAACTGAGCGATAGAGATAAAGGAAGCACTAGCCCCGGTACAACACTGGTACTTTATTGACCTCGAAGGGATGAAAGGTAAAAGTTGACTTTGATGCAATTTAAACTCTCAACACAAAAAAGAATACGACAAAACATTCTAATGACTACTAAATTGCCACCCTCTAAACATTCATTATAGTCATTAAAAAGAACATGCAGAGAGCTGGAACAAAATTATTTAGTCCAACATTCTACCAAATCTGTTAAATCACTACCAGCCAGCTAACAAAACATATGTTAGACCCAATGTTCTCTCAGGTTTACAATGCTCAATCTATTTTACAGCCTTGTTGCTGCCTACCATGCAGTACCTAGTTACATTAAGTAGACTGAGCTCTCTGACAGTTAAGTATGTTGGTCACCACAGTGATAGATGAATCACTGACTGGCTATTTGGCACCTTACCAACTCAACCATCAACATTCATTATTTACTCAATAAATAGTCATAAATAAGGTATTTTTGGTATATCCATGTGATGTTACAAAAGGGAGAGAGTTGTTACAGAAAGAAAATAAATGTATTACAGATTAAGGCTATTTTTCCTTGTCGTGCCAGAAATCCCTATAAATAGGGTAACTCACAACACTCATGCTCTAGGCAAAGTATTAACACATTTTTTTCTTAAAACACCTCACAGGTTTTACATGCCTTATAAGCTATATATGTTTATGGCTTATAGAGAGATGTCAGCTTTAACTATGCTTATTATAGCACACCATGGCCCCTTAATTTCTGACGGGAGTTGTAAGAGTGTTGTCATTTAAACCTGCTAGTCAGTCACAACTTCATTGTAGTAGCTTACAATAAGCTAACGTACTTGCAAAATAATGGTTTCTTATATAGGCACAAGGCCAGCAATTTGGGAAGAAGGGAAAGTTGATTAAATCGACTCCAGTGCGTGACTGGTACTTTATTTTACCGGTTAACCTCGATGGGATTTGTATTCAGACTGTAAAGGGTCGTAACTATGCTGCAAAGCATAGCATCCGACCCTCTACCGATACTGCCAATCCCCAATTAAATAATAATAATTGTTTCTACTTTTGGCACAAGGCCAGCAATTATCCCAGTGCATTACTGGTACTTTGTTTTATCGACCCCATAGGGATGAAAGGCTAAGTTAACCTCAGCGAGATTTGAGCTCAGAATGGAAAGGGCCGTAACTCTGCGTCAAACCCTCTACCGATACTGCCAGACCATACATCAGACCGTAATAATACACTTTGATCTGAAAAGGACAAGAAACAAAAATGATATTTAGGAATATTTATCACTGAGATAGTATCTAGCCAATATAAAATTATGCTGAGAGAGATTAATTAGTTACACCTCATTAAAAGGTGATGTAATTACTAATCATTACAACACCTGTTAATGTCATATGTTTGCAATATTTCATTTTTACCCTCTCCTATGTTCTGACTACATAGACACAAACACAGATATACAGAAATATAAACAGACATACACTCAAACAGAAATATAAACACAGGCACACAGATAAACGCATATACAAATTCATGTATTCTTTTGCCCTTCCTCACATGTGTTGCCTCCACCCCAATACATAAATGAGAGATGATTATAGGTGAACTATGCGTGGACAGGTATCCATTGTATGTGGACAACTATCAGTTATCCGCTGCATTGACAGGTATTTACTGTGTGGACAGGTATCCAGTCAGATATCATTAGTCAGTTGCAATTTCAATGGTAGACACCTATATGTGAAGATCAGATATTAGCTGGAGCAAGTTGTAATCAACATTGCCAGCTAACAAAATCTCAATTGATTGTGTAGTTCCACAATAGTAAGTTATACTGATATAGCATCTATTTAGAACTAGCTGGTGGTGATGTAGTGCTTGTGATAGTGGTGAAATGCCAGTGATGTAGGACAAGATGTAGTGATGATGGACAATATAGATGAATATAAAATTAAACACTAGACAACTTTCATAACTTGCTCACTTATTAATTCATTTATTGTTTCTGTTCAATTTATCTTCATTTCAAACATTCTATATATTAGTCAGGCAGCAGAGAGACAGAGCCCATCACCTTTACAATGTCTTCTAGACTAATGTTAATACAGTTGGTGCATGCTCTGAACATCTTTAGGTCAATATATACATGGGTCACTGAAAACATCTTGGTCCTATGAGATGGGATTTGAGGAAGACCAATGGGTTAGGGGGCAATGCAGCAATACAATGTTGTGAATAGGAAGGTCATGAAGAAAATAAGGGAAGCCAAAGAGACATGGATAAAACTTTGCCAAAACTACAGAACAATCAGCCTAATTAGCCACCCTAGCAACTGTTCTTCTAAAAAGACTTATGAGAAAAGCAGAAGAACAAGCAGGATTCAGGCCCAAAAGAAGTACAGTGGATCTCAAAAGGAGATAATGACAAGACTTGGCTTTGCCTCTTCTGTCATTTCCAATGAGGCTCAAATTGTATAAACCCCTGGTGACTTCAATCATTCTGTGTTGGTGTGAGAGTTGGACTCTTACAGCTGAGATGGAATGAAAAATGCAAGCATTCGATCTTCAGAAGGTTGCTACACATCCTGTACGTAGAGCACAGAACAAACAACTCTGTCAGGCAACAAGTTAACAAATACGCTGGGAAACAGGAACCACCTCTTGCAATGGTGAAAAGACGGAAGTTGGTATGGTTTGGTCATGTATCCAGCCATGACTCCCTATCTAAAACCAATCATTAGAGCACAGTCAAGAGTCGGCAAAGAAGAAGCAGTCAAAGAAAATCCTTGTCAGACAACATCAAAGACTGGACAAGTCACAATACCAAGACCCGTCTATGCATGACAGAAAATAGATATCAGTGGCAACAGTTGACTATGAAAGCATCTAGGGTAGCACCTCAACATCAAGCTGCACTAGTTGTGGGAATTTGGTTGATTTGATTTGGAAAGAAACTCAACAAATTTTCTTACATAAAACGTTTTTAAACAGTTTGGTATCAAAAGGGTTAATAAAATAGGATGTGATTAGAGGGAGATACAACTGCTATTTCTAGCAAGCTGACTGACAAAACAAAATCTCTCACATTCACTCACTATATATAGAGGGAGGTGTCCCTATAAGGCAGCTTTGCCTTATAGGGACAACTAACCAGCTATAATTAAAATTATATTATAATAGCAATTGAATAATAATAATAATAATAATAATAATAATAATACTAACTGGTAGCATAACACCCCACTCCTAAAGTACAAAAATTTAAATATATTATGATAATTCAAAACAAAACTAAAAATTATTGTGATGCATCCAAAAAGATTGGACAGAGTTAATAATTATAGAAAATTACAATATTTAGGAAAAAAATAATTGAAGATTAATTTTGGATTGTATCATGCCAGACTGAAATGAAGACAAAAAGCAATTATAAACAATGTGAAGGAAAAGAAATATCTCAGATCAATGTAAAGATGTACTTGTGCCAATGTTCACCCAGGATGGGTTGAACCCAACTCCAACCAGTGCTATCAACAGATATCCAATGATATCCAATGTAGATATTGTTAGCCAGCCACACATCCAGCAATGGATACCAAATATGTGAGGATCAGATATTAACTCAAGATCCAACTTGATTGTGCCAATCCACATTTTTATCTGTTCACCTCACCATTTGCAACATCTCCGGAAGGACTCTGGCACAACTGCATCATGGATAAGTTCACCTCATGAGTGAACGAGTGCCCATAGAAGTGACTTAGAGCATCAATCTGGCACTGATGATGAATTTTGGGGTTTGACACGAAATCCAATGTAAAAGATAGAAAGTAATTGAGTTCAAAACAAACAATTACTGATAGGAGTGACACCATACATATAGTAGAATCATATGTATTGTATAACTTGAATGACAACCGCTAGCGCTGGTGTCATGATAAAACACACTCAGTATACTCTGTAAGATAGTTGGTGTTAGGAGGGACATCTAGCCATAAAAACTATGAGAAATATAAAATGTAAAAGCAAGATAAGGTTGCTCCAGCCTGTCTAATCACAGGCAAAGATAACCCATCTAACCCATGCCAGTATGGAAAACAGGCATAAAACAATATCATCATTTAATCCCCATTCTTCTAAGCTGGCATCGTTTGGACCAGTCATCAAAGACCAAGTCAGTACTCAGATGAGTCAAGGCCCTGCATCTTATTTACATATATTAGAGCACTTTACAGGAGGGTACTGGATGCATTTTATTGTGGCACCATCATGTCAATGACACAATTGAACAGACCTTTCAATCATTTATAGCAGAGAAAATAGATGTTAATGATTATGATGATGATATCATCCTCACCATATATTTTCCATGCATAAGCTAGATGGGTTGTCTATATTCTGAGGTTAGATAGGTCAAATGACCACATCTCGCTTATACATTCTGTTTTGGACTTGTTTTCTGTGGCTGGATGCCTTTCCCAATGCCAACCACTTTACAGTGTGTACTGGGTGCTTTTTATCAAGACACCAGCACTATCACTTTACAGGGTGATCTGGGCACTTTTTATTCTCTCACCAACAAGCTGGGTGTGTTTTATTCTTAAACCAGCATGACCACTTTACAGGGTAAGCTAGGTACATTTTACTGTGGCACAAGCACTACCCTATTACAACACTTGGGCACTCTTTGTCTTCAACGAAGTTGGGAAGGTAGCAATGGAAGTGAGGATCAATATTACAATCATATTTCGAAGTTAGTAATAAACTTTGTCTATAGCTGAATTCATTAATTCATCTGCAGACAAATACAGTTGAGAATGAATGACATCCTTCCTATTCCATATAATAAGTAATAAAACCTGTTTTGTCTCTGACTTAAAGTAACTGTCCTCTTATCAATGTTGACAGGATACACACACATATTGCTAAGTAGTGTGTACATGTGTGTGTGTGAGACACTAGTAACAGTATGTGTGTATGACACTAGTAATATGTAGCACTAGGAACACTGTGTGCATATGATATTAGTACCAATGCATATGTGTGTATGGCACTCATAATGATGCGTGCGTGAATTTAAGTAATCAGAAATTTTGTTTATTAAAATAGTTTCATATTGTGAAACGTTACACAGCACTATGACTACATCACATTAGGAATTAGTCATTTATCTAATACTGCAAATTTTCATCTATCCACTAATAAAGATACTAGAAACATTTGAATTAACATTAGCAAGATATTTTTGAAAAGTATAAAAGAGCATCATGACTGCATCACATTAGAAATTAAAGTCTTTACTTTAATACTGCGAATGTACACAACAATTTGTCCACTAATAAAGGCTCTATAAACATTTGAATCAGATTTGTTTTAAACATTTTTTTCTAAATCATAACACGATGTTAAGAGTTAAAACAGCCCAGTAGAACTGAGAAAATAATGAGAGAGAGAGTTTATTTTAAAGAGGAACAAGGGTGGCTATGGTATCTGTTCAAATATTTCTATTTTTAATAAATGGTTTCTTTCATTTAGGAAGTTAGAGGAAGAAGCTGAACTAAAACAAGAACCTTAATATATTACTGGTATTTTATTTGAATCTCTAAGAGGACAGTTAACCTGCTAAAAATAGCAGCCAAGTACCCCTCAAAAAGACATGCACGATATTTCATCTGACACTCTACTGTTCTGCCAGCTAGGAAATATATATTACAAAATCCCTTCAAATTTTAATATAATTATTTTCAAAATTATAAGCAGTGTCTTTTATAAGAAATATGATAATGAAAGGGCTGAAAAATGAAAAAATTAATGAAATTTGTTTTAATATCATATCATGTTACAGTTCCCACCTAAGTTGGTTTAGCTGGCCTTTTACGATGTATCAGGGGCCCCAGTCATATAAAAACAACATGAAATGAAGCTCTTTGCTCCAAAATACAATGTGTTATCAGATCCAAGAACTGAACCAGCAACCTTATAATCATAGGTCCAACACTATACCCACTTGACCATGCTCCTAATGAAAGAAAAGTTAATAGAAAAAGAGAGAATAGCAAAAAGTTAAAAGTAAATAAAATAGTTTTTAGATTAGTTGAAGCGATGAAAGTGAGATCTTTATTGCAATGTAAAGTAGTATGACCTTAAGCTGCTTGTCAACCTACCAACACCAACTGTTTGACATTCCAACACAATATGTCTGACATACCAGTGGGGCTGCTATGTCAAGATACTGCAGTTTATGATCAACGGGATATCATGTAGTTGGAAGGTAACCGTCTCACATAATTTAATAGGGACGTAACCATCTAATACACACTATTCAGCTTGAGGTAACCATCTCACACTCTATTTAGTTGGAGGTAACCATCTCACACTATTTAGTTGGAGGTAACCATCTCACACACTATTTAGTTGGAGGTAACCATCTCACACACTATTTAGTTGGAGGTAACCATCTCATACACTATTTAGTTGGAGGTAACCATCTCATACACTATTTAGTTGGAGGTAACCATGTCACACCATTTAGTTGGAGGTAACAATGTCACACACCATTTAAATGGACGTAACTATCTCTCACAATATAGAGGAAAACACAGAGCTTACCCTTGGCTATGACTGCTCTCTACAGGAAGAGAGGAGCTTTCCTCAACTTTTAACATTTCAACTGCCCTTCATTTGGTCGCTGTAATGGTTTCTAGTTTAGGGTTAAGGCCAGTAAATTGTGAGGGATTGAAAAGTTGATTATGTCGATCTCAGTACTTGATTTGTACTTTGTTTCAACCTCAGAGGAATAATAGGCAAAGTTGACATCAGCAAGATTTGAACACAAAATGTGAAGTGCTGGAACAAATACCAAAGAGCATATATGTCCAACAACACTCTTTATAAGGATAGTTATATCTATTCAGAGTAGCCATACTTAACCTACAAAGCCAAGTCATATTTCAGTTAGTTTCATCAAGCTTATATAATGAATACATCATCATCATCAACATATCTAATGACATGCTAAATATTTAACCTATTTGAGACCAACCTAACCCAAAACACTCCTGCTTCTATGAGCCCCCACCTACCCCCACACACACATCATTTTAAAGGGTTGCTTTTTAAATTAAATAAAACCTTCAAGCATAATTTTATATAAGATTTTGTTTAGTCGTCTTAATAATAGAATAATTAATAATTTTAATAAATAGATTTAACTTATATAATTATGATAGGTTTGGGATAGTTGAAACCTGGCATTATGATGGAGCATCTGTCACTGTGATAGGAAAATGGTCACATGGCACAAGTGAGACACCTGTTCAATGTTTTCTTATATCCTGCCCTCCTCCCCACCCCATTAAAAAGTTGTTTTACCAAACCAAGAACCTAATTTTGAATACATAAACACACCAATGTTCATTTATCATCACTCTCAGCTTAACCCTTTAACATTTACATTACTCTATATATCATCATCATCATCATCATCACCGCTTTACGTCCGTTCTTCCACGCTAGCATGGGTTAGACGGGTTGTCCTGTTGTGGGCAGTCTGGTCGGCTGACCATGCCTTGCTCATACAGGAACTGATTTGGCTTGATTTCTACAGCTGGATGCCCTTCCTAACACCAACCTCATTTACAGTGAGTGCTGGGTGCTTTTTTGTGGCGC
>OZ024747.1:28928357-28930857 GCA_964016885.1 Eledone cirrhosa | reverse complement strand
ATGAGCGTTAGATCATCTGCGTATAGGAGTTCCCATGGGCAGCCGGTCTTGAACTCCACTGTTATAGCCTGGAGGGCGATAATAAATAGTAGGGGGCTAAGAACAGAGCCCTGATGAACACCAACTTTTACACTAAACTCTTCACTATATTCGTTGTTAATTCTAACCTTGCTGACTGTTTCTTTATACATGGCTTGTATATATATATACATGGCTTGTATGTATATACATGGCTTGTATATATATACATGGCTTGTATATATATATACATTACATATATATATATATATACATATATATATACATACATATATATATATATACATATATACATATATATATACATACATATATATATATATACATATATATACATACATATATATACATATATATATATATATATACATATATATACATACATATATATACATATACATATATATATATACATATATACATATATATATACATATACACATATATATACATATATATATACATATATATATACATATATATATTGTTATACTTTGGGAGGGCCAATAAGAAACACACGCACCAGTTGCTTTCACTTCAATTTATTATAATAAATTTATAAATTTCTGGTTGGTTGTGTAGCAGTTGTCTCCCTTGTTGTGACCCACAACCCCAATAGATTAACAACATCTAGACGGGAAGTAGAACCCTTTCTGTAACTTCCGGTCAGAACCCTATAAAACTAACAACTTTAAGTTCTCACTCTCTCATTCGCCCTTCCGGCGCCTGGCCTTCGCCAGGCGTCTTCTGCCAGCCTGCGTTTGCCTGGCAATCAAAACGGTAACTACTAACTTTGCTTCATTCTTTCATCTATTTCATTGACATGCCAACTATACTGTTAAATTGTTGATTAAATATTATACACACTAACCATGTCTCCTTGTTACATTCATACACCGCTAATTCCACTATATTGGTGACCCCGACATGATACGAACACGCAGCCGTTCATTGTTATAAGTGGTCACCCCGTAAAAAGAAAAAAAATAGCAGAATCTGGTGTTGTGTGAGTAACATTACGAATACACAGCAAATTTATTGACAAACTATGAAAATACTTTCTCCAAGAAACGAACACACCACGCACATGTGAAATTCGCATACAGACAGACTTTTTCTTTCACGCATCAACTAACTGTCGCATTTCACAATATATATATGTTTCTCGTTTCTTACAACGAACACTTTCAAAACAAAAAAAAAAAAAATTTGATATTTTTTTAAAAAACATTTCAAGAACATTTATTTTCGATGAACCATTGCCTTTTTTATTTTTTTCATCGTTTTCTTCATCGTTAAAGTTTTTTTTTTTCCAAAGTTCACACCAATAATTATGCTAAGTGAAGCCTTTCTTTTTCATCATTGTCACTTTCACACTTGCACTATCATTTTCTCGCGCGGTAGAAATATTATTTTTTAAAACTAACTTAACCTTGTATTGGCACGTGTAGGCAGCACATATTCTCGACTCACAGAGATAGCCGCACGCCAGAGATAACGTTTCTCGCCAAGGATTCTTCAGCCTTAAGCTATATTCTCCTATTTGCCGGTTTAAAAATTTACCACGTAAATTTACCGTTGAAAACTGCGCATTTATTCAGAATGCTTACTTCTTTGGTCGCTGGCCTCTTGACCCTTCCAGGTCAACGCATTCTCAACATCGACCATCAACTTCGGCTGTTATTTCTAGCACTTTGTGCAACTCATTTTTTCTGAAAAAATTTTTTTTTTACTGTGAATTTAAACACCGAATACGCTCACTCCGCGGGACAACAACATCAACAGCAACACAGCTTCACCAACAACCAAAACCAGCAGAACAAGCCAGAGAATTTATTTTTGCAGCACTCTTCCTGTGAGAAAATCCATTCGGAGGTTGGAAATTTCACGATATACCACAGAACAGAAACCACCTGCATTCATTCTCTGGAACACACTTTCTTTCCTGCTGTCATGTGATTGCACACCTGTGAACTATATTTTGTACATTTGAACTTTGAGCTCTTCTCTTCGTTATTACATTGTATCTTTGGGTGATGGATAGATAGATGTCCAGTCGTTCTCTGGCCAAGAGCGGTTGGCTACCTTGACATCTATCAATGATTTTTGCAAACATTCTTTTGTCGTAATTTTCATGCCTGTTACAACATTCTCGCCAACTTGCTACATATTTCATTCAATTTTTATATTCTAAAATTCTGGCGGGAGGTTATGTAGCAGTTGTCTCCCTTGTTGTGACTCACAACCCCAATAGATTAACAACATCTAGACGGGAAGTAGAACCCTTTCTGTAACTTCCGGTCAGAACCCTATAAAACTAACTTTAAGTTCTCACTCTCTCATTCGCCCTTCCGGCGCCTGGCCTTCGCCAGGCGTCTTCTGCCAGCCTGCGTTTGCCTGGCAATCAAAACGGTAACTACTAACTTTGCTTCATTCTTTCATCTATTTCATTGACATGTCA
>OZ024747.1:28855857-28905857 GCA_964016885.1 Eledone cirrhosa | reverse complement strand
TCCACGACCACTTTGCAGTGGGAGGAGGTGGGGGCATATTGTCTATATGCTTCAGCTTCGGCTTGTACCCGTGGGAAGTCAGGTCTTCTGTATTACTGCGTGACGCTAAAGGTCATGGTCTTGTGGCATCGCCTTTGATAGGTGCAATTGGGTAAGGTCAGCTTTTATCACCTCATCCCAGGTCTTCTTGGGTCTCCCCACTCTGCAGCTTCCATCAACATGCCTCTCTATCCATAATGGGACCTTTTCTATGATTTCCAAATACATGTTTTGCATTTAGTCTTTCCTGCTAGAATTATGGTCAGTGCAGGAACGATCCTTTATGCTTATTGATCTCCAGACCATAAATTATTGTGAATGTTTAACTATTGGTTTGACATCACGAGAATTAAAACACTGTCCAGGTGGTCTTCTTACATGGTGATTCTAAGGAGCATATTGTCTAATTAATGTTTCATCACTAAACATTACCTCACCCCATTGAGCAGCAATCCAGTGATAAGTGTCGCAGAAAAACAGACAGTCCTTGATGCTTTTATTTGAAAGTTGAAGCTTGGCAGCTGGCTTAAAACCCTGAAGATTAAAGTTCTTCAGATTATAGAAGATGATATGTTTTGTGTCCTGAGGAAGTTGGGATTGGATATACGACCTGGAAGCAGTTGGATTGACACTGCAAGTCAGCGTATCATGTGGTCTGTTTGAACACTTATCTTCCATGCTACTTGTTTGGGTTAAGTGTGCCTATTGTTATATTATGGGCAAGTGATTTTGAACACCACTCTTAGATACACCCAATTGTACAGATATTTGGCACTGGGAATAGCCTTCCTCATGAAGAAGGAGGTTATTTGCATGTTTTTCGCTTGAAATGACAGCCATGATAGTACTAAAAAATATATTAAAATGCTGACTTGGTATGCTATATATATGAAAATACAAAAAAATAATGTGGCAAGTCGACTTATGTAAAAAAAAATTGAAAAAAAATTAAGTGATGATATTTGCGTGTATACTAAGGTTACTAATAATATGACACAGTGAAGGAGGCAGAGGATTTGATGCAGAAGGTGTAGACTGTGCCGATGAGTGTGGGGCTGAGAATGAATGAGATTACGACGAAATATCTGGTAGAGAATATTAAGAAGCCAGAGAAGATTACTAATGTAGGCGGCAAGCCGCTACAATTGGTTGAGGACTTTCTGTATTTGGGAGCAAAGATTGGGAATACAGAAGATGATGTGGTCGAGAGGAAGAGCAAAGCCTGGGCGGCGTGCCACAGCTTGAGATCGGTGTGTAAGTCAGACCTTCGTAAAGACCTGAAGATCCGTCTCTTTGCTGCTGTACGGGTCTGATACTTGCACACTGACCAAGAAACTCACTCAGATGGTGGATGGGTGCTACACGAGAATGCTGAGGATGGCTCTGAACATTAATCAGTACACACTGAAGATGAAGAACTCAGAGCTGTATGGGAGCCTCCCAAAAGTCAGCTCGAGAGTAGCAGAGGAGATTGAGGTTAGCTGGACAAGCTCACCGACATCCGAGTTGACACTGCACTCACTGGAAGAGGAAGACTGAGGTTGACATATGTTGATGCTCTAAGGACAGACACCGATCTCTTGGAGACTCAGGACATGGCAGCGATAATGAGGGACAGAGACCGCTGGAGAGAACTCGTCCATGGATCTCGGGAATTTTACCTGCCCTGGATAGATAGATACCTTCCTTATACTGTACTGATTGTGTTATTTTTGTTTACCTTTTACATACATATATATATATATACGTACATGGGTTGGGTGAGATTTTTCCAATGCAACATCCTTCTACCTATAGAAGTCCTTCGTCATCTTCAGTGATTTAAGATCAGCTCTCACAACTTCTATTCAGGTCTTCTTTGGTCTCCTTCTGCTGCAACTTCCTTCCACTGGGATATTTTGGTACTTCTTCAGCAAACGATCATCATCTATGCACATCACATTTTCATACCAGCATAGTCTGATTCCTCATATACACAGCTTTTTCTCCCATATATTAATATTGCACATCCACTAAAGCAAGCTTGCTTCATTTCTCTCAAGCCTTCACATATCCTCTATATTCACTGCTCATGTTTCCCTACCATGGAACAGTATCTCAGCATGCATTGCACACAGGCATCATTGTGTCCATCATATAGAATTTCTACCTACTCAGAAAGGGATTGGGATTTCATCTCCTTTCGCACTCACTAAAACTTCAGTTTACTCAAACTCTTGATTCTAATTTCTGTTTCCAAACCTGGAATTTCTTTTCTAGCTCTTCGCCAGTTATCAGTATATAGAAGTTCCCATGGACAGCCAAACTTAAATTCTTGTTATGGCCTAGAAAACTAATAAACAGGAGTGGAGTGAGGGCTGATCCCAGATGGACACCCGTCTACACATTGAATTCCTCACTAAACCCCTTACCTACTCTCACTTTAGTGATAGCTCCACTGTAAATGGCTTCCACTACTCTCACAAGCCATTCCGTATATGCCTAGTACCCTTAGAGACCACCAGATGACAGATCGTGGTACTCTATTGAAGGCATTCTCTAAGACCACAACAGCTAGGTATAGTTGCTAACACTTAAGAAAGAACTTCTCTTGTAATTATCTCACTAAGAGGACATCTGTGGGGCTATTCCCTGCCATAAAGCCAAATGGCATATCATCTACCTTTTCCAATATTTTCATAACTAGATCAATCAGTTTTATGCCCGAGTTGCTTCTTTCTAGTGATTTGTCTTTTCCCTTGTAACAATTAATGAGTATACTGCTATATCAATCGTGTGATCCCATCCAGTGTTACCTAATTCACAATGCAGATGACTAATTCAACTCCTACTTCACCCGAATTTTTCAACATCTCTAATGGACATATATATGTGTGTGTGTGTGTGTGTGTGTATATATATATATATGTATATGGTTGATGGCCAAGAGAAGGGAGTACTCAATCCCAAAGTAGAGTTTTAATATTCATTTTATTATGGCTGAATAGTGAATCTTGTTACTCTGGAGTTTCGCCTATCACTTATATATATACTTGTATGTATGTATATAAATAAATATATATATATATACACACACACACATACATGGGGAGAAACCACATGGTTATAGAAAACATTTTAATCACAAATCACACAGCAATGACTGTCTATAATTATATTCAAAGAAGATTCATTGTCTACAGACTATTTAAGCCCACCCAAGCAAGATGTGTGTGTGTACATATATATGATAAGTGGGATTCCACCCCATCAGTGTGTGATAGCGAGAAACCATCAGTGTGTAGTTATTGTTCAGTTAGAATTGTGATAGATTAGTGTGAAGAAAGAGGGTAAAAATTAGTTGTAGCATATAAGTGAGGTGGGAGTGGGGGCAGAAGAAGCTTTAAGAAGACAGGGATAAATGTGTTGAACAGAGGAAGGAGGGGAGGGAGCTTATGACAGAAAGAAGAAAGACAGGTGCAATGGATCTGGTTTAAGTAAAAAGGTAGATGGGGTGCTGAAAAGCACAGGTAGGTCATAACTAATTGGCAGGTGAGTTCCTGTAGTTTGGTGGTGTCTAATAGTGGGATGGGTAGTGTCTACTTGTGGGATGGATGGTGTCTCACTGTGGTGTGTGTGGTGTCTAACAGTAATGTTAGTAGGTGGTATCTAACTGTGCGGTGGGTAAGATGGAATGTGTCTAATAGTGGAATTGGTAGATAGTGTCTAGCAGTGAGATGGATGCTGTGTGTAAGGTGGGTGGTGTCTAACAGTCTGGGGGTAGGTGGTCTAACTGTGGTGCTGATAGGTGATGTCTAACTGATATTAGTAGCATTTAACTGTGGTGTTGGTGGTGTCTAACAGTGTGGTTGGTAGGTGGTATCAAACAGTGGTGTTGATAGGTCACGTCTAACTGTGGTGTTGATATATATGCACAGCTAATATATATACATATATACTTACGGGTAAACATGTTGACTAATCAGGGTGGTATATGCAACACACCAATCAGTGAACAATGATGAAATTTGATACAAGCACTCAATGTTGTGTATCTTCTTCCAAATATAATTTGTCAGTCAATAACGGAGTATATGTAGAATAAGGAAAATGTGAAGTTCAGCGTAGATGTTTAAAAGTCCTTTATTAACAAAGCTGTGATACATATTTCAATGGCAATCATGGCTACGTGATAGAACCATCGCATAAAGGACTTTTAAACATCTACGCTGAACTTCACATTTTCCTTGTTCTATATACATATATACACACACATACATATATATGCTTAGAAAAAAATGTTCTACTCGAAAATCCCTACCAGGTCTTGTTTTGCATCTCAGCAAAGTTAACAAAAGTCTAGGGTAAAGTATTGTATTTTATATTTATTAGGTATCAATCTATTTACTACAGTCCATCACTACACATACTTCTGGTGCTGTGGAATGGATCTTCATCTGTTTCAATGAAGACTGTTCCAGTTGCTCAATCAATGAAACATCCTGCCTATGAAATTAACATGGACATGACTGAACATTCCACAGACACATGTACCTTTAATATAATCTCAGAGAGATCTGGTGACAGTGTTTAACAAGGCTGTCCTTTTGAAATATAAGTACGGGCTTCTAAGCAGTTTCTGTCTACCAAATTTTGCTCACAAAGCTATGATAAATGACACTTGCCCAAGATGACATGCAGAGGGTTCAGACTTGGGATCCTATGATTGTGAAGCAAACTCCTTAGCCATTTTGCTATGCTGTGTCCCAAAGCAATATGAGAAAGCAATGTTTTATATTCACACATGCTAAACTTGAGCTGAGTGAACAACCCAGTTAGAGCTAGTTATTACATTTCATATAAATTACTTGTTCTCTGAAAATGCATGAATGTCATCACACTATCTTATCCCCTCTAGTATAAATTCTTGGTTTAGTTTTATGCCTAAGAAAAAAAATCAATAATTTATTTCCGTACATAGTGAAGATCCTACTCACTATGCTGAATCTGTGACCCCATTTCCATTCTTCGTTGGAGCTATTCTCCTTTATTAACATCACCATCATTGCTAATGCCTTTGGGGAACGTGTTGCCACATAGACTTCTTTAGTCCCTTCTCCATCATTTGAGGGCTTGTTCCCATGAAGGAGGAAATAAATAAATATTTTATTTTCATACACGATGCACATTATTGATTGCTTAGTCAGGGACAAGGCCAATTTCTTAGCAGAGGAGAGGGGAAGATTTTAGTCACTGAATCTTGGTTCTAGTTTCTTAGTTATTTTATTTATTGACTGAATGTTTGAAAGGTTTAACCATGGCTAGGCTGAAACTCTGAACCTCAAAGAGAGATAAAATTAAATAATGTAGCAGTACTATATCCTATCCAAACTGAGCAGATGAGCTGGTAAATATACCAGTAAGAAATTTTCTTCCATTTGAAAATATAACATTTTTCAAAGAAAGTAATAAAAAAATAAATCAAGAAAATATTTGATTAGTGTGTATACATTCTTTGCAGAATGAAAAAAAACAACAAAAACAGTAATAAAATGAAATAGTGAGCAGTCGACATTGAAAGAAATCTTGCTTCCAACACACAAAAGGTATCATCTTGTGTTATATCACAGAAGCAGCACTCAAGAAAAATGGGTGAAGAAAATGGATTTGTTTATGGAAATCACATGTGATTGACACAATGGTCACAGAGATACAAAGTGGTGAGAGGATGAGGGATAAAAACAGCCTCTCTTTCTAATAGGAAAGAGCGATCTATATGTGTGTGTGTGTGTGCACACATATACAGCGAAAGATAGAGAGTGGTGAGAAGATTAGGGACAGGATCAGCCTCTCTAATAGAAAGAGGGATGCTGCAGCCACACGGAGACAGAATCTTTTGGCAGGCGATTGTTTTGTTAGCTTTTATTTCTACTTTATCATGCAGTGTCGTATACAGTGGCTGCCTCTCCATACGGTAATGGAAGATTACATACAGACAACTATATCGTATAACCCCCACCCCTAAAAAATAGGGCTAAAACCAATACATGTGATTAAATATGAACCATTAAACTGGAACTTCTCAACTATATATATATATATATATATATATATATATATATATATATATATATATAGTTGAGAAGTTCCATATATAATGTGTTCATTAAACCTACAACTATAGTTTATTTACCAAACCTGATCTTAATGAATGAATTGAAACAGGTCTGAAACCAATGGATAAGAGATGAGAGAGGGGGTTGAGAGAGCGAGACTAATAGGTGTTGACCTGAAGTTTTGGTTATTAATCCCTATAAAAAGAAATACCACATCATAGTTAAAGCATCTCAGGTTGTTGAATGGATAATTTTTAGTATATTTTCAATAAATTATTTTTACACTTGTTCATCTAGGTACACAGAAACATTTGATACAAAAATATATTCCCCATTTCCACAATCATTTGAATGTTTAAGAAAAGTTGTCATATTTTTCCTAAGTTTTGTCAAATAAATTGAAGGTTAGCAATAATTGCTATGATTACATTACCATTGCTGGTGTTGTTTTATGTGCCTTTAGGAAAAATATACATGTAAAAGCTATTCTCATAGAGATGAATTATATTTTTATATATCAGATAGTTTAGTCCCAGGTCAAACTTCATCGAGCAGACATTATCAAGACTTTCTAGCTATGACCATCTCGTCTTATTATACACCAAGGGTTACGGTAAAATTTCCGGGAGATTTAACTGTTATTACCAGCAGATCCAGCGATCGCTTAGAAGTTTCCTTGTTGGTTCGTGTAGCTCCATGTTATCCCTGATCAAACAGACTTATGTTGAAAAGGGGTTCCAGTCATAACTATCATATCTCTTATTCAAACAAAGTATATCTAGGACTACATTATCCAATGTGTTTTCCCTTTTCATTTCAAAGATGGATGGTGTGATGGGAGAAATTTAACTGCTGTTTCTAGCACGCCGTGCAAACACATTAGATTGTATACATAAGGTTTGTTTAATGCCGGGTCAGCACTGATCAAGTAGACTAATGATCGAAGGCAATCCTACTAACTATTCCACATTTGAGGTTTTTCTAGGGTTGGAGATCAAGGAGGTTTAGCTGTTATTTCTAGCAGGCTGAACGGCCATGTAGAGGCTCCCGATATGAGGTTCAGTGCATAGATACTAAAACAGCTTTAGTTGCAATAATAAACTAGTTTCAGTCAATATTCTACAAGAAATATTGAGACAACCAACTAAAAACCAAACTCTTACCAAATAAATATAAAATCGTATTATTGTTGATTAAAAAAATTAAATATCAGTTTAGAAAGTCAAGACTTACTGAAGTGACGGGAGTTGAGATTATATGTCTGAAAATAATAAATAGGGATAAAAGAAGAATGACTGATTACATAGGCACAAGGCCAGAGATTTATTATGGAAGAAATGAGACTGTGGCCTTCATTTGTTTATTGATTAATGTGAGGTTCTATAAATTACACCCGTCCATGGATGGATGTTGCTCTCTCTCTTTCAAACACAAAATACAGCTTAAGAACACTAATTCTTAAAATAATGTTGATTTATATAACTATTTTTAGTGAGAAAGAAGGTATTGATGAAAGAAATGCTTGACATTTGCCGTCCTTTAATTAAAGATGAGTAAAATATCTTCAGTTTTTTTAGTAAAGCACCAACAGCACCACCACCATCACACCTCATTTCTCTCATCTCCATTAAAAAACTTCTCTCCTATAACGCAAAAGGAAAAAAAACTTCCTCCACTCAATTGTTAGGCCCTCACAAAAAGATGTTTTATTTCCAACCATCTTCATTCAATGTCGGTCAGAGAATATTTCATAAAGGCCATAGTATAAAGCCTGTGTGTGTGCGAAGGAGAGGAATATTTTTAGCAACATCTGTGTCCTAGCTACAAGAGATTACGGGTCCCGTGACAGATCCACTGTAATACTCTCATTTTCTGCTGCTTGCCTCTCTTCTCGCTTTAACAAAGGGTGTTCTTGTCTGTTGTTTCTCGTCTCATCATAACATAATGGTCATAGGCCTTACATTTATTTCGCCCACAGCAATTTGTAACGTGGTTGAGGAGGGAAGGTCTTTGGCCACCATGCGTTCATGGAGGTGTTTTGTTCTCCTTCTTCCTCGCCGCTATTAAATGTTACCTTAGACATGGCCCTCATTTCATACAAGCTTTTCAATTTTAAGTAGGGAGAGGTGAATAATGAATGCAAGGGGAAAATAACGAAAAGGTAAAAAAAAAAAATTGCGAAGTAGGAGGAGCACATTGAAATGAGAGAAAAGGTTTTTCTGTCTCTCTCTTTCTCTGACCTAGTCGCTTAGTCCGTCTGCCTACCGCAACTAGATACATGAGTCAGGGTCCTCAAGTCTCTGTCTGCTGCTCGCCTTCCCTCTAGTTGTGACCAGGCTTCTTTTTCCTAGACATGAGTCATGCAGAGGAGCAGGCTGGTTACAACGAAGAAAACAGCGTGTGGAAATCGAAAGCAGCCAGAAGGTTGCTGGCGTATATAATCCGACCTCCTTACACCGAGAGAAGAGGAGAAGAGAGAACAGAGATTAGATGTATGTGTGTGAACGTATAGCTGTGTGTTAATGGAAGTAAAAACAGACGGAGGGGGCAATAACAATATGCAGAAACTTTCAATATGACATTTTCCTCTCTATTATTTATTCCCCATATTTTATATAAATTTAGATATATATTAAAGTAGGATAGCAGTAACCAAAATTAGAATTCACCTTCTTTATAATGTAGAGCAAGAAAAGATAGTGGTTGTTGTATAAAGTGTTTATCCGTGGAGGGCGCCCTCAATAATATCAGCAACACTGTCTATTGCTTTGCCGGCGATGGAGGAGAAGGAAAGAGGAGGAAAGAGATAAAGTAAATCCTGGCATCGGCTGCCTGCTGACATTTGTGAATTCATGTGTGAGGCTGCGAACTAAGAGAGAAAGGTAAGGGACGAGAGAGAGAGAGAGCGTTGTAAAATCGATACAAAAACGATAGAGCAGGGACAGAATTCTTTCTAGTTTTATGGAACACACGTGGTGGTGGGAGTACTTCATGCATAAAGAAATGGAGTTGAAACACGAAGGACCGACCAACTCTTGCTACTATATTCTATTTATTTATTTTACTTTTTTTTTTACTTAATTAGAGAAAGTTGGCGGATGTGAGGATGAAGGGCGAATAGGCAGGAGAAACAGAATGAAAACGGATGTGAGCGAATTAAAATGATACTGTAGTAGCAGGGAAATCAGTCCAAGAGAGTTATCAACCTCCTCTCTATCTAGCCGGTTAACTAGAAGGTCTCTTTTATCACATGTTCGGCAATTACAAGCAAATGTAATTTGCTCAATTCATTCACTCATATAATAAATAAAAAGCCAAAAATATATTTTCGTTGGGAGGAGGTTACAGAGAATGTTAAACAAAGCACTGTAGTGGGATATACAGGAGAGGAACACCTGCTAGAGAAAAGTTTCGCGCACAAAAATAGCCCATATGCCACTTAGCACTTCCATTTTTCTCTACTGCAAAAAAAACAAAAACGTTCATATATTTTATGAAATCGTTATTTGTTTTCTTTATCACTAATTTCCATCAAATTCTTACTAAACCCAACAGAAACCTACAGATAAAAGGGTTTAATGGCAGTATAAAGAAAGAAAGATTATCTTAGTATGTTTATTTTGCTGGAGGATTTTTTCCTTCTGTGAATTTCTAGTGAAAAGAATTAACGGTTTTTTTAGCAACTCTAAAAATAAACTAGGGTAAGTGAAACGGCTCCAATGGCCTCAAGGGGTTAGCATCTATCCAGACGATTTTTACAACACAAACGAAAAACCTGCAATTAATTTTTAAAGACATGTTTTTGTGGAATATAATTCAATATAGACTTTATATATTTTTCTTCCTTTTTAGTCAGTTGACATATGGTAAGGTGGTATAACATGAAATGGGATGTTGATTGTGCTCCCACCCCCAGAAAGATCTTAATGAGTATTATTAAGGGCAATTAGAAGGAGAGAAGGAAACAGCAATTGTGAATGTTATGTATATACTTCGTAACTAAAATAGCTGATATAGGGTTTCAATTACTGACAGGTGGTTTATGTTGTTTATTTACAGCTAATAAGTGATAAACAATACATATATTTGTATTAATATACACGGTCTGGTATAGAAAGTTAGAGACATCAATATATAGAAAGAAGGGGGATATAGAGAAAGGAATACAGAGAGACGCTACACTGAGAGAGGAGGAGAGACATTGGTAGAATAGAGAGAGATAACTAGATTGTTAGCGAGGTGAAAAGAGACAGAAAGAGTAAAGGCTTGACCGAAGAGAGAGATAAGCAGATGTAATGCGCATGCTCGGCCTGGTGATGGGGTGTGGAACCTTCTGGTGAAGCGGCTTTGTGGTTCGTTTACTAGGTACCTTTATATATTATATACATACGTGTGTATAATATTTATACACACTCGTATGTATAACTGTAATTCCTAAATAAAAACAATGCAATCATAATCCTAAGCGAGAAAAATGAATGCGAACAAGAAAATATTCTATTGTATATCCAGTCCTTCACTTGGTCCCAACGACAATATTGCAAGCTGTTTTTTCCCCGACCAACCTCGCTAAAATACATCCCGTTTTCCCCTCAAAGAAATAAAGTGAATATAATGATAAAACGGTCACTTTCCTCATTCCTGACTAATAAATCATCACTAAAAAAATAGACCCCTTGATCTACTCCAATATAAAATGTTGGTAGGCAAACAACCTGCTTAAGTGTGGGTCTATGTTGCCAACACACAGCATTTTGTGCTGCTTTTATTGTTCACAAAACATCCAGTTGGTCGTCAACCATCTCTCCTCACATGCCAATTACTGGCTTTTGTTAGGGAAATTTTATTCCACTTCTCCCTGTCCACACGGGACAATTATATACACACACACACACATACTATATATATATATATATATAGTAAGGGCAAAATACTTGGATTTTAAAAAAGTAGGAAATATGCTAAAACCTTCGGTTAAATAAACGTCTGTTATATCGAGAGCAAAGTGTTAACATAGGTTAGTTGGCACTCGGAAAAGATATTTTTCCAGTCCATGTGTGTAATAATATATACAAGGTTTGTTGTGTGAATATATTGAGAGAAATGTTTGTGTGATGGGAGGATTGGTTTTGTGTGTTTCTTTGGTTTGATCTTAACTTCATTAAAAGGTTAATGAGTTTAGAGGAAAAAATTAGCAACGAACAGAAGTAAGCCAACAGAAAATAAAATATTCGTGAAAAGAAAATATGACTAAGCTAACTGCCCTGTTTCAATGCCGAATAATAATAATAATATATATATTTATATCCGCCTAAGGTGGTAGCACCTTTAGCTGGTTGCTTATCATGGCACGCTCTAAAATCTTTTACAGAATAGTGCAAGAGATTTCAGTTCCGAGCAGATAAGTAATGAAAGGAAGAGAAAAATAAACGATAATGAAAGGAGAATATACATATATTTCAATTAAACAGCATGTAAGAAAAAGCGTTAAGTGTGTTGCCCTCATTTTAGCATGTCTCAAAGAAAGAGAATGTGGTATGTGTGCGGCGGCGTAAGTGATAGTGGCGGCGGCGGCGTCGACTCGACAATGGTCATGGTGAGGACGAAGGGTGACCCTCGCTTCCACTCAACCACATAGCTAATAATGAAAATAACATAAACAACTAACAGTTTACTCTATAAACAAGAAGATACATTGAAACAATGATTGAACGCAGACAGAAAAACGCACGATGCTAGAGAAGAAGGTTTCGGCGCACTTACCGTGGACGTACTCTGGCGACAAAAGCAGGAGCTAACCAAAGCGAGAAGCTCCACAGATGTAAAGGCCGCTTCGGCTTCAGTTGTGGGTAGCCACTGATACTGAGGATTCTGGGTAAAGAAGCACAATCGTGTTCAACGCCTCATGGTTGTGACATACGACACACACACAATTAGCCTGGCCTAAGTGCTTGCCTTTATTAAGGGGCTTTACGTTCTTCTCGAAATATTCGGTTTTCTTGGATAGCAACATTCGTAAGGAAATTGATGATGTATAAAAAGAAAAACGAACCAAAGAAAGGATATGGGATGGGCTATGAATAAATTTGTCTTCATGTTTTTTTTATTAATATTATTATCATCAATGTACGTCATGAAAGCACTTAAATGTGAATTTGGTCCTTAAATTGAGATCTTTAGATTATCTTATAGTTAATTTATATAATTGCTATAAATAACCGTTCGGTCTTATTAAAGAAAGAATAATTAAAGTGTGGAACGGAAAGAAAACAACTACACATAGAAATAGAAATATATACAAATGTGTTTACATATGTTTTATATTAAATTCCGTATAGAATTAATTCTACATAAACTTATTTAATGAAAGTGTTGGTTGATTGTTTCTTACTATAACTTTATACTAGTGACCGACACTATATATGTATATATATATATATATACACACATGTATATATACTTACTATAAATATACAAACATATATATGTATATACAAACATATATATTAACACACACACACACACATATATATATATATATATATATATATATATATATATATATACCCGTGAAACGCCGCTACCTTTTGTTCTAAATTGAAAATGAAATAATTTCATAACAGTTTTTTTTCACTTTTTGTTCTTTTTTCACCGATGTATTCAATCTCTCTCTCTCTTTTTTCCCTTTTTCTTTCTCTCTCGCTCTTCCTCCCTCTATCTTTTTTTTTCTCATTCTCTTTCTCTTGCTATTATTTATTTCTTCTTTCTCTCTTTCTTCATTCTCTCTTTTTCTCTCCATTTTCCTATTTCTTTTTTCTCTCTATTTTCCTATTTCTTTTTTCTCCTTCTTTCACTCTCTCTTTAATTCTATTTTTCTTTTTATATTTTATATTTCGGTAAATGGAAGGAACTATAAAAAAGGGCTTTCAGCGTTTATTAAAGGATAGCCGCGTTATTTACATTTTGTGGGTGGTTTTTTAGGGATCAGTTTTAAAATAAAGAAATATACTAATAATTATTATTATATTTCTCGGATCTTATTTTATTTGGAGAGAGTGAAAGAGAAAGGAAGAATTAATTCCACAAAAGAATGCAGCATAGATTTTTATTATTTATTAAAACGATGGGGAAAATATTAATTATACTTAATAGTTAGTTAACTTCCAGAACTAAGTAAATTTTTAATATAATATTGAATTTTATTTTTTCAATTCGATTTTTGAAAAAAATCTTTTTGCCTTTCTTTTTTACAATAGAGGTTAATATTAGTTAATCTTAATTACAAAATATTTTTGTTACTGTTTTTTTCCTTTTTTTCCAAAATTAATTTGAAAGCTATTTAAATAAATATGAAATAATGAACACTTGTACAAAAAGGAATGGAATATAAACATATCATTACATAAGGTGCTGTAGCATGGCCACAGACGAAACATATAAACAGTGAAATAGTAACTAACTAGTTATTTTAATTTTATTATGTATCTATTTATGAGATGTATTTCAGCAGCACGTGAGGAAGAATGGATTTTCTTAGTGATTGCCCATTACTGATATAAATATATATATAAATCGCCCCCACCCTCCTGGGGCCGAGGAGATGTGAGTTTAAATGAAAGACAATGGAAAAGTAGGAATAAAGTGATATCAAAGACAATGCATTTTAAATGACGATCAGCACCTTTCCATTCCTTTTCCCTCTTATATATATGTGTGTGTCTGTAACTCGTTAAAATGTACACAAACAAATATGCACACACATGCACAATGCCTTTCCTAATTCAGTCATGTTACTACAAGAAGTTCACTTACAATCACAAGGTCCGGGTTTTCACACCCTTCACTCTCTCTCTCTCTATATATATATATATAAAATCTTATTCTATTATTGGTTCTATGAACTGTGGTCATCCTGGAGCAGCACTTTCAAGGAATCTAGTGGATTAAATTGACTCCATTACTTATTTATTTTATCGATCTTTATTTGTTGAACCGCTAAGTTACAGGACATATAAATACGCACATACACACACACGTGTGTGTGAGTATGTGTGTTCTTGTATATCTTGTATATATATATATATATCACCATCATCATCATCATCATTTTACCTGCTTGCAAGGGTTGGACGGTTCCTATTCAGCACAGCATCTCTCCACTTGTCACGGTCCTTCGTCATCTCCTCCGTGAGTTTCAGTGATCTGAGGTCTGCTGTCACCATCTCCACCTATGTTTTTCGTGGTCTACCTCTACTGCGTCTTCCTTCTACTGGGATTTCTTGACACTTCTTTACTCAGCGGTCATCCTCCATGCGCATCACATGTCCATACCATCTCACCACAACTTATCCCTCTTATACCCAGTTTCTTTCTCAACTCATCTATGCTGGGTCGTTCACACACATTGGCATTGCACATCCAATGGAGCATACTTGCTTCATTTCTCTCCAGCCGTCGCATATCTTCTGCAGTTGCTGCCCATGTCTCACTACCATGCAGCATCGCGTAACTCACACAGGCATCATATAATCATCCTTTCATACGCAGGGAGAAACCCTTCTTTGTCAACAGAGGAAGCAGCTCCCTAAACTTCTTCCATCCCATCCTTATTCTAGATACTATGGCCTCGGAACGCGCCCCTCCCATGCTAATCTGATCGCCTAGGTACCGGAAGCTCTCAACCACTTCTATAGAACCCACCTGCATTGGAAAAATGTGTCTATCACTGCGATTACTACTGCCAACTTTCCCTATACATCTACTGCATACATAGTTTTCCCTACCTGTTAGTTTACCTGCTATCCCACTACATCTCTTGTGTACCCAAGATCTGCATTGCGTACATTTTATGGAATTTATGCCAGTTCCTTTCCTACATATCGAACATGGCCATTTCCCCAATGGAATCAGAGTATTGTCCTCTCTTCTACTTATCAACACTTGTTTTAGCTATATATATATATATATCAAATTAAGAGACATATATCATAAGAAAAAAGGAGAAGGAACTATGATATAATATATTAGATGCCTTTAAAGCAAGACATTCTGGACCCGCAGGTTCGACGGACACGTCTAATGATTTCGGAGCATATTCTCTCACTGGGGTATCTGACCCTCTGGGCCAGTATCGTCAAAAGGAGGTACTGGCCCAGAGGGTCAGATACTCCAGTGAGAGAATATACTCCGAAATCATTAGACGTGTCCGTCGAACCTGCGGGTCCAGAATCAGACAGATCCACACAATGATCGCGTCTCGAGCTGTCCGCCGGGGAAACAATTGTAACACACAATAAATTGAGTTCAGATGCATCACTGATTTTTTGTTTTCTATTCTATCATACTCTGCTCTGTAAGAGCATAGAGTGCTCAACCGGCATACCGCCTATAGAAGCATCTTAGCTACCATCAGACACACATATATATATATATATTGGTGTTAGGAAGGGCATCCAGCCGTAGAAAACCTCCCAGATACAGTCCTATACAAGCGAGACATGGTCACCCAATCAATCTTGCTTCAAGTGGGATAATTCCTGTCTAACCCATGTTAGCATGGAAGATGGACGTTAAACGATGATGATGATATATATATATATATATATATATACATGGTGATATCAAAATGTTTCTAGGCTAGTTCTGTAGTGCACCAACAGATGGCACCACATGGCAGTGAGAGCTAGCAATGACCTTCATGCGCCAGTGTGCCAAGTGGCATCGGTGTGTTCATTTTGATTTTGTCATGAACAGGAACGTGAAACTTTGCATTCAATTTGGGAAGTCTGCTACAGAGACATTGAGCATGCTTTGGCAAGCTTATGACAATAAGGCAATGAGTCGCATGCAATGTTTTGAGTGGCACAGGCATTTAAAAAGGGGAAGAACGTCCCTCGAAGATGATGAATGATCTGGAAGACCTGCCACGAGCATCGTTCCTGAAAATTAATCAGCTTGTGCATGAGGATCGTCAGGACAATCTACGATATTGCTGATGTTGTTGGTCTGTCGTTTGGGTCCATGTAAGCAATCCTAACGCCTGAATTGAACATAGGGCATGTCACTGCCAAGTTTGCCTCCATCTGCTGACCACTGAACAGAAAGAACATTGTGTCGAAGTCTGTCAATATTGCCGCTAATGACCCATCCTTCATATCGAAGATTATCTCCAGTGATGAGAGTGGGGGCTTCAGGTACGACTCTGAGACAAAGCAGCAGTTGACACAGTGGAAATGCCCTTCATCTCCATAACTGAAGAAGGTATGACAGAGCCACATCTCAATCAAGAGCATGCTCATCGTTTTTTGTCCCCGAGGGTCAGACTATCAATTGAGAGTTCCACTCCAATGTTTTGAGGTGTTTGAAGGAGGACGTTCAATCTGTGGAGCACAAAGAATTGGATTCTTCACAAATAACAATGCACCCTCTTCTACAAGCTGAAATGCAGCTCAAAGGTCACTATTTTAACACTGTTGCTGAGATCCTGAGTGAATCACAGAAAGTTCTCAACTTGCTTACAAAAAATGACTTCCAGGCCGGATTCCAAAAATGGCAGAAATGCTGAGACCATTGCATTGCTGATCAAGAAAGAATGTGATTTTGCTATTTGCACTGGAGCTATATGCTTATATGTTCTGGTCAGAAGTTTGGTGGGTAGGGCACATTCTGGACAAGATCAACCAAAGATTCCGTGAAATAGGTGAGCTGTACAACAACCTATTTTAACATTGTGCATTTTTTTTCTATCTTCTCTCATTCCTGGCTGCAGACAATGTTGACAAAGTTAAGAATTGGTAGCAATGTCACCAGACCTTTCTGTGCCGAGGATGATGTATTCACCTGGATTCGGAAGATCGAGGTGGTGGCCAGCCTGCAAGGCATCGAAGATGTGGCAAGCCTCATGGCACTGGGAAATGTGTTGCCATTGAACCTCGAGAAGGACGAAGCAGATCAACTGGACATAGAGAAGATTGAACGGCACTTAAAGGAAGTGTTCACGGAAGGGTCATTCGCTGCATTTGCCAAACTAGGAAAGGTGATCTGGATCAAAGAGCAGGTGGATGTGTGTGGTAGAAATTCAAATATTGGCCACACTCTCTGGATTTACAGGAGGAATCCTGGAAAAGGTGATGTGGATAGCATTCAAAAACAGTTTCCCTGAGGAAATATTGATGAGGCTGTCCATAGGTCAATTATTCGTTCAAGCCCATGTGTTAACATGAAGCATTGGACAGAATGCTATGACACAAGCAGCAACAGAAGCATACAGCATTAGGCAGCATTCAACAAATGATGAAGAAAGAAGAATTGCAGAGTGGCCATGATCGTTTAAAGGCCTGCAAGGAACCAAAACCTGAGCTAATTTGCTATGGTGTAAGCATGCAGGCCATATCGCCAGCAACTGCAGCCAAGGGAATGGTCAAAGGGCAACTACTGCATGGTAGCTATCCCTGCAAGCAAATAGAGGCACTCCTGCAGTCACTACTTGTAGTGGGGGAAGGTGTCATGAGGCCTCTTTGACACGAGTTGCACAATGACCTTAGTGACCCTGAAGATGGTTAAAAAGTAGATTGGAATGAGAAGTGTGAGAGTAGTTGAGAGCAGAGAAATTAGATGGAGAGTCAGCAGTGAAGTGGAGATGGTGTGAGGAACGAGAATAAGGTTGTGAACAATTGTGATCGACCCCATCGTAGATGGAGTTGATGTGATAATGGACATGGATATGATCAGCCATTTAGGTGTTACAGTTAGAGAGAATGGGGTAACGGTTGGTGGTGCAGGGGCACCATATGCCATAGTATACAACAGGAGAGTTGGGAGAGCCCTGAAGGAAAATGTGCTTCACACACCATTGAAAACAAGGATTTTCAGGCTGTCTGTTCAATGGTCTGTGGTGGAGAGTTGAGTGGTACTGGAAGGGAGAGGTCCCAACATTGAGTAATAGGGTGAGCTGCTATTCAGCATACCTTGAAAGGAGATACCAGGAGCAAGTTCAAGAGAGAGGTGGAAAGAGGGATCGAGGAGGGTATTTTCATCCTCTGGAATGAGGAGCTAAAGAGTGGAATGTTGCCACTAATGGCTGTGGTGTAGCCAATGAAAAACAAGGTCAAGCTGGTACTGGACCTTTGAATGTTGAACAACTACGTATCGTGCCACATGGGTGATGAGGTTACAAACGTCTGCAGGGAAACCTTGCAAGAATGTAGACAGATGACTGGGGATTCCACTATTGTTGACTTGAAGTTTGCGTATCTGCAGCTAGATGTGGCCAAGAAACTATGGAAGTATCAGCTGGTAAGATATAAGGGTCAGATGTACTGTTTGACCAGGTTAAGTTTCAGTTGAATTAAGCACCAAAAATCATGGCGATGGTTCTCAAGGCCATCCTGGGAAAGGTGGACAAGGTGAAAAGGGCCACCAATATATTAACATCTTGGATGAGATCGTGGTGTCAGCAACAAAAATCATAGGCCACCTAAAGAGGTTTGCATTAACCACAAAACTACTGGGAGCAATGAAAGGAAGAGCTGCATTGGGGCTCAAGCTATGAAGATACATGGCAGTCATATTGATATTTCAGAGAGGAAATGAAATCCCAGAAGTGAGCACCAGCATGAACAGACAAGTTCCTGATGTGTGAGAGACTGGTGGGCCACTATCCAATTGCAGAATGGCTCCGAACAGCATGTATCCATGTCAGGTGATGAGCAGACGGGGGAGCTGGGGTGGGGACAAAGAGGGAGAGAGGATGGTGGCTATGATGTGGGAGATCCTGGAGAGGATAAGGGTGGAGGACCCAGTAAGAGGAAGCTGGTATTTACCCAGATTAGAGAACTGGACTGTTTGGTGCAATGCTAGCAGCATAGTGATAGGGGTTGTTCTGGAAAAAGGGTGTGTCAAGGTGGAGGATGCAGCCTGGCTCAGGAAGAAGGATAACTGCAACCACATCAACATGGTTGAATTAGACACCATGCTGAAGGGAGTGAATCTGGCCCTGACATGGGGCCTCTGTACTATCAACATCCGAACTGATTTGGCCACTAAACTTGGATGGGTGAGATCAGTAATCACCAATGAGAGGAGGCTATGAACAACAAGGATGAAAGATATTAATAAAGTGCCACCTAGGAATTATGGGAGAGCTAGTTGCTGAGTTTGACCTGAAGCTGAGTGTGGTCTCTGTGACCTCGGAAGGGAGTAAGGTCATTTTAAACAAGGTGAAGAAAACCTTGTTGGAAGTGCCAGCAGATTCAGAGTAGGGTAGCTGCAGTGTGTCAGCTGAGTGACTCGGAGTTAAAGAGACTGCATACCATGCATCATATGGGGAGTGGATAGGACTCTGATCTTAGTCAGGAAAATAAACTCTGATATTATCTGCCAGAGCATTCAGAAAGTGGTTAGGGTGTGCACAAGATGGGAAACATTCCAATGAAACACAACTGGAAACGACTAGCAGTGGATGTGATGCACTACCAACAGGGGATATATATTACCAATTAAGGCAGTGTTTTGGTATAATATCTCGCCTCTGTCAGATCAAGCTGAAGAGTTGGTACCACACAAAGAAACATTTTAATATAAATGGCAACAGCCATGTTCAGGGACCTGTGGAAGAGGGAAGGCCTGCATTCATACAGGAAAGGAACTGTAATAGATGTAAATTCCAAAAACAATGTGTCCATGGATGAAATTCTGTGTCATATTTTGATATGTTCACAGGATCATCAGTTCATTGGATGACAATGAAGGAGGAGAGGATGTGAGTGGTGCCCCAGCTCTGTGGAGGTCACAGCAGGAGCATCGGCCACTTGGATAGATGGTGGACTTTCACATGTAGTGAGGTGATCTTTGAGATCAGGGGGGGATATAGGGTTGGGGGCCTTTCTGTAAGTATAAGGGTCAGTTGGTCGTAGGTGCTGGGATTATATGTTTATATGTTCTGGACAGAGTTTTAGCAGGTAGGGCACTTATGCATATACCCCATTCTGGACAAGATGAACCTGGGAGGCATCCTTTGGGGTAGATGAGCAACAATTTTCCCTCCTTTACAATAATCATTACCATTTTGTGTTCACTTTTCTATGCTTGCATAGATTGGATGGGTCTTTTTCAGTACAACATCCCTTCATGTGCTGCATTTCTTTGTCATCTCCTTTGTGAGCTTCAGTGACTTGAGATCAGCTCACTATCTCCTTGATCTTCCTCTCCTGCAGATTCCTTCCACTGGGATTTCTAGGCACTTTTTAACACATCGATCATCATTCATATGCATCAGATGTCCATACAACCACAGTCTTCTCTCTTGTACCCTACATTTGATTCCTGCTATTTTTCCTTTGATTCATCCATGCCTTATTGTTCACACACATTAACATTGCATATCGATCGAAGCATGCTTGTTTCCTTTCTATCCAGCCTTCACATATCTACCGTGTTCACTATCCATGTCTCACTACTGTGCAGCATTGCACTTCACACACGTGTCATACAGCTGACCTTTCATTCGTAGGGAGAAACCCTTTGTTGTCAACAGAGCTAGTAGTTCTCTAAACTTCAACAATCTCGCAAAAATTTTAATTTCTCAATTATTGCAAAATATCGCCTCTTCTACATTGTTCTTTACAAAATACTTCCAATAGTTGCAATCTATTCCATCATCATCAATATTTAAATATTTGTATCACAGTTTTTGGCTTATTGGGGCACAGCCCCATTACCGCTGCACCCTAGGTCCAGAGTCCAATTACCCTCACCCTCCCCATTTTTCTGTGACACTAGAGTCCTTGCCACTCCCTCCCCTTTCCATTTGTTTGTTTTTTTTCCTTCATATTTTCCTATTTTACATTTGATTTTTTCTTCCCAATCTAAATTTTCTTTTTTTCTTTTTCTATTAAACTGGGTACATGATATATTCCATAAATAAAAAAATGTTATACTCATTTAAAGTTTGTGTATTTGTTTTTAAGCTTTGTTCTTGTTAAGTATGTATACTTCAAAAATGGACAAAGAGCTCAAATAGTAATTCTGTACAACACAAGTTACTCAGAGCATGAGGTTTCATGCTATTAACAAATACCCAATTGGTGGTTCATATTCTGACGAGAAGAGTTGTGGAAGTTGTTTCCCTAGTAAAGCAAACCCTAGAGAACATTGTATCATCAAAACAACACTTCACATTCTCCTACAATTTCATTAAAAAATTAGAGTTGCTCTGCTTCTAAGATGTACAGGGGTGTGTCATATGACTGTAACACACTGGAGTTGAATTTGGGCAAAATATTGCAAATCCGCCTGCAAGCCAAGATTGGCAATGGATATGAAAATGCAGCCCTTGTATTTGCAAAAACACACTAGACTGAAAGGTATTGGGGCCAAGTTATGTTTTCCACTGAATCAACATTGCAGCAGTTTGTTGTATGTCAGCATTATGTCAGGAGGCCTTGTAGAAAAAGGTATGATGAAAATAATGAAAAAAAAAAAGAAAACACATTTCGAAGTCTGGAATCCTAGTTTATATTTTTTAGCTCCACACTCTTTCACTAACACACCATCACTAACCTGCCAATTCTAATAACTAATCATCTATATTGGTACTGAGAAGATTCTAAGAGAAATAAAACTCTGGTCACTTGTTTTAAGTTAAAGGTCATTATTGCAATGCCAGGAATGTTTATATCCACTAAATGCATACATAATTCTTATAAATTTTACCTAGCCAACAGATATGATCCAGCTGCCAACCCCACCTCTCTCTCTCTATTTATATATATGTCTATCTATCTATCTCTATATATCTCTCCATCTATCTCTATCTTTCTCTCTGTGAATCAGTTAAGAATACATACCAATTATCTTTGGTGAGTTACCTCCTGTAATAGATTGACATCATAGGCAAGGGAAGTTTTATCTCTTTATCGACTTCACCCATCAAACTACAGTTAACTACTCCCTGTAGACTATTTGGGTTTCCAAGGAGGAAAAAAGGATGGGAAAAGTGTTGCTGAAAATAAAAAAATAAAAATATTCCTAAGATGAGAGGGTGTTGTTGTTTGTTTGAAGCATTGTGTAAATTGTAAAAAATAATGTTTTGTTTGGAGACTACAAAAAGAATGAATTGGATGGTAAATGTTAAAAATGTGATGACAACACTGATTTTGGGATGTTACCTTGCAATTCTTTGTAGGTCCTTATATTTTGGGATGAAATTCCTTCATCAAAGGATTAATAGAGGAAACTAGTTAAGGGCTGTATATTTTTTTGTTGCTCTTAAGTTTAAGAGCAACAAAAATATAAAGACCTATAAAGAACTGCCAGGTAACACTCTAATATTGCTATCATCATATTTTTAACATTACATCGTCTTTCTTTATTTCCTTCTTCCTCTCACTTCTGTGTGCCAAAACACTTCTTGTCCTCCTCTTTCAATCTTTTCTGTGTTTCATCTGCCTGTCACCCATCTTGTGGATTGTCTCTCTGTTGACCACTGGCCACTGGGCTCTGTCCTCTGAGGCATTTTTGCCCATCACTGTCTTTGACAGCATTTAGCTGTTTTAATGGCTGTTCTAGTGATGAGTTTTCTCATTTTTATATGTACTATTCCTAAGATGAAATTATTCATAAATGGTATAATTAATTCAAGAAACAAATTACTAATTTTCTTGAATTATAAAATGGCGAAAATTCCATTTCATTAATTTATCATGATTGTTACCAGAATATATTTTTTAAAATGGTGTTTCTATCCCCTTTTTCCATCTCCAAGGGTACTTTACCCAATTTTCTCAACTATTATTTACAGTGATTGACTATTGTTATATTCATTTGTGTTGATTTTTTCCAGAGAACGAGGGAGAAGGGGAGTGGGGGACAAACAGAGAAGTGAGAAAGTAACATATATGAAGAATCGACCCCAGTATTGAACTAACACTGTACTTATTGACCAAGAAAGGATAAAAGGCAAAGTTTACCATAGTGGAACTTTACCCAAGAGCACAAAGAGCCAGAATAAATACTGTAAAGCATTAAACAGCTTTAGTGATAAAATATTAAGAAAAATAAATTATTCAGACTGACAGGAAAAGTTGAACCCAGCACTATAAGTTAACAAACCACTATCAATGTTATGGTGTAGCTGCTGCAGTTGTTAGTTTAGAGTAAATAGTTGATTGATCCAAGCTTATGGCTTGCTCACAATATGTGGTGTAGCAGTGTTGTAGTACTGTGGGTTATAGCTAGCAATATGTGGTGTTGTGGTATTGTGATCTATAACTAGCATTGCATGATGCTGTGGTTCATAGTTAGTGATATGTAAGGCGGTTGTTTATAGCTTGCAATATGTGGTGTTGTGGTACTATAGTCTATAGCTAGCATTACATGGTGTTGTGGTACTATAGTCTATAGCTAGCATTACATGGTGTTGTGGTGTTGAGGCCTATAAGTAGCAATACATGTTGTGGTGATATGTTCTATAGATAGCCACATATGTTGTGGTATTGTATTCTGTAGCTAGGAATATGTTTTGTTGTGGTACTGTAGTCTATAGCTAAAAAGATATGATGTTGTGGTACTGAAGTCTATAGCTAACAAGATGTGGTGTGGTGGTGCTGAAGTCTATAGCTTAAAATATGTGGAATTGTGTTGCTGTGGTCTATACTTAGCAAGATGTGGTGTTGTGTGGTTCTGATGCTGTGGTACTGTTGACTACAGCTAGATTTATGTGTAGTTATTGTCTATAGCTAGCAATATGTAGTATTGTCATGTTGAGGTCTGTAGCTAGCAGTATGTAGCATTGTAGTGTCGTTGTTTATAGCTAACAATGTGGGGTGTTGTGATGTTGTGATACTGTAGTCTGTAGCTAGTAATATGTGGTGCTGTCGCCTATTGCTTGTTATATGTGATGTTGTGGTATTGTGATCTGTAACTAGGATCATGTTGTGTTGTGGTGTTGTGGTCCATAGTTAGCGTTATGTAGTGTTGTTGTCTATAGCTAGCAATAAGTGGTATTGTGGTGCTTTTGTCTATAGCTAGCAAAATGTAATGTAGTTGTGTTGTGGTACAGTGGTACTATAGCCATAGGTAGCAATATGTGGAGTTGTGACGCTGTAGTTTAGTCTAGAGCTTACAATATGTTGTGTTGTGGTATTGAGGGGTATTGTGGTACTGTAGCTAGCAATATATGGTGTTGTGATACTCTGGTCTATTGTTAACAATATGTAGTATTGTGGTGTTGTAGTTCTTTTGTCTATAGCTAGAAATATGTGTTGCTGCAGCTATGGCTAGATTGCACTTGTTCAACCCAAGGCTACAGCAGAAAACACTTGCCTAAGGTGTCACCCAAAACCACGTGGTTGCAAAATGAATTCCTTAACACCATGTAGCTATGGCTGCAGATACACACACACGCTAAGACATCCTCAACATCATCATCATCATTATTTAACATGCTTTTACCTTACTAGGTTTCATCTTATATATATATATATATATATATATATATATATATATATATATATATACATGCACATTCACTCTCTCTCACACACACACACATACACTTGTTTAACTATTATCTCTATGGAAATTAGATGGGATATAAAATGCTTCAGTGTTCAGGAATCTATTCATTTCTTTGTTGTTGTGGTTGTTGTTGTTTGTTATGTTAGGTTCTTTGTTGTAGTTATTGTCACTACAACAATCTCCTTCAATACCCCTCCTCTTCCTTCATCTTGTTCAGTATCCTTCCATGACTCCCCCTTCTTCTTCACCCTTTTCCTTATCCTCCCACTATTCACCTTTCTTCTTCGCCCTGTTCCTTATCCTCCCACCATCACCCTATCTCCTTATCTTACATTTACTAAGCAGGTAGGCAGTCTCTGGTTCAAACAGCCAAAACACAACTTCAGACTCTACCAAACATCATTACCACCACCACCACCACCACCAGTATTCATTCATATATAACACCTGGTTTTCTCAAGCACACTAGTTTATCCATCCTTCCATTCTTTCACTTTTTCATTCATTCATTCCCTTGTAACAGGAGAGAAAAAGCAAATGAACAAATAAGTATAAAGTGGTACCTTAGCATGGCCATGGCCCAATAAATGAAACCATATATGAAAATAACCTAATGGAAAGTTCACTTTCTGAGTAAAGTAAACTCAGCCAACCAAACAGGCTTTACTTCAAAATATTAATTTTTAATAACAAAAGTGTGTATTTTATATTTCAATTTGTATAACTGAAATCCTATTTTGTTGTGCTTTAATAGGTTTAAACACGATATATATATATATATATATATGTGTGTGTGTGTACATATATGTCTGTGTGTATATCATCATCACCGTTTTTATATATATATGTGTGTATATAGTGTGTGCTATTTAGTTGTTTAGCTTCAAGTCGGCCTTGATGCAGCAAACCCATGAAGAAAGGTATTTCAATTTTTTCTTTATCTTTTTTTAGATGTCTAAGAAGATCTTATTATCCAATGTGTTATTTCTTTTTTTTTAAGGTTGGGGTACGGTTTGAAGGAGGTTTGGCTGCTACTTCTAGCAGATTGAGTGAGCACATGCATGTTGGCTCTTTGGCTGGTTCATGGAATGCTCAGCTGGCGGTGAGTATTGGTTGTATGGTTGTGGTTGTTATGTGGTGGTGTTTTAGCTAGCTTGGTTGACTGGCTAGCTGCTTAGTGAGTTGGCAACTTAGGCTGATGTGTGGATAGATAGATGATGGCAGGCTGGCTGGTGAAGCAAGGAACAACTGGAGAAATAATCACCATAGAAGAAGGGAAAGAATTTGAAAGGAAAAGACAGAGAGAAACAGATGAAAGAGAGAGAGGGTGGATGGATTATTAAAGTGTAAGGTTTTCCCAATGCAGCCATCACAGTGAAACAAGCAGGTAGTTAGACTACAATACATACAATGTATACAACATACAACACATACTACATACACAGCATAGAATATATATTCACATCAGCACCTGGTTTTCCAAGCAGTCAGTCACCCAACTTGACCTTGTTTGAGTTCAGTGGTCACACAGGAACAGATGTTGTGTGTGTATTTCCTCCTGAAAGCTTTCAAAAGTAGCTGTCAGCCTCAAGCAACTTAACTCTTCTTCTAAACCTACAACTAGTCACTGATTAAAAGACCATTTTTATTACAGTTTTTCTTTTCTTTCTTACCCATATTAATATCAGATCAGTCAACTGAAGACTGAAGACAGAAACTGTTTAGCTCTCACAATATGAGACAGTAGAGCATCAGATGGACAGAGCAATGGACTAATTGTCAGAAGGTTTACTTACTTCCTTAACCATTGTGTGTTTAACCCTTTGACAACAATATTTCTGATGGATACTCTATCTATTATGACAACGATGATTCAGTTGTTCAATCATCTGGACATCCATCTTGTGAATTAATGTGCAAGAGTTTGAGTATTCCACAGACGCATCTATGCTAACATAATTCCCAAACCAAATCAATATGTCAAAATATGTAAGAAGGCTGGGCCTTCAAATTACACGTAGAGTCCATCTTATATTATAGTGTAGTACATTTAATGTAATAAATTCCCAAACCAAATCAAAGTAACACAATATGTGACAAGATGGACCAATGACTTAGAGTTACAGACTACTCGATGGGCTTCGACACGGTTTCTGTCTACCCAATTTTGTTCATAAAGTTTGAGTCAATCCAAGACTATGATAAATACACCCACTCAACAATGGCTGGATCTACAATTTGATATACACTGTCATAAAACAGAGGTAGTCCCAGGTGTGTTGGTAGCATAGATCAGTCTCAGGTGTGTTGGTACCATAGATTAGTCTCAGGTGTGTTGGTACCATAGAAGTGTCACAGGTATGTTGGTACCATAAAACAGTCTCAGGTGTGTTAGTATCATCGAACAGTAGTAGTTTCAGGTGTGTTGGTACCATATAACAGTGTTAGTCCCAGGTATGTTGGTACCATAGATCTGTCTCAGGTGTGTTGGTACCATAGATCTGTCTCAGGTGTGTTGGTACCATAGATCTGTCTCAGGTGTGTTGGTACCATAGAACAGTGTCTCAGGTGTATTGGTACCATAGAACAGTGGTAGTCACAATCCCCAAATTCATCCTTCCTTCAATGTAGTAGAGCTTTACCTGTGACTATTATTCCAACCAATCCATGCCGATGTGGAAAGCTGATGCATATGATGTTGATTATTTGAATTTAAAGTTTGAACATATTAATATAAACGGTTTCAGGCTAGTTAGTTTTGAATGACTTACATATATATTATTTTTTGTTTCTCTCTGTCATCCCTAGCGTACACTCTGTAAAATGGTTGGTGTTAGAAAGAGCATCCAGTGATAGAAACTGATAAAATTGGAATGTGTATAAGCAAGACAAGACATGGCCCTATTGGCCAGTTTAGGAAGAAAATACCTACAATTATGTGCTGACTTGGTCTGTCCTGACTTGTCCATCCTATGCTAGCATTGAAAAAAAAAAGAACAGACAAAATGATGATGATATATTTCTGGTACTTTCAGATTGCTATAATCTTTTTTTGGTGGTGAATGTATTTAACTTGATAAACCACAACATAACTAATACTACCACCACCTTGTACTACAATACCACCAACAACACAAAGTGTATGTCAACAGCTTGGCTCAACAGTTAATACATGTGTGTGTGCTTCATAAATAATATATTGTAATAAACAGCTACCAGGTAACTGTTTAGTTCTCACACTCCCTCGTGAAATAAATACAGTTAATTACTTAACCTTACAGGATCAATAGTTATGATCACTCCTATTGATTTTAAATCTTTTGATACCAAACTGCCTGAAATCATGTTTGGTTCTATGATACAAATCTGTTTAGAAGTGTTTATATTTATCTAAAAACTTTAATTTTAATTTTAAGTAAGAACCTTTATATTATGTTTCAAACACTAGCTTAATAATAAGAAATTTGGTTATAGTACTAAATATCTCCAAATATAAATATACAAATATATATAAACGCAAGTTTATGACTCCGTTAATTTATTTTGATATATATATATTTAAATGTAATCTGAGTTTTTCGAATATTAATAATAACATTCGATTCGTTTGCAATTATGCAAACAAGCCTCATTTTTAAAGCCATGTCAGTAGAATGAACCCTTCATTCTTGCTCTTGTGTTGGCATGTAAACAGAACTGCAGGCACTAATGTTTCTGGGTATCACCCTTCATCAGTACAGCTCAATGTTCACCTGCCAACTATCAGAGCTAGTGAAAATATATACTATTTTCTAAAATATACAGTGACTGATCGGCCTGATTTGCATATTAGCAGACTGGCAGATCAGTCAGATCTGCATATTAGCAGATCCACTGATCAGCCAGATTTACATATCAGCAGACTGGCCAGTCAGTTTCCTGTATACGAGTGATAAATGGCCGGCTTTGCCACATTCAAATAAAAAAAATAATTTTTTCGCTCTACATGGCTGAATGCCTTTGAAAATCAGATGTGAACCTGCTACTTGCATCTGCAACTTCGGTTATACTCAGTATTATTATTATTATTATTATTATTATTATATATATATAAATATATATATATATATATATATATATGGCTTAATGTCATTTACCATAGGCTCAGTTCAACTTAAATCATGCCAGGAAAATTGGATTGAAATTGTGTGGAAACCCATCAGGTGGACTGTATCCACAGCAAATATTTAGCGTGACACAAATGTAGCAAGACTGCCTTTTTGTATTACAGGTACAGTACATCCAATGGGTCTCCAAATAGTTTGTCTACCCAATTTCATTCACAGTGCTTTGGTTGACCTGAGGCTATGGTAAAAGACATTTGACCAAATAACGACACAGCGGGACCAAACGCTGGAATGTCATGATTGTGAAGCAAATTCCTTAACCATTTGCCGAAACTATGCCCACAACCATAAAAAAACAGCATGCTGATAATTAAAATTCCAAAGTTTTTAAATCTTTGATTATTCTCTTCATATTTTTGAAAATATGCTTCCTTTCTATTAATTCCATGTATGAGGTAAATCAGTTTGAGGAGGGGGAATGGTAGGCTAGGGGTGGGGCTTTAGAATTAATAATCTTTGACCTTTAACCTTTGCTGATTCCACCACAAACTGGATGACCCACATTACAGGTCCTCCAGAAGAGCAGGTGGGTGATATGAAATGTCAGCTGTCAAATAGGGTCTTAGCCAACACAGAACTTCTAAA
This sequence comes from Eledone cirrhosa, assembly GCA_964016885.1. Lineage (NCBI taxonomy): Eukaryota > Metazoa > Mollusca > Cephalopoda > Octopoda > Eledonidae > Eledone > Eledone cirrhosa. The sequence continues at coordinate 28,876,456 of OZ024747.1, read as the reverse complement.
TACTTTGTTTGTTCACTTCTACTACTTCATTTTTAGTTCTTCCACTCTTTCCAGTTAGTTCCAGAAAGTTCTACTGCAATGTGTGTATTGTATAGCCTATTTAATTAACTGCAGTCTACAATAAAGACATGTCACAGTCATACTGATAGAAACAACTTCCTAAATATCTTAACTAGTATTTATTTGTTTGTCTTTGTAAGATGGTGTGTGTGTGCATGTGTGTTATCTTTTAATGGGCCTGACCACTACTCAATGCTCATCATCAGCCATATATCCCATCTTCGTTATCCGCCGAGGTTAAATTTGCCTTTCATCCTTACGGGGTCGATAAAATAAAGTACCAGAAATGCACTGAGTAATTGCTGGCCTTGTGCCAAAAATAGAAACAATTATGTGTATATGTATGTTGGCAGTATCGGTAGAGGGTCTGATGCCATGCTTTGCAGCAAAGAGTTACGTCCCTTTATGGTCTGAGTTCAAATCCCACCGAGGTTAACTTTGCCTTTCATCCTTAAGAGGTCGATAAACCACCGAGGTTAACTTTGCCTTTCATCCTTAAGAGGTCGATAAAATAAAGTACCAGTAATGTACTGGATAATTGCTGGCCTTGTGCCAATAGTAGAAACAATTATGTGTATATGTATGAATGTGTATTTATTTATATATATATATAATATACACATATACCTATATATATATATATATATATATAATATACCTATATATATATATATATATATATATATAATATAATAATACAAGGACAAATGGTTCCTGCTTCATTACATTTATTGGTTCACCCAGGTGAGCATTCGGTGTTTAGGTTCACGAAAGTAACGAGGTGTAGAGCTCAACAGAGTGTAATATAATAATAGAAGAACAATTTATTAAGCCTTTATTACGTTTATTGATTGGTGATGTGCATTTCGCTATTGATCAGCTCAAGGTTCGATCTATATCGATCTGGCCCGACTCTGGAATCAAAAGCTCATCGAACTTCTGCTGTTGTAACCCCTGCTCACACTGTAAAGTGGACGTGTAAAAGATACAGCAAAAAGCACCCAGCCCATACTGTAAAGTGGATGTGTAAAAGATACGACAAAAAGCATCCAATCCACACTGTAAATGTGATTGGCATTAGGAAGGGCATCCAGCCGTAGAAAACCAGCTAGCAACACTTCTATATGAGTGAGACACAGTCACCCGACACAACTTGCCTCAAAATAGGACCTGTCTAACCAATGCTAGCGTGGAAGATGGACATATAAATAGTTTTAGTGTTAGGTTTGGGTTAGGGTTAGGGTTTAAATTGTCTTAATAATTGGTGGTGAAAATAAGTAAACTTCTGCGTTAAATGTGTGTTGTCATTTTTAACATTACCAGCGTTCATAATAATGGTTTCTGATTTAGGCACAAGGTCAGCAATTTGGAGAAAAGAGGAAAGTCAATTAAATTGACCCCAGTGCTTTATTTTATCAACATTTTATATGTAAACATATGGGTATTGTTGTAGAGATATTGGTATTGGGAGGTGTGGGAGTTGTAGGTACTGTGAAAAGCAAGAATATTGTTGTAGAGATATTAGTGTTCAGGGGTGTAGGAGTCGTGGTACTGTAAGGTGTGAGGGAGGGGAAATGTGGGTATTGTGGGAGGTGTGGATAGTGTGGGAAGTGAAGAAAGTGTAGGTGTTGTTGTAGAGACATTGGTGTTGGAAGACCAATATGTCCAGGGAATGAAAGCTGAAGCGATATGGTTTAAAGATAATGGCTGGTGTAGGAGAGAGAACAAATTATTTATGGAGATTGCTGAGGAGAAAATTACATCAATAGAATTGACTGGAATGGAAATAGAAAGTTCTGGAAGAATTGGTCACCACCAACATCCCTACCACCACAACCACTGTCATCCTCTTTCTCATCATCATCATCATTATCATCATCATCACCATCATCGTTGTCTTCATCATTTTATGTCTGTTTTCCAAGGTTTTAGTCAATGATTTGGAAAGAGAAAAACACAGTGTCTGAATTAAAAAAAAAAAGATTTTAAAAATTAAATGAAAACTAAATATAATATTTGTAATTGGAAATCTTTATAATCACTCTTATGTTTCAACATTTAAATGATAAAAAAAAAATGAATATTTAATAATATATAAACATGGCTGTGTGTGTAAGGAGTTTGCTTCATAACCAAATGGTTTCTGCTACAGTCTTGATTGACCAATAACTTTTAAGTGTAATTTGGTAGAAAGAGACTGTGTGGAAGCCCATGATTGGCATTTGAAAGAGCATCCAGCAAAACTTAGCTATTTTCATAATTATTTGAAAATCATAGTCAGTGTTTTTCATTATAAATGGATGAATTTCAATTGGACATTAAAAAAAAGTATTTTGTCTCGTTAATAAGTCTTCTGATATTAAGTAGTTTGTGACAGGTATGTGAAAGGTGTGTGACTTCTTACAAGACATTCTTTACCGAAAGACATGACATTGGCAATTTCAGGTTTTACCTGTTGTGATATGATTTATTTCAACATTACTAATTATCTTGATTCTATTTTGAATAAATGATGAAGGCTCTATGTGGTTGCTCAACTAGATAGAAATGGCACCAAATATCCTCAAATCATACCTCAGCATTTAAAAAAAGGGGACTTCAGTTCATTTAGTAGGGTCCATTTTGTTAAATCCATTTAGTCCCTGGTCAGAGGATAAATTCTTCCCTCCCACTTCCACCAACCATAGAGGCCACCTGAAAAGGATCATGGATACTATTATTCCTTCCTCAACTAAACCATTAACCCCTTCTCATTCTGCTTCAATTCTTTGTAACCAATTAATTTTATCTCTTTTTATCCAAGATATATAAGTCCTATAAATACCATTTCTGAAATATAATTCTCCTTATATGGTCATTGGAATTAAAAAATTTTTTTTAAAATCTAAATTAAGCAGTGAATTGGCAGAGTTATTAGGACATCATATTAAATGCTTCAGTATTTGTTCCAGCTTATTGCATTCTGAGTTCAGATCCTGCTAAGTTCAACTTTGCGTTTCATCCATTTGAAGTCAATAAATACAGTAATAGCCTGGTACTGAAGTTGATTGTTCCTTTTTATCACTTTGACTTACTCACTCTCTCCTTCCTTCACTGAAAGAAATCAGCCTTGAGAGGGATGGACTTCACCAGGTTTAAAATGCCCAAGTCATGCCATGTCTGAGACTCCATCAGAAGCCAAGGGTCTTTTCCTTATCTAAAGTAATCAGATCTTTAATTTCCTTTCAGATTATGTACATTAAAACACTATCCCCCCACCTCACTGTATATAAATGGCCTCAACTCTACCTTAAGACAATGTGCATTATTGACCAGAGATGCAACTTCCTCATTCGGTTTAGATTTCAACACCAATTTCTTACCTTTCTGCTAAAGTCTTCTGTTATTTCCTTCTTGCTGGTTTCCTTTATCTTATCTAACTCTGTTCTTCTGTTTAACTATTTATAGATCTCTTGGCTTCCCTCCTTCAAGTGGATTGGGAGTATCGGTAGAGGGTCGGACGCCATGCTTTCCAGCATAGTTATGTCCCTTTATGATCTGAGTTCAAATCCTGCCGAGGTTGACTTTGCCTTTCATCCTTACGGGGTCGATAAAATAAAGTACCAGTAATGCACTGGTTAATTGCTGGCCTTGTGCCTAAAGTAGAAACAATTAGTTTGTAACCCCATCCTTTTATATTCCACAGATTTTCCTCATTTCATTATTAAAATACCACATTTATTATATATCAAATTCCATTTTAACATCTTCCACTGAAGTCACAGATATTTTATACTAAAGAAACTATTTTTATTCTTTATAAACAGCTTCAAATCATCCATAGACATATGATTGATTTTATACCACCTGCCTCTCATCTCAATCCCTTACTGCTCATAGTACCAATATCAATGGCATCATGTTTATCAAATGGAAAAGCGACTAGCAATCACTCTAGAATATTATGCCATTGATCTTAATACTTCTTCAATATCCGCTAGAAATTATTTTTGTTTTTCACCAACACATCCTACTTTATCTAATACCATCTCATATTATGCTGCTATTCCTATCATATCTAAATGTTCCACAGTCAAGCTATGATGAATCATATCACAAGTGTTATAAGGTCATTTTCCCTGCTTTATAATCACAGTTTCATTATAATCAACCAAAGCTGTTTCAAGGTTTCTATATCACTTCCCATAATATTGTTATCTATTAATAATTACATCTTAGTTGCTCTTCTTTTTCTCTGCCATATTTTCTGTTCTCACAGCAATATATCTTTTACAGAGTCGGTAGAGCATCAGAGAAAAAGTGCTATGGTATTTGTTCTCTACACTCTAAATTCAAATCCTGCTAAGATTCATTTTCCTTTTTATCCTTTTGGGGTTGATAAAGAAAGTACCAGTCCAGTGCTGGTGCAACACTCTCACATCCTGAATGTTCTACATTGAAGTTGGAGGATCCTACTTTGAGAGAGAGTAGAGTTTTGTGTTGATCTGAGTTAAATAAAAGTCTTGCTGATAAAAATCTCAAAACCTCTTGAATATAACTTGTATATATTTTTTTGAAATGTTGAAATCCAAACACAGAATCACTATAGATGATAATAGCATTAAAGAATCTGTAAAGATACTCTTAGCAACATACATAAGTGTCCAGCAGTCACTACAGAGAGGGTAACACACTTGGCCAGGATTCAAGAAATATAGAGTTCATTTTTTTATAATGGTTGCTAGCCACTTTTTCTGTTTCTAAGGATATTTTACCTGATTCTCTAACACTATGTCCATTTATAGCAATTCCGTGTTTGAATTTCAACATTTCAAATTTCAAATCATCCAAATACCTTGATAAATGGTAAGATTTGTTTAACCCTTTAATGTTCAAACCGGCCAAAATTCTCTACCTCTTTCTGTTGAAACTGGCTGTAACTGGTCGCCCAAACTGATGTTAAGGTATTGTTCTCAAAATAAATACTTTCAAAATCTCATAGATTCGATATTATGTGAGATAATTATGCGAGGTAAAGCCTTTACCATGAAAATGTAACAGTATATATAGAGTAATGTAAATGCTAAAGGGTTAATTCAATATATATATAAATCATCATTATCATCATCATCTTCGTGTAACATCCATTTTCCACGATGATGATGGTATAAGAAATTGGTGTTGAAATCTAAACCGAATGAGGAAGTTGCATCTCTGGTCAATAATGCATATTGTTTTAAGGTAGAGTTGAGGCCATTTATATAAAGTGAGGTTAGTGTTTTAATGTACAGTTGAGGAATCTGAAAGGAAATTAAAGATCTGATTACTTTAGATAAGGAAAAAGATAAGGAAAAGGCCCTTGGCTTCTGATGGAGTCTTAGACATGGCATGACTTGGGCATTTTAAACCTGGTGAACCCCATCCCTCTTAAGGCTGATTTCTTTCAGTGAAAGAAGCAGAGAGTGAGCAAGACAAAGGGATAAAAAGGAACAATCAGCTTAAATGAATATATATATATATATATATATATATATATACACACACCAAACTGCATAAAATTTTTTGTATTTTCATTGGTCAATTTGAACTCTGTTCCCAAACGGACCTGAAATTTTGAATTGTTGTTATTATCAATAAATATATTTCATTATTTCTGAAGATGGCATATATATGTGTTTGGTATGTATATTTAATTTTGATAGTTTGTATAATTTTGTATAATTTTGTACATAGATCTGTTGAATATGCATGCCAATTCTAACACATATATATCCTAGAAACGATCGTTAAATAATGAACTTTTTTTGTTTAATATAAGGAACTGTTTCATTGTTTTATTCATTATTTTTTTAATATTTTATCTTGACTCTGTATTCCGTTTATCTTTCACCGAAAGTGATTTTTCATTGCATCTCTTCTTTCCATGATATCCGGATTACATTGAGTTCTTCATACGGATTGTACACTACCGTAAACTCTTGGTAGATTTATCTACATATATATATACATATAGTCCTGTAAAAGCCATTTCTATCCATGTTCTGTCATACACACAAAAACAACAGAACAAAGGAGAGACACACAAAATAAAAACCTAGTCACTGAGGAGGTCGCAGAATGCGTGATGAAAGAGCCTTGACAATATATAAACAACCTTCCGGTTAATGAACGAACCAACCAACCGGAAATTTATAATAAATTGAAGTGAAAACCAACAGGTGCGCGTGTTTTTTATTGGCAACATGACCCTCCCAAAGTATAACAATATATATATATATAAATACACACACACACACATATATATATATATGTATGTAAAGGTAAACAGAAATAACAACACACAATCGTACAGTATATGGAAGGGATATATTAGGTTAACGCTTGATATAGCAGGAAGAGGGTCTTAACGTTTCAGATGCTAGCCCTTCATCAGAAGAAAGAATGGAATTGGAAAAAATGTCTTTAGATAAAAATAACAGGTCCATTCATGTTGACATCTCTTATCATCATCATCACCATTTTACGTCCATTTTTCCATGCTAGCAAGGGTTAAATGAGTTGACATGTTGTGGGCAATGCTAGGTCAGGTGACCCTGTCATGCTCATACAGAACTGATTTTGGCTTAGTTTTTACAACTGGATGCCCTTCCTAACACCAACCTCATTTACAGTGAGTACTGGGTACTTTTTGTCAAGACGCCTACATGACCACTTTACAATATGGACTAGGTGATTTTTGTCATGATGTCTACATGACCACTTTATAGTGTGGACTGGGTGCTTTTTGTTCTGACGCCTACACAACCACTTTACAGTGTGGACTGGGTGCTTTCTGTTGTGACACCTACACGACCACTTTACATTGTGGGCTGGGCACTTTTTGTTGTGTCACCTCATCTCCGGCCTCACTGTAAGCAGTAGAGAGTTCTTCCTCCCTCACCTCTACATTTTCCTTCCTCTCCTCCATAGGATCAGCATGGAATTGGTCCTTGGCAGCTTTCAGGTGTTCCCTGGCTGCACACACTTTCGGGTCTACAGAGCTGTTAGCCTTCCACTTTCTCTTTCTCCTTAGCACCAATCTTCACTTGTTTCTGCCACTGGAGTGGCATACCTCCTTGTCACACTCTCCTCAGTCCCTCCAATCTCTCTCTCCTCTGCCTCTCCACATAGAGCACTGAACCTGTTCCTCACTTCTACTGTGTACCTCTCGTATCGTCTTATTTTTTAAAAAGAAATTAAAAAAATAATTGAGATAATTATTTAAATATATCTAGCGTCTAAACATAACGGTCCTTTTCAATTTTAACGTTATCCACATTAGCATATTCATCCCGAGTTTTGAATATTTATTCACTATCTATATTGAACTCATAACATTAAACTCATATGTCGATGGATTGGCAGTATCGGTAGAGGGTCGGACGCCATACTTTGACGTATAGAGTTACGGCCCTTGCCATTCTGAGTTCAAATCCCGCCGGTTAACTTTGCCTTTCATCCTTACGGGGTCGATAAAATAAAGTACCAGTAATGCACTGGATAATTGCTGGCCTTGTGCCAAACGTAGAAACAATTATCTTTAAACCAAATATATTTTATCTGACGATAGCATACCAAAATACTGGTACCCTTGAAATATGTATAATAAAATAAATTAATATTATTAATATATATATATATATATATACAGGGTCCCCCCAAAATGTATACCCACTTTGATTACCTGTGCATGCAATATTTATTAGAATGCTGTTCAAGTGTATATACATTTTTTGGGGACACCCTGTGTATATATATATATATATATATATATATATATAGGAAGTCCTGGGCCAATAGAAGGAAATAACAGTAAAACTTTTATGCTTCCAAGAGTTATGTCCCTTAATTTATCTGCCAGAAGATAGTGATTCCAATTTTGTATAATTTTAAAATTACTTTACAAACTAATTCCCACCAAGAGTGAGCGCTTGGCAACTGGAATATCATCAAGTTCTTACATCCCTTTACCAGTGACGGAAAAAAATTCATTTTGGCGTTCTATAGTGGATTAGTAGTTGGGGATAGCTTCGGCTAACAGCTAAGTCCACCATGAAGCTCGCCCCACCGTTTTTCTTTAGTCGGGATAGGGAGGTAGTTTTCATCTGTCCGGGGACTATGTCGAAAGAGGTTGAGTGGTGGACGCGATTGAAAGGGTTGAGGACAAACACTTCCCTCTTTGGCCCTAACTTTTTCATTGTTACTTGAAGAGGAAAATCAGTGTGGAGAGGGAAGTGCTGCCCTCCAGCCAGTTTGTTGAAAGGTGGATAATGAGAGTGGCAAGCATGTTTCAAGTGAGAGGCCTTGCTCTGAGTGTTGTCTGTTAGTGAAGAATAACCGGAAGGGGACACTTGTCCTAGCTGTCAGGTTAGCCGTGGTTTTTTGCGGGTTTTCTCCACAAGCGATCCCTGGAAGCCTTTCCTTATTGGGGAATTTTGTTTTAATTTTATATGTTGATGTTTTTGATATATTTTTACACGAAAAAAAAACAACAACAATAACACTCTATTGTCCTAAGCGATCTTTAATGTTTTCTTCATGCGAACCTTTTCTGGTTAATAAAAAAATATCATTGAGAAGGGTAAACAGCTTCCATCTACCTGGTGGTCCTGGATTGTTATTGTTATTATATCATGACTCATACACTGTTCATTTTCCTGACATTTGTACATTATTCTATGTACTATACATGCACCTTTGATGAGTTGTAGTGCACCTGAGCACTGTACACAATAATTTCATTATTATTATTACGGACGCCATGCTTTCCAGCATAGTTACGTCCCTTTATGGTCTGAGTTCAAATCCCGCCGAGGTTGACTTTGCCTTTCATCCTTACGGGGTCGATAAAATAAAGTACCAGTAATGTACTGGGTAATTGCTGGCCTTGTGCCTAAAGTAGAAACAATTATTATTACGAACGCAACACTCTAATCACTAAGCTACTTACCCCAACACAAGAACAAGTCGTAACGATCTGTAGGCAGCATGTAGCTGTGTGAAGATTGTTTTAGATTACTCGGAGACAATCGCTTTAAACAAAGACACAAAGTAACACCAGTATTCTCTGTTTGACTGAGGGTGTATGTTCCTCCCTCACTCTGCCGCTTTAGAATTATTGATTTGTTACATATAAACACAATTTATATAATAAATAAGATCTTATAATTTACAAAAGAAACAAACCAATAAAAATTGAGTAAAAATAACCAGTGAAGACAAAGACACTATAACAGGGAATGTTGGTGTTTCCATCTAAAATTTCTTGAGGCAAGCCAAGACATTCGTAACATTACCTCATGTTATAACAACGGGAAATGTTTGTGTTTTTCTCTCAAAAATATTTGAAACAAAACAAAACAATCACGGTATTGAGGGAGTTAGTGCTTGGAGTTACGGTTAGGGATAGGGTCAGGATCTAAGGTTAGAATAAGGGATATGTCTAGGGTGATAACCAGGCTGGAATAGTCAAATACATTGGTGCCATTTGAGAGAAAAATTGACTGCTCTTTCTAGCATGTCAGGAAACCAGACAGGGCTCATTGGGTCGATCAGTTATTCTATCGAGAAACGTTCACAAATTTGGATGAATTCCTCCTTTGTGGAGCTGGAAGAGAGAACACTAACGTTTTGGAGTCAAACCTTTCGGATGGATGAGAAAATGTTTCCACGGACATTTATTTGCTATTTTACTTATCTTTCGTCGCTTTTCACACATCACATCTTCCTCTAAAATATGGAGACTTTATTCTCTGAAACCATTATTTGTGAACACCATCAGGTAACTGTTAAAATGCAAAGAAATGACATTCATTTATTAGAAAAGTAAAATCAGTCGACTGGAATTTGCAGACGACATGGTATTACTTACCGTGACAGAAGGTGATCGTTGACTTGCACTCGGTAGATTTGATGCTGAGTGCTGCATGGCTGGAATGAAAATCAGTGCTATGAAAACTGAGGCTCTCGTCCTCTCAAGGAAGCCTGTACAGTGCACTACATATAAATAGAGTTCCACTTAAGCAGATAGAGAAGTTCAAGTATTTCGGGACCGTGTTCACGAGTGATAGAAGGCAAGAGGCTGAATTAACTGCAAGAAATGTAGGAGCTGGTGCAGTATGCGCCAACTTCAGCATACAGTAATCAGAAGAAGGGAGGTAGGTGTAAAGGCCAAACTCGCTATCTTCAATTTAGTATTCGGGCCAACCCTTACCAATGGTCGTGAATCTTGGGTAATGACTGAAAGAATACGATCGCGAATACAAGCGGCCGAAATGGGGTTCCTCCGAAGGGTCTTTAGAGTAACGTTACTCGATAGAGTGTAGTCACTCCTGGTAGAGCCGTAATTGAGGGAATGTGTGTCTTTAAAGAAAGCAACACCAACACCCCCTGTTGTGGTATGTAGCTGAGGGAGTGTGCGTCTTTTAAAAGGACAATACCAACGTTCTCTGTTGTGGTGTCTAAATGAAGGTGTGTATGTCTTTTAAGAGGTCAACACCAACATTCCTTGTTATGGTGTCTAATTGAGGAAGTATGTCTTGCTTATTTTTTTCATTTTTTTTGGGGGGGGGGGTTATTGTTATTGTCTATTTCCTTTTTTTCAAACACGAATAAAATATGCTAAAGGTGTCTGAGATGAGAATAATAGCCATGTAACTGAATAGCTCACTATTAAATAATAATATAATAATGAAATTATTGTGTAAAGTGCTCAGGTGCACTACAACTCGTCAAAGGTGCATGTATAGTGCATAGAATAATATACAAATGTCAGGGAAGTGAATAGTGTATGAGTCATGATATACATGTGTGTATGGAGGGGGAATATTAGGTGTAGTGTTGGCGAATCTCGGGAAGCATGGAGGTTTTAAAGGATGCAGTGTCTCGACAGCTAATAACTGATGCAGGTAGTTTGTTCCATGCTTCAGCAACTCTGAGCGTGAAAAAATGTTTCCGAAAGTCATGGGAACTGTGCTGTTTTCTGACTTTGTGGGCATGCTCACGTGTGTTAGACACATGGAAATCAAAAAGGTGCTCAGGGTTGTTGTTGGCAAGATTTTGTGTTATAACTTTCGGGTTTGTGAAGGTATGTGATTTAGTGGTTAGAGTATTCTGTTCATAATTGTAAGTTCGATTCTCGATACCGTGATATCGTTGAGCAAGACACCTTATTTCATGTTGCTCTAGTCTATTCAGCTGGCAAAAATGAGCTGTACCTGTAATTCAAATGGGAAGCCTTGTCACACACAGTGTGACACTGAATTGGGTACACGTTTGTGGAATGCTCAGCCACTTGCACGTTCGTTTCACGAGCAGGTGCAACACTTGTCGTCAGAACCAACGTAGATCCAACAACAAAAACGTAACTTTCATGTTTTGAAATAAACGTCTTTAAATAAGTAAGGTTGACGTTGTTGAGTGATAGAAACAACCGATTGAAGAATTGTTTGTTTGACATTCTACCTTATCCCTTTTTTTTTTTATTTATTCATTACACTTGTATAAATTTACAGTAGAATAACATTGCAAATATGTTTTAAATATATACACAAACAACATTCTTCTTTGACGATAAACTCTGCCAGTTGCAGACTGCGCATCAACATAAGATATTTTTCTTCAGAAAGTTCGATCACCAACAGCAGGGTTTAAAGAGCAAAGATCAAGTCCAGTCCATAGGTTGACATTATCTAGCCATCGTTTTGGCTGCCGGCCTCTGCTTCTCTTACCAGCCAGCCTTCCTTCTAGGCATAACCTACTCACAGAACGAGTTGATCTTTTTATATGACTGTATAGTTTGAGTACTCTTGACTTGACAATTGATGTAATTGGTCTAAGTTTGGTAATGTTGAGCAGCTTACCGATACAGATACGGTCGCTGAGCTGCTTTTCAGTCATAAGTCTCATGATGTGGTTCTGGAATGTAGAGAGCTTCTGAAGTGACCCTGTCATCCATTTAACACAGTCAAGACCATATAACACACTGGTAGGATGTAAGTATCGAAGATCTTAGCTTTTAAATGATAGGAAACTCGTTTGGATGGTAGTACTTCCTTGTTCTTGTTGCAAGCTGCCCAACCTAGAACGATGCGATACTGCGCAGCAACTATTCCATTATTGTTTGATGATAGTTTGTGACCGAGATATACAAACTTCGTAACTTGAACAATTTGCTGGTTGTAGATTGTGAGTTGGAGATTGGAATTGTTGTCATACAAATAACATTACAAATGTGTAAATAACATTATAAATTGCTCGCAATTCATTCAGAAGGATATTACAAATATAATGTCTAAACTGTGTATAAAAATATAATAATTGTTTCTACATTTGGCACAAGGCCAGCAATTACTGGTACTTTATTTTATCGACTCCGAAAAGATGAAAGGCAAAGTTAACCTCGGCGGGATTTGAACTCAGAATGGCAAGGACCATAACTCTATGCGTCAAAGCATGGCGTCCGACCCTCTACCGATACTGCCAATCCTCTAATATAAATTCATTGAACAAAAATGATAAAGGAAAGAAAAAAAGAAGAAAAAAAAACGGGGAGAGCAATTCACCACTAAGTGCGAAAATTGGCTGCACCTCGCACCTTAGGGGTTAACTACACACTTGAGGCAAGCCAACACGCTTGCAGCATTACCACGGGTGATGGCGAGGTTAAGACCCTGAAATAACCGGTCACCCTCACGAGCATCACCTGACACCTTAGTAAGGTGAGCTGCCAGTGATGACAAGAACTTCACTGTCAGCGGCTCTACTCCACCGAACGTCTTTATTTCCGAACATTTTGTGTTAAGACTTGGAACTTAACATATGCGTATGGTTCCTCCGAGGGAGATTTGACAGCTACGTCTTAATACATAGGTGTGGTACAGTTTTATACAGAGGTGTGATACGTTTTTCATTATGATCCTGCTGCTACCGCTGGCCGCTACACACATACATAAAAATTATTTAGAAAGTATAAGTGAAAAGAATTCGTTGAAAGAAAAAATCATATTCCATCCAATCATTGATGTCTCTGAATTAAGTCGAAAAATTATATTTTTAATTTTATTTGATCTATGTTTGTATTAAAGACATTAAGACGAATATAATAAAAATTTATCTTTTAGTAAAAAAAAAAACGTTTACAATGATACAAAAATAATTGAAACCGAAGAATTAAATTCCATGGGAGGTAACTCCTGTATACTCGTGTTGGTTTAAGCTATTAGCTAGCTAATGTATTCTCCCTTTAATCATCAGAAACGACATTTTCAACGGTGTTAGGACAATCTGAACAATTTAAGAAACATTACTTTGTAAGAAAATGTGAAGAAAATGTCCACCTGAGATAGATATGTAAATATGTGTACTGCAGTGTAGGACCTTCGTCGGTTGTGACGACTAGTGTTACAGTTGGTGTTGTCAATGGAGCAGCCTGCTCGTGAAATTAACGTGCTAGAGGCTGAGCATTCAACACCCACATATTTCTCAGAGTGATTCAATGTGACATTGCATAGCATCACTGGTCTTTTGATTCACAATTCCAATTCATTTTTTCAGTTGAATGAACAGGAAGAACGTATAATAAAGTATCTTACTCAAGAACACAATGCGCCGACTGGAGTTGAACATGTTTAGAAAGATTAAATTGTATGTTTGCTTTTTGCTAGCCCCAATATTCTAGAGACATTAACGATGAAGATTTGGCAACAGAGGTGCAATATTTACCATCAGTACATGAAGCAAATTTTAGAAAACCAGAATTGAAACCTTCAAAATGTCTAAATTTATTAATTAAAACTTGGTGAGATATTTCTAAAATGTTTGTGTTAGTTTGACAACATTGTAAAAAATTACACTGACAATAAGCACCAGGAGAGGTATCTTTCAGCGAACTAAAACATATCAAAACTTTTTAATCCTTTCATTACCCCTAGTTCTATGATACAAAACTGTATATTTTAAAGTGTTTATATTAATCTAAAAACCTTCCATCATAATTTTATGTAAGAACATTTTTTGAGCTATCCTCCAAACACCAGATAAATAACGAGAAAGTTAATCATATTACTAAATCACTCAAAATTCATGAATCCTTTAAAAACTATTTGAATATCATAGGCAATGTCTTTCCATAGAAATATGGTAACAAAAAGGTCAAGGCCTTCCATGTGTCAAACCCAATCTAATGATTTAGAAATATTGAGTTTTGAATCAAGTATTGCCAGAGTGCTATTAGAAATGTAACTGATAAAAAATACAGAAAAGCTCATTTAATTAGCTGATTAAGCTTATTGTTGTTCTTATTGCAGCTGAGGGGAGTCCTCTAAAGACACCCAATAGTCAGATGGTGGTGTTAAACTAGGTGACTGTTTAAATCTACCATCCAAGTAGACAACAGTGGGATTTGAACTCGGAACATTAAAAACCAAAACAAATATTGTAAAGTTTCTTTTGTTTAATGCTGTAACAATTCCACTATCCTCCACTCATTATTTTATTGACCCTTAAGGGATGAGCAATGTGGAAAAATTACTTCATTTTCCTACCATTTTATCATTGGCATAGTCTCTACAGCCTTTCATATTACCAATCACTTTACAGAGTAAACTGAGTGCATTTTAACATGGCACCAGCAGAGGAGAGGTTATCATGTCCTTAACATGACAGAAGAGTCCTCTTAACCCTTTGTTTGGCATGGCTTCTGTAGCTGAATTCTTTACCCATCACCAACCACTTTACAGAGTAGAACTGGCAAATGAGCTGCAATCTTAGTACTTGCTACGGGCTGAACAAATCTCATGGTCTGAGAGCAGCCAGGCTGGAGTAACCTCATCTTGCTCATACATTCTATATTTGGCATTGTTTCTATGGATAGATTAAGTCAATAAAATCAATTATGTTAACATGCATTTTTTTTCACAAATATATATTAACATTTTTTCTAATTATAATTGGAATGGATTCAATTATATATCAATTTTTGAAAAATTGTTTTGACATTGAATTTTCTGTTGGCACAGGAATGGCTGTGTGGTTAAGAAATTTGTTTTCCAGTCACATGCTTTCAGGTTTGTACCCACTACATGGCACCTTAAGCCAAGGTCTTTTACTATAATCTCAAGCTGATGAATACACCAAAACTGTGAAGGCCATTTATATATATATATGTTCCTGTTTGAGCAAGGCATGGTCAGCCAATCGGACACTGCCCACAACAGGACAACCCGTCTAACCCATGCTAGCGTGGAAGAACGGACGTAAAACGGTGATGATGATGATGATGATATATATATATATATATTTATTTATATGCACACATACACACATATATATATATAGGGAGGCATGACCTCAAAGAACTGAACTTCAAAAAAGAGATGACATTGGACTGAGCTGACTGCTAATATACCATAATAAAAAAGACCCATTCACCAGTACAAGCACTATGACATTAAAAATAAATGTATTCAGAGACTGGAGGTTACAGTGTTTTGCAATGAAAATTGAACAGAAACAACATAAGCTTTGATAGGACCCATCAGTTTCACCTACCATATGACAAACTCTCTAGTGCAGGTATCACATCCAACACACCCTGTAAGGTGGTTGGCACTCAGCCATATAAACTATGCCAAATATTGAATATAACAAGCAAAACTGGTCATTCCAACCTGTCTGGTCCCAGACCAGCATTGAAAGTGATGATGACACACATATGTATATTCTTTATTGTTGTTAAGTCTTGCTATTCTGCAGTTTTGCCTGTGTACACACAGGATGATTAATCACTAGAACTGTTAAAACAGCTAAATGTTGTCAAAGACAGCGATAGGCAATAATAACTGAGGCAGAGACCAGCGGCCATTGGTTAACAGAGACAATCCACAAGGTGAGTGACAGGCAGATGAAACACAGAAAGGATTGAAAGAGGAGGAGGACAAGAAGTGTTTTGGCACACAGAAGTGACAGGAAGAAGGAAATAAAGAAAGGTGATGTAATGTTAAAAATATGATGATAGCAATGATATTAGAGTGTTACCTGGCAGTTCTTTATATTTTTGTTGTTCTTAAGCTTAAGAGCAACAAAAAATATACATGATGACAGGCAGATGAGATATAGAAAAGATTGAAAGAGGAAGACAGGAAGTGTGATGGCACACAGGAGTGACCAGAAGAGAAAATAAAGGCGATTTACAAGACAAGTTTACACACACACAAACATATATATATATATATAAATATATATATATATATGTGTTTCTGTGGGGTCGATGATTAGGTGATGTAATCAGCCGGGCACATGAGTCGAAAGATGTGTTTTTTGCCTGCGGCATAACACAAAATCGATACCGTTCTCATAACAACAATAAATGCATAAATTACATCTTGGATTGCATAAGAGAACCGTTGAATTAATTATTATGAATAAATGATTTATGTAACATCAGCATCTTTCTTAATGTTATTCTTATATATATATCGAATAAAAGGGTCAGCCAGTTAGGAATGAGAATGTTGTAAGCTGGCCCTCTTATTGATAAACTATTGCAGTTGCTTGACCTTTTCTATAAAAACGCCATCTGATGAAGTCGGGCCAATAGTTACGTAATGATTACATCATCTAATCATATCATCGACCCAACAGAAACATATATAATAGCTAATTGAAATAAACTTATAAATAACTTCATATGGCCTTCGCAATTATTTATTATATATATATATATATCCATTAAAAAAACACATTTTAAATATTAAAAAATTCCGAAACAGTGTTTATGTTCTGGTCAGCGGCACAGTTCCAATGCTGTCTTTAATCAAGTACCTTGTTACACACAGACATATACATACACACACACATGTATATATATATATATATTTATATGTATGTATTGCTTGTTTCGGTCAGTAGACTGTGGCCATGCTGATTTAGTCGACCCTATTAATTTTTCAACTCTACCACTTATATTATCGATCAGTTTTTTGTTGAACAGCTATGTTATGGGACATAAACACAAACACGGCTATACACATGTATATGTATACATAGGCATTAGTCGAAGGTGCCACTCAGCGGGATTGAGCATACAACCAAGTGGTTGCGAAGTGAAATCCATTCAACTCGGCCTCTGTGTATGTGTGTCTTTCTCTCTTTCTATCTATGTGTTTATGCGTATGCATATAGATTGATGGAGTGAGAAATAGCAAAATAGAATTACAGAATAAGAAACAAACAAAGAGGAAGTAAACCAGAGGGAGAGATAGAGAGAATTGAGAGGAAGTTGTCTAGTCAGTCTCACGTGTACGATGAACAATCGGAAATAAGAGCAAGTGACATCATAGTGACATGCGCAGTAAGGTGAGTGTAGGAAGTAGAGTTAGAGTGAGAGTGTGAGCCAACTTGTAGTTGAGTGTCAATGTGAAAGGGAGCACCTTATTACGTTTGTCTGACCCCACACATCACTGTTGTTGACATACACAGGCAAATATTACTAAAAATGCCATTATTTGGTAACTCAGGATCTTTCGATTCTGATGTTGGTAAGTACTATTACACTGTTTAAACACCAGTAACAAAAAATATTGTAATTATATGTGTATATACACATTTACACACACACATTATATATATATATATATATATATATATATATATATATATATATATATATATATATAAAGGTTTGACAATCTATATGTATGTAAATCAAGTACTTCCTTCTGTTGTGATATTTGTAACGTTGTGGTTTTTGTTGTTTCAAGCTGGGCTGAAGACTATATTATACACACACACACATACAAAATGTATACATGAACACATACACACACACACACACACACACATATATATATATATATATATATATAATATATATGTGTGTGTGTGTGTATAATAAATGTATATATATATATGCACATACATTGTTTGAATGTTTGTATATATATGTGTGTGTGTATATAATATAAATGTGGTTATATATGTATATATGCTGCCACTGTATGTATATATATATATATATATTTAAAAAAAACGAGAAGAAAGAAGAATAATATATATATATATAATGTGTGTGTGTGTATATACATAATTCCCTCCGACACATAGTTGCTTTCATAGTTCATAGTGTGGTTTGATAATGTCTGGGTGTTAAAGATAAACATTGTTTGATTGGAAGTTGTAAAATGCTGGTAGCCACGAACACTAAGTCTGCTACTATCGTTGCTGTAAGGAGAGGTCTCTTTATGGTAGATCAACATGCTGGAAATAGCAGTTACGAACACTAAACACTGCTGTAAGAGTAAGTCTCTTCCTGGTCACACACCATTCTAGAAATACCAGCCCCAAATATTATAATCTGCTACTGTCGTTGCTGTAAGGGTAGGTCTCTTCATGATCACAAATCATGCTAGAAATAGCAGCAACATCTTCCAGTCTGCTACTATCATTGCTGTGTATGTCTCTTAGTAGTCACATAACGTGCTAGAAATAACAGCTAAATATATATTAATAACAAAACTTGAAAAAGAAAGGACAAACCCAGTGGTCAGTGTACAACCTAATATAGAAAAAAGTCGAAAAGGTCATGTCCGGAACACCTTTAATCGTAGGTTTGTTCAATCAGACCAGACAACAAACCAATCATTACTACAAACCAATTATGGACTTTATGGAAATAGCAGCCAAACCTGCCTTATAAATACACAACATTAGATATATTGTAGTTCAGGATATATACAAAAGACTGTGGTCAAGGCTGAAATATGTTTGATAATGAGGGTTGTCCGATCTGCTTGTCCTAGGGCTAAACAACATCAATCATTGCTTTCTATTTTAATGTTAACATCATAATGTCGTCTGGTTTCTCCAGAGAAGTTGCTTTATGTAATTATTCCATATCTACCTCACAGACTAACACCCCATTTCTAAATATATTCATTGTTACCCATTTATTGAGCACGTTGTGCTATTTATTTTGTCTCAGATTAAATGTGTTACGTGTTGCGTTTAACACGTCTATAACACACATACATATATATATATATATATACACACACACACTCACGCCATGTGTGTTTGTATATTTATGTATATCTCTCCGTCTGTAACTCTTGAACATGTACACATACATACAATGCATTTTGTATCTCGGTCATGTCGCTACTATAAGTTCACTTTCCAATCACATCTGTCCCTGCTACTTCTTCAAAGTTTCATACGTTTAATCTTGTGTCATATATATATATATATATATTCTGAACATTCATGTAATTATATCCTTCCTAAAATTAAAATAATTATCAAAATATCATTCTTATCTTTAATCACTTGCACGTGTCAATAATCAATATAAACTATAGGGTTTCTCTTATGCAAACTATTAATTTATCAAAATAAATTTCTCAGTTTGTAAGATTGCTCATAAATCCGGTAATCTTAGTGAAGATGGCATACCAATCCTAGACTCCAAGAACTAAATACGTTCAACTCTATTGCCGTCATAATTGAGTACAGGCCCACTAATATTATCATAGACACACACACACATATATATATAACACATTTAATATAGAAATGGACTAGAACTGTTTCCCGTTTTCATTCGAAGTACCTTACTGTGGTTACCCCCGATTGACCCCGACACACACACACACACACACACACACACACACACACACACACACACACACACACACACACACACACACACACACACACACACACACACACACACACACACACACACACACACACACACACACACACACACACACACACACACACACACACACACACACACACACACACACACACACACACACACACACACACACACACACACACACACACACACACACACACACACACACACACACACACACACACACACACACACACACACACACACACACACACACACACACACACACACACACACACACACACACACACACACACACACACACACACACACACACACACACACACACACACACACACACACACACACACACACACACACACACACACACACACACACACACACACACACACACACACACACACACACACACACACACACACACACACACACACACACACACACACACACACACACACACACACACACACACACACACACACACACACACACACACACACACACACACACACACACACACACACACACACACACACACACACACACACACACACACACACACACACACACACACACACACACACACACACACACACACACACACACACACACACACACACACACACACACACACACACACACACACACACACACACACACACACACACACATTCCATTTCAAACTCCTATCGGGAGTATTGCTTTTATGAATTGTCTATTATAGGCTGTTGATTCTGGTCTTTCTATGTATATATAAATATATATATATATATATATATATATTGTTATACTTGGGGAGGGTCATATTTGTGTAATATTGCCAGAATTAATAACAGAACACACTCACTGTTTGGTTGGTTTTCG
>OZ024747.1:28683169-28855657 GCA_964016885.1 Eledone cirrhosa | reverse complement strand
ATAGGAAAAGCGTCAGGGCCCCGACGGCTGAGCTCCGGCCGTTTCGACAGCTAGATCTCAACATATATATATATATATATATTGTGAGTTCGATTCCTGGACCGGGTGATGGATTATTTCCTTGAGCAAGACACTGTTTCACGTTGCTCCTTCTACCTGGAGTTGCGACCGATAGATAGTATTAATTGGAAAGACCAACGGAAACATTCTTTCTTCGGTTCGATTTGACGAAAGTCGATATATATATATATATATATATATATATATATATATATATATATATATATATATATATATATGCCTCACTTTCATATAGATTGCATTTTTGTTTTTAGAATCCAAAATCAATAAATAGACCAGGATTTTTTCATTCTGATGATTGAAAGCAACATTTTTTGCTTTTAAGAAACCACTGGTAAATGGAATAATTGCCTTATGTTGTTTATTACATAACTATATATATATATATACCGCAGATCTAATATTTGATTAATTAAGCACATTGCCAAACGAATACACGACGTGCAAAATCGACTGACCACTCAAGCTTACATCCTGCTTGACATATATAGTATTGCTGTATACTAAATATTCCTCTCTATATAGAATCATATAAATAGTTATATTCAGGTGAAAAGACAATCTCTCCGAAATATGTAATGTTTTTCTGTGTACAGAGGAATAGTGGAAAGTGTTTACACTCCATTCTTTCAAACGAAAGCTTCTGATAAAAAAAAGTGTTTACGTTGTATGTGTGTGTATATATATATATAATGTGTGTGTATGGGCGTGGCCTAGTGGTTAGGGTGTTGAACTTAGGATCATAGTTCAGTTATTAGGCCTTGTATGTTGTGTTCTGAAGCAAAACACTTCATTTCACATTGCTTCGGAATACTTAACTGAACATGAGTATCAGGTTTAACCCTGCGATGGATTGACGTCTTGTTTTGGGGGAAGCCTTGTACTCTGTCATTTTACTCCAAGGAAACCAGGATAAGCACCGGCCTAATGAGCTCCCGAGCTTGAGACAGACTTTACACCCACACACACACATATAGTAAACTGAAACAACACAGTACAATGAAGAATATATATTAGTTTAATGCTTGATATAGTAGGAAAAGAGGGTTTTCGTTTCGGACACTTGTCTTTCATCAGAAGGTAGAATGAGAAATAAAAGATGAAATAGAAAGGTAGAGAGCGAGAAGAGGAAAGAACGGGAAAAAAAACGGGTATTCAGACAGCCATTTTGGGGAAACTGTTAAATGCGCTATCATAACAAAGCGACTCCAATCCAAAGCTCTCTATGAACTCAGGCAAATACCATCCATATACCTAAGCCCAACCTACACACCACGCTATAAATAAAGTTAAACAAAAAAAAAAAAAATAATCACATTCTCCAGAACTATGCGCCCCAAACACACTCCCATGCATCGTCTGGAGACGATGGACATTATCAGGCTGCAGCTGTCATATTACGTGGTTTCTATATATCTGCAGCGGCCGTGTGTGTATATATATATATATTGTGTGTGTATATATATATATATTGTAAGTATGCATGTTGAGGTAATATGTGCTTGCCACACTGCGTGAGAGGTTATGTTTTCAGTTTGTCATGTTTCTCTTCCTCGGTCATACTAAATATGAAATAAACATTGCTTTCTTCAGAGTCAATCATTAGTATCCATCCATCCACTACCTCAAACTACTACTATTTCTAGACAATAAGATTTGTCTACAAAAACCTAAAAATCGATCCTTTCAGCTATTATTAAATAGAACATACATATAATGTTTTTGTGTAATGGGGAAAGTTCATTCTGCCAATAAAGATTGTAGTTTATATTTTAAAATAAAAACATAAACTAATCGTAATTATTAATTACAACACAAAATCGTTCATGTACATAAAAATATAGGTAAGTAAAACTTGATAAGTAACTGCTTACTCGGATTCCGTGTTTGACTAATAATAGTTTAGTTATAAAATAATGTATTTGTGTTTATCTACGAAAAAGTGTTTTTACATCTTTGTTCTTATCATTAGTTTTCACATACTGAGTAAAATTAGTTAGATTGCATTGAAACTGGCAATATCGGTATAGCGTCGGACAACATGCTTCGCATCATAGAGTTACGGCTCTTTACATTCTGAGTTCAAATCCCGTCGTTTGCTTTGCCTTTCATCTGTAAAATAAAGTACCAGTCACACACTGGCGTCGATTTAAATGACTTTCCTCTCATTGCCTAAATCAGAAACCATTATATCAATTAAGGTTTAGTGTTTGGGTTTAAGGATTGTGTTATGGGTTAGGGTTACTGTTTGCAGTTAACTATAGTGTTAGGAGTTAGTTTTCTGGTTAGAGATAGAGCCGGGGGTTAGTGTTTTCGGTTTAGACTTTGTGTTTGGGGTTAACTTTCGTTTCAAGTTGAAATGCGAGTTAATAAGGAAGAAGCGGCAATATTTCTGTATTTTTTTCTTTTGTATTATCTTTGCATTGTTTATACAAACAGCTATGGAAGTTGCAAATACATAAATTTGTTTTTATGTTGTCCCATTACCAACTTCAATGGTGTTTAGCATATTGAGGCCAACATTATAAACATAAGATAATATTCAACATAATCTACAATATTTATGGTTTATTCAGTTTTGTTTCCTTTTTAATCTTTGTGGTGGACGAAGTTACGATGTTTGGTTACGTATCTTTATATTCTGAGTTCAAATCCCGCTGCAATAGATTGTTTTTCATCTTTATGGGATCAATAAAATAACAAAATCAAATACTGGAATGGATAAATCAACGAGTGTCCGAGTTTTGTAACCCCCTAGCACCACTATTAATATTATATATACAATTTTTATTCACAGTTGTATAAATGACATTACAAACATACTGTCGTTGATAAACACAACAAATACAATTAACTATTGCTAAGAACTTCACAAAAACAACGCACCAAAATATATGACCAGAGCGAGAGAAAGAATAAAAACAAAGGGGGAAGAAAAACGAAAACGACCATCAATTGCGACAATCGGCCGCACATCACAAGGGTCAACTATTAATGCTATTTCGGGTTAACGAAGAGGTTAGAAATAGTAGACAAGTTTCCATCAAATCACACCCTACTGTCTACAGTAGTTAGATACACTGTTTTGGGATTACAGTTCTTCATGACCACTGCTGCTAATCTAGGGCTAAATATCAACAATAACATAACATTAATTCCAACTAATATTTCATATTGTTAGAAGAGATGAGAGAGAGAGAGGGAGGGATAATGAGAAAGCAAATTAAATGTTGAGGTTTTTCCATTTGAAGAACGATATAGGAACGTGTCAATGCACAGGAGCTACACGAATGAATATCTATCGTATTTATTTATTCACTTTAAATGTCTTTGTAGAACTGGTAAGTTATAACAGACTGGAAAACGTATATCATACTCCTTGCAATTAGGAAGCCAAAACGAGAAAGAAAAAAGGCGAAAAACAAGGACAGCTAGCTAAAGAGCAGTTAAATATTCCTGTTGAATCTTTTCTTGGCCTCATATATAGGAAGATCTTATTTATAGTTGGTAGATCCTGGATGATATATTGCACTTCCAGTCTTAGTAGTTTTTTAAATTCCAGTTTCAAGATGTCCTCTTTGGTGGTATTTTTTACATTGGAACAAACAGCGCCATAACGTTCCTTGATAGTCTCCACAATCTGTAAGAATATATAAAAATAAAAATGTATGAAGATAGGGTAAGTATGAACAGTTTAACAATAAACAGGAGACTTATCCTCATCTCCAAAATGAAACTGTCAACTAGGGAGAAGGACCACAAAATATTTGGTATGGCACAGTGCATTTCACCGTCATCACCACAGTGAAACCACACACACACACACACTAGTTTGGCCACGACATGTACGGCACAATGATTGCTTCGTCATCCCCACAATGGAGCTGTCAACTTTGGTAAAGGACCACGATTATATATTGAATATACGGTATAATATAAAAACAAGTACTAGTATATTTATAGGAGACTGAATAATAGTAGTTGTTGTTGTAGTAGGAAGACTAAAGTTTCTTCCACTTCCTCTATACACATGTTCAACAAATAACACATTTTCCCCCTCTTTCTCTTATGTGTATGTGTGTGTATATATATATATATATATGTGTGTGTGTGTGTGTATATATATATATGTATGTGTGTGTGTGTGTTCCACATACTTTCTATGTGTGTGTGTGTGTGTGTGTCCGTCCCACAAAAGCTGTTTCTGTGTGTGCAACTGTTTAATTTAATGTTATATCCTCGGTTAACAAAAGAATCATGCGCGCACACAGTTGTTCCCTAAATTTCTTCTCTTCGGTATTTCACGGTAACCAACCACGTAATAAAACATATTTCAACAGTATTTAACACATCGGAAAAACCCAACTTCGTCTTATCTGCTGTTAACAAAGAGCAGTCATCATTATAAGCGAAACATCCGACTCACGGGGAGGGGCGGAGTTACAGATAAGCACCTTTCAGTTGTTTAAATATATATAAAAAAAAAAAATCCCCTCCCACCACTTTCGAAAAAAACAAAATTCGATTGCGAGCATGTCGGAGGCCAGATTAGTTGAAAACGCGAAAAAACATAGGAAACATTTTTTAGCCATCTCCAGTGGGTGCTTTTCTATATATTTAAACGGCTGAGAGGTGCTTATCTGTAAGTCCTAGGTCCCCTTCGCCACCGTTTTCGGAAAAAGAAGTTATTTGCGAGTGATGTCAGATCGGTTGAAAAGAAACAAAAACAAACCTAGAAAAGAAAAAAAAAAATTACCATCGAAGAATAATCTGAGGGTCCTTCTCTCCCGAACATCCGAACATGTCGGAGTTGAAAACACGAAAAAAAAAAAAAAAATTCTTAGCGAACACCAGCGGGTACTTTTCTATAAATTAACCAATAATCATAATAGATTTGTTTTATTTGCCAGGACATATTACAATCAATATATTGCCTGGAAAACAAGTTTATATTTTAATATTTTATTCACAGTTGTATAAATAACATTACAAATTGTTTATAATTCTTACAGAATGAAAATATACATAAATAATATATACAATACTTAATATTCCACATTAAAATATAAATTCAAAACGAAAGAAAATATATAATCATGGTGTTTCAAACAAAAATAGAATTCATGGAACCTTATAAATATAATGTACAAAAATATACAATGAAAGCGAAAAAAGCTCCATCAAGTCATCACTAAGTGTGTCAATCAGTCACACACCACATGGGGCATTGGGACCTTCCTTTAATACTTTTTGAGGCAAGCCAACACCCTCACAGCATTACCGCGGGTGATGGCGAGGCTAAGGTGAGGAAGCAACTAAGCACCTTCACAAGAATCACCTGACATTTCCAAACCCATGCAAGCGTGGAAGATGGACGTTAAACGATGATGATGATGATGATGATGATCTTAGTTAGGCAAGCCTCTAAGGAGGACTAAAACCTCACTGCCAGCGGCCCAGTTCTCCCAAGCGTCTTGAATGTCACAGGCTGGAAAAAATAACTTACCAATAAGTCCCAGTATTTAAGAATTTTATTCCATTCAGCTACGAAAGCAGTGACCCTCACATTTACCACAGCATCCAGGATGTTGGAGGGAGCAAAAGAGTCATTGACTGTGGCGTCCCAGATGAGACATCTGTCTCTTACCCAAGGACAAAGGGTAAGACCATCTGGTTTCTTCTCATCAATTCTTGATAATCCAGTCAGCTCCAGAACTAAGGAGATATTTACCCGAGTTAGGGCCTGCTTGATGATCAGGTTTCTAATTTTGGATAAGGCCAGAAATTTGTAAGGAGACAGTCAATTATATCAACCGCAGTACATGGCTGGTATAATAATAATTTCGAATTTAGGCACAAGGCCAGCAATTTGTCGGGAGGGAAAGTCAAATATATCGACTCCGGTACTTAACTGGTACTTTATTTATCAATACCAAAACGATGAAAAGTAATTATACTTACTGTATAATGTACTTTTTGTTATGGTAATATAATAATTGTTTCTACTTTTGGCACAAGGCCAGCAATTACCCAGTGCATTACTGGTACTTTATTTTATCGACCCCCGTAATGATGAAAAGCAAAGTTAACCTCGACGGGATTTGAACTCAGACCATAAAGGACCGTAACTCTATGCTGCAAAGCATGGTGTCCGACTCAACCAATACTGCCAATCCACCGGGTAATATAAGAATACAATATTGATATGGGTGTATATGAAAGCATATACGGTATGTTTATGTATAATAAACATACAAGAGTCTTGCTATGAATTTAAGCTGTGATCATGTCACATCTGTCTCAGTAGCTGGTGAGAACGCTAGACAGTTGTTTCTGAATTTTTCTAGACTATTATAAACCACACAATGTTAGTGCTACTGCTAATTAATACTATGGTATTAGTGGACACATGCTGTCAATAATGACAATAGTATTGAACATATTTATTTTGAAGTACAGGATTAGTGTGCCATATATACCAGGATTACTGTATATATGAACAATCATACACACTGGAAGATTTGCATTTTGATAAATTAATGGTTTGCTTAAAAGGAGTTCTATAGTTTCTGTTGATTTCTGGCACATGGAAGTGATTAAACATATTAATTATATTTAAATCTATGATATAATTACATAAATGTTCAGCATATATGTAAGAGGAATAAATGCATGAGTAGCTTTGGAGAAATAACTATTTACAAAGAGGGCAAACAGGGTTAGAACCCATGACCTTGTGATTAGAAAGTGAACTTACATTGTGTGTATGTGTAAATTTTAAAATTATATATATATATGAAAGCCCTCTGCTTCTTTTTTGTGCTGGTCACTGTCAAGACCTCCAGTGTCCTTGTCCCTTGGACTGCTGTTTTCTTCCTCAAAATCAGAGTGCATCCTGTTTGAGGAAGGAACCCCATGAAGTGAAATAGTTGATGCAATGAATATCACTAGCTGTTCTTTATGGCAAAGCTTTCGCCATCTTGTCCATAAGGTGCAGCTAATATACCGTCTAGCCAAGGGTGTAGTCTGCCGCTCCATTTCCCTTCATTATTTAATTTTTTTTCTCTTGTTTTAAGTCTGAAAACAGTTGTATATGTAATAATTAGGAAATAATTTCTATATTATTGTATTTTTACTATATTTTCATAAACATTTTTACTACTACTACTACACTTATTGTAGTTGTTTAATTCTAGGCAAATCACGATCAAAGACATTCCAATCATGACCATCTCATTTCTTTCATGCATTTTGTATCTAGTACTACATTATCCTATGCTTCTTTCATTCTTCTATGGTTGTAATGATGGTTGTTGTAGTTGGTGGTAGTAGTAAAGATAGGAGTAGTAGTGGAGGTGGAAGTATTAACCATGGTGGTGGTAGTAGTAATATTATTAGGGTTAGTAGTAGTAGGTGTTCTTGATAGTTTTTTTCAGAGATGATTCTTTCATATTATCTACAGTTTAATATCTTCATTTTCTCATACTACCTGTGGTCTCATGCACACACATTGTGTGTGTATGACAGTTTGTGTGTATATATATATATAATATAAATGATGCTACAATTTTTTTCTGGGTGGGAAATGATTGGCTGAGTGGAGTAGGGATTTGAGTAGCAGAAAAATGGATAGACAAAGTAATTGCTGCCAATAGAGTAAATGGCAGAATAATTAAACTTAGACTTTTATTAAATAGAATAGCCATGACAATTATATCTACATATGCACCTCAATCTAGACTGCCAGATGTACTAAAAGAGTTCCTAATGCACAGTACTTCCAAATAAACAATAGTGACCTCATAGTCATTGCAGGTGACTTTAACGAGCATGTTGGGCAACACTGTGAGGGCTTTGACGAGATCCACAAGTGTTACAGGCTTGGTGCTAGAAACAAGGAAGGTTTTAGGCTGTTGGAATCCTGCAATGTAAATGACCTATTTATCTGTAACATAAACTTTAAAAAAGGAGATAACCACTTAATCACCTATAGATCAGGTGAGCAGGCCAGCAAGATAGATTTCATTCTGACCAGAAGATGAAACAGAGTGACTGTTGTGAACACAAAGCACCTCCCAACATAACTTAGTAGTTAGTAACCTTATAATCAGGTCTAGAAGAGCCCAGCAACAACCTGGAAGAGAAGAGTATGAAAGTTAAAAGACCCATCAACCAATAACAAATTTAGAAGTATGTTGATTGATGCTTTTGACAGTAAGGAAGAGCAAATAGAGACATACCATATAAAAGATAACCGACTGAAGGCAACAGATGAAATTTGTGGTTGGAGTGGGTCTCTAGGGAGATGGAGAGTGACTTTGTGGTTGAATAGTAAGGTAGAGGAGATAATTAAGGTGTTGATGATAAACATAATTGTTGCCCTAATGTTCACTTTTTCATACTTTCATCGTTTGAACAGAACCTTTTTTTAGGCAATGTTTTATAGCTGGATGCCCTTTATATGAACTCTTCTATTCACTTCTTAAGGTACATTGGGATACCATGTGTCTATTCAAAAAAGTGGTTGGCATTAGGAAAGGCAGCCAATCATACAAACCAAGTCAAATATGGAACATGTGAATGACAAGATTCTCCAACCAGATTAGTTTTAGATTGTGATGACCCAGCCAACTAATGCCAGCAAGGGAAACAGATGATTCAGGACAGTAAAGAAAGCATGAGTGATATAGAGATGAGAATAAAAGGGTATCAAAGGTGGGGACAACAGATATATTTGACTTGTGACTAGGTAATATAGCTCCCATCCTCTTTTATCACCACCACTTTAACATGTTTAGCCATGCTTGCACTGGCAAGCCAGTTTTCTCCAGCTCTACATGTTGCCAGTCATTGTAATCCTTTGCAATTTTCATGAAGTTTGGCATTCTGAGATCACTCCTCACCATTTTACTCTGTCTTCCACAAGTTTCATCCACTTTAAATACCCTGCACTGTTTTTTTTATACATCTGTGATTCACCATATGCATCACATATCTGTACCAGCACAGTTTTACTCTTGTTTACTACATCTCAATCATCTTATACCTAGTTTTTCTTTCACCAGAACATGCTCGCTTTGTTTCTTTCTATTTTTTACAAGTTCTCTACTCTTGGGTCCCAAATAATAGGGCTGAATAAGTTGGGAGTGGTGGTTCAGTTTGACATTTGCTTAAATTCTTATAAGCAGGGGGGTGGGGTGGGGGAGATCAGTAATTGTATAGTGTACATTCATAAATATGGGATTTCTTGTAATGTTCTTTTTTTGTTATATATAATGTTTTTTAATGTAAAATAAAATTATTAGATTCTCCAGCTGCTGTATCAATAACATTTTGCTGGAGATAGATCAGCAAAATTGAATAAGTGTGTGGGGGGAATACATTGAAGATATCTCACTACCATGCAACATCACAGTTTGTAAGCAAACATCATACAATCTGTCCTTTACTCTGAGAGAAAAACATTTCATTACCATCAGAGGTAGTAACTCTCTGAACCATAGCCTGTGTGTGACCCTATTACACCCCTTGTGCACCCACAGTTTACACTTAGTGCTCCATATGAAGCATAATTATTTCCTGATATTAGCTATTTCTTGTTTTCTTTCATGCTTACTAAAACTTTGGTCTTTGCTAAGTTTATTTTGAGGCCTTTTGATTCCAGGTTTTATTTCCATATCTGGAATTTCTTCCCCCACCCCCAAATGCTACAAATTCAACTATAAAATATTGCTCATCATTATTTTGGACTACCCACAGACAGCTGGCCTTAAACTCCTCTGATATTGCCTTGAGGACTGATCTCTTGTGTGCTAAATTTGTCACTGTACTCTGTTAACTTTCAGCTTGTTTACTGCACCTCACAAACCATTCATCTACTTAGCAACCTCCAGATTTCAAAGTGTACACCCTGTCAAAGCCTTCTCCAGGTCAATAAATGCTAGGTAGAGAGAGTTACACCTAGCTAAGTACTTCTACAGTTGTCTCATGAGGAAGAGGGCATCAGTAGTACCTCTTTCTGACACAAAGCTGAGCTCCATTTCATCTAGACTAATTCTTTTCCCAATCAGTTGGGCTATAACTCTTTCCGTAACTTTTATATTATGGTCCATTAATTCAATGCTTCCATAGTTTCTTCTGCCATTGTAGCAGTTGATAATAATGTTGCTATACCAGTCATTTGGTATGATACCATCCTGTACAATGATAATGTTGCTACACTAGTTGTTACGTATGACACTATCTTGTACAATCTGATTGATTATATGTGTGATATGCCAGATATTTTCAGTATCTCAGCAACTATACCTGATAGTCCAACGGCCTTCATACCCTTACTTGCTTTATCAACTTCGATAGTTGGTCCTTCTGTTTGGTCTGCTCTCTTGCATGCATTTTTTTCATTCAATAATCTCTTCTAATAGCACTTCCATGCCTCTTTCTATTTAACCTCTGTGAGGGAAAATGCACTGCTCTCATTCCATACTTCTCTTCCAAGACATCTTGCAGAACATATATAAATCTTTTACTTTTAGCTTCCCTCTTTGCTAAGTATGCAAAGCATCTAGCTTCTTTGATATTACTCTCTACTGTCCTTTTTCTTTCAGTGTTTCCAAGCCTGTCTGTTAACCTTTATAGCACATTCTACCATACTATTTCTCTATGTCATCTTCCATCTGGCTGGAACCTTGCATCAGCTACATGTAGACCTCTGTAGGTTATCTTGTAGAACCTCCCATTTGTTCTCTAACTATTTCTTGTCCAAACCTACAACTAGTCAAGGTTGCTTTCAGCTTCCACTCCTTCCTTCTCGATTCTGCCTTGTGTCTTTTGGTTCATTTAGCTCTTCCTCTGAATTCACTAATCACTAGTTTATGCTGATGCATTCTTCACTATGGAAAGACTTAGTATTCACAACCATATTTCCTGGTGAGTATAAAGTTTATTTGGTCACTTCAGAGAGGATAGTAAATGCCTTAGTAGGAATGGAAACATCCATGATTGACTACCAGGAAAAAATTAAAAACTCCACCAACAATAGAAAATGTGATGCTGACAGTTTTGGTGGAATTCACAAGGACCAATTATTAGGAGAAGGTTTCAATATAAACTACCAGTGTTTATCATAGCAGGGTGCTGCATGGCAAGCTAAGATAGTAAGATATTACATGGCAAGTTAAGGTGGTGAGATACTACATGGCAAGCTAAGGTGGTGAGATATTGCATGGCATGCTACAGTAGTGAGATATTACATGGCAAGGTAAGGTGGTGAGACACATGACAACCTAAGGTGATGAGATACTACATGGCAAATTACAGTGGTGAGATACTACATGGCAAGCTAAGGCCTGTAATTCCAAAGTCACTGTGTTGTGATAATGTCTATCCTCATACTGTTAAAATCCTTCTAAAACTGAAATATCAAGTATTAGCGTATCCTTCATCTAACCCTAGTGAAGGCGTGTGGCTGAGTGGTTAGAGAATTGGATTCGCAATCGTAAGGTTGAGTTCGATTCCTGGACCAGGCGATGCGTTATGTCTTTGAGCAAGACACTTTATTTCACGTTGCTCCTTCTACCTGGAGTTGCGACCGATAGATAGTATTAGCAATTGGAAAGACCAACGGAAACATTGTTCCCTCGGTTCGATTTGACGAAAGTCATCTAACCCTGACATTCCTTCTTTGGACTTTCACCTGTTTCCTCTACACAGAGGAACCATTGTAATAAATTAACCCTTTCATTGCCATATTTCTAATGAAACACACTTCCTATAATTTTGGAATTATTATGAGAATAATAAAAAATTTCAAGAAATTTTATAAAATAACTTTCTTGTTATTAAGCTGGTATTTGGAGCATAAGTTAACAAAGGTTCGTAAATAAAACTATGATCAAAGGTTTTTAGATAAATATCAACTCTTTAAAATGCACAGTTTTATATTGTAGAACCAGGGTCATTTTGGGGGTACTTTGTTATCAAAAGGGTTATATAGGCCTATGGTGATGAGAGGAAGACTATGTTTACCGATGCACAGGAGTTAATTTTCCCACCAATAAGTGGAGACTGTAAATGGACTAAGCTAATTAATAATTCACCTTTGTGTATATTCAAATATTTATACATACGTGTGTGTGTTCACAGAAATGTTTTAAAGTCATTTCTCCAACGTTGTGGGTACCATGTGATATCTTTATACTCATTATGGGGTTGTTTTTGAAGTAATGTTTTATGGCCGAATGCCTTTCCTAGTTTCAATACTTTTAGTTGCCTCTTACAACACTCAAGGATACAATATGCTTATGCACCAAGAGATACACAACATATATGTATACATATTAATCAAAAATATGTAGAGAGAACTCTTCAGTCTCCTCAGACACATGATCTTACTAGTATTGTTAAATCCCACCACATCAATCAGTCCTTTATCATCACCACCTCCAACTCTATCTAAGATCACCTACACCATTTTCCTCTATCACATTACTTTGTCAAATCCCACTACAATTGTCATACACCCATGATACATTTTCTCTTGACCTCTCTCTCACATCACCCTCTTTACACTCATGACATCATCCTCCCTCCTCATTCACCCGTAGCATCATACTTATCATCCCTCTTCTCCATCCTTCCCTCTAATCACATTACACTTGGTAGAAGTTGCCATCCCCTTCCCCCAATGGATCGGGCGAGTCCCCCAGTCAATAACCAACAACCTTTCTAGTGCTGGTACTACAAAAAAAGCACCCAATGCAACCTGTAAAGTAGTTGGCATCTAGCTATAGAGATACTGACTTGGTCTATGATCACCTGTCCAACCCTTGCTAACAGGGAAAATGGATGTTAAATGATGATGATGATTATGGTGGTGATGAATTTTGTTATTCCTTAATCAGTATCCTTTAGGTTACTGTCATGCTTAAACATCTTAGGTTGCCCCAACTGACTCTGGACATATGGGAGTATAATCTTTGCCAAGATATGCTGTAATGTTAATGATGCCCTCAATGTTCTCACCAATCTATGTCCAATTCTTACCTTTCCTCAAACATTTTTCAGAGATATATTTTCATGTTTTGATTATAATTTTATTGATGAAGTTGATATATATACATATCATGCTAAGTTCATTGTGCAGAGTATTATCAACTCTGTCACAGAGAATGGTAATAGTATTGGCTATTCGATTTATAGTCAATTGCCTGTCATCTATCACTCAGTGGTGAACACGATCAATGTTTTCCTTGGTGGTGGCAGTTGCAGGACATCCAGACCTATATGTATATATATATATATATATATATACATTTATATTTAGTGGTTCACCACTGGATAGAACTGGTCATTCTATATAGTTATCATGATGTAATAGTAGGAAAAGCACTCAATGTTATGCAACTCATCCATTGTTGAGGTTGAATCCTGTGGGTGGTGCAGGAACAGAGTTAAATATTAGTTTGATTAAAATAACAGGAGGCCAGACTGGTGAAATTCCCTTAAAGTTTTATTGTTCCCAAAACACTATATATATTTCAATGGCCTGGCTACATAAGGTTCTAGCGACATCATAAGTGTGTATTGCATAATTAGTTAATCAATAAAGGAATTACAGCAAACACAAACAGAGAAAACATTTGATTCAGAGATGGCCTGCGAAGTAGGTATTATTGTTGTTACAGACCATCTCCGAATGTATATGTATGTATATATATATATATATATCTTGACCTCTGGCGTCATGCAGTAATACAGAAAACCCGACTTCCCACAGGAACAAGCTGAAGCATATAGACAATATGTCCCCACTCCCTCCCACTGTAAAGTGGACATGTAGGCGCTAGGGAAAAAAAGCACCCAGCACTCACTGTAAATGAGGTTGGTGTTAGGAAGAGCATCCAACTGTAGAAATCAAGCCAGAATCAGTTCCTGTATGAGTAAGACAAGGTCAGCCGACTGGACACTGCCCACAATAGGACAACCCATCTAACCCATGTTAGCGTGGAAGAACGGATGTAAAACGATGATGATGATGATATACACAGGTAAAATTCTATTATAACGAATTTTTCGGTATAGTGAAATTTTTTTCAATCCACAATCACACATATGATGTGTTTCGGTCGATCTCGTTATAAAGAACTTTTTGTTACAACGAATTTTTTTATACCCGCGAATTTCGTTATAACGGAATTTCACTGTATATATATGTGTTTGTGTGTGTATATGTATATATATATATATGTGTGTGTATTTAAAGGTTAAACAAGGTTCAATGAATAAATCAAAAAATGAGTTTTAGAATAGATTGGAAGCACTCAACAAAAATGGTTTTCCGGAGTTATTAATATTAAATAGATATTTTTGTGATCAAGTATATTTTATTATACATATTTCAGAGGTACTGAGTTAACTTCAACAGTACGTCCTCATCAGATAAAGTAATTTATTTTATTTTATCTGATGAGGACGTACTGTTGAAGTTAACTCAGTACCTCTGAAATATGTATATTAAAATATACTTGATCACAAGAATATCAATTCTGTTAATATTTTGAATTAATGTGTGTGTGTGTGTGTGTATATATTGATTAATACGTAAAATTATTGGTCACATTGTCTGACAAAAATAAGTTAACCAAAGTGTTAAAGATAGTCACTATTAGAACCTAAAGTCGGCTCTATTAATATAAAAATTAAAAATTTTCATTAGGAGCAGTAACAATAATTCAAAGTTAAAAAATTGTCTAGACAAAGGTATTTCCATTATATAGGTGCAATGACATAAGATCTGAGCGGATAACTTTGTCTTAGACAATTTCTTACCCTTGAATTATTGTGTGTATTCAAACATTAACTAAATGAACACTCAATGCGTGTTAGAGAATAAATTTTATTATTTGAGTAGAAAAGTGACAGTGACTTCAAAATTTCAGCTTTGCCATTTCATCTCTGTCTGCTCGTCATATTTGACCAGGAGACAATGTAGTGTTGAGAGAAGCAATGGAATGGATTTGACATGTGTAAACGAATCAACTGTTTACTTATAAATATGAACTCTGAACATAATGCATAGGATGCTCATTACTTTCTTTCGTTCGTACACGTATGTGTGCGTGTGTATTTTTGGTGTGTGTGTGTGTGTGTATATATATATCTCTCTCTCTATATATATATAATGTGTGTGTATGTTGTAAAGATTATAAACGACTAGATGGATTTATTTGTCCACGTCTGACTAAGCTAGAAGTGATTATAATTTCCTCCTGCCTCTTAATCTATCTATATCTTCTCTCCTCTGTCTAATTTACTATCTCTCTACTTCCACTTGTAGTTGTATGGTGCAGCTGGCATATCACGATATTGATGCCAGTGTGTGTCGTAAATCCATTGTTCTCTCTCCGTTGTACCTTCAATTAACTAAGGTGCTCAGATGTCTTCACCACATGTTTATTGCTACACCACCATTTAATATATACACACAGACGCACACATTATTCGTCGATTTAATGGTAATGTTTACAACATATCTCTCTGCGGTTTCTATTATAAAAAAAGCTGAATATAATTATTAGTGATCGAGGGGATATGGTTATTGTCATATATTATTATTACTCCCAGGGGACGGGGTTGGAATAAGCGGGGTGAGTGGGGATGGAAAATCGGTAATGTTTCTAGGTTGTCTCTGATGATTTAAAAAAATCACGTTTAGTTTACATATTGACACTCCAACCCACCCTTATTTATTTTATAACAGGGGATTTCTAGTAATGTACTTTTTTTGTCATGTGGAATGTTTTTAATGCATAAAGAAAATTAATTGTCGCAGGAATGGTACGACTTAAAATAAATTTTCACTGGAGATAGATTTATAAACTTTAATTAACGAGGGGTGGAAAAAAAACTGAAAAATTAATATGGGGAGGGGGGGGGGTCGATTATTTGAGACCCAAGAGTAATTGACTTGCAGATTAAGTCACTAGTCTCTCTCAAACACTTGTATATGTCTGTGTTAGATAGACAGAGAAGGGGGGGGGGGGGCATGCCTAAGCTAAAATAAACACCGTGCATACTACTAGTTGAATAATTTGTCGATATACTGGTTCTTTTCTTTTTTCTTCTCGTCCTCTTCCTCTCTTCCAGAAACGTCAAACAACTGTAACCCACCCTAAATTCTTTTTTAGATTCACTCGACCCTCTCCTACAATATACTTTATTTATCTGAATTTTAAAACTAACGGTGATTTGTTTAGTTTCTAGAAATGCATGAACATCAAAACTCCCAGTTACATGAAATAGGTCAGAAATTGAGAGACGGAATCTGGTGATGGAGGAGGGTGTATTTAGGAATTGCGATTGTAGCAGTGGTTGTGGTGATGGTGATTATAGTAGTGTGGCGTGTAAAGTAACCAATATGTAATACATTTATCGGTGATTAATTAGTAAAGATCTATAAAAGGAATATTAATTTTTTTCTCCGATTCACGAACGAACTCGGAAATCCAAGATGTCATTGTTTTCGTCAACTTTGCAATAGGAAACAGTCATTATTGCTCTGTTGTGTATATGTGAGCATCCATAACCATATCACCGTCATCCTCACTTAATATACAATGGTTGGATACTTTTACATTGAAACCATGTCAACATATAATAACCCCTCTCCCACCTCCTCCATTAAGTTATTTTTAAAAAAAAAGCGACTAATCTGAAATATTCGAATTTTTTAATTGTCACATTAATTGCAAAAAGTGACTGCTTTTGTGGTTTGTTAGAGACAATTATTCCTACGTGTTTGGTTTGTAGACTTAGCGTAATACGTGTATAGTTTGTAGAGTTAATTTATTTCTACGTGTGTGGTTTTTAGACCTAACTTAATATTATGTATGGCTTGTAGACTCAATACTGCATAGTTTGTAGAACTAACATATTTCTACGTGTGTAGTTTGTAGACTTAACTTAATGCTGTTTGGTTTGTAAACAGAACGTATTCTTTATGTGTGTGGTTTGTTAACTTATTCATTACTACATGTTTTGTAGACCTTTGCGGATTTAACTGAATTATCTCGTGTGTTTGTGTAAATCTTGGAGGTTTCATGTCTGTAAGAAATATAGTGAAAATTATAATTTAATGGCTGAAATCAGTGAAAGAAAAAGAATATAGGGAGGGAGCTATTTAGGTACACAAGGAAGCCATTTCCTCTTAGAAGCAAATCTACATTGGTTGACATCAAACTCTACTATTTATCAAGCTGTGTCCACTCTCTGTCACCTGTACTACAACTACTGCAGCCTCTGCTCCTCTAAACCTTGTTGATTTCTGTCTCACTCCATTACAAACAATCTCAGTACTTTAAATGTACCATATTTTTACAACTATTTCCTCTAACACACACACATACACAATTTGAACTTCAAGCCTAAAGGAACGACGCCATACACAGTGAATTATTCAGGCTAACATCTAGGTGATCTTACTTCACTCATAAAATATCTCTAAGGCTTCATAAGGTATTGTGTAACTAAATACCATAACTGACTTTATTTTTACCCTGTACGGAGTAAAGACATTAGAAAGATAAGAGTGTGCAGAATGGGGTTGCATACATTAATGCTTATGCATGGGTTTTAATGAACCCACTGAATGCGTCAGTCATTGTCAGGCAGCTAGTGTGTGAGGGGCTGTACTATTCACTTGTGTTTTCATTTCGCCCAATACTGCCAATAAAGGTCCTGAGTTCCTGAATAACATGATAACTATAGATGAGGCATGGGTGTGCAGGTATGACCTGGAAACCAAAGTTCAGTCATCACAGTAGAAGCATCCAATGTTGTCATAGCATAACAAATGCCAGGTGCAGAGCAAAATCAAGGTGATGCTGAATGTTTCCTTAGAATACCAAGGTGTTGTGCATCACAAATACACACCAGAAGGACAAATGGTTACAAATAAGTACTATTGTCATTTTGAGCTCTGGCTTTCAGCAGGGCAATGCTTCTCTTTGCTTACTGCTAAAATTTGAAAACAGTCGAAAATATATAATATTTTTGACTCCAAAAATCTCATCTAATTCATGTCAACATGGAAAAATAGATATAAAACACGATGATGATGGTGATTAATATAAATACAAAACAATCCATTTTTCATCTTGAAAGTTAAGTTAGTTTTCAAATTTGACCACCCAACTGGTTCACAAAAAGCACTGACTACCCTGTTGAACATTCCTTTAATTGTAACTATTCTTGCTGAGTCATGTGTGTCAAATCTAGTACACACACCCACATCATTCAACCCCACTTTTTTCACATTACATAATTGTTGTCGTCATTTGGTGAGACACTTGTACCTAACATCACCTCTATCTACCATTACCTCTACCTACCTATTGTGTCAGGTGAGAGGTTAGGTCAGGTTAACTACCTCTTCCTCTCCTACCTCAATTTATCTTTATCATACCACTAATGGCTTACCTACAATTAGTATTTGTAGATATTACAATATTTGATGTTGTAAGCTAAAAAAAATTTAATTACTGTACATGTTGGAGCCCAAGTCACACCCTCATGCACAATTTACACCCCGGTGCCTGAGGTGTACCCTCACACACAAGTCACGCTACCATTTTACATACAACATTTACAATGTACCTTATATTTTAAATTGAGATTTTCATGAAAAAAGTGCAACGTATACACGAGTGAATGCACATATTTGTGTAAAAGTCACTCCAGGAATGGTATCCACCCATAGAATACTGCTAGAAAATATTTTGTCCAACCAATGCTAGCATGGAAAAGTGAACATAAAAATAATTGTTTCTACTTTTTGCACAAGGGCTGCAATTATCCCAGTGCATTACTGGTGTTTTATTTTATCGACCCCGTAAGGATGAAAGGCAAAATTAACCTTGGTGGGATTTGAGCATAAAAATAATGATGGTGTGTTTGCATGTTTTGAGGGAATTTAAAAAGTAAAACTTTAAACATTGAGAACAACAATAAATTTTACTTGAAGGCCACAATCATTTTTTTCAGGAAGGAGGATGTTTTATTTCAATGAAATATTTTGCTGGTTTAATGTTGTTTAACAATTGTTTTGAAATGAAAACAACACTAAAACTGTATTATAATCTCACCATAATTAAGTGGACTTCTTCCTACATATGTCTCCATAATAATCCAATAATATTTCAACTATTTTAATTATTCTTTTCTATAAATATTTTCTCTTTATTATTACTAAATTTCAACAGGCTGGTCTTATGTTAGTCATTGTACAGAGAGAGAATCAACAGGCTGGTTGTATGCCAGTTATTGTGCTGAGAGAAAGAGAACAGGCTGGTTGTATGCCAGTTATTGTACTGAGAGAGAGTCAACAGGCTGGTCTTGTACCAGTTATTGTGCTGAGAGAGAGTCAACAGGCTGGTTGTATGTCAGTTATTGTGCTAAGAGAGAGAGTCAACAGGCTGGTTGTATGTCAGTTATTGTGCTAAGAGAGAGAGTCAACAGGCTGGTTGTATGTCAGTTATTGTGCTAAGAGAGAGAGTCAACAGACTGATCTTATGCTGAGAGAGATTCGTAACAAATGACTACATACGTGTCTCTCAGATTTTCTTTATTTGCTTACATGTCAAGAACCTTGTTTAAGATCTGAGCTGTTCTCATGGAAACTTCTGGTGTCCTTGGCCCTAGGACCACCTCCTTACTCACCACCATCAGTATAGAGTTGGCTACACGCAGGTGTGAGCCTCACGAGCTGAAATGGCTCATTCGGTGCATCTCCATCACCATCCTCTAGGGAAAGTGCCTTCTCTATTCTGCTCACTGGGGCCGTGGGTCAGCCAGTATGTGGGGCCCCCATTTGTTCATAATAGTGAGAGATGGAGAAAGTGAGAGAGACGGAGGCAGTGACAGTGGGAGTTTGGTTCCTTTGTGTTTGGACCTGATATATATGTATATATTTATTTACCATACCACATTGACTGTAAAATATATTATCATCTTCTGGTAAGATTCTTTCTTCTTTTAATTTTTTTCTTCTTTTCTTTTTGTGGATGCAGAGTTCTCAAACACTCCTTCCAGGAGATCCTGTCAGAAGCCAACCATCATGTTCAGGATCTACCCCTGGGTCTCCTGTCGGTTGGCTTTTCCCGTAAAATCTGTCTTGTAATTCTTTCCTGAGGCATTCTAACCACATGCCCATAATATCAGAGCTGTGATCTCTCAATGCGGAGAAGTAGTGGCTCTACCTAGAGCGACTCTGATCTTTGAGCTACACACTCTATCGTGTAACATTAATCCGATTAACATTAATCCAAAGACCCTCTGGAAGAACCCCATTTTGGCTGCTTGTATTCGCGATCATATTTTTTCAGTCATTCTAAATTCTCCAGTCTATGTTCATATTTTAATAGTTGCCATGTACCAAAGTACCCACTACAATTATTAGTATAATTTTAACCTTTTTTCATGCCCCACATTTGGTAAACCTCTCCTGCTCTGACTCAGTTTTGCTAATACAATCTTTTCCTTCCCACATATTTTGTTATTCTCTGATGAAGCTACACCAATTATCCAACACAGTCTTTTCCTTTTTCAACAATAACAGTAGCCTCACTTCTTACTCTACTACTGGGCCAGACCAGTGCTTATATTTCTGATCCTACCACTTTTCAATTGTCTTGCATATTTTTCTCAGGGGTGCAGCACTATGGCTATAGTGAGGATTGAACACATGACCATGTTAGTCAGCAGCCCATTATGTCTGTTGATGTTTGACTTACTCCATTGAAATAAAATATAATAAATATAAACAATCACAATTCAAAATTATTGTGCTAATATATACACATATACATACATATGACTGATTACTTAGTAGGAAAATGGCATTCAAATTATTGTTTGTATTTACTAAATCCCTCCAAATTCTTGATTATTTTCAAAGCCATTTGAAAATTATAGGCAGTGTCTTTCATTAGAAATATGGTAAAGAAAGATTTAATGTTTATACTTATCTAATCTTCCATCATAATTTTATGCAAGAACCTTAATGTTCCAAATATGAGCTTAACCCTTTAGCATTAACATTACTCTATCATTACTATTGTATTTTCACAGTAAAGGCTTTATCTTAC
This sequence comes from Eledone cirrhosa, assembly GCA_964016885.1. Lineage (NCBI taxonomy): Eukaryota > Metazoa > Mollusca > Cephalopoda > Octopoda > Eledonidae > Eledone > Eledone cirrhosa. Next base: position 28,834,433 of record OZ024747.1, on the reverse strand, counting down.
ATAACATCGAATCTATGATATAACATCGAATCTATGAGATTTTAATGTTATTTATTTTGAGAACAATACCTTAATGTAGGTATGAGTGGCCAGTTATGGCTGGTTTGAACAGAAAGAGATGAGAGAGTTCTGGCTGAGTACAACCAGTTTAAATGCTAAAGGGTTAAATATGAGAAGGTTTATTTATATTGCTAAATCCATCCAAACTCTAGATTACTTTCGAAGAAAATTACAAGCATTTTTTTTTTTTTATTAGAAATACGTTAACGAAAAAACTGAAAAGCCTGCTTTGATCAGTTTGTTCACATGTATCAATAGATAATGGACTTGTTTATATCTGCAATATATATATATAGCTGAGTCTATTCATTAGTGATGGTGGGGTGGGGTGGGGTGGGATAATATGACTGGGTTAATTATCACTCACAGATTTAAACTACTAGTTTCATACTGTCCAACTAAATCTACACACACACATGCACACACACACCTGAGAGTATTTAGAGGAGATATATGGAATACCACCGTTTAATTTTCCATGCTTGGGTTAGATGTTTTGAGATTAAACAAGTCTTGCTCATACAACTAAATACCCTTCCTAACACCAACCCCTTTACAGTGTGTACTATCACCTTACAGAGTGAACTGGATGCTTTTTATCATCGGACTAGCACGACCACCTCACAGAGTGGATTGGGTGCTTTTCATTGTGTTAGAGCAATCAAAATATCATGTTTGTACACACACAAGAGGAAGGGGGGAACACTTTGATCTGTTGATCTGGTATCTTATGTTGCTGGCTCATGATGGAGACTTAATTGACCTGAGGATGTCACACAACTTAACTTCTCTAGAATTCACAGACTGTGAGTGTATTGTGTGTGTGTAATGTGTGAGTTGCTTATTTGATTTTGTTTGAGATGTGGTGGTAGCAGCGATAATAATGGTGGTGATGTGAGAATGTGCTGAAATATAAATATAAAATAAGGTGAGATGTATGTGGAGAGGGAAATCAGGCATAAATATTATTTCACTTTGATTTCCATTTGAAATCTGTTGAGTTATATAAAGAAGAGGAGCAGGAAGAGGATACAGAAGAAGGTGAAGAAGACATTGATTGGTTTCTTATCCAAATATTTTTGTTGTGAATCATTTTAAATCAAAGTTGGCTTCATCCCAATTATTGAGAGCTCCATCTAATCACACTGCTCTTCCTTTTAACCCTTTCATTACCATGTTTCTAATGAAAGACAGGTTTTTAAATTACTTTGAAAATAATAAAAAATATCCAGGGGATTTAATTCTATAACTAACTTTTTCATCATTAAGTTGGTATTTGGAACATAAAATTTTTTACATAAAATTATGATAATGTTTTTAGATGAAATAAAAATAAACAGATTGTATCATAGAACCAGAGCAAGCTTTAGGCAGTTTGATATCAAAAAGGTTAAAGTCTCCTATCACACTTAATCTAGCCTTAGCAATCTCTCTTTGTTTGTCTTTTGTCTGCAAATCTTGACTTCTATCAGGAACTGCTTGTATCGACAATGAAAACAATTTCCTCAGTCTGATCTAATGATTGGCTCCCCCCTCTATATATATATACATATATATATATATATATAATATAATTATCTCATAATTTATCAGTTTGTTGATAACCATAAATAATGGTTGAATAAAATTTGGAGATGGAAAATATTTAATCACCAGCCAGTGACTCTTTGGTGCAATGGTTAAATGCAATCACTGACATACATAATATGCATGGTTCAATTCCCTGCTGACCTATCTGTTCTTTTTTTTCCCCCTCTCCAAGGGTACTTTACCTGATTTTATTCAACCATTATTTATGGTTATCAACAAACTGATAAATTATGAGATAATTATATATATATATCATCATCATCATCATCATCAGGTTTAGCGTCCGTGTTCCACGCTTGCATGGGTTTGGACGGGGGTTTTCCCACTTGAGGCAAGAGTGGTTGTCTTGCTCGCATAGGACTGTCTGGCGGGTTTTCTACAGTTGGATGCCCTTCCTAACACCAACCACATTTACAGTGTGGGGCTGGGAGGTTTTTACCGTGTTGCCTACACGGCCACATTACAGCGTGGACTGTCTGGCGGGTTTTCTACAGCTGGATGCCCTTCCTAACACCAACCACATTTACAGTGTGGGGCTGGGAGGTTTTTACCGTGTTGCCTACACGGCCACATTACAGCGTGGACTGTCTGGCGGGTTTTCTACAGCTGGATGCCCTTCCTAACACCAACCACATTTACAGTGTGGGGCTGGGAGGTTTTTACCGTGTTGCCTACACGGCCACATTTACAGCGTGGACTGGGTGTTTTTTGTCGTGACACCTACACGATCTCATTTGTTTCGGCCTGGATGTTGTGGGACCAACATAACTTTACATTGAAAGGGGCGGTGTGGGTGGGGTGGAGGTGGTGGGACGGGGGTGTGTTTTGATAGAGATGCCTACTGACTGTAGTAGGTTTTTACTTTGTATTTAGGTAAGGCGGGTCTTCTCTATTACTGAGTACCGCCAAAGGTCTCGGTCCAGTGACATTGTCTTGGAGAGGTGTAAGCGTGTGAGGTCGGAATTTATCAGCTCGTCCCATGTTTTTCTGGGTCTGCCTACTCCGTGGCTACCGTCTATCTTTATTGCCCTGCACTTTGTTATACAGCTGTCGTCTTTCATGCGCATCACGTGACCGTACCAACGTAGCCTTCTCTCGAGTAAACAACATCTGATCCCTCTTATTTCTAATTTTTTCCTTAGTTCGTTTATGCTTTGCCGTTCACGTATATTACTATTGCACATCCAGCGGAGCATGCAAGCTTCGTTCCTCTCTAGTCTGCGTATATCCTCTGCACACAATGCCCAGGTCTCACTGCCATGCAGCATTGCTGTTCGTATGCAGGTATCATATAACCTGCCTTTCATTTTTAGGGAGAACCCTTTAGCGGCTAATAGTGGTATAAGCTCTCTGAACTTTTTCCATCCAGTTCTGACTCTAGCTACTGTACTTTCAGAGCACCCTCCCCCACTGCTGATTTTGTCACCCAGATAACGGAAGCTGTCCACTATTTCTATAGAACCCTCTGCGCAGTTGAAGGAGCTAGTATTTTGTGGGCACTTGCTGCTACTTATTGCACCAGAGCACCGGCCACATGTAAAATCTATGTTCTTAGTTAGCTTACCTGTGATCCCACTACATCTTTTATGCACCCATACTTTGCATTTGGGACATAAAATGGAGTTTCTACCTACGCCTTTCCTACACACTGAGCATGGCCATTTCCCAGATGGGACCGCCGCCTTATTTTCTTTCCTACAAACTAGAACTTTAGTCTTAGCCAGGTTAATTTTAAGGCCTTTTGATTCTAGGCCGTGCTTCCATGTTTGGAATTTCTTCTCTAGTTCGGTCTTTGATTCAGCTATGAGCGTTAGATCATCTGCGTATAGGAGTTCTCATGGGCAGCCGGTCTTGAACTCCTCTGTTATAGCCTGAAGGGCAATAATAAATAGTAGGGGGCTAAGAACAGAGCCCTGATGGACACCAACTTTTACGCTAAACTCTTCACTATATTCGTTGTTAATTCTAACCTTACTGACTGTTTCTTTATACATGGCTTGTATAGCTCTCACAAGCCATTCGTCAACACCTAGTTTTCTAAGAGACCACCAGATAATGGAACGGGGGACTCTGTCGAAGGCTTTCTCCAAGTCGACGAAAGCTAAGTATAGGGGTTTACTTTTAGCTAGGTACTTCTCCTGTAGTTGTCGTACAATGAAAAGAGCGTCTGTGGTACTTTTGCCTGACACAAACCCGAACTGCATTTCATCTAGATCAATTCTCTCTCTGATTAGTTGCGCTATTACTTTTTCCGTGACCTTCATGACCTGGTCGATTAATTTAATGCCTCTATAGTTACTCCTATCTAGGGCATCTCCTTTTCCCTTATAGCAGTTAACGATGATGCTGCTACGCCATTCCTTCGGAACAACCCCATTCTGTACGACTTGGTTAACTATCCGGGTGACCATGGTGTGTCCCACCGAACCAGATGCCTTCAGCATCTCAGCAACTATTTCCGAAGGCCCAGCCGCCTTACCCGTCTTCATATCTTTGATTGCCTTACTTATTATACTACCTTCAACTAACACTGCTGGTCCCTCTATTGGATCGATCTGGGGGAGACTGTCTTTCTCCCATTTGTTCTCCTCATTTAGAAGCCTTTCGTAGTGACACTTCCAAGCTACCTTCTTATCAGCGTCGGTGATGGCAAGTATGCCATCATCGTTAAGTACACACTTCTCCCCGACAATATCACGGTTTTCCTTGACACATTGCCTGGCAATCCTGAACACCTCACGTTTTTGGTCCTCACGTTGTAGAACATGCTTGAACTTTCTTTCCTCTGCTTCCCTTCTTGCGAAGTACACTTGTCTCCTAGCTTCCCTCCTGGCCACTTGATAGTCTTCTCTACTTCCCCCATCCCGCCATACTTTCCAAGCCTGCTTTTTGGCCTTAATTGACTCCTCCACCTTACTGTTCCACCACCATGTTACTCTCCTCCTACCTACAGGCCTGCTCCAGCCACAGACTTCGTCTGCCGCCGTCAGCAGGTTTGCTCTCAGGAATTCCCACTGTTCCTCTATATTATACGACTCTAATTGCTCTTCCTTACTGTCGAAAGCGTCAAGTAATATGCTTTGAAATTTATTTCTGGCTATGGGGTCCTTTAGCTTCCATATTTTTCTCCTGAGGATAGTCCTCTTCCGCTGTCTAGTACGTCTCGTCCTGACTATGAGGTCGCTAATTATCAGTCTATGTTGGGAGGTGAATTCTTCATGGGGGTGGGATTTAGTGTTAACAACAGACACTCTGTCACGTCTTCTGGTAAGGATATAATCTACCTGGCTTGTGTGTTCCCCCGATCTATAGGTGATCAAGTGATTGTCTCGTTTTTTGAAGTTAGTGTTACAGATAGTTAAGTTATTTGCGTCGCAGAATTCCAGGACTCTGGAGCCTTCCTCATTTCTAGTACCGAACCCATAGCCTCCATGGATTCCGTCACAATGTTGTCCAACGTGACCATTTAGGTCGCCTGCAATAACTATATAGTCACTGTCGGTTATTATATATATATATATATATATATATATATATATATACGATATTAACAAATGGAAACTATATTTATAAAACCATATTTATTTCAAGGATACCAAGTTAAATTATGGTATGCCTTCATCAGACAAAATACAATATATATATTGATTGTATCCCAACAATTTAAATAAAACTTTTGCATATATATATATATATCTGTATTGTGGCAGCTATATTTTTATGTGTCTGTTAATTTAATTAAGTCTAATTTTAAACTCTTGCATTGAATAATAAATGTTATAGAGTTTTCTGCATTGTGACTACTATATTTTCAATTTTCACAATGATTCATAGATCAATAATAAAAATTCCACTTTTTCCTGCTTGCAAGGGTGTGACGGGTCCTCTTCAGCACAGCATCTCTCCATTCTTCACGGTCCCTTATCATCTCCTCTGTGAACTTCAGTGATCTGAGGTCAGCTCTCACCACCTCTGCCCATGTTTTTCATGGTCTTCCTCTACTGTGTCTTCCTTCCACTGAGATTTCTTGGCACTTCTTCATCCAGCGGTCATCTTCCATGTGCATCACATGGCCATACCAATGCAGTCTTCTCTCCCGCACAATACAATTTATCCCTCTTATATACAGTTTCACTCTCAACTCATCCATGCTTGGTTGTTCATGCACAATGACATTGCACATCCATCGGAGCATGATTGCTTCATTTCTCTCCAGCCTTCGCATATCCTCCGCAGTTGCTGCCCATGTCTCACTATCATGCAGCATCGAACAGGCATCATACAACCGACCTTTTGTTCGTAGGGAGAAACCCTTTTTTGTCAACAGAGGAAACAGCTCCCTAAATTTCTTCCATCCTGTCCTTATTCTAGATACTATGGCCTTGGATCATCCTCCTCTCTTGTAGTTGTCTCACTAAGAAGTTGTACTTTTCCCAGGCACAAAATCAAACTGCATCTCATCTAATTTGACTCTTTCTCAAATTAGTTGTGCTAGCACTCTTTCTGTCATTTTCATAACCTGATCCATCAGTTTTATGCCCCTATAATTGCTCCTCTCCAGAGAATCCCCTTTACCTTTGTAGCAATTTTCAAGAATACTGCTGTACCAGTCTTTGGGTATGACTCTGCCATATATAACTTAATTGACTATATATATATATATATATATATCATTATCATCATCATCGTTTAACGTCTATCTTCCACGCTAGCATGGGTTAGACGGGAATAGTCCCACTTGAGGCAAGATTGATTGGGTGACCGTGTCTCGCTCATATAGAACTACACACACACACACACACACACACACACACACACACACACACACACACACACACACACACACACACACACACACACACACACACATATATAAATAAAAAGCAGTTTTGCCTGTAGTTGTGACCGGCAGATAGTATAGTATCAACAATAGAAAGACTAACAGAAACAGTTTTTATTGTTAATCTGATGATTAGCAGTTAGTATCAGTAATGGAAAGATTGACAATAAAATAATTTCCTTGGTCCAATTTGATAATTAACTGATTTTCTTTCTTCGTCTAACTTTAAACAGGAAAATACTTTCTTTCTCTTTAACATCAAAGAATTAACAATACTAACAACTGGAATATTTTTCAGTATTTTTTCTCTCTTAGAGATGTTTTTATACAATCTCCTTTTTTTCATTTACATCTTTTATTATTTTGTTTGTATTATCTGTTCTGGCATGGATTTGCCCAGCCTGTAATGAAGTATCTCTCTGTGTGGATAACTAGCTATGGTTACTTAACCCTTGTGATATAAAACTGCCAGAAACTGCCTTTGGTTTTATGATACAAAGCTGTTGGTTTTAAAATGTACATATTTATCTAAAAATCTATAATAATTTCATGCAAGATGTTTTTCTAAACTATGCTTCAACATCAGCTTAATAATTGTTTCTACTTTTGGCACAAGGCCAGCAATTATCCCAGTGTATTACTGGTACTTTATTTTATCGACCCCGTAAGGACGAAAGGCAAAGTTAACTTCGGCAGGATTTGAACTCAGACCATAAAGGGCCGTAACTCTTTGCTGCAAAGCATAGCGTTTGACCCTCTACCAATACTGCCAATCCACCGACCATCAGCTTAATAATGAGTTAATTACTAAATCCTTTCAAAATTAATTAAAAAATCATACTGTGTTTTTCATTAGAAATATGGTAACACACAAATTAATGGATGTAGGCACGGCTGAGTATAGAAGTTTGATAACAATTTACTGACAGATTTACGTTTTTCAACTGTGATGGTAAATAATAGATACGCCATACAACCTTTCACTCAAAGAAAAATTGTTTAATTCCAGCCCATTTGTAAACTCATTCCTCCCCCAAAAATTGTGATGTCATTCTGCTGCCTCAAGCCTTAACATTTTCATGTCCACTTCAAGTTACACCTGAGACTTTTGTGATGTTTGTGTTATGGTGATTGGCACTTAATAGCATGGGTCATGTGACTGGCTTAAGATGTCAGCTGTCATTTCAACAGTTTAAATATTATCTTATTATTGACTAGCTACTGAGTACAGCTGGTTTTATAAGTCTCACTGTACTAAGCTGGTAGATAAGGTTGAGTAATGCTGGTTACTTTATAAACAGAGAGATACATGTAGACGCACGCACACACACAGATTTCTCTCTCTCTCTCTAGATATAGATATAAATAGGGAGGGAGGTAGGTAGAGAGTGAGATAATTATATATAGATAGATGAATCAAATAAACATACAGGCAAATGTGATCTCCCGACCTGTTTATGAGAGCAGTAACTTCAAATAAAACCTGACTCAGATCTGATTGTGATGGCTGTGCAACCTATGCTAACTTGCAAAGAAGACCTATTAACAAAAGTGTTCCAAACTTATTAATAAAATGTTTTGTACATATATCAGGGACCATGTCATCCAATCTGTTCTATATTTAAGATTCTAGGGTGTGATTTGGGGGAGATTTGGCTGTTATTTTCAGCATATTGAAATTTCATGGAGGTTGGCTCATTGAATCTTCATTTATTAGTGTGATAAATTGGTGTTTAGAAAAATAGAAGGTTCTTACTTTAAATTATGATGCATGGTTTTAAATATGAACACTTTGAAAGGGGTGGCTGTGTATTATGGAAATAAATGTGGTCTCAGGTAGGTTGGTACCAAGAGCATCAAGGTGTATGAAAGGGACATACTACAGTGATCAGTGGTACCATAGGGTTAAGGTGTATGTCAAACATACTACAAAGGTAGCAAGAGAGTTAAAGTGTATGACAGACACTGCAGTTGTCCCATAGGGTTAAGGTATATGTCAGACATACTACAATGGTCCTGAGAAGGATAAGGTGTATGACAGACTACAAGGATACCGTAGGTATAAGGTGTATGGCAAACATACTACAGAAGTACAATAAGATTTTGGTGTATGTCAGGCATACTACAAGGGTAGCAAGAGGGTTAGGGTGTATGTCTGTCAGACATCCAGGGGTACAATAGGGTTAAGGTGTGTGGCAAATATACTACAGTGGTATAATAAGACAAACTACAGGGATACCATAGGGTTGAGATATATGGCAGACATACTACAGTGGTTTTATACCAAGATAAAAGTAATGTCCTTAAAACACTTTTTGAACTAAGTTGAAAGCAACTTTTGTCTTTAACCCTTTAGCATTTACATTACTCTATATTTACTATTGTATTTTCATGGGAAAGGCTTTATCCCACATAATTATTTCACATAATTATCTTACATAATATCGAATCAATGAGATTTTGATATTTATTTTGAGAACAATACCTTAACACCAGTATGAGTGGCCAGTTTGAACAGAAAGAGGTGAGAGTATTCTGGCTGGATATGACCGGTTTAAATGCTAAAGGGTTAATGGACATTTCCAGTAGAATTATCATTAGTTCTTAATTTTTTTTTTTTGCATAAAATAGCTGGTAGACTTATTTTGTCGCTCAGTTTTACAGCAGTACTTGGTCTTTAGTGGAACATAATCTGTTACAAGCATTCAAATGGGGTCTTCAGTTTGAGGATAGCTTCCTTCCGTTCTACCACCAATCTCAGAGACCCTGAAAATGATCATGGAGACTGCCCTTCCCTCTCTAATTAAACAATTAAAAAAATCCTCTGTTAAACTTTTATTTTTGTGTTTCAGAAAAAGCCACCAATGAAATGCGGACGACTGAAGACTGGGGGCTCATTATGGATATCTGTGACAAAGTCAGTCGGACTCCCAATGGGTATGTATGGTTAACCTCCTCTTATACTATTGTGAAATAGATAAACCACAAAGTTCTTTTTATGACAATATGTTTTTATGTGATAATATTTCTATATTTTTCAGACCCAAAGATTGTCTTCGTGCTATTGTGAAACGAATGAACCATAAAGTTCCTTTTGTGACAATGCAAAGTTTAACTGTGAGTTCATATTTCTATGTCTCCTAACATTTCACACTATGTTGATCAAATAGATTTATTGTTAGAAAGTAATGATGCAGCTGGCTCAGCCAACATACTGATAGAAGACTACACTATTGTCCAAACTACAGCTCCATTAGGCAGATATTTTAGAGATGAGGTCATAATAATACTGAAACTTGTTCAAAGTTGTCGCATGTATGTGTTGGAAACATGAAAATAATTATGTTGCCAAATGAATGCATGTTATGTTTTATGTTTGGCATACATAGTAGTTTGCTATAGGTTGATTGCTGGGGAGATATCCTACCACACCCTTCAAAATTTTTGATTATTTTCAAAATTATTTTAAAATCATAGGCAGTGTCTTTCATTAGAAATATTGTAATGAAAGAGTTAAACATGCTCTGTTTCAATTGCTGTAATCTTTAATTTCTTTATCTTTCTTTCTATTTGCAGCTTCTTGATGCTTGTGTAAATAATTGTGGTCGGCCATTTCATTTGGAAATTTGTTCCAGAGATTTCGTGTCAGAATGTCGCAATTTTATTGGACAAAAAGTAAGTCTTTTGTTGAACTTGAGCGAGTATTGTGTATATCTTGTGGTGATATTGTGGATATCTTGTGGTGATATTGTGGAGATATCGTAGATAGCTTGTGATATGGATATCTTGTGGTGATATTATGGATATCTTGTGGTGATATTATGGATATCTTGTGTTGATATTGTGGATATCTTGTGGTGATATTGTGTTGATATTGTGGATATCTTGTGGTGATATTGTGGAGATATCGTGGATAGCTTGTGATATTATGGATATCTTGTAATATTGTGGATAGTTTGTGGTGATATTGTGGATAGCTTGTGGTGATATGGTGGATATCTGACAGTACAAGACTTAGTCAATATGCCAGCCTGTCACAAGTTTAAACCCCAGCTGTTGCTGTTAGGCTTTTTCAGCTGAGTGGACTGGAACAACATGAAGTGAGGACACAAAGTGCTGCTTCATCCATGGCTTCACAATCGTGAAACTAACACCCTAACAACTAGGCTGCATGTTTTCACATCAGATATATGGTGGGTGTAATCCAACTAGTTTATACTCCTTCTCTAGTGTCCTTGTGCCAAAATAAGGATCTTTATTATTATTATGAAAAATGTCAAATCTCTTTGATCTTTAGAATGACTTCTGTCACATTACTGACAATTAATATTGTAACATTGTCTTCCGTAATTTCTTTAACTGAAGTTTGACCTGACAAAATACAAACCTTATATACAATATAGTATATACTGTATAGTATAAGCTGTTTATATGTACAATACAGTTTATACACATTTTCCACTAGTTTACATAAACTAGTAGTGACTTCTCACTAAAATTAACCAGCATGCTTTCACCCTTATCATTCTGAAATGATTTAGCAGAAAATATCTAAAAGCGTTAATTCAAATGTTTATAGTATCTTTACTAGTGGCTCATTGTGAAAATTTGCAGTATTAGAGTAAAGACTTTAAGTTTTTAATGTGATAGAGCAATCATAGAGCTGTTTTTTTTATACTTCTCAATGATGTCTTGCTAATGTGGTTTCATGTAGTTTATTAATTCAAATGTTTAAATTATCTTTACTACTGGACAGATCATTGCAAGTATTACAGTAAAGACTTAAATTTTCAATGTAACATAGTCACAGTGCTGTTTTGTACTTTTTGATGATGTCTTGTTAATGTAGTTTCATGTGGCACAGGATGTTAAGAGTTAATATTTAGAATGGGATGAAGGCTGTAACAATAAAGTTAAAATAAAGCCACAATCTTTTGAGCCATAGAAAACAGTCTACACAGAAGAAAGTTTCATCAACATCTCTTCTGATTTCATTTAACTTTTATTGTTTAGTCAATGTTGGAAGGGCAGTACCCATGACTCATCTCACTGCCTCTGAGATTGGTGGGAGAGAAGGAAGAAGATTTAGTAGAATTCATAGAACATTCTATTGTTTTACAAATAAACAAGTGTGTATGTGTTTCTATGTTTATTCAGGGAGGGAAGGGTAGTGCTCATGATGGTTTTCAATACCTCTGGGGAATGAAAGTATTCTTAAACTGGGGACCATATGCTTGCAACAGAGTGGACATCACTAAAGGCACTCAAGGTCCATGGTGGTCATGTTAAACAAGGTGATGATTTAAATCTACTGCCCAAGCAAGGCACTGAGCGATTTGAAATCAGAGCTGGAACAAATACCACAAGGCATCTCTTCCAACACTCTAACAATTCTATTAACCCACCATCGCTGGGGTGATATCTTATTTTATTGACTCCAGAAGCGCAAAAAGTAGACTTGATCTCAGTGGTATTTGAAGTCAGAGTGAAAAAAATCAGAATAAACACAGCAAAGCGTTTTATCCACTCTAACAACTCTACCACCTCATCTCTTGCAACAAATCTGAAATGTTGAGATATAGTCTCAACATAGTCTCCTATATTGATATATATAGTCTCCTCTTCTCTAACATGGTCTCTAATATTAGACAAACAGTTGATGTATTTCATGTTGTATTTAATGTTTAAGGCAGCAAATTGGCAGTTATTACAGAATTGGATTGAAATTGCCTAGATATTTGTTCCTGCTTACTGCCCTCTGAGCTCAAATCCTGCTGAGATCAACTTTGTTTTTCCTCCTTTCATGGTCGATAAACAACCAGTCCAGTAATGCAGTTGGATCTTCTTGTCTCTCTTTATCTCTTTTTTCTCTCTCCCTCTCTTCTTCACTTTTTCTCCTTTTCTTTCTCTTTCTGGAAGAAATTGCTGTGTCAAGACAGCATCCCTATGACTCCATCAAGAGTTAAGGGCCCTTTATTTTTTTACATTGATGTTTGTATACTTTATTGTCAGGCTCATCCAAAAGTAGCACAGAAGCTGAAGTTATTGATAAAAAGATGGGCAGAAATGCCAGAATTCAAAGATGAACCAGCTTTAAAGTAAGTAGACTCAGTATTCTTAGGTTTTAACTTTGGTTTATCATCATCATCATCATCATTTCATCATCAAAATACTCCAAACATTTGAGTAGCCAAAGTAAACAAAAATTCAAGAAACTTGAAACTTTATAAAATGAATGAAATGGTAAAAAGTCTTTACATAGTGGATTTGTGAAACAAAAACTATACTCTAAATGACACTTAAAACATTTAAAATATAAAAGTGTTAAAACTTTGTATATATTTTCTCTGTTCATGAGAATTTGAAAATAATGCCATAATGTGTTGATTAGCTGCTTCATCTTATAAACAAGTGGTGGGGTCAACTTATATTCGAGTATATATCATCATCACCATCATAAAATGTTATCTTTCTAATCCTGTCCAGCTTGATACCATCACTGTATGAAAGCTTAAAAAAAGAAGGTCATGAGTTCTCCGATCCAGACACAATGGTAAGTGTTCACTTGATGTTTAATGTTTAACTTGTGCTGTATTGTTGTTGCTGTTACTGTATGGATTTTCTCCTATACATTGTTAATGGCTATTGCAAAATTTTAAATCTGAAAGTTGTTACAATTACTAGTTTCCTCATTGCTTATCCTCAGTCACATTTCTCACTCTATGCATAATAATTTCTGGGTTTTTTAACAGCCAAAGAAAGCACCAACACTTATTTCAAATCCTGACGCTGTACAAACACAACAGGAAGAAGATGACATAGCTAAAGGTGACCACTTCTCCTTCTTATATTAATGTCTGTATATCTATGTATATAGAGTGATAGTTATATGGATAGATGTTTAATAATCTTTGCCATTCATCATCATCCTTTTATGTTCACTTCCCATGCTTTGCATAGGTTTGGGTCTTCTCCAGCACAGTTTCTTTCCATTTATTGCATTCCTGTGAAGCTCAATGTTTTGAGATGTGCTCTCCTCGCTTCTGCCCCAGTCTTCTTTGGCTGGTCATTTGATGATGGTCAAGGAAGTTCTCACACAGGGCTAGGTTACCCACCCCACAACCTTGTGCAGTGCTAACATGATTAGTGGTTATCTTATGAGATGTACCGTATATGTAATTTTTGGCTTGTGTTTTCAGGCTGGGTGCCCTTTCTATCACCAACAATTTTACAGCATGGATTGGGTGCATTTTATTTTGCAACCACCACGAGAGATTGTCTATCAGGACTTAAGAGTCCTCTCAACTCTGTGTCAGTTTTTATTCAGAGTGACTGCTCTCTTAGATGGGTTGCCTTCACTATGGTTTAGGGAGTCTACATCTACCCTTTAGCCCATGTCTGGTAATCAAAACTACCACTAAGAACTTTTGATGCTTTGAGCAAATTTTTTAAAATTTTAATGCATGCAGGAACAGTTTGATGTGCACAGCAACATTATGATGTGATCAGCAGCATTTTGATGTATGCAACATTTTTATGTAATCAGTAATATTTTGATGTGCGCCATAACATTTTGATATGTGAGGCACTATTTTTGATGTGTGCAACAGCATTTTTACATTTTTCTATATTATTTATTCCTTTTCTGTATGTTTTGTTTTTTTGTGTTGCAGCCATTGCTTTATCATTACAAGAAGCTGAGAAATCAAAAGCTGGGGGTTCATTATACCCCTCAGCCTCTACTGCCCTCGCCAACACCAATACTTTGCCCAAAACTAAGGAATACCGCAAAGTATGTATATTCAGGTTTTGTATATTTGCACACATACGTACATATACACAGATTGACATTTGAAATTAATATTTATTCAGTTTATTTCTTATACTCCCCACCCCTGTACACACATTGCCCTCATCTAACTCTCCTCTTTCTCTACCTCCCTGTCTTATTGTTTCCATATTTACCAAAGTTATAGTTAGTTCTGTAATGAAGAGCCATCTGTTCTGATGATACTGTCCTCACTTCAAAGGTCAAAGGTTTCCTGTGCCAGCTTTGTTCATGGCTGAACAACCCAGACAGCTGTTCTATTTAAGAACCATATTTGATATGGAGACATTACCATGTACGACTAGAAAGATGAATGTTCTAGTTGACTTTGACCACCTTGTTGTCAGTTTTACATCTACAATACTGGTCTGTCTGCTTGCCTACCTCTGTAGTAACATCTCAGCTTTACATCTAGGGTACTGTTCTGTCTGCCTGTATACCATTGTAGTACCATGTTGTCAGCTTTACATCTACAATACTGGTCTAGCTACCACTGTAGTACCATGTTGTCGGCTTTACATCTACAGTACTGGTCTGTCTACCACTGTAGTACCATGTTGTCAGATTTACATCTACAATACTGGTCTGCTTACCACTGTAGTACCATGTTGTCAGCTTTACATCTACAGTACTGGTCTGTCTACCTGTCTGCCACTGTAGTATCATGTTGTCAGTTTTACATCTACAATACTGTTCTGTATACCACTGTAGTACCATGTTGTCAGTTTTACATCTACAATACTGTTCTACCACTGTAGTACCTTGTTGTCAGTTTTACATCTACAATACTGTTCTGTCTGCCACTGTAGTATCATGTTGTCAGTTTTACATCTACAATACTGTTCTGTCAACCACTGTAGTACCATGTTGTCAGTTTTACATCTACAATACTGTTCTGTCTGCCACTGTAGTACCATGTTGTCAGTTTTACATCTGCAAGAGTGTTCTGTTAACCACTGTAGTATCATCTTGTCAGTTTTACATCTACAATACTAGTCTGTCTACCACTTTAGTACCATGTTGTCAGTTTTACATCTACAATATTGTTCTGTTGTACTGTCTACCACTGTAGTACCGTGTTGTCAGTTTTAAATCTACAATACTGTTCTGTCTACCACTGTAGTATCATGGTGTCAGTTTTACATCTACAATACTGTTCTCTCTGCCATTGTAGTATCATGTTGTCAGTTTTACATCTACAGTACTGTTCTGTCTGACACTGTAGTACCATGTTGTCAGTTTTACATCTACAATACTGTTCTGTCTACCACTGTAGTACCATGTTGTCAGTTTTACATCTACAATACTGTTCTGTCTGCCACTGTAGTATCATGTTGTCAGTTTTACATCTACAGTACAGTTCTGTCTGCCACTGTAGTACCATGTTGTCAGTTTTACATCTACAATACTGTTCTGTCTGCCACTGTAGTACCATGTTGTCAGTTTTACATCTACAATACTGTTCTGTCTACCACTGTAGTACCATATCATTTCTACATCTACAATTCTGTTCTGTCTACCACTGTAATATCATGTTGTCAGTTTTACATCTACAATACTGTTCTGTCTACCACTGTAGTACCATGTTGTCAGTTTTACATCTACAATACTATTCTATCTACCACTGTAGTACCATGTTGTCAGTTTTACATCTACAATTCTGTTCTGTCTACCACTGTAGTATCATGTTGTCAGTTTTACATCTACAATACTGTTCTGTCTGCCACTGTAGTATCATGTTGTCAGTTTTACATCTACAATACTGTTCTGTCTGCCACTGTAGTACCATGTTGTCAGTTTTACATCTACAATACTGTTCTGTCTACCACTGTAGTATCATGTTGTCAGTTTTACATCTACAATACTGTTCTGTCTACCACTGTAGTATCATGTTGTCAGTTTTACATCTAGAATACTGTTCTGTCTGCCACTGTAGTATCATGTTGTCAGTTTTACATCTACAGTACTGTTCTGTCTGCCACTGTAGTACCATGTTGTCAGTTTTACATCTATAATACTGTTCTATCTACCACTGTAGTACTATGTTGTCAGTTTTACATCTACAATACTGTTCTGTCTGCCACTGTAGTATCATGTTGTCAGTTTTACATCTACAATACTGTTCTGTCTGCCACTGTAGTACCATGTTGTCAGTTTTACATCTACAATACTATTCTGTCTGCCACTGTAGTACCATGTTGTCAGTTTTACATCTACAATATTGTTCTGTCTACCACTGTAGTATCATGTTGTCAGTTTTACATCTACAATACTATTCTGTCTACCACTGTAGTACCATGTTGTTAGTTTCACATCTACAATACTGTTCTGTCTGCCACTGTAGTACCATGTTGTCAGTTTTACATCTACAATACTGTTCTGTCTGCCAATGTAGTATCATGTCAATTTTACATCTACAATACTGTTCTGTCTACCACTGTAGTATCATGTTGTCAGTTTTACATCAACAATACTGTTCTGTCTGCCACTGTAGTACCATGTTGTCAATTTTACATCTACAATACTATTCTGTCTACCACTGTAGTATCATGTCAGTTTTACATCTACAATACTGTTCTGTCTGCCACTGTAGTACCATGTTGTCAGTTTTACATCTACAATACTGTTCTGTCTGCCACTGTAGTACCATGTTGTCAGTTTTACATCTACAATATTGTTCTGTCTACCACTGTAGTATCATGTTGTCAGTTTTACATCTACAATACTATTCTGTCTACCACTGTAGTACCATGTTGTTAGTTTCACATCTACAATACTGTTCTGTCTGCCACTGTAGTACCATGTTGTCAGTTTTACATCTACAATACTGTTCTGTCTGCCAATGTAGTATCATGTCAATTTTACATCTACAATACTGTTCTGTCTACCACTGTAGTATCATGTTGTCAGTTTTACATCTACAATACTGTTCTGTCTGCCACTGTAGTACCATGTTGTCAATTTTACATCTACAATACTATTCTGTCTACCACTGTAGTATCATGTCAGTTTTACATCTACAATACTGTTCTGTCTGCCACTGTAGTACCATATTGTCAGTTTTACATCTATAATACTGTTCTGTCTACCACTGTAGTACCATGTTGTCAGTTTTACATCTACAATACTGTTCTGTTTGCCACTGTAGTATCATGTTGTTTGTTTTACATCTTCAATACTGTTCTGTCTGCCACTGTAGTACCATGTTGTCAGTTTTACATCTACAAGAGTGTTCTGTCTACCACCGTAGTACTATGTTGTTAGTTTTACATCTACAATATTGTTCTGTCTACCACTGTAGTATCATGTTGTCAGTTTTACATCTACAATACTATTCTGTCTACCGCTGTAGTACCATGTTGTTAGTTTTACATCTACAATACTGTTCTGTCTGCCACTGTAGTACCATGTTGTCAGTTTTACATCTACAATACTGTTCTGTCTGCCACTGTAGTACCATGTTGTCAATTTTACATCTACAATTCTGTTCTGTCTACCACTCTAGTATCATGTTGTCAGTTTTACATCTACAATATTGTTCTGTCTGCCACTGTAGTACCATGTTGTCAGTTTTACATCTACAGTAGTTGTCTGTCTACCACTTTAGTACCATGTTGTCAGTTTTACATCTACGGTACTGTTCTGTCTACCACTGTAGTACCATGTTTTCAGTTTTACATCTACAGTACTGTTCTGTCTGCCACTGTAGTACCATGTTGTCAGTTTTACATCTACAATACTGTTCTCTTTGCCACTCTAGTACCATATTGTCAGTTTTACATCTACAATACTGTGCTGTCTGCCACTGTAGTACCATGTTGTCAGTTTTACATCTACAATTCTGTTCTGTCTACCACTGTAGTATCATGTTGTCAGTTTTACATCTACAATACTGTTCTGTCTGCCACTGTAGTATCATGTTGTCAGTTTTACATCTACAATACTGTTCTGTCTGCCACTGTAGTACCATGTTGTCAGTTTTACATCTACAATACTGTTCTGTCTGCCACTGTAGTACCATGTTGTCAGTTTCACGTTTATGATGCTGTTCTGTCTGCCACTGTAGTACCATGTTGTCAGTTTTACATCTATAATACTGTTCTGTCTACCACTGTAGTATCATGTTGTCAGTTTTACATCTTCAATACTGTTCTGTCTGCCACTGTAGTACCATGTTGTCGAATTTTACATCTACAATACTGTTCTGTCTGCCACTGTAGTACCATGTTGTCAGTTTTACATCTACAATACTGTTCTGTCTGCCACTGTAGTACCATGTTGTCAGTTTTACATCTACAATACTGTTCTGTCTGCCACTGTAGTACCATGTTGTCAGTTTTACATCTACAATACTGTTCTGTCTGCCACTGTAGTACCATGTTGTCAGTTTTACATCTACAATACTGTTCTGTCTGCAACTGTAGTACCATGTTGTCAGTTTTACATATACAATACTGTTCTGTCTGCCACTGTAGTATCATGTTGTCAGTTTTACATCTACAATACTGTTCTGTCTGCCACTGTAGTACCATGTTGTCAATTTTACATCTACAATACTATTCTGTCTGCCACTGTAGTACCATGTTGTCAATTTTACATCTACAATACTGTTCTGTCTACCACTGTAGTATCATGTTTTCAGTTTTACATCTACAATACTGTTCTGCCTGCCACTGTAGTACCATGTTGTCAGGTTTACATCTACAATACTGTTCTGTCTGCCACTGTAGTACCATGTTGTCAGTTTTACATCTGCAATATTGTACTGTCTGCCACTGTAGTACCATGTTGTCAGTTTTACATCTAAAATACTGTTCTGTCTACCACTGTAGTATCATGTTGTCAGTTTTACATCTAAAATACTGTTTTGTCTGCCACTGTAGTACCATGTTGTCAGTTTTACATCTACAAGAGTGTTCTGTCTACCACTGAAGTACTATGTTGTTAGTTTTACATCTACAATATTGTTCTGTCTACCACTGTAGTATCATGTTGTCAGTTTTACATCTACAATACTATTCTGTCTGCCACTGTAGTACCATGTTGTCAGTTTTACATCTACAATACTGTTCTGTCTGCCAATGTAGTACCATGTTGTCAATTTTACATCTACAATACTGTTCTGTCTACCACTTTAGTATCATGTTGTCAGTTTTACATCTACAATACTGTTCTGTCTGCCACTGCAGTACCATGTTGTCAATTTTACATCTACAATACTATTCTGTCTACCACTGTAGTACTATGTTGTCAGTTTTACATCTACAGTACTGTTCTGTCTGCCACTGTAGTACCATGTTGTCAATTTTACATCTACAATACTGTTCTGTCTGCCACTGTAGTACCATGTTGGCAGTTTTACATCTACAGTAGTTGTCCGTCTACCACTTTAGTACCATGTTGTCAGTTTTACATCTACAATACTGTTCTGTGTACCACTGTAGTACCATGTTGTCAGTTTTACATCTACAATACTGTTCTGTCTACCACTGTAGTACCATGTTGTCAGTTTTACATCTACAGTACTGTTCTGTCTGCCACTGTAGTACCATGTTGTCAGTTTTACATCTACAGAACTGTTCTGTCTGCCACTGTAGTACCATGTTGTCAGTTTTACATCTACAATACTGTTCTCTTTGCCACTATAGTACCATATTGTCAGTTTTACATCTACAATACTGTTCTGTCTGCCACTGTAGTACCATGTTGTCAGTTTTACATCTACAATACTGTTCTGTCTACCACTGTATTATCATGTTGTCAGTTTTACATCTACAATACTGTTCTGTCTGCCACTGTAGTATCATGTTGTCAGTTTTACATCTACAATATTGTTCTGTCTACCACTGTAGTACCATGTTGTCAGTTTTACATCTAAAATACTGTTTTGTCTGCCACTGTAGTACTATGTTGTCAGTTTTACATCTACAATACTGTTCTGTCTGCCACTGTAGTATCATGTTGTCAGTTTTACATCTACAATATTGTTCTGTCTACCACTGTAGTACCATGTTGTCAGTTTTACATCTAAAATACTGTTTTGTCTGCCACTGTAGTACTATGTTGTCAGTTTTACATCTACAATACTGTTCTGTCTGCCACTGTAGTACCATATTGTCAGTTTTACATCTATAATACTGTTCTGTCTACCACTGTAGTACCATGTTGTCAGTTTTACATCTACAATACTGTTCTGTTTGCCACTGTAGTATCATGTTGTCTGTTTTACATCTTCAATACTGTTCTGTCTGCCACTGTAGTACCATGTTGTCAGTTTTACATCTACAAGAGTGTTCTGTCTACCACTGTAGGACTATCTTGTTAGTTTTACATCTACAATACTGTTCTGTCTGCCACTGTAGTATCATGTTGTCAGTTTTACATCTACAATATTGTTCTGTCTACCACTGTAGTACCATGTTGTCAGTTTTACATCTAAAATACTGTTTTGTCTGCCACTGTAGTACTATGTTGTCAGTTTTACATCTACAATACTGTTCTGTCTGCCACTGTAGTACCATATTGTCAGTTTTACATCAATAATACTGTTCTGTCTACCACTGTAGTACCATGTTGTCAGTTTTACATCTACAATACTGTTCTGTCTGCCACTGTAGTACCATGTTGTCAATTTTACATCTACAATACTATTCTGTCTACTACTGTAGTATCATGTCAGTTTTACATCTACAATACTGTTCTGTCTGCCACTGTAGTACCATGTTGTCAGTTTTACATCTACAATACTGTTCTGTCTGCCACTGTAGTACTATGTTGTCAATTTTACATCTACAATACTGTTCTGTCTACCACTGTAGTATCATGTTGTCAGTTTTACATCTACAATACTGTTCTGTCTGCCACTGTAGTACCATGTTGTCAATTTTACATCCACAATACTGTTCTGTCTACCACTGTAGTACCATGTTGTTTGTTTTACATCTACAATACTGTTCTGTCTACCACTGTAGTACAATGTTGTCAGTTTTACATCGACAGTACTGTTCTGTCTGCCACTGTAGTACCATGTTGTCAGTTTTACATCTACAATTCTGATCTGTCTACCACTGTAGTATCATGTTGTCAGTTTTACATCTACAATATTGTTCTGTCTACCACTGTAGTACCATGTTGTCAGTTTTACATCTATAATACTGTTCTGTCTACCACTGTAGTACTATGTTGTCTGTTTTACATCTACAATACTGTTCTGTTTGCTACTGTAGTATCATGTTGTCAGTTTTACATCTACAATACTGTTCTGTCTGCCAATGTAGTACCATGTTGTCAGTTTTACATCAACAATACTGTTCTGTCTGCCACTGTAGTACCATGTTGTCAGTTTTACATCTACAATACTATTTTGTCTGCCACTGTAGTACCATGTTGTCAGTTTTACATCTACAATATTGTTCTGTATACCACTGTAGTATCATGTTGTCAGTTTTACATCTACAATACTATTCTGTCTACCACTGTCGTACCATGTTGTTAGTTTCACATCTACAATACTGTTCTGTCTGCCACTGTAGTACCATGTTGTCAGTTTTACATCTACAATACTGTTCTGTCTGCCAATGTAGTACCATGTTATCAATTTTACATCTACAATACTGTTCTGTCTACCACTGTAGTATCATGTTGTCAGTTTTACATCTACAATACTGTTCTGTCTGCCACTGTAGTACCATGTTGTTAGTTTTACATCTACAATACTGTTCTGTCTGCCACTGTAGTACCATGTTGTCAGTTTTACATCTACAATACTGTTCTGTCTGCCACTGTAGTACCATGTTGTCAATTTTACATCTACAATACTGTTCTGTCTGCCAGTGTAGTACCATGTTGTCAGTTTCACATCTACAGTACTGCTCTGTCTGCCACTGTAGTACCATATTGTCAGTTTTATATCTACAATACTGTTCTGTCTACCACTGTAGTACCATGTTGTCTGTTTTACATCTACAATACTGGTCTGTCGACCTGTCTACCACTGTCGTATCATGTTAGATTTACATCTACAATACTGTTCTGTCTACCACTGTAGTACCATGTTGTCATTTTTACATCTACAATTCTGTTCTGTCTACCACTCTAGTATCATGTTGTCAGTTTTACATCTACAATATTATTCTGTCTGCCACTGTAGTACCATGTTGTCAGTTTTACATCTACAGTAGTTGTCTGTCTACCACTTTAGTACCATGTTGTCAGTTTTACATCTACGGTACTGTTCTGTCTACCACTGTAGTACCATGTTGTCAGTTTTACATCTACAATACTGTTCTGTTTGCCACTCTAGTACCATATTGTGAGTTTTACATCTACAATACTGTGCTGTCTGCCACTGTAGTACCATGTTGTCACTTTTACATCTACAATTCTGTTCTGTCTACCACTGTAGTATCATGTTGTCAGTTTTACATCTACAATACTGTTCTGTCTGCCACTGTAGTATCATGTTGTCAGTTTTACATCTACAATACTGTTCTGTCTGCCACTGTAGTACCATGTTGTCAGTTTTACATCTACTATACTGTTCTATCTGCCACTGTAGTACCATGTTGTCAGTTTCACATTTATGATACTGTTCTGTCTGCTACTGTAGTACCATGTTGTCAGTTTTACATCTATAATACTGTTCTGTCTACCACTGTAGTATCATGTTGTCAGTTTTACATCTTCAATACTGTTCTGTCTGCCACTGTAGTACCATGTTGTCGAATTTTACATCTACAATACTGTTCTGTCTGCCACTGTAGTACCATGTTGTCAGTTTTACATCTACAATACTGTTCTGTCTGCCACTGTAGTACCATGTTGTCAGTTTTACATCTACAATACTGTTCTGTCTGCCACTGTAGTACCATGTTGTCAGTTTTACATCTACAATACTGTTCTATCTGCCACTGTAGTATCATGTTGTCAGTTTTACATCTACAATACTGTTCTGTCTGCCACTGTAGTACCATGTTGTCAGTTTTACATCTACAATACTGTTCTGTCTGCCACTGTAGTACCATGTTGTCAGTTTCACATCTATAATACTGTTCTGTCTACCACTGTAGTATCATGTTGTCAGTTTTACATCTTCAATACTGTTCTCTCTGCCACTGTAGTACCATGTTGTCGAATTTTACATCTACAATACTGTTCTGTCTGTCACTGTAGTACCATGTTGTCAGTTTTACATCTACAATACTGTTCTGTCTGCCACTGTAGTACCATGTTGTCAGTTTTACATCTACAATACTGTTCTGCCTGCCACTGTAGTACCATGTTGTCAGTTTTACATCTACAATACTGTTCTGTCTGCCACTGTAGTACCATGTTGTCAGTTTTACATCTACAATACTGTTCTGTCTGCAACTGTAGTACCATGTTGTCAGTTTTACATCTACAATACTGTTCTGTGTGCCACTGTAGTATCATGTTGTCAGTTTTACATCTACAATACTGTTCTGTCTGCCACTGTAGTACCATGTTGTCAATTTTACATCTATAATACTATTCTGTCTGCCACTGTAGTACCATGTTGTCAATTTTACATCTACAATACTATTCTGTCTGCCACTGTAGTACCATGTTGTCAATTTTACATCTACAATACTGTTCTGTCTACCACTGTAGTATCAGGTTTTCAGTTTTACATCTACAATACTGTTCTGCCTGCCACTGTAGTACCATGTTGTCAGTTTTACATCTACAATACTGTTCTGTCTGCCACTGTAGTACCATGTTGTCAGTTTTACATCTTCAATATTGTACTCTCTGCCACTGTAGTACCATGTTGTCAGTTTTACATCTAAAATACTGTTCTGTCTACCACTGTAGTATCATGTTGTCAGTTTTACATCTAAATTACTGTTTTGTCTGCCACTGTAGTACCATGTTGTCAGTTTTACAAATACAAGAGTGTTCTGTCTACCACTGAAGTACTATGTTGTTAGTTTTACATCTACAATATTGTTCTGTCTACCACTGTAGTATCATGTTGTCAGTTTTACATCTACAATACTATTCTGTCTGCCACTGTAGTACCATGTTGTCAGTTTTACATCTACAATACTGTTCTGTCTGCCACTGTAGTACCATGTTGTCAGTTTTACATCTACAATACTGTTCTGTCTGCCAATGTAGTACCATGTTGTCAATTTTACATCTACAATACTGTTCTGTCTACCACTTTAGTATCATGTTGTCAGTTTTACATCTACAATACTGTTCTGTCTGCCACTGCAGTACCATGTTGTCAATTTTACATCTACAATACTATTCTGTCTACCACTGTAGTACTATGTTGTCAGTTTTACATCTACAGTACTGTTCTGTCTGCCACTGTAGTACCATGTTGTCAATTTTACATCTACAATACTGTTCTGTCTGCCACTGTAGTACCATGTTGGCAGTTTTACATCTACAGTAGTTGTCTGTCTACCACTTCAGTACCATGTTGTCAGTTTTACATCTACAATACTGTTCTGTGTACCACTGTAGTATCATGTTGTCAGTTTTACATCTACAATACTATTCTGTCTACCACTGTAGTACCATGTTGTCAGTTTTACATCTACAATACTGTTATGTCTGCCAATGTAGTACCATGTTGTCAATTTTACATCTACAATACTGTTCTGTCTGCCACTGTAGTATCATGTTGTCAGTTTTACATCTACAATATTGTTCTGTCTACCACTGTAGTACCATGTTGTCAGTTTTACATCTAAAATACTGTTTTGTCTGCCACTGTAGTACTATGTTGTCAGTTTTACATCTACAATACTGTTCTGTCTGCCACTGTAGTACCATATTGTCAGTTTTACATCTATAATACTGTTCTGTCTACCACTGTAGTACCATGTTGTCAGTTTTACATCTACAATACTGTTCTGTTTGCCACTGTAGTATCATGTTGTCTGTTTTACATCTTCAATACTGTTCTGTCTGCCACTGTAGTACCATGTTGTCAGTTTTACATCTACAAGAGTGTTCTGTCTACCACTGTAGTACTATGTTGTTTGTTTTACATCTACAATATTGTTCTGTCTACCACTGTAGTATCATGTTGTCAGTTTTACATCTACAATACTATTCTGTCTACCACTGTAGTACCATGTTGTTAGTTTTACATCTACAATACTGTTCTGTCTGCCACTGTAGTACCATGTTGTCAGTTTTACATCTACAATACTGTTCTGTCTGCCACTGTAGTACCATGTTGTCAATTTTACATCTACAATACTGTTCTGTCTGCCAGTGTAGTATCATGTTGTCAGTTTCACATCTACAGTACTGCTCTGTCTGCCACTGTAGTACCATATTGTCAGTTTTATATCTACAATACTGTTCTGTCTACCACTGTAGTGCCATGTTGTCTGTTTTACATCTACAATACTGGTCTGTCTACCTGTCTACCACTGTCGTATCATGTTAGATTTACATCTACAATACTGTTCTGTGTACCACTGTAGTACCATGTTGTCATTTTTACATCTACAATTCTGTTCTGTCTACCACTCTAGTATCATGTTGTCAGTTTTACATCTACAATATTATTCTGTCTGCCACTGTAGTACCATGTTGTCAGTTTTACATCTACAGTAGTTGTCTGTCTACCACTTTAGTACCATGTTGTCAGTTTTACATCTACGGTACTGTTCTGTCTACCACTGTAGTACCATGTTGTCAGTTTTACATCTACAATACTGTTCTCTTTGCCACTCTAGTACCATATTGTCAGTTTTACATCTACAATACTGTGCTGTCTGCCACTGTAGTACCATGTTGTCACTTTTACATCTACAATTCTGTTCCGTCTACCACTGTAGTATCATGTTGTCAGTTTTACATCTACAATACTGTTCTGTCTGCCACTGTAGTATCATGTTGTCAGTTTTACATCTACAATACTGTTCTGTCTGCCACTGTAGTACCATGTTGTCAGTTTTACATCTACAATACTGTTCTGTCTGCCACTGTAGTACCATGTTGTCAATTTTACATCTACAATACTGGTCTGTCTACCTGTCTACCACTGTCGTATCATGTTAGATTTACATCTACAATACTGTTCTGTGTACCACTGTAGTAGCATGTTGTCATTTTTACATCTACAATTCTGTTCTGTCTACCACTCTAGTATCATGTTGTCAGTTTTACATCTACAATATTATTCTGTCTACCACTGTAGTACCATGTTGTCAGTTTTACATCTACAATACTGTTCTCTTTGCCACTCTAGTACCATATTGTCAGTTTTACATCTACAATACTGTGCTGTCTGCCACTGTAGTACCATGTTGTCACTTTTACATCTACAATTCTGTTCTGTCTACCACTGTAGTATCATGTTGTCAGTTTTACATCTACAATACTGTTCTGTCTGCCACTGTAGTATCATGTTGTCAGTTTTACATCTACAATACTGTTCTGTCTGCCACTGTAGTACCATGTTGTCAGTTTTACATCTACTATACTGTTCTGTCTGCCACTGTAGTACCATGTTGTCAGTTTCACATTTATGATACTGTTCTGTCTGCCACTGTAGTACCATGTTGTCAGTTTTACATCTATAATACTGTTCTGTCTACCACTGTAGTATCATGTTGTCAGTTTTACATCTTCAATACTGTTCTGTCTGCCACTGTAGTACCATGTTGTCGAATTTTACATCTACAATACTGTTCTGTCTGCCACTGTAGTACCATGTTGTCAGTTTTACATCTACAATACTATTCTGTCTGCCACTGTAGTACCATGTTGTCAGTTTTACATCTACAATACTGTTCTGTCTGCCACTGTAGTACCATGTTGTCAGTTTTACATCTACAATACTGTTCTCTCTGCCACTGTAGTATCATGTTGTCAGTTTTACATCTACAATACTGTTCTGTCTGCCACTGTAGTACCATGTTGTCAGTTTTACATCTACAATACTGTTCTGTCTGCCACTGTAGTACCATGTTGTCAGTTTCACATTTATAATACTGTTCTGTCTGCCACTGTAGTACCATGTTGTCAGTTTTACATCTATAATACTGTTCTGTCTACCACTGTAGTATCATGTTGTCAGTTTTACATCTTCAATACTGTTCTCTCTGCCACTGTAGTACCATGTTGTCGAATTTTACATCTACAATACTGTTCTGTCTGTCACTGTAGTACCATGTTATCAGTTTTACATCTACAATACTGTTCTGTCTGCCACTGTAGTACCATGTTGTCAGTTTTACATCTACAATACTGTTCTGTCTGCCACTGTAGTACCATGTTGTCAGTTTTACATCTACAATACTGTTCTGTCTGCCACTGTAGTACCATGTTGTCAGTTTTACATCTACAATACTGTTCTGTCTGCCACTGTAGTACCATGTTATCAGTTTTACATCTACAATACTGTTCTGTCTGCCACTGTAGTACCATGTTGTCAGTTTTACATCTACAATACTGTTCTGTCTGCCACTGTAGTACCATGTTGTCAGTTTTACATCTACAATACTGTTCTGTCTGCAACTGTAGTACCATGTTGTCAGTTTTACATCTACAATACTGTTCTGTCTGCCAATGTAGTACCATGTTGTCAATTTTACATCTACAATACTGTTCTGTCTACCACTTTAGTATCATGTTGTCAGTTTTACATCTACAATACTGTTCTGTCTGCCACTGCAGTACCATGTTGTCAATTTTACATCTACAATACTATTCTGTCTACCACTGTAGTACTATGTTGTCAGTTTTACATCGACAGTACTGTTCTGTCTGCCACTGTAGTACCATGTTGTCAATTTTACATCTACAATACTGTTCTGTCTGCCACTGTAGTACCATGTTGGCAGTTTTACATCTACAGTAGTTGTCTGTCTACCACTTTAGTACCATGTTGTCAGTTTTACATCTACAATACTGTTCTGTGTACCACTGTAGTACCATGTTGTCAGTTTTACATCTACAATACTGTTCTGTCTACCACTGTAGTACCATGTTGTCAGTTTTACATCTACAGTACTGTTCTGTCTGCCACTGTAGTACCATGTTGTCAGTTTTACATCTACAGTACTGTTCTGTCTGCCACTGTAGTACCATGTTGTCAGTTTTACATCTACAATACTGTTCTCTTTGCCACTATAGTACCATATTGTCAGTTTTACATCTACAATACTGTTCTGTCTGCCACTGTATTACCATGTTGTCAGTTTTACATCTACAATACTGTTCTGTCTACCACTGTATTATCATGTTGTCAGTTTTACATCTACAATACTGTTCTGTCTGCCACTGTAGTATCATGTTGTCAGTTTTACATCTACAATATTGTTCTGTCTACCATTGTAGTACCATGTTGTCAGTTTTACATCTAAAATACTGTTTTGTCTGCCACTGTAGTACTATGTTGTCAGTTTTACATCTACAATACTGTTCTGTCTGCCACTGTAGTATCATGTTGTCAGTTTTACATCTACAATATTGTTCTGTCTACCACTGTAGTACCATGTTGTCAGTTTTACATCTAAAATACTGTTTTGTCTGCCACTGTAGTACTATGTTGTCAGTTTTACATCTACAATACTGTTCTGTCTGCCACTGTAGTACCATATTGTCAGTTTTACATCTATAATACTGTTCTGTCTACCACTGTAGTACCATGTTGTCAGTTTTACATCTACAATACTGCTCTGTTTGCCACTGTAGTATCATGTTGTCTGTTTTACATCTTCAATACTGTTCTGTCTGCCACTGTAGTACCATGTTGTCAGTTTTACATCTACAAGAGTGTTCTGTCTACCACTGTAGTACTATCTTGTTGGTTTTACATCTACAATATTGTTCTGTCTACCACTGTAGTATCATGTTGTCAGTTTTACATCTACAATACTATTCTGTCTACCACTGTAGTACCATGTTGTTAGTTTTACATCTACAATACTGTTCTGTCTGCCACTGTAGTACCATGTTGTCAGTTTTACATCTACAATACTGTTCTGTCTGCCAATGTAGTACCATGTTGTCAATTTTACATCTACAATACTGTTCTGTCTACCACTTTAGTATCATGTTGTCAGATTTACATCTACAATACTGTTCTGTCTGCCACTGTAGTACCATGTTGTCAATTTTACATCTACAATACTATTCTGTCTACCACTGTAGTACCATGTTGTCAGTTTTACATCTACAGTACTGTTCTGTCTGCCACTGTAGTACCATGTTGTCAATTTTACATCTACAATACTGTTCTGTCTGCCACTGTAGTACCATGTTGGCAGTTTTACATCTACAGTAGTTGTCTGTCTACCACTTTAGTACCATGTTGTCAGTTTTACATCTACGATACTGTTCTGTGTACCACTGTAGTACCATGTTGTCAGTTTTACATCTACAATACTGTTCTGTCTACCACTGTAGTACCATGTTGTCAGTTTTACATCCACAGTACTGTTCTGTCTGCCACTGTAGTACCATGTTGTCAGTTTTACATCTAAAATACTGTTTTGTCTGCCACTGTAGTACTATGTTGTCAGTTTTACATCTACAATACTGTTCTGTCTGCCACTGTAGTATCATGTTGTCAGTTTTACATCTACAATATTGTTCTGTCTACCACTGTAGTACCATGTTGTCAGTTTTACATCTAAAATACTGTTTTGTCTGCCACTGTAGTACTATGTTGTTAGTTTTACATCTACAATACTGTTCTGTCTGCCACTGTAGTACCATATTGTCAGTTTTACATCTATAATACTGTTCTGTCTACCACTGTAGTACCATGTTGTCAGTTTTACATCTACAATACTGTTCTGTTTGCCACTGTAGTATCATGTTGTCTGTTTTACATCTTCAATACTGTTCTGTCTGCCACTGTAGTACCATGTTGTCAGTTTTACATCTACAAGAGTGTTCTGTCTACCACTGTAGTACTATGTTGTTAGTTTTACATCTACAATATTGTTTTGTCTACCACTGTAGTATCATGTTGTCAGTTTTACATCTACAATACTATTCTGTCTACCACTGTAGTACCATGTTGTTAGTTTTACATCTACAATACTGTTCTGTCTGCCACTGTAGTACCATGTTGTCAGTTTTACATCTACAATACTGTTCTGTCTGCCACTGTAGTACCATGTTGTCAGTTTTACATCTACAATACTGTTCTGTCTGCAACTGTAGTACCATGTTGTCAGTTTTACATCTACAATACTGTTCTGTCTGCCAATGTAGTACCATGTTGTCAATTTTACATCTACAATACTGTTCTGTCTACCACTTTAGTATCATGTTGTCAGTTTTACATCTACAATACTGTTCTGTCTGCCACTGCAGTACCATGTTGTCAATTTTACATCTACAATACTATTCTGTCTACCACTGTAGTACTATGTTGTCAGTTTTACATCTACAGTACTGTTCTGTCTGCCACTGTAGTACCATGTTGTCAATTTTACATCTACAATACTGTTCTGTCTGCCACTGTAGTACCATGTTGGCAGTTTTACATCTACAGTAGTTGTCTGTCTACCACTTTAGTACCATGTTGTCAGTTTTACATCTACAATACTGTTCTGTGTACCACTGTAGTACCATGTTGTCAGTTTTACATCTACAATACTGTTCTGTCTACCACTGTAGTACCATGTTGTCAGTTTTACATCTACAGTACTGTTCTGTCTGCCACTGTAGTACCATGTTGTCAGTTTTACATCTACAGTACTGTTCTGTCTGCCACTGTAGTACCATGTTGTCAGTTTTACATCTACAATACTGTTCTCTTTGCCACTATAGTACCATATTGTCAGTTTTACATCTACAATACTGTTCTGTCTGCCACTGTATTACCATGTTGTCAGTTTTACATCTACAATACTGTTCTGTCTACCACTGTATTATCATGTTGTCAGTTTTACATCTACAGTACTGTTCTGTCTGCCACTGTAGTACCATGTTGTCAGTTTTACATCTACAATACTGTTCTCTTTGCCACTATAGTACCATATTGTCAGTTTTACATCTACAATATTGTTCTGTCTACCATTGTAGTACCATGTTGTCAGTTTTACATCTAAAATACTGTTTTGTCTGCCACTGTAGTACTATGTTGTCAGTTTTACATCTACAATACTGTTCTGTCTGCCACTGTAGTATCATGTTGTCAGTTTTACATCTACAATATTGTTCTGTCTACCACTGTAGTACCATGTTGTCAGTTTTACATCTAAAATACTGTTTTGTCTGCCACTGTAGTACTATGTTGTCAGTTTTACATCTACAATACTGTTCTGTCTGCCACTGTAGTACCATATTGTCAGTTTTACATCTATAATACTGTTCTGTCTACCACTGTAGTACCATGTTGTCAGTTTTATATCTACAATACTGTTCTGTTTGCCACTGTAGTATCATGTTGTCTGTTTTACATCTTCAATACTGTTCTGTCTGCCACTGTAGTACCATGTTGTCAGTTTTACATCTACAAGAGTGTTCTGTCTACCACTGTAGTACTATCTTGTTGGTTTTACATCTACAATATTGTTCTGTCTACCACTGTAGTATCATGTTGTCAGTTTTACATCTACAATACTATTCTGTCTACCACTGTAGTACCATGTTGTTAGTTTTACATCTACAATACTGTTCTGTCTGCCACTGTAGTACCATGTTGTCAGTTTTACATCTACAATACTGTTCTGTCTGCCAATGTAGTACCATGTTGTCAATTTTACATATACAATACTGTTCTGTCTACCACTTTAGTATCATGTTGTCAGATTTACATCTACAATACTGTTCTGTCTGCCACTGTAGTACCATGTTGTCAATTTTACATCTACAATACTATTCTGTCTACCACTGTAGTACCATGTTGTCAGTTTTACATCTACAGTACTGTTCTGTCTGCCACTGTAGTACCATGTTGTCAATTTTACATCTACAATACTGTTCTGTCTGCCACTGTAGTACCATGTTGGCAGTTTTACATCTACAGTAGTTGTCTGTCTACCACTTTAGTACCATGTTGTCAGTTTTACATCTACGATACTGTTCTGTGTACCACTGTAGTACCATGTTGTCAGTTTTACATCTACAATACTGTTCTGTCTACCACTGTAGTACCATGTTGTCAGTTTTACATCCACAGTACTGTTCTGTCTGCCACTGTAGTACCATGTTGTCAGTTTTACATCTAAAATACTGTTTTGTCTGCCACTGTAGTACTATGTTGTCAGTTTTACATCTACAATACTGTTCTGTCTGCCACTGTAGTATCATGTTGTCAGTTTTACATCTACAATATTGTTCTGTCTACCACTGTAGTACCATGTTGTCAGTTTTACATCTAAAATACTGTTTTGTCTGCCACTGTAGTACTATGTTGTTAGTTTTACATCTACAATACTGTTCTGTCTGCCACTGTAGTACCATATTGTCAGTTTTACATCTATAATACTGTTCTGTCTACCACTGTAGTACCATGTTGTCAGTTTTACATCTACAATACTGTTCTGTTTGCCACTGTAGTATCATGTTGTCTGTTTTACATCTTCAATACTGTTCTGTCTGCCACTGTAGTACCATGTTGTCAGTTTTACATCTACAATAGTGTTCTGTCTACCACTGTAGTACTATGTTGTTAGTTTTACATCTACAATATTGTTTTGTCTACCACTGTAGTATCATGTTGTCAGTTTTACATCTACAATACTATTCTGTCTACCACTGTAGTACCATGTTGTTAGTTTTACATCTACAATACTGTTCTGTCTGCCACTGTAGTACCATGTTGTCAGTTTTACATCTACAATACTGTTCTGTCTGCCACTGTAGTACCATGTTGTCAGTTTTACATCTACAATACTGTTCTGTCTACCACTTTAGTATCATGTTGTCAGTTTTACATCTACAATACTGTTCTGTCTGCCACTGTAGTACCATGTTGTCAATTTTACATCTACAATACTATTCTGTCTACCACTGTAGTACCATGTTGTCAGTTTTACATCTACAGTACTGTTCTGTCTGCCACTGTAGTACCATGTTGTCAATTTTACATCTACAATACTGTTCTGTCTGCCACTGTAGTACCATGTTGGCAGTTTTACATCTACAGTAGTTGTCTGTCTACCACTTTAGTACCATGTTGTCAGTTTTACATCTACAATACTGTTCTGTGTACCACTGTAGTACCATGTTGTCAGTTTTACATCTACAATACTGTTCTGTCTACCACTGTAGTACCATGTTGTCAGTTTTACATCTACAGTACTGTTCTGTCTGCCACTGTAGTACCATGTTGTCAGTTTTACATCTACAGTACTGTTCTGTCTGCCACTGTAGTACCATGTTGTCAGTTTTACATCTACAATACTGTTCTCTTTGCCACTATAGTACCATATTGTCAGTTTTACATCTACAATACTGTTCTGTCTGCCACTGTAGTACCATGTTGTCAGTTTTACATCTACAATACTGTTCTGTCTACCACTGTATTATCATGTTGTCAGTTTTACATCTACAATACTGTTCTGTCTGCCACTGTAGTATCATGTTGTCAGTTTTACATCTACAATATTGTTCTGTCTACCACTGTAGTACCATGTTGTCAGTTTTACATCTACAATACTGTTCTGTCTGCCACTGTAGTATCATGTTGTCAGTGTTACATCTACAATATTGTTCTGTCTACCACTGTAGTACCATGTTGTCAGTTTTACATCTAAAATACTGTTTTGTCTGCCACTGTAGTACTATGTTGTCAGTTTTACATCTACAATACTGTTCTGTCTGCCACTGTAGTACCATATTGTCAGTTTTACATCTATAATACTGTTCTGTCTACCACTGTAGTACCATGTTGTCAGTTTTACATCTACAATACTGTTCTGTTTGCCACTGTAGTATCATGTTGTCTGTTTTACATCTTCAATACTGTTCTGTCTGCCACTGTACTACCATGTTGTCAGTTTTACATCTACAAGAGTGTTCTGTCTACCACTGTAGTACTATGTTGTTAGTTTTACATCTACATTATTGTTCTGTCTACCACTGTAGTATCATGTTGTCAGTTTTACATCTACAATACTATTCTGTCTACCACTGTAGTACCATGTTGTTAGTTTTACATCTACAATACTGTTCTGTCTGCCACTGTAGTACCATGTTGTCAGTTTTACATCTACAATACTGTTCTGTCTGCCACTGTAGTACCATGTTGTCAATTTTACATCTACAATACTGTTCTGTCTGCCAGTGTAGTACCATGTTGTCAGTTTTACATCTACAGTACTGCTCTGTCTGCCACTGTAGTACCATATTGTCAGTTTTATATCTACAATACTGTTCTGTCTACCACTGTAGTACCATGTTGTCTGTTTTACATCTACAATACTGGTCTGTCTACCTGTCTACCACTGTCGTATCATGTTGTCAGATTTACATCTACAATACTGTTCTGTCTACCACTGTAGTACCATGTTGTCATTTTTACATCTACAATTCTGTTCTGTCTACCACTCTAGTATCATGTTGTCAGTTTTACATCTACAGTATTGTTCTGTCTGCCACTGTAGTACCATGTTGTCAGTTTTACATCTAAAATACTGTTTTGTCTGCCACTGTAGTACTATGTTGTTAGTTTTACATCTACAATACTGTTCTGTCTGCCAATGTAGTACCATGTTGTCAATTTTACATCTACAATATTGTTCTGTCTGCCACTGTAGTACCATGTTGTCAGTTTTACATCTAAAATACTGTTCTGTCTGCCACTGTAGTACCATGTTGTCAGTTTTACATCTACAATACTGTTCTGTCTGCCAATGTAGTACCATGTTGTCAATTTTACATCTACAATACTGTTCTGTCTACCACTGTAGTACCATGTTGTCTGTTTTACATCTACAATACAGGTCTGTCTACCTGTCTACCACTGTCGTATCATGTTGTCAGATTTACATCTACAATACTGTTCTGTCTACCACTGTAGTACCATGTTGTCAGTTTTACATCTACAGTACTGTTCTGTCTGCCACTGTAGTACCATGTTGTCAATTTTACATCTACAATACTGTTCTGTCTGCCACTGTAGTACCATGTTGGCAGTTTTACATCTACAGTAGTTGTCTGTCTACCACTTTAGTACCATGTTGTCAGTTTTACATCTACAATACTGTTCTGTGTACCACTGTAGTACCATGTTGTCAGTTTTACATCTACAATACTGTTCTGTCTACCACTGTAGTACCATGTTGTCAGTTTTACATCTACAGTACTGTTCTGTCTGCCACTGTAGTACCATGTTGTCAGTTTTACATCTACAGTACTGTTCTGTCTGCCACTGTAGTACCATGTTGTCAGTTTTACATCTACAATACTGTTCTCTTTGCCACTATAGTACCATATTGTCAGTTTTACATCTACAATACTGTTCTGTCTGCCACTGTAGTACCATGTTGTCAGTTTTACATCTACAATACTGTTCTGTCTACCACTGTATTATCATGTTGTCAGTTTTACATCTACAATACTGTTCTGTCTGCCACTGTAGTATCATGTTGTCAGTTTTACATCTACAATATTGTTCTGTCTACCACTGTAGTACCATGTTGTCAGTTTTACATCTAAAATACTGTTTTGTCTGCCACTGTAGTACTATGTTGTCAGTTTTACATCTACAATACTGTTCTGTCTGCCACTGTAGTATCATGTTGTCAGTGTTACATCTACAATATTGTTCTGTCTACCACTGTAGTACCATGTTGTCAGTTTTACATCTAAAATACTGTTTTGTCTGCCACTGTAGTACTATGTTGTCAGTTTTACATCTACAATACTGTTCTGTCTGCCACTGTAGTACCATATTGTCAGTTTTACATCTATAATACTGTTCTGTCTACCACTGTAGTACCATGTTGTCAGTTTTACATCTACAATACTGTTCTGTCTGCCACTGTACTACCATGTTGTCAGTTTTACATCTACAAGAGTGTTCTGTCTACCACTGTAGTACTATGTTGTTAGTTTTACATCTACATTATTGTTCTGTCTACCACTGTAGTATCATGTTGTCAGTTTTACATCTACAATACTATTCTGTCTACCACTGTAGTACCATGTTGTTAGTTTTACATCTACAATACTGTTCTGTCTGCCACTGTAGTACCATGTTGTCAGTTTTACATCTACAATACTGTTCTGTCTGCCACTGTAGTACCATGTTGTCAATTTTACATCTACAATACTGTTCTGTCTGCCAGTGTAGTTCCATGTTGTCAGTTTTACATCTACAGTACTGCTCTGTCTGCCACTGTAGTACCATATTGTCAGTTTTATATCTACAATACTGTTCTGTCTACCACTGTAGTACCATGTTGTCTGTTTTACATCTACAATACTGGTCTGTCTACCTGTCTACCACTGTCGTATCATGTTGTCAGATTTACATCTACAATACTGTTCTGTCTACCACTGTAGTACCATGTTGTCATTTTTACATCTACAATTCTGTTCTGTCTACCACTCTAGTATCATGTTGTCAGTTTTACATCTACAATATTGTTCTGTCTGCCACTGTAGTACCATGTTGTCAGTTTTACATCTACAGTAGTTGTCTGTCTACCACTTTAGTACCATGTTGTCAGTTTTACATCTACGGTACTGTTCTGTCTACCACTGTAGTACCATGTTTTCAGTTTTACATCTACAGTACTGTTCTGTCTGCCACTGTAGTACCATGTTGTCAGTTTTACATCTACAATACTGTTCTCTTTGCCACTCTAGTACCATATTGTCAGTTTTACATCTACAATACTGTTCTGGCTGCCACTGTAGTACCATGTTGTCAGTTTCACATTTATAATACTGTTCTGTCTGCCACTGTAGTACCATGTTGTCAGTTTTACATCTACAATTCTGTTCTGTCTACCACTGTAGTATCATGTTGTCAGTTTTACATCTACAATACTGTTCTGTCTGCCACTGTAGTATCATGTTGTCAGTTTTACATCTACAATACTGTTCTGTCTGCCACTGTAGTACCATGTTGTCGGTTTTACATCTACAATACTGTTCTGTCTGCCACTGTAGTACCATGTTGTCAGTTTCACATTTATAATACTGTTCTGTCTGCCACTGTAGTACCATGTTGTCAGTTTTACATCTATAATACTGTTCTGTCTACCACTGTAGTATCATGTTGTCAGTTTTACATCTTCAATACTGTTCTGTCTGCCACTGTAGTACCATGTTGTCGAATTTTACATCTACAATACTGTTCTGTCTGCCACTGTAGTACCATGTTGTCAGTTTTACATCTATAATACTGTTCTGTCTGCCACTGTAGTACCATGTTGTCAGTTTTACATCTACAATACTGTTCTGTCTGCCACTGTAGTACCATGTTGTCAGTTTTACATCTACAATACTGTTCTGTCTGCCACTGTAGTACCATGTTGTCAGTTTTACATCTACAATACTGTTCTGTCTGCCACTGTAGTATCATGTTGTCAGTTTTACATCTACAATAATGTTCTGTCTGCCACTGTAGTACCATGTTGTCAGTTTTACATCTACAATACTGTTCTGTCTGCCACTGTAGTACCATGTTGTCAGTTTCACATTTATAATACTGTTCTGTCTGCCACTGTAGTACCATGTTGTCAGTTTTACATCTATATTACTGTTCTGTCTACCACTGTAGTATCATGTTGTCAGTTTTACATCTTCAATACTGTTCTGTCTGCCACTGTAGTACCATGTTGTCGAATTTTACATCTACAATACTGTTCTGTCTGCCACTGTAGTACCATGTTGTCAGTTTTACATCTACAGTACTGTTCTGTTTGCCACTGTAGTACCATGTTGTCAGTTTTACATCTACAGTACTGTTCTGTCTGCCACTGTAGTACCATGTTGTCAGTTTTACATCTACAATACTGTTCTCTTTGCCACTATAGTACCATATTGTCAGTTTTACATCTACTATACTGTTCTGTCTGCCACTGTAGTACCATATTGTCAGTTTTACATCTACAATACTGTTCTGTCTACCACTGTATTATCATGTTGTCAGTTTTACATCTACAATACTGTTCTGTCTGCCACTGTAGTATCATGTTGTCAGTTTTACATCTACAATATTGTTCTGTCTACCATTGTAGTACCATGTTGTCAGTTTTACATCTAAAATACTGTTTTGTCTGCCACTGTAGTACTATGTTGTCAGTTTTACATCTACAATACTGTTCTGTCTGCCACTGTAGTATCATGTTGTCAGTTTTACATCTACAATATTGTTCTGTCTACCACTGTAGTACCATGTTGTCAGTTTTACATCTAAAATACTGTTTTGTCTGCCACTGTAGTACTATGTTGTCAGTTTTACATCTACAATACTGTTCTGTCTGCCACTGTAGTACCATATTGTCAGTTTTACATCTATAATACTGTTCTGTCTACCACTGTAGTACCATGTTGTCAGTTTTACATCTACAATACTGTTCTGTTTGCCACTGTAGTATCATGTTGTCTGTTTTACATCTTCAATACTGTTCTGTCTGCCACTGTAGTACCTTGTTGTCAGTTTTACATCTACAATACTGTTCTGTCTACCACTGTATTATCATGTTGTCAGTTTTACATCTACAATACTGTTCTGTCTGCCACTGTAGTATCATGTTGTCAGTTTTACATCTATAATATTGTTCTGTCTGCCACTGTAGTACCATGTTGTCAGTTTTACATCTACAATACTGTTCTGTCTACCACTTTAGTACCATGTTGTCAGTTTTACATCTACGATACTGTTCTGTGTACCACTGTAGTACCATGTTGTCAGTTTTACATCTACAATACTGTTCTGTCTACCACTGTAGTACCATGTTGTCAGTTTTACATCTACAATACTGTTCTGTCTGCCACTGTAGTACCATGTTGTCAGTTTTACATCTACAATACTGTTCTGTCTGCCACTGTAGTACCATGTTGTCAGTTTTACATCTACAATACTGTTCTGTCTGCCACTGTAGTATCATGTTGTCAGTTTTACATCTACAATACTGTTCTGTCTGCCACTGTAGTACCATGTTGTCAATTTTACATCTACAATACTGCTCTGCCTGCCACTGTAGTACTATGTTGTTAGTTTTACATCTACAATATTGTTCTGTCTACCACTGTAGTATCATGTTGTCAGTTTTACATCTACAATACTATTCTGTCTGCCACTGTAGTACCATGTTGTCAGTTTTACATCTACAATACTGTTCTGTCTGCCACTGTAGTACCATGTTGTCAGTTTTACATCTACAATACTGTTCTGTCTGCCAATGTAGTACCATGTTGTCAATTTTACATCTACAATACTGTTCTGTCTGCCAATGTAGTACCATGTTGTCAGTTTTACATCTACAGTACTGTTCTGTCTGCCACTGTAGTACCATGTTGTCAATTTTACATCTACAATACTGTTCTGTCTGCCACTGTAGTACCATGTTGGCAGTTTTACATCTACAGTAGTTGTCTGTCTACCACTTTAGTACCATGTTGTCAGTTTTACATCTACAATACTGTTCTGTGTACCACTGTAGTACCATGTTGTCAGTTTTACATCTACAATACTGTTCTGTCTACCACTGTAGTACCATGTTGTCAGTTTTACATCTACAGTACTGTTCTGTCTGCCACTGTAGTACCATGTTGTCAGTTTTACATCTACAGTACTGTTCTGTCTGCCACTGTAGTACCATGTTGTCAGTTTTACATCTACAATACTGTTCTCTTTGCCACTATAGTACCATATTGTCAGTTTTACATCTACAATACTGTTCTGTCTGCCACTGTAGTACCATGTTGTCAGTTTTACATCTACAATACTGTTCTGTCTACCACTGTATTATCATGTTGTCAGTTTTACATCTACAATACTGTTATGTCTGCCACTGTAGCACCATGTTCTCAGTTTTACATCTACAATACTGTTCTGTCTACCACTGTAGTGTCATGTTGTCAGTTTTACATCTACAATACTGTTCTGTCTGCCACTGTAGTATCATGTTGTCAGTTTTACATCTACAATATTGTTCTGTCTACCACTGTAGTACCATGTTGTCAATTTTACATCTACAATACTGTTCTGTCTGCCACTGTAGTACCATATTGTCAGTTTTACATCTATAATACTGTTCTGTCTACCACTGTAGTACCATGTTGTCAGTTTTACATCTACAATACTGTTCTGTTTGCCACTGTAGTATCATGTTGTCTGTTTTACATCTTCAATACTGTTCTGTCTGCCACTGTAGTACCATGTTGTCAGTTTTACATCTACAATACTGTTCTGTCTGCCACTGTAGTACCATGTTGTCAGTTTCACATTTATAATACTGTTCTGTCTGCCACTGTAGTACCATGTTTTCAGTTTTACATCTATAATACTGTTCTGTCTACCACTGTAGTATCATGTTGTCAGGTTTACATCTTCAATACTGTTCTGTCTGCCACTGCAGTACCATGTTGTCGAATTTTACATCTACAATACTGTTCTGTCTGCCACTGTAGTACCATGTTGTCAGTTTTACATCTACAATACTGTTCTGTCTGCCACTGTAGTACCATGTTGTCAGTTTTACATCTACAATACTGTTCTGTCTGTCACTGTAGTACCATGTTGTCAGTTTTACATCTACAATACTGTTCTGTCTGCCACTGTAGTACCATGTTGTCAGTTTTACATCTACAATACTGTTCTGTCTGCCACTGTAGTATCATGTTGTCAGTTTTACATCTACAATACTGTTCTGTCTGCCACTGTTGTACCATGTTGTCAGTTTTACATCTACAATACTGTTCTGTCTGCCACTGTAGTACCATGTTGTCAGTTTCACATTTATAATACTGTTCTGTCTGCCACTGTAGTACCATGTTGTCAGTTTTACATCTATAATACTGTTCTGTCTACCACTGTAGTATCATGTTGTCAGTTTTACATCTTCAATACTGTTCTGTCTGCCACTGTAGTACCATGTTGTCAGTTTTACATCTACAATACTGTTATGTCTGCCAATGTAGTACCATGTTGTCAATTTTACATCTACAATACTGTTCTGTCTACCACTTTAGTATCATGTTGTCAGTTTTACATCTACAATACTGTTCTGTCTGCCACTGCAGTACCATGTTGTCAATTTTACATCTACAATACTATTCTGTCTACCACTGTAGTACTATGTTGTCAGTTTTACATCTACAGTACTGTTCTGTCTGCCACTGTAGTACCATGTTGTCAATTTTACATCTACAATACTGTTCTGTCTGCCACTGTAGTACCATGTTGGCAGTTTTACATCTACAGTAGTTGTCTGTCTACCACTTTAGTACCATGTTGTCAGTTTTACATCTACAATACTGTTCTGTGTACCACTGTAGTACCATGTTGTCAGTTTTACATCTACAATACTGTTCTGTCTACCACTGTAGTACCATGTTGTCAGTTTTACATCTACAGTACTGTTCTGTCTGCCACTGTAGTACCATGTTGTCAGTTTTACATCTACAGTACTGTTCTGTCTGCCACTGTAGTACCATGTTGTCAGTTTTACATCTACAATACTGTTCTGTCTTTGCCACTATAGTACCATATTGTCAGTTTTACATCTACAATACTGTTCTGTCTGCCACTGTAGTACCATGTTGTCAGTTTTACATCTACAATACTGTTCTGTCTACCACTGTATTATCATGTTGTCAGTTTTACATCTACAATACTGTTCTGTCTGCCACTGTAGTATCATGTTGTCAGTTTTACATCTACAATATTGTTCTGTCTACCATTGTAGTACCATGTTGTCAGTTTTACATCTAAAATACTGTTTTGTCTGCCACTGTAGTACTATGTTGTCAGTTTTACATCTACAATACTGTTCTGTCTGCCACTGTAGTATCATGTTGTCAGTTTTACATCTACAATATTGTTCTGTCTACCACTGTAGTACCATGTTGTCAGTTTTACATCTAAAATACTGTTTTGTCTGCCACTGTAGTACTATGTTGTCAGTTTTACATCTACAATACTGTTCTGTCTGCCACTGTAGTACCATATTGTCAGTTTTACATCTATAATACTGTTCTGTCTACCACTGTAGTACCATGTTGTCAGTTTTACATCTACAATACTGTTCTGTTTGCCACTGTAGTATCATGTTGTCTGTTTTACATCTTCAATACTGTTCTGTCTGCCACTGTAGTACCATGTTGTCAGTTTTACATCTACAATACTGTTCTGTCTACCACTGTATTATCATGTTGTCAGTTTTACATCAACAATACTGTTCTGTCTGCCACCGTAGTATCATGTTGTCAGTTTTACATCTACAATATTGTTCTGTCTGCCACTGTAGTACCATGTTGTCAGTTTTACATCTACAATACTGTTCTGTCTACCACTTTAGTACCATGTTGTCAGTTTTACATCTACGATACTGTTCTGTGTACCACTGTAGTACCATGTTGTCAGTTTTACATCTACAATACTGTTCTGTCTACCACTGTAGTACCATGTTGTCAGTTTTACATCCACAGTACTGTTCTGTCTGCCACTGTAGTACCATGTTGTCAGTTTTACATCTACAATACTGTTCTGTCTACCACTGTATTATCATGTTGTCAGTTTTACATCTACAATACTGTTCTGTCTGCCACTGT
Organism: Eledone cirrhosa; assembly: GCA_964016885.1. Lineage (NCBI taxonomy): Eukaryota > Metazoa > Mollusca > Cephalopoda > Octopoda > Eledonidae > Eledone > Eledone cirrhosa. The sequence goes on along the minus strand of OZ024747.1, from coordinate 28,791,423 downwards.
AGTATCATGTTGTCAGTTTTACATCTACAATACTGTTCTGTCTGCCACTGTAGTACCATGTTGTCAGTTTTACATCTACAATACTGTTCTGTCTACCACTTTAGTACCATGTTGTCAGTTTTACATCTACGATACTGTTCTGTGTACCACTGTAGTACCATGTTGTCAGTTTTACATCTACAATACTGTTCTGTCTACCACTGTAGTACCATGTTGTCAGTTTTACATCCACAGTACTGTTCTGTCTGCCACTGTAGTACCATGTTGTCAGTTTTACATCTAAAATACTGTTTTGTCTGCCACTGTAGTACTATGTTGTCAGTTTTACATCTACAATACTGTTCTGTCTGCCACTGTAGTATCATGTTGTCAGTTTTACATCTACAATATTGTTCTGTCTACCACTGTAGTACCATGTTGTCAGTTTTACATCTAAAATACTGTTTTGTCTGCCACTGTAGTACTATGTTGTTAGTTTTACATCTACAATACTGTTCTGTCTGCCACTGTAGTACCATATTGTCAGTTTTACATCTATAATACTGTTCTGTCTACCACTGTAGTACCATGTTGTCAGTTTTACATCTACAATACTGTTCTGTTTGCCACTGTAGTATCATGTTGTCTGTTTTACATCTTCAATACTGTTCTGTCTGCCACTGTAGTACCATGTTGTCAGTTTTACATCTACAAGAGTGTTCTGTCTACCACTGTAGTACTATGTTGTTAGTTTTACATCTACAATATTGTTCTGTCTACCACTGTAGTATCATGTTGTCAGTTTTACATCTACAATACTATTCTGTCTACCACTGTAGTACCATGTTGTTAGTTTTACATCTACAATACTGTTCTGTCTGCCACTGTAGTACCATGTTGTCAGTTTTACATCTACAATACTGTTCTGTCTGCCAATGTAGTACCATGTTGTCAATTTTACATCTACAATACTGTTCTGTCTACCACTTTAGTATCATGTTGTCAGTTTTACATCTACAATACTGTTCTCTTTGCCACTGTAGTATCATGTTGTCTGTTTTACATCTTCAATACTGTTCTGTCTGCCACTGTAGTACCATGTTGTCAGTTTTACATCTACAATACTGTTCTGTCTGCCACTGTAGTACCATGTTGTCAGTTTCACATTTATAATACTGTTCTGTCTGCCACTGTAGTACCATGTTGTCAGTTTTACATCTATAATACTGTTCTGTCTACCACTGTAGTATCATGTTGTCTGTTTTACATCTACAATACTGTTCTGTCTGCCACTGTAGTACCATGTTGTCAGTTTTACATCTACAATACTGTTCCGTCTGCCACTGTAGTACCATGTTGTCAGTTTTACATCTACAATACTGTTCTGTCTGCCACTGTAGTACCATGTTGTCAGTTTTACATCTACAATACTGTTCTGTCTGCCACTGTAGTACCATGTTGTCAGTTTTACATCTACAATACTGTTCTGTCTGCCACTGTAGTATCATGTTGTCAGTTTTACATCTACAATACTGTTCTGTCTGCCACTGTTGTACCATGTTGTCAGTTTTACATCTACAATACTGTTCTGTCTGCCACTGTAGTACCATGTTGTCAGTTTCACATTTATAATACTGTTCTGTCTGCCACTGTAGTACCATGTTGTCAGTTTTACATCTATAATACTGTTCTGTCTACCACTGTAGTATCATGTTGTCAGTTTTACATCTTCAATACTGTTCTGTCTGCCACTGTAGTACCATGTTGTCAGTTTTACATCTACAATACTGTTCTGTCTGCCAATGTAGTACCATGTTGTCAATTTTACATCTACAATACTGTTCTGTCTACCACTTTAGTATCATGTTGTCAGTTTTACATCTACAATACTGTTCTGTCTGCCACTGCAGTACCATGTTGTCAATTTTACATCTACAATACTATTCTGTCTACCACTGTAGTACTATGTTGTCAGTTTTACATCGACAGTACTGTTCTGTCTGCCACTGTAGTACCATGTTGTCAATTTTACATCTACAATACTGTTCTGTCTGCCACTGTAGTACCATGTTGGCAGTTTTACATCTACAGTAGTTGTCTGTCTACCACTTTAGTACCATGTTGTCAGTTTTACATCTACAATACTGTTCTGTGTACCACTGTAGTACCATGTTGTCAGTTTTACATCTACAATACTGTTCTGTCTACCACTGTAGTACCATGTTGTCAGTTTTACATCTACAGTACGGTTCTGTCTGCCACTGTAGTACCATGTTGTCAGTTTTATATCTACAGTAATGTTCTGTCTGCCACTGTAGTACCATGTTGTCAGTTTTACATCTACAATACTGTTCTCTTTGCCACTATAGTACCATATTGTCAGTTTTACATCTACAATACTGTTCTGTCTGCCACTGTAGTACCATGTTGTCAGTTTTACATCTACAATACTGTTCTGTCTACCACTGTATTATCATGTTGTCAGTTTTACATCTACAATACTGTTCTGTCTGCCACTGTAGTATCATGTTGTCAGTTTTACATCTACAATATTGTTCTGTCTACCATTGTAGTACCATGTTGTCAGTTTTACATCTAAAATACTGTTTTGTCTGCCACTGTAGTACTATGTTGTCAGTTTTACATCTACAATACTGTTCTGTCTGCCACTGTAGTATCATGTTGTCAGTTTTACATCTACAATATTGTTCTGTCTACCACTGTAGTACCATGTTGTCAGTTTTACATCTAAAATACTGTTTTGTCTGCCACTGTAGTACTATGTTGTCAGTTTTACATCTACAATACTGTTCTGTCTGCCACTGTAGTACCATATTGTCAGTTTTACATCTATAATACTGTTCTGTCTACCACTGTAGTACCATGTTGTCAGTTTTACATCTACAATACTGTTCTGTTTGCCACTGTAGTATCATGTTGTCTGTTTTACATCTTCAATACTGTTCTGTCTGCCACTGTAGTACCATGTTGTCAGTTTTACATCTACAAGAGTGTTCTGTCTACCACTGTAGTACTATCTTGTCAGTTTTACATCTACAATACTGTTCTGTCTGCCACTGTAGTACCATGTTGTCAGTTTTACATCTACAATACTGTTCTGTCTGCCAATGTAGTACCATGTTGTCAATTTTACATCTACAATACTGTTCTGTCTACCACTTTAGTATCATGTTGTCAGATTTACATCTACAATACTGTTCTGTCTGCCACTGTAGTACCATGTTGTCAATTTTACATCTACAATACTATTCTGTCTACCACTGTAGTACTATGTTGTCAGTTTTACATCGACAGTACTGTTCTGTCTGCCACTGTAGTACCATGTTGTCAATTTTACATCTACAATACTGTTCTGTCTGCCACTGTAGTACCATGTTGGCAGTTTTACATCTACAGTAGTTGTCTGTCTACCACTTTAGTACCATGTTGTCAGTTTTACATCTACAATACTGTTCTGTGTACCACTGTAGTACCATGTTGTCAGTTTTACATCTACAATACTGTTCTGTCTACCACTGTAGTACCATGTTGTCAGTTTTACATCTACAGTACGGTTCTGTCTGCCACTGTAGTACCATGTTGTCAGTTTTATATCTACAGTAATGTTCTGTCTGCCACTGTAGTACCATGTTGTCAGTTTTACATCTACAATACTGTTCTCTTTGCCACTATAGTACCATATTGTCAGTTTTACATCTACAATACTGTTCTGTCTGCCACTGTAGTACCATGTTGTCAGTTTTACATCTACAATACTGTTCTGTCTACCACTGTATTATCATGTTGTCAGTTTTACATCTACAATACTGTTCTGTCTGCCACTGTAGTATCATGTTGTCAGTTTTACATCTACAATATTGTTCTGTCTACCATTGTAGTACCATGTTGTCAGTTTTACATCTAAAATACTGTTTTGTCTGCCACTGTAGTACTATGTTGTCAGTTTTACATCTACAATACTGTTCTGTCTGCCACTGTAGTATCATGTTGTCAGTTTTACATCTACAATATTGTTCTGTCTACCACTGTAGTACCATGTTGTCAGTTTTACATCTAAAATACTGTTTTGTCTGCCACTGTAGTACTATGTTGTCAGTTTTACATCTACAATACTGTTCTGTCTGCCACTGTAGTACCATATTGTCAGTTTTACATCTATAATACTGTTCTGTCTACCACTGTAGTACCATGTTGTCAGTTTTACATCTACAATACTGTTCTGTTTGCCACTGTAGTATCATGTTGTCTGTTTTACATCTTCAATACTGTTCTGTCTGCCACTGTAGTACCATGTTGTCAGTTTTACATCTACAAGAGTGTTCTGTCTACCACTGTAGTACTATCTTGTTAGTTTTACATCTACAATATTGTTCTGTCTACCACTGTAGTATCATGTTGTCAGTTTTACATCTTCAATACTGTTCTGTCTGCCACTGTAGTACCATGTTGTCAGTTTTACATCTACAATACTGTTCTGTCTGCCAATGTAGTACCATGTTGTCAATTTTACATCTACAATACTGTTCTGTCTACCACTTTAGTATCATGTTGTCAGTTTTACATCTACAATACTGTTCTGTCTGCCACTGCAGTACCATGTTGTCAATTTTACATCTACAATACTATTCTGTCTACCACTGTAGTACTATGTTGTCAGTTTTACATCGACAGTACTGTTCTGTCTGCCACTGTAGTACCATGTTGTCAATTTTACATCTACAATACTGTTCTGTCTGCCACTGTAGTACCATGTTGGCAGTTTTACATCTACAGTAGTTGTCTGTCTACCACTTTAGTACCATGTTGTCAGTTTTACATCTACAATACTGTTCTGTGTACCACTGTAGTACCATGTTGTCAGTTTTACATCTACAATACTGTTCTGTCTACCACTGTAGTACCATGTTGTCAGTTTTACATCTACAGTACGGTTCTGTCTGCCACTGTAGTACCATGTTGTCAGTTTTATATCTACAGTAATGTTCTGTCTGCCACTGTAGTACCATGTTGTCAGTTTTACATCTACAATACTGTTCTCTTTGCCACTATAGTACCATATTGTCAGTTTTACATCTACAATACTGTTCTGTCTGCCACTGTAGTACCATGTTGTCAGTTTTACATCTACAATACTGTTCTGTCTACCACTGTATTATCATGTTGTCAGTTTTACATCTACAATACTGTTCTGTCTGCCACTGTAGTATCATGTTGTCAGTTTTACATCTACAATATTGTTCTGTCTACCATTGTAGTACCATGTTGTCAGTTTTACATCTAAAATACTGTTTTGTCTGCCACTGTAGTACTATGTTGTCAGTTTTACATCTACAATACTGTTCTGTCTGCCACTGTAGTATCATGTTGTCAGTTTTACATCTACAATATTGTTCTGTCTACCACTGTAGTACCATGTTGTCAGTTTTACATCTAAAATACTGTTTTGTCTGCCACTGTAGTACTATGTTGTCAGTTTTACATCTACAATACTGTTCTGTCTGCCACTGTAGTACCATATTGTCAGTTTTACATCTATAATACTGTTCTGTCTACCACTGTAGTACCATGTTGTCAGTTTTACATCTACAATACTGTTCTGTTTGCCACTGTAGTATCATGTTGTCTGTTTTACATCTTCAATACTGTTCTGTCTGCCACTGTAGTACCATGTTGTCAGTTTTACATCTACAAGAGTGTTCTGTCTACCACTGTAGTACTATCTTGTTAGTTTTACATCTACAATATTGTTCTGTCTACCACTGTAGTATCATGTTGTCAGTTTTACATCTACAATACTATTCTGTCTACCACTGTAGTACCATCTTGTTAGTTTTACATCTACAATACTGTTCTGTCTGCCACTGTAGTACCATGTTGTCAGTTTTACATCTACAATACTGTTCTGTCTGCCAATGTAGTACCATGTTGTCAATTTTACATCTACAATACTGTTCTGTCTACCACTTTAGTATCATGTTGTCAGATTTACATCTACAATACTGTTCTGTCTGCCACTGTAGTACCATGTTGTCAATTTTACATCTACAATACTATTCTGTCTACCACTGTAGTACCATGTTGTCAGTTTTACATCTACAGTACTGTTCTGTCTGCCACTGTAGTACCATGTTGTCAATTTTACATCTACAATACTGTTCTGTCTGCCACTGTAGTACCATGTTGGCAGTTTTACATCTACAGTAGTTGTCTATCTACCACTTTAGTACCATGTTGTCAGTTTTACATCTACAATACTGTTCTGTGTACCACTGTAGTACCATGTTGTCAGTTTTACATCTACAATACTGTTCTGTCTACCACTGTAGTACCATGTTGTCAGTTTTACATCTGCAGTACTGTTCTGTCTGCCACTGTAGTACCATGTTGTCAGTTTTACATCTACAGTACTGTTCTGTCTGCCACTGTAGTACCATGTTGTCAGTTTTACATCTACAATACTGTTCTCTTTGCCACTATAGTACCATATTGTCAGTTTTACATCTACAATACTGTTCTGTCTGCCACTGTAGTACCATGTTGTCAGTTTTACATCTACAATTCTGTTCTGTCTACCACTGTAGTATCATGTTGTCAGTTTTACATCTACAATACTGTTCTGTCTGCCACTGTAGTATCATGTTGTCAGTTTTACATCTACAATACTGTTCTGTCTGCCACTGTAGTACCATGTTGTCAGTTTTACATCTACAATACTGTTCTGTCTGCCACTGTAGTACCATGTTGTCAGTTTCACATTTATAATACTGTTCTGTCTGCCACTGTAGTACCATGTTGTCAGTTTTACATCTATAATACTGTTCTGTCTACCACTGTAGTATCATGTTGTCAGTTTTACATCTTCAATACTGTTCTGTCTACCACTGTAGTACCATGTTGTCGAATTTTACATCTACAATACTGTTCTGTCTGCCACTGTAGTACCATGTTGTCAGTTTTACATCTATAATACTGTTCTGTCTGCCACTGTAGTACCATGTTGTCAGTTTTACATCTACAATACTGTTCTGTCTGCCACTGTAGTACCATGTTGTCAGTTTTACATCTACCATACTGTTCTGTCTGCCACTGTAGTACCATGTTGTCAGTTTTACATCTACAATACTGTTCTGTCTGCCACTGTAGTATCATGTTGTCAGTTTTACATCTACAATACTGTTCTGTCTGCCACTGTAGTACCATGTTGTCAATTTTACATCTACAATACTGTTCTGCCTGCCACTGTAGTACTATGTTGTTAGTTTTACATCTACAATATTGTTCTGTCTACCACTGTAGTATCATGTCAGTTTTACATCTACAATACTATTCTGTCTGCCACTGTAGTACCATGTTGTCAGTTTTACATCTACAATACTGTTCTGTCTGCCACTGTAGTACCATGTTGTCAGTTTTACATTTACAATACTGTTCTGTCTGCCAATGTAGTACCATGTTGTCAATTTTACATCTACAATACTGTTCTGTCTGCCAATGTAGTACCATGTTGTCAGTTTTACATCTACAGTACTGTTCTGTCTGCCACTGTAGTACCATGTTGGCAGTTTTACATCTACAGTAGTTGTCTGTGTACCACTTTAGTACCATGTTGTCAGTTTTACATCTACAATACTGTTCTGTGAACCACTGTAGTACCATGTTGTCAGTTTTACATCTTCAATACTGTTCTGTCTACCACTGTAGTACCATGTTGTCAGTTTTACATCTACAGTACTGTTCTGTCTGCCAATGTAGTACCATGTTGTCAGTTTTACATCTACAGTACTGTTCTGTCTGCCACTGTAGTACCATGTTGTCAGTTTTACATCTACAATACTGTTCTCTTTGCCACTATAGTACCATATTGTCAGTTTTACATCTACAATACTGTTCTGTCTGCCACTATAGTACCATGTTGTCAGTTTTACATCTACAATACTGTTCTGTCTACCACTGTATTATCATGTTGTCAGTTTTACATCTACAATACTGTTCTGTCTGCCACTGTAGCACCATGTTCTCAGTTTTACATCTACAATACTGTTCTGTCTACCACTGTAGTGTCATGTTGTCAGTTTTACATCTACAATAATGTTCTGTCTGCCACTGTAGTATCATGTTGTCAGTTTTACATCTACAATATTGTTCTGTCTACCACTGTAGTACCATGTTGTCAATTTTACATCTACAATACTGTTCTGTCTGCCACTGTAGTACCATATTGTCAGTTTTACATCTATAATACTGTTCTGTCTACCACTGTAGTACCATGTTGTCAGTTTTACATCTACAATACTGTTCTGTTTGCCACTGTAGTATCATGTTGTCTGTTTTACATCTTCAATACTGTTCTGTCTGCCACTGTAGTACCATGTTGTCAGTTTTACATCTACAATACTGTTCTGTCTGCCACTGTAGTACCATGTTGTCAGTTTCACATTTATAATACTGTTCTGTCTGCCACTGTAGTACCATGTTGTCAGTTTTACATCTATAATACTGTTCTGTCTACCACTGTAGTATCATGTTGTCAGTTTTACATCTTCAATACTGTTCTGTCTGCCACTGTAGTACCATGTTGTCGAATTTTACATCTACAATACTGTTCTGTCTGCCACTGTAGTACCATGTTGTCAGTTTTACATCTACAATACTGTTCTGTCTGCCACTGTAGTACCATGTTTTCAGTTTTACATCTACAATACTGTTCTGTCTGCCACTGTAGTATCATGTTGTCAGTTTTACATCTACAATACTGTTCTGTCTGCCACCGTTGTACCATGTTGTCAGTTTTACATCTACAATACTGTTCTGTCTGCCACTGTAGTACCATGTTGTCAGTTTCACATTTATAATACTGTTCTGTCTGCCACTGTAGTACCATGTTGTCAGTTTTACATCTATAATACTGTTCTGTCTACCACTGTAGTATCATGTTGTCAGTTTTACATCTTCAATACTGTTCTGTCTGCCACTGTAGTACCATGTTGTCGAATTTTACATCTACAATACTGTTCTGTCTGCCACTGTAGTACCATGTTGTCAGTTTTACATCTACAATACTGTTCTGTCTGCCACTGTAGTACCATGTTGTCAGTTTTACATCTACAATACTGTTCTGTCTGCCACTGTAGTACCATGTTGTCAGTTTTACATCTACAATACTGTTCTGTCTGCCACTGTAGTACCATGTTGTCAGTTTTACATCTACAATACTGTTCTGTCTGCCACTGTAGTATCATGTTGTCAGTTTTACATCTACAATACTGTTCTGTCTGCCACTGTAGTACCATGTTGTCAATTTTACATCTACAATACTATTCTGTCTGCCACTGTAGTACCATGTTGTCAATTTTACATCTACAATACTGTTCTGTCTACCACTGTAGTATCATGTTTTCAGTTTTACATCTACAATACTGTTCTGCCTGCCACTGTAGTACCATGTTGTCAGTTTTACATCTACAATACTGTTCTGTCTGCCACTGTAGTACCATGTTGTCAGTTTTACATCTGCAATATTGTACTGTCTGCCACTGCAGTACCATGTTGTCAGTTTTACATCTAAAATACTGTTCTGTCTGCCACTGTAGTACTATTTGTCAGTTTTACATCTACAATACTGTTCTGTCTGCCACTGTAGTACCATGTTGTCAGTTTTACATCTACAAGAGTGTTCTGTCTACCACTGAAGTACTATGTTGTTAGTTTTACATCTACAATATTGTTCTGTCTACCACTGTAGTATCATGTTGTCAGTTTTACATCTACAATACTACTCTGTCTGCCACTGTAGTACCATGTTGTCAGTTTTACATCTACAATACTGTTCTGTCTGCCACTGTAGTACCATGTTGTCAGTTTTACATCTACAATACTGTTCTGTCTGCCAATGTAGTACCATGTTGTCAATTTTACATCTACAATACTGTTCTGTCTACCACTTTAGTATCATGTTGTCAGTTTTACATCTACAATACTGTTCTATCTGCCACTGCAGTACCATGTTGTCAATTTTACATCTACAATACTATTCTGTCTACCACTGTAGTACCATGTTGTCAGTTTTACATCTACTGTACTGTTCTGTCTGCCACTGTAGTACCATGTTGTCAATTTTACATCTACAATACTGTTCTGTCTGCCACTGTAGTACCATGTTGGCAGTTTTACATCTACAGTAGTTGTCTGTCTACCACTTTAGTACCATGTTGTCAGTTTTACATCTACAATACTGTTCTGTGTACCACTGTAGTAACATGTTGTCAGTTTTACATCTACAATACTGCTCTGTCTGCCACTGTAGTACCATGTTGTCAGTTTTACATCTACAATACTGTTCTGTCTGCCACTGTAGTATCATGTTGTCAGTTTTACATCTACAATACTGTTCTGTCTGCCACTGTTGTACCATGTTGTCAGTTTTACATCTACAATACTGTTCTGTCTGCCACTGTAGTACCATGTTGTCAGTTTCACATTTATAATACTGTTCTGTCTGCCACTGTAGTACCATGTTGTCAGTTTTACATCTATAATACTGTTCTGTCTACCACTGTAGTATCATGTTGTCAGTTTTACATCTTCAATACTGTTCTGTCTGCCACTGTAGTACCATGTTGTCGAATTTTACATCTACAATACTGTTCTGTCTGCCACTGTAGTACCATGTTGTCAGTTTTACATCTACAATACTGTTCTGTCTGCCACTGTAGTACCTTGTTGTCAGTTTTACATCTACAATACTGTTCTGTCTGCCACTGTAGTACCATGTTGTCAGTTTTACATCTACAATACTGTTCTGTCTGCCACTGTAGTACCATGTTGTCAGTTTTACATCTACAATACTGTTCTGTCTGCCACTGTAGTATCATGTTGTCAGTTTTACATCTACAATACTGTTCTGTCTGCCACTGTAGTACCATGTTGTCAATTTTACATCTACAATACTATTCTGTCTGCCACTGTAGTACCATGTTGTCAATTTTATATCTACAATACTGTTCTGTCTACCACTGTAGTATCATGTTTTCAGTTTTACATCTACAATACTGTTCTGCCTGCCACTATAGTACCATGTTGTCAGTTTTACATCTACAATACTGTTCTGTCTGCCACTGTAGTACCATGTTGTCAGTTTTACATCTGCAATATTGTACTGTCTGCCACTGTAGTACCATGGTGTCAGTTTTACATCTACAATACTATTCTGTCTGCCACTGTAGTATCATGTTGTCAGTTTTAGATCTACAATACTGTTCTGTCTGCCACTGTAGTACCATGTCAGTTTTACATCTACAATACTGTTCTGTCTGCCACTGTAGTACCATGTTGTCAGTTTCACATTTATAATACTGTTCTGTCTGCCACTGTAGTACCATGTTGTCAGTTTTACATCTATAATACTGTTCTCTCTACCACTGTACTATCATGTTGTCAGTTTTACATCTTCAATACTGTTCTGTCTGCCACTGTAGTACCATGTTGTCGAATTTTACATCTACAATACTATTCTGTCTGCCACTGTAGTACTATTTGTCAGTTTTATATCTACAATACTGTTCTGTCTGCCACTGTAGTACCATGTTGTCAGTTTTACATCTACAAGAGTGTTCTGTCTACCACTGAAGTACTATGTTGTTAGTTTTACATCTACAATATTGTTCTGTCTACCACTGTAGTATCATGTTGTCAGTTTTACATCTACAATACTATTCTGTCTGCCACTGTAGTACCATGTTGTCAATTTTACATCTACAATACTGTTCTGTCTGCCACTGTAGTACCATGTTGTCAGTTTTACATCTACAATACTGTTCTGTCTGCCACTGTAGTACCATGTTGTCAGTTTTACATCTACAATACTGTTCTGTCTGCCACTGCAGTACCATGTTGTCAGTTTTACATCTACAATACTGTTCTGTCTGCCACTGTAGTACCATGTTGTCAGTTTTACATCTACAATACTGTTCTGTCTGCCACTGTAGTATCATGTTGTCAGTTTTACATCTACAATACTGTTCTGTCTGCCACTGTAGTACCATGTTGTCAATTTTACATCTACAATACTATTCTGTCTGCCACTGTAGTACCATGTTGTCAATTTTACATCTACAATACTGTTCTGTCTACCACTGTAGTATCATGTTTTCAGTTTTACATCTACAATACTGTTCTGCCTGCCACTGTAGTACCATGTTGTCAGTTTTACATCTATAATACTGTTCTGTCTGCCACTGTAGTACCATGTTGTCAGTTTTACATCTGCAATATTGTACTGTCTGCCACTGTAGTACCATGTTGTCAGTTTTACATCTAAAATACTGTTCTGTCTGCCACTGTAGTACTATTTGTCAGTTTTACATCTACAATACTGTTCTGTCTGCCACTGTAGTACCATGTTGTCAGTTTTACATCTACAAGAGTGTTCTGTCTACCACTGAAGTACTATGTTGTTAGTTTTACATCTACAATATTGTTCTGTCTACCACTGTAGTATCATGTTGTCAGTTTTACATCTACAATACTACTCTGTCTGCCACTGTAGTACCATGTTGTCAGTTTTACATCTACAATACTGTTCTGTCTGCCACTGTAGTACCATGTTGTCAGTTTTACATCTACAATACTGTTCTGTCTGCCAATGTAGTACCATGTTGTCAATTTTACATCTACAATACTGTTCAGTCTACCACTTTAGTATCATGTTGTCAGTTTTACATCTACAATACTGTTCTATCTGCCACTGCAGTACCATGTTGTCAATTTTACATCTACAATACTATTCTGTCTACCACTGTAGTACCATGTTGTCAGTTTTACATCTACTGTACTGTTCTGTCTGCCACTGTAGTACCATGTTGTCAATTTTACATCTACAATACTGTTCTGTCTGCCACTGTAGTACCATGTTGGCAGTTTTACATCTACAGTAGTTGTCTGTCTACCACTTTAGTACCATGTTGTCAGTTTTACATCTACAATACTGTTCTGTGTACCACTGTAGTAACATGTTGTCAGTTTTACATCTACAATACTGTTCTGTCTGCCACTGTAGTACCATGTTGTCAGTTTTACATCTACAATACTGTTCTGTCTGCCACTGTAGTATCATGTTGTCAGTTTTACATCTACAATACTGTTCTGTCTGCCACTGTTGTACCATGTTGTCAGTTTTACATCTACAATACTGTTCTGTCTGCCACTGTAGTACCATGTTGTCAGTTTCACATTTATAATACTGTTCTGTCTGCCACTGTAGTACCATGTTGTCAGTTTTACATCTATAATACTGTTCTGTCTACCACTGTAGTATCATGTTGTCAGTTTTACATCTTCAATACTGTTCTGTCTGCCACTGTAGTACCATGTTGTCGAATTTTACATCTACAATACTGTTCTGTCTGCCACTGTAGTACCATGTTGTCAGTTTTACATCTACAATACTGTTCTGTCTGCCACTGTAGTACCTTGTTGTCAGTTTTACATCTACAATACTGTTCTGTCTGCCACTGCAGTACCATGTTGTCAGTTTTACATCTACAATACTGTTCTGTCTGCCACTGTAGTACCATGTTGTCAGTTTTACATCTACAATACTGTTCTGTCTGCCACTGTAGTATCATGTTGTCAGTTTTACATCTACAATACTGTTCTGTCTGCCACTGTAGTACCATGTTGTCAATTTTACATCTACAATACTATTCTGTCTGCCACTGTAGTACCATGTTGTCAATTTTACATCTACAATACTGTTCTGTCTACCACTGTAGTATCATGTTTTCAGTTTTACATCTACAATACTGTTCTGCCTGCCACTATAGTACCATGTTGTCAGTTTTACATCTACAATACTGTTCTGTCTGCCACTGTAGTACCATGTTGTCAGTTTTACATCTGCAATATTGTACTGTCTGCCACTGTAGTACCATGGTGTCAGTTTTACATCTACAATACTATTCTGTCTGCCACTGTAGTATCATGTTGTCAGTTTTAGATCTACAATACTGTTCTGTCTGCCACTGTAGTACCATGTTGTCAGTTTTACATCTACAATACTGTTCTGTCTGCCACTGTAGTACCATGTTGTCAGTTTCACATTTATAATACTGTTCTGTCTGCCACTGTAGTACCATGTTGTCAGTTTTACATCTATAATACTGTTCTCTCTACCACTGTACTATCATGTTGTCAGTTTTACATCTTCAATACTGTTCTGTCTGCCACTGTAGTACCATGTTGTCGAATTTTACATCTACAATACTGTTCTGTCTGCCACTGTAGTACTATTTGTCAGTTTTATATCTACAATACTGTTCTGTCTGCCACTGTAGTACCATGTTGTCAGTTTTACATCTACAAGAGTGTTCTGTCTACCACTGAAGTACTATGTTGTTAGTTTTACATCTACAATATTGTTCTGTCTACCACTGTAGTATCATGTTGTCAGTTTTACATCTACAATACTATTCTGTGTGCCACTGTAGTACCATGTTGTCAGTTTTACATCTACAATACTGTTCTGTCTGCCACTGTAGTACCATGTTGTCAGTTTTACATCTACAATACTGTTCTGTCTGCCACTGTAGTACCATGTTGTCAGTTTTACATCTACAATACTGTTCTGTCTGCCACTGTAGTATCATGTTGTCAGTTTTACATCTACAATACTGTTCTGTCTGCCACTGTAGTACCATGTTGTCAATTTTACATCTACAATACTATTCTGTCTGCCACTGTAGTACCATTGTTGTCAATTTTACATCTACAATACTGTTCTGTCTACCACTGTAGTATCATGTTTTCAGTTTTACATCTACAATACTGTTCTGCCTGCCACTGTAGTACCATGTTGTCAGTTTTACATCTATAATACTGTTCTGTCTGCCACTGTAGTACCATGTTGTCAGTTTTACATCTGCAATATTGTACTGTCTGCCACTGTAGTACCATGTTGTCAGTTTTACATCTAAAATACTGTTCTGTCTGCCACTGTAGTACTATTTGTCAGTTTTACATCTACAATACTGTTCTGTCTGCCACTGTAGTACCATGTTGTCAGTTTTACATCTACAAGAGTGTTCTGTCTACCACTGAAGTACTATGTTGTTAGTTTTACATCTACAATATTGTTCTGTCTACCACTGTAGTATCATGTTGTCAGTTTTACATCTACAATACTACTCTGTCTGCCACTGTAGTACCATGTTGTCAGTTTTACATCTACAATACTGTTCTGTCTGCCACTGTAGTACCATGTTGTCAGTTTTACATCTACGATACTGTTCTGTCTGCCAATGTAGTACCATGTTGTCAATTTTACATCTACAATACTGTTCAGTCTACCACTTTAGTATCATGTTGTCAGTTTTACATCTACAATACTGTTCTATCTGCCACTGCAGTACCATGTTGTCAATTTTACATCTACAATACTATTCTGTCTACCACTGTAGTACCATGTTGTCAGTTTTACATCTACTGTACTGTTCTGTCTGCCACTGTAGTACCATGTTGTCAATTTTACATCTACAATACTGTTCTGTCTGCCACTGTAGTACCATGTTGGCAGTTTTACATCTACAGTAGTTGTCTGTCTACCACTTTAGTACCATGTTGTCAGTTTTACATCTACAATACTGTTCTGTGTACCACTGTAGTAACATGTTGTCAGTTTTACATCTACAATACTGTTCTGTCTGCCACTGTAGTACCATGTTGTCAGTTTTACATCTACAATACTGTTCTGTCTGCCACTGTAGTATCATGTTGTCAGTTTTACATCTACAATACTGTTCTGTCTGCCACTGTTGTACCATGTTGTCAGTTTTACATCTACAATACTGTTCTGTCTGCCACTGTAGTACCATGTTGTCAGTTTCACATTTATAATACTGTTCTGTCTGCCACTGTAGTACCATGTTGTCAGTTTTACATCTATAATACTGTTCTGTCTACCACTGTAGTATCATGTTGTCAGTTTTACATCTTCAATACTGTTCTGTCTGCCACTGTAGTACCATGTTGTCGAATTTTACATCTACAATACTGTTCTGTCTGCCACTGTAGTACCATGTTGTCAGTTTTACATCTACAATACTGTTCTGTCTGCCACTGTAGTACTATTTGTCAGTTTTATATCTACAATACTGTTCTGTCTGCCACTGTAGTACCATGTTGTCAGTTTTACATCTACAATACTGTTCTGTCTGCCACTGTAGTACCATGTTGTCAATTTTACATCTACAATACTATTCTGTCTACCACTGTAGTACCATGTTGTCAGTTTTACATCTACAGTACTGTTCTGTCTGCCACTGTAGTACCATGTTGTCAATTTTACATCTACAATACTGTTCTGTCTGCCACTGTAGTACCATGTTGGCAGTTTTACATCTACAGTAGTTGTCTGTCTACCACTTTAGTACCATGTTGTCAGTTTTACATCTACAATACTGTTCTGTGTACCACTGTAGTACCATGTTGTCAGTTTTACATCTACAATACTGTTCTGTCTACCACTGTAGTACCATGTTGTCAGTTTTACATCTACAATACTGTTCTGTCTGCCACTGTAGTACCATGTTGTCAGTTTTACATCTACAATACTGTTCTGTCTGCCACTGTAGCACCATGTTCTCAGTTTTACATCTACAATACTGTTCTGTCTACCACTGTAGTGTAATGTTGTCAGTTTTACATCTACAATACTGTTCTGTCTGCCACTGTAGTATCATGTTGTCAGTTTTACATCTACAATATAGTTCTGTCTACCACTGTAGTACCATGTTGTCAATTTTACGTCTAAAATACTGTTTTGTCTGCCACTGTAGTACTATGTAGTCAGTTTTACATCTACAATACTGTTCTGTCTGCAACTGTAGTACCATATTGTCAGTCTTACATCTATAATACTGTTCTGTCTACCACTGTAGTACCATGTTGTCAGTTTTACATCTACAATACTGTTCTGTCTGCCACTGTAGTACCATGTTGTCAGTTTTACATCTACAATACTGTTCTGTCTGCCACTGTAGTACCATGTTGTCAGTTTTACATCTACAATACTGTTCTGTCTGCCACTGTAGTACCATGTTTTCAGTTTTACATCTACAATACTGTTCTGTCTGCCACTGTAGTATCATGTTGTCAGTTTTACATCTACAATACTGTTCTGTCTGCCACCGTTGTACCATGTTGTCAGTTTTACATCTACAATACTGTTCTGTCTGCCACTGTAGTACCATGTTGTCAGTTTCACATTTATAATACTGTTCTGTCTGCCACTGTAGTACCATGTTGTCAGTTTTACATCTATAATACTGTTCTGTCTACCACTGTAGTATCATGTTGTCAGTTTTACATCTTCAATACTGTTCTGTCTGCCACTGTAGTACCATGTTGTCGAATTTTACATCTACAATACTGTTCTGTCTGCCACTGTAGTACCATGTTGTCAGTTTTACATCTACAATACTGTTCTGTCTGCCACTGTAGTACCATGTTGTCAGTTTTACATCTACAATACTGTTCTGTCTGCCACTGTAGTACCATGTTGTCAGTTTTACATCTACAATACTGTTCTGTCTGCCACTGTAGTACCATGTTGTCAGTTTTACATCTACAATACTGTTCTGTCTGCCACTGTAGTATCATGTTGTCAGTTTTACATCTACAATACTGTTCTGTCTGCCACTGTAGTACCATGTTGTCAATTTTACATCTACAATACTATTCTGTCTGCCACTGTAGTACCATGTTGTCAGTTTTACATCTACAAGAGTGTTCTGTCTACCACTGAAGTACTATGTTGTTAGTTTTACATCTACAATATTGTTCTGTCTACCACTGTAGTATCATGTTGTCAGTTTTACATCTACAATACTACTCTGTCTGCCACTGTAGTACCATGTTGTCAGTTTTACATCTACAATACTGTTCTGTCTGCCACTGTAGTACCATGTTGTCAGTTTTACATCTACAATACTGTTCTGTCTGCCAATGTAGTACCATGTTGTCAATTTTACATCTACAATACTGTTCTGTCTACCACTTTAGTATCATGTTGTCAGTTTTACATCTACAATACTGTTCTGTCTGCCACTGCAGTACCATGTTGTCAATTTTACATCTACAATACTATTCTGTCTACCACTGTAGTACCATGTTGTCAGTTTTACATCTACTGTACTGTTCTGTCTGCCACTGTAGTACCATGTTGTCAATTTTACATCTACAATACTGTTCTGTCTGCCACTGTAGTACCATGTTGGCAGTTTTACATCTACAGTAGTTGTCTGTCTACCACTTTAGTACCATGTTGTCAGTTTTACATCTACAATACTGTTCTGTGTACCACTGTAGTACCATGTTGTCAGTTTTACATCTACAATACTGTTCTGTCTACCACTGTAGTACCATGTTGTCAGTTTTACATCTACAGTACTGTTCTGTCTGCCACTGTAGTACCATGTTGTCAGTTTTACATCTACAGTACTGTTCTGTCTGCCACTGTAGTACCATGTTGTCAGTTTTACATCTACAATACTGTTCTGTCTGCCACTGTAGTATCATGTTGTCAGTTTTACATCTACAATATTGTTCTGTCTACCACTGTAGTACCATGTTGTCAATTTTACATCTTCAATACTTTTCTATCTGCCACTGTAGTACCATGTTGTCGAATTTTACATCTACAATACTGTTCTGTCTGCCACTGTAGTACCATGTTGTCAGTTTTACATCTACAATACTGTTCTGTCTGCCACTGTAGTACCATGTTGTCAGTTTTACATCTACAATACTGTTCTGTCTACCACTGTAGTACCACGTTGTCAGTTTTACATCTACAATACTGTTCTGTCTGCCACTGTAGTACCATGTTGTCAGTTTTACATCTACAATACTGTTCTGTCAGCCACTGTAGTATCATGTTGTCAGTTTTACATCTACAATACTGTTCTGTCTGCCACTGTTGTACCATGTTGTCAGTTTTACATCTACAATACTGTTCTGTCTGCCACTGTAGTACCATGTTGTCAGTTTCACATTTATAATACTGTTCTGTCTGCCACTGTAGTACCATGTTGTCAGTTTTACATCTATAATACTGTTCTGTCTACCACTGTAGTATCATGTTGTCAGTTTTACATCTTCAATACTGTTCTGTCTGCCACTGTAGTACCATGTTGTCGAATTTTACATCTACAATACTGTTCTGTCTGCCACTGTAGTATCATGTTGTCAGTTTTACATCTACAATACTGTTCTGTCTGCCACTGTAGCACCATGTTGTCAGTTTTACATCTACAATACTGTTCTGTCTGCCACTGTAGTACCATGTTGTCAGTTTTACATCTACAATACTGTTCTGTCTGCCACTGTAGTACCATGTTGTCAGTTTTACATCTACAATACTGTTCTGTCTGCCACTGTAGTATCATGTTGTCAGTTTTACATCTACAATACTGTTCTGTCTGCCACTGTAGTACCATGTTGTCAATTTTACATCTACAATACTATTCTGCCTGCCACTGTAGTACCATGTTGTCAATTTTACATCTACAATACTGTTCTGTCTACCACTGTAGTATCATGTTTTCAGTTTTACATCTACAATACTGTTCTGCCTGCCACTGTAGTACCATGTTGTCAGTTTTACATCTACAATACTGTTCTGTCTGCCACTGTAGTACCATGTTGTCAGTTTTACATCTGCAATATTGTACTGTCTGCCACTGTAGTACCATGTTGTCAGTTTTACATCTAAAAAACTGTTCTGTCTGCCACTGTAGTACTATTTGTCAGTTTTACATCTACAATACTGTTCTGTCTGCCACTGTAGTACCATGTTGTCAGTTTTACATCTACAAGAGTGTTCTGTCTACCACTGAAGTACTATGTTGTTAGTTTTACATCTACAATATTGTTCTGTCTACCACTGTAGTATCATGTTGTCAGTTTTACATCTACAATACTATTCTGTCTGCCACTGTAGTACCATGTTGTCAGTTTTACATCTACAGTACTGTTTTGTCTGCCACTGTAGTACCATGTTGTCAGTTTTACATCTACAATACTGTTCTGTCTGCCAATGTAGTACCATGTTGTCAGTTGTACATCTACAGTACTTTTCTGTCTACCACTGTAGTATCATGTTGTCAGTTTTACATCTACAATACTGTTCTGTCTACCACTGTAGTACCATGTTGTCAATTTTACATCTACAGTAGTTGTCTGTCTACCACTTTAGTACCATGTTGTCAGTTTTACATCTACAATACTGTTCTGTGTACCACTGTAGTACCATGTTGTCAGTTTTACATCTACAATACTATTCTGTCTACCACTGTAGTACCATGTTGTCAGTTTTACATCTACAGTACTGTTCTGTCTGCCACTGTAGTACCATGTTGTCAATTTTACATCGACAATACTATTCTGTCTGCCACTGTAGTACCATGTTGTCAATTTTACATCTACAATACTGTTCTGTCTACCACTGTAGTATCATGTTTTCAGTTTTACATCTACAATACTGTTCTGCCTGCCACTATAGTACCATGTTGTCAGTTTTACATCTACAATACTGTTCTGTCTGCCACTGTAGTACCATGTTGTCAGTTTTACATCTGCAATATTGTACTGTCTGCCACTGTAGTACCATGTTGTCAGTTTTACATCTACAATACTATTCTGTCTGCCACTGTAGTATCATGTTGTCAGTTTTAGATCTACAATACTGTTCTGTCTGCCACTGTAGTACCATGTTGTCAGTTTTACATCTACAATACTGTTCTGTCTGCCACTGTAGTACCATGTTGTCAGTTTCACATTTATAATACTGTTCTGTCTGCCACTGTAGTACCATGTTGTCAGTTTTACATCTATAATACTGTTCTCTCTACCACTGTAGTATCATGTTGTCAGTTTTACATCTTCAATACTGTTCTGTCTGCCACTGTAGTACCATGTTGTCGAATTTTACATCTACAATACTGTTCTGTCTGCCACTGTAGTACCATGTTGTCAGTTTTACATCTACAATACTGTTCTGTCTGCCACTGTAGTACCATGTTGTCAGTTTTACATCTACAATACTGTTCCGTCTGCCACTGTAGTACCATGTTGTCAGTTTTACATCTACAATACTGTTCTGTCTGCCACTGTAGTACCATGCTGTCAGTTTTACATCTACAATACTGTTCTGTCTGCCACTGTAGTATCATGTTGTCAGTTTTACATCTACAATGCTGTTCTGTCTGCCACTGTAGTACCATGTTGTCAATTTTACATCTACAATACTGTTCTCCCTGCCACTGTAGTACCATGTTGTCAGTTTTACATCTACAATACTGTTCTGTCTGCCACTGAAGTACTATGTTGTTAGTTTTACATCTACAATATTGTTCTGTCTACCACTGTAGTATCATGTTGTCAGTTTTACATCTACAATACTATTCTGTCTGCCACTGTAGTACCATGTTGTCAGTTTTACATCTACAATACTGTTCTGTCTGCCACTGTAGTACCATGTTGTCAGTTTTACATCTACAATACTGTTCTGTCTGCCACTGTAGTACCATGTTGTCAGTTTTACATCTACAATACTGTTCTGTCTGCCAATGTAGTACCATGTTGTTAATTTTACATCTACAATACTGTTCTGTCTACCACTTTAGTATCATGTTGTCAGTTTTACATCTACAATACTGTTCTGTCTGCCACTGTAGTACCATGTTGTCAATTTTACATCTACAATACTATTCTGTCTACCACTGTAGTACCATGTTGTCAGTTTTACATCTACAATACTGTTCTGTCTGCCACTGTAGTACCATGTTGTCAATTTTACATCTACAATACTGTTCTGTCTGCCACTGTAGTACCATGTTGGCAGTTTTACATCTACAGTAGTTGGCTGTCTACCACTTTAGTACCATGTTGTCAGTTTTACATCTACAATACTGTTCTGTGTACCACTGTAGTACCATGTTGTCAGTTTTACATCTACAATACTGTTCTGTCTACCACTGTAGTACCATGTTGTCAGTTTTACATCTACAGTACTGTTCTGTCTGCCACTGTAGTACCATGTTGTCAGTTTTACATCTACAGTACTGTTCTGTCTGCCACTGTAGTACCATGTTGTCAGTTTTACATCTACAATACTGTTCTCTTTGCCACTATAGTACCATATTGTCAGTTTTACATCTACAATACTGTTCTGTCTGCCACTGTACTACCATGTTGTCAGTTTTACATCTACAATACTGTTCTGTCTACCACTGTATTATCATGTTGTCAGTTTTACATCTACAATACTGTTCTGTCTGCCACTGTAGCACCATGTTCTCAGTTTTACATCTACAATACTGTTCTGTCTACCACTGTAGTGTCATGTTGTCAGTTTTACATCTACAATACTGTTCTGTCTGCCACTGTAGTATCATGTTGTCAGTTTTACATCTACAATATAGTTCTGTCTACCACTGTAGTAGCATGTTGTCAATTTTACATCTAAAATACTGTTTTGTCTGCCACTGTAGTACTATGTAGTCAGTTTTACATCTACAATACTGTTCTGTCTGCCACTGTAGTACCATATTGTCAGTTTTACATCTATAATACTGTTCTGTCTACCACTGTAGTACCATGTTGTCAGTTTTACATCTACAATACTGTTCTGTTTGCCACTGTAGTATCATGTTGTCTGTTTTACATCTTCAATACTGTTCTGTCTGCCACTGTAGTACCATGTTGTCAGTTTTACATCTACAATACTGTTCTGTCTGCCACTGTAGTACCATGTTGTCAGTTTTACATCTATAATACTGTTCTGTCTACCACTGTAGTATCATGTTGTCAGTTTTACATCTTCAATACTGTTCTGTCTGCCACTGTAGTACCATGTTGTCGAATTTTACATCTACAATACTGTTCTGTCTGCCACTGTAGTACCATGTTGTCAGTTTTACATCTACAATACTGTTCTGTCTGCCACTGTAGTACCATGTTGTCAGTTTTACATCTACAATACTGTTCTGTCTGCCACTGTAGTACCATGTTGTCAGTTTTACATCTACAATACTGTTCTGTCTGCCACTGTAGTACCATGTTTTCAGTTTTACATCTACAATACTGTTCTGTCTGCCACTGTAGTATCATGTTGTCAGTTTTACATCTACAATACTGTTCTGTCTGCCACCGTTGTACCATGTTGTCAGTTTTACATCTACAATACTGTTCTGTCTGCCACTGTAGTACCATGTTGTCAGTTTCACATTTATAATACTGTTTTGTCTGCCACTGTAGTACCATGTTGTCAATTTTACATCTACAATACTGTTCTGTCTACCACTGTAGTATCATGTTTTCAGTTTTACATCTACAATACTGTTCTGCCTGCCACTGTAGTTCCATGTTGTCAGTTTTACATCTACAATACTGTTCTGTCTGCCACTGTAGTACCATGTTGTCAGTTTTACATCTGCAATATTGTACTGTCTGCCACTGTAGTACCATGTTGTCAGTTTTACATCTAAAATACTGTTCTGTCTGCCACTGTAGTACTATTTGTCAGTTTTACATCTACAATACTGTTCTGTCTGCCACTGTAGTACCATGTTGTCAGTTTTACATCTACAAGAGTGTTCTGTCTACCACTGAAGTACTATGTTGTTAGTTTTACATCTACAATATTGTTCTGTCTACCACTGTAGTATCATGTTGTCAGTTTTACATCTACAATACTACTCTGTCTGCCACTGTAGTACCATGTTGTCAGTTTTACATCTACAATACTGTTCTGTCTGCCACTGTAGTACCATGTTGTCAGTTTTACATCTACTATACTGTTCTGTCTGCCAATGTAGTACCATGTTGTCAATTTTACATCTACAATACTGTTATGTCTACCACTTTAGTATCATGTTGTCAGTTTTACATCTACAATACTGTTCTGTGTGCCACTGCAGTACCATGTTGTCAATTTTACATCTACAATACTATTCTGTCTACCACTGTAGTACCATGTTGTCAGTTTTACATCTACTGTACTGTTCTGTCTGCCACTGTAGTACCATGTTGTCAATTTTACATCTACAATACTGTTCTGTCTGCCACTGTAGTACCATGTTGGCAGTTTTACATCTACAGTAGTTGTCTGTCTACCACTTTAGTACCATGTTGTCAGTTTTACATCTACAATACTGTTCTGTGTACCACTGTAGTACCATGTTGTCAGTTTTACATCTACAATACTGTTCTGTCTACCACTGTAGTACCATGTTGTCAGTTTTACATCTACAGTACTGTTCTGTCTGCCACTGTAGTACCATGTTGTCAGTTTTACATCTACAATACTGTTCTCTTTGCCACTATAGTACCATATTGTCAGTTTTACATCTACAATACTGTTCTGTCTGCCACTGTACTACCATGTTGTCAGTTTTACATCTACAATACTGTTCTGTCTACCACTGTATTATCATGTTGTCAGTTTTACATCTACAATACTGTTCTGTCTGCCACTGTAGCACCATGTTCTCAGTTTTACATCTACAATACTGTTCTGTCTACCACTGTAGTGTCATGTTGTCAGTTTTACATCTACAATACTGTTCTGTCTGCCACTGTAGTATCATGTTGTCAGTTTTACATCTACAATATAGTTCTGTCTACCACTGTAGTAGCATGTTGTCAATTTTACATCTAAAATACTGTTTTGTCTGCCACTGTAGTACTATGTAGTCAGTTTTACATCTACAATACTGTTCTGTCTGCCACTGTAGTACCATATTGTCAGTTTTACATCTATAATACTGTTCTGTCTACCACTGTAGTACCATGTTGTCAGTTTTACATCTACAATACTGTTCTGTTTGCCACTGTAGTATCATGTTGTCTGTTTTACATCTTCAATACTGTTCTGTCTGCCACTGTAGTACCATGTTGTCAGTTTTACATCTACAATACTGTTCTGTCTGCCACTGTAGTACCATGTTGTCAGTTTTGCATCTATAATACTGTTCTGTCTACCACTGTAGTATCATGTTGTCAGTTTTACATCTTCAATACTGTTCTGTCTGCCACTGTAGTACCATGTTGTCGAATTTTACATCTACAATACTGTTCTGTCTGCCACTGTAGTACCATGTTGTCAGTTTTACATCTACAATACTGTTCTGTCTGCCACTGTAGTACCATGTTGTCAGTTTTACATCTACAATACTGTTCTGTCTGCCACTGTAGTACCATGTTGTCAGTTTTACATCTACAATACTGTTCTGTCTGCCACTGTAGTACCATGTTTTCAGTTTTACATCTACAATACTGTTCTGTCTGCCACTGTAGTATCATGTTGTCAGTTTTACATCTACAATACTGTTCTGTCTGCCACCGTTGAACCATGTTGTCAGTTTTACATCTACAATACTGTTCTGTCTGCCACTGTAGTACCATGTTGTCAGTTTCACATTTATAATACTGTTTTGTCTGCCACTGTAGTACCATGTTGTCAATTTTACATCTACAATACTGTTCTGTCTACCACTGTAGTATCATGTTTTCAGTTTTACATCTACAATACTGTTCTGCCTGCCACTGTAGTTCCATGTTGTCAGTTTTACATCTACAATACTGTTCTGTCTGCCACTGTAGTACCATGTTGTCAGTTTTACATCTGCAATATTGTACTGTCTGCCACTGTAGTACCATGTTGTCAGTTTTACATCTAAAATACTGTTCTGTCTGCCACTGTAGTACTATTTGTCAGTTTTACATCTACAATACTGTTCTGTCTGCCACTGTAGTACCATGTTGTCAGTTTTACATCTACAAGAGTGTTCTGTCTACCACTGAAGTACTATGTTGTTAGTTTTACATCTACAATATTGTTCTGTCTACCACTGTAGTATCATGTTGTCAGTTTTACATCTACAATACTACTCTGTCTGCCACTGTAGTACCATGTTGTCAGTTTTACATCTACAATACTGTTCTGTCTGCCACTGTAGTACCATGTTGTCAGTTTTACATCTACTATACTGTTCTGTCTGCCAATGTAGTACCATGTTGTCAATTTTACATCTACAATACTGTTATGTCTACCACTTTAGTATCATGTTGTCAGTTTTACATCTACAATACTGTTCTGTGTGCCACTGCAGTACCATGTTGTCAATTTTACATCTACAATACTATTCTGTCTACCACTGTAGTACCATGTTGTCAGTTTTACATCTACTGTACTGTTCTGTCTGCCACTGTAGTACCATGTTGTCAATTTTACATCTACAATACTGTTCTGTCTGCCACTGTAGTACCATGTTGGCAGTTTTACATCTACAGTAGTTGTCTGTCTACCACTTTAGTACCATGTTGTCAGTTTTACATCTACAATACTGTTCTGTGTACCACTGTAGTACCATGTTGTCAGTTTTACATCTACAATACTGTTCTGTCTACCACTGTAGTACCATGTTGTCAGTTTTACATCTACAGTACTGTTCTGTCTGCCACTGTAGTACCATGTTGTCAGTTTTACATCTACAGTACTGTTCTGTCTGCCACTGTAGTACCATGTTGTCAGTTTTACATCTACAATACTGTTCTCTTTGCCACTATAGTACCATATTGTCAGTTTTACATCTACAATACTGTTCTGTCTGCCACTGTAGTAACATGTTGTCAGTTTTACATCTACAATACTGTTCTGTCTACCACTGTATTATCATGTTGTCAGTTTTACATCTACAATACTGTTCTGTCTGCCACTGTAGCACCATGTTCTCAGTTTTACATCTACAATACTGTTCTGTCTACCACTGTAGTGTCATGTTGTCAGTTTTACATCTACAATACTGTTCTGTCTGCCACTGTAGTATCATGTCAGTTTTACATCTACAATATTGTTCTGTCTACCACTGTAGTACCATGTTGTCAATTTTACATCTTCAATACTGTTCTGTCTGCCACTGTAGTACCATGTTGTCGAATTTTACATCTACAATACTGTTCTGTCTGCCACTGTAGTACCATGTTGTCAGTTTTACATCTACAATACTGTTCTGTCTGCCACTGTAGTACCATGTTGTCAGTTTTACATCTACAATACTGTTCTGTCTGCCACTGTAGTACCATGTTGTCAGTTTTACATCTACAATACTGTTCTGTCTGCCACTGTAGTACCATGTTGTCAGTTTTACATCTACAATACTGTTCTGTCAGCCACTGTAGTATCATGTTGTAAGTTTTACATCTACAATACTGTTCTGTCTGCCACTGTTGTACCATGTTGTCAGTTTTACATCTACAATACTGTTCTGTCTGCCACTGTAGTACCATGTTGTCAGTTTCACATTTATAATACTGTTCTATCTGCCACTGTAGTACCATGTTGTCAGTTTTACATCTATAATACTGTTCTGTCTACCACTGTAGTATCATGTTGTCAGTTTTACATCTTCAATACTGTTCTGTCTGCCACTGTAGTACCATGTTGTCGAATTTTACATCTACAATACTGTTCTGTCTGCCACTGTAGTACCATGTTGTCAGTTTTACATCTACAATACTGTTCTGTCTGCCACTGTAGCACCATGTTGTCAGTTTTACATCTACAATACTGTTCTGTCTGCCACTGTAGTACCATGTTGTCAGTTTTACATCTACAATACTGTTCTGTCTGCCACTGTAGTACCATGTTGTCAGTTTTACATCTACAATACTGTTCTGTCTGCCACTGTAGTATCATGTTGTCAGTTTTACATCTACAATACTGTTCTGTCTGCCACTGTAGTACCATGTTGTCAATTTTACATCTACAATACTGTTCTGTCTACCACTGTAGTATCATGTTTTCAGTTTTACATCTACAATACTGTTCTGCCTGCCACTGTAGTACCATGTTGTCAGTTTTACATCTACAATACTGTTCTGTCTGCCACTGTAGTACCATGTTGTCAGTTTTACATCTGCAATATTGTACTGTCTGCCACTGTAGTACCATGTTGTCAGTTTTACATCTAAAATACTGTTCTGTCTGCCACTGTAGTACTATTTGTCAGTTTTACATCTACAATACTGTTCTGTCTGCCACTGTAGTACCATGTTGTCAGTTTTACATCTACAAGAGTGTTCTGTCTACCACTGAAGTACTATGTTGTTAGTTTTACATCTACAATATTGTTCTGTCTACCACTGTAGCATCATGTTGTCAGTTTTACATCTACAATACTATTCTGTCTGCCACTGTAGTACCATGTTGTCAGTTTTACATCTACAGTACTGTTCTGTCTGCCACTGTAGTACCATGTTGTCAGTTTTACATCTACAATACTGTTCTGTCTGCCAATGTAGTACCATGTTGTCAGTTGTACATCTACAGTACTGTTCTGTCTACCACTGTAGTATCATGTTGTCAGTTTTACATCTACAATACTGTTCTGTCTGCCACTGTAGTACCATGTTGTCAATTTTACATCTACAATACTATTCTGTCTACCACTGTAGTACCATGTTATCAGTTTTACATCTGCAGTACTGTTCTGTCTGCCACTGTAGTACCATGTTGTCAATTTTACATCTACAATACTGTTCTGTCTGCTACTGTAGTACCATGTTGGCAGTTTTACATCTACAGTAGTTGTCTGTCTACCACTTTAGTACCATGTTGTCAGTTTTACATTTACAATACTGTTCTGTGTACCACTGTAGTACCATGTTGTCAGTTTTACATCTACAATACTGTTCTGTCTACCACTGTAGTACCATGTTGTCAGTTTTACATCTACAGTACTGTTCTGTCTGCCACTGTAGTACCATGTTGTCAGTTTTACATCTACAATACTGTTCTGTCTACCACTGTAGTATCATGTTGTCAGTTTTACATCTACAGTAGTGGTTTGTCTACCACCGTAGTGTCATGTTGTCAGTTTTACATCTACAATACTGTTCTGTCTGCCACTGTAGTACCGTGTTGTCAGTTCTACATCTACAATACTGTTCTGTGTACCACTGTAGTATCATGTTGTCTGTTTTACATCTACAATACTGGTCTGTCTACCACTGCAGTAAAATGTTGTCAGTTTTACATCTACAATACTGTTCTGTCTACCACTGTAGTACCATGTTGTCAGTTTTACATCTACAATACTATTCTATCTACCACTGTAGTACCATGTTGTCAGTTTTACATCTACAATTCTGTTCTATCTACCACTGTAGTATCATGTTGTCAGTTTTACGTCTACTATACTGTTCTGTCTACCACTGTAGTACTATGTTGTCAGTTTTACATCTACAATACTGTTCTGTCTGCCACTGCAGTACCATGTTGTCAGTTTTACATCTACAATACTGTTCTGTCTGCCACTGTAGTACCATGGTGTCAGTTTTACATCTACAATACTATTCTGTCTGCCACTGTAGTACCATGTATTCAATTTTACATCTACAATACTGTTCTGTCTACCACTGTAGTATCATGTTGTCAGTTTTACATCTACAATACTATTCTATCTACCACTGTAGTATCATGTTGTCAGTTTTACATCTACTATACTGTTCTGTCTACCACTGTAGTACTATGTTGTCAGTTTTACATCTACAATACTGTTCTGTCTGCCACTGTAGTACCATGTTGTCAGTTTTACATCTACAATACTGTTCTGTCTGCCACTGTAGTACCATGTTGTCAGTTTTACATCTAAAATACTGTTCTGTCTGCCACTGTAGTACTATTTGTCAGTTTTACATCTATAATACTGTTCTGTCTACCACTGTAGTACCATGTTGTCAATTTTACATCTACAATACTATTCTGTCTGCCACTGTAGTACCATGTTGTCAATTTTACATCTACAATACTGTTCTGTCTACCACTGTAGTATCATGTTGTCAGTTTTACATCTACAATACTATTCTGTCTGCCACTGTAGTACCATGTTGTCAGTTTTACATCTACAGTACTGTTCTGTCTGCCACTGTAGTACCATGTTGTCAGTTTTACATCTACAATACTGTTCTGTCTGCCAATGTAGTACCATGTTGTCAGTTGTACATCTACAGTACTGTTCTGTCTACCACTGTAGTATCATGTTGTCAGTTTTACATCTACAATACTGTTCTGTCTGCCACTGTAGTACCATGTTGTCAATTTTACATCTACAATACTATTCTGTCTACCACTGTAGTACCATGTTATCAGTTTTACATCTACAGTACTGTTCTGTCTGCCACTGTAGTACCATGTTGTCAATTTTACATCTACAATACTGTTCTGTCTGCTACTGTAGTACCATGTTGGCAGTTTTACATCTACAGTAGTTGTCTGTCTACCACTTTAGTACCATGTTGTCAGTTTTACATCTACAGTACTGTTCTGTCTACCACTGTAGTATCATGTTGTCAGTTTTACATCTACAATACTGTTCTGTCTGCCACTGTAGTACCATGTTGTCAATTTTACATCTACAATACTATTCTGTCTACCACTGTAGTATCATGTTGTCAGTTTTACATCTACAGTAGTGGTTTGTCTACCACCGTAGTGTCATGTTGTCAGTTTTACATCTACAATACTGTTCTGTCTGCCACTGTAGTACCGTGTTGTCAGTTCTACATCTACAATACTGTTCTGTGTACCACTGTAGTATCATGTTGTCTGTTTTACATCTACAATACTGGTCTGTCTACCACTGCAGTAAAATGTTGTCAGTTTTACATCTACAATACTGTTCTGTCTGCCACTGTAGTACCATGTTGTCAGTTTTACATCTACAATACTGTTCTGTCTGCCACTGTAGTACCATGGTGTCAGTTTTACATCTACAATACTATTCTGTCTGCCACTGTAGTACCATGTATTCAATTTTACATCTACAATACTGTTCTGTCTACCACTGTAGTATCATGTTGTCAGTTTTACATCTACAATACTATTCTATCTACCACTGTAGTATCATGTTGTCAGTTTTACATCTACTATACTGTTCTGTCTACCACTGTAGTACTATGTTGTCAGTTTTACATCTACAATACTGTTCTGTCTGCCACTGTAGTACCATGTTGTCAGTTTTACATCTACAATACTGTTCTGTCTGCCACTGTAGTACCATGTTGTCAGTTTTACATCTAAAATACTGTTCTGTCTGCCACTGTAGTACTATTTGTCAGTTTTACATCTATAATACTGTTCTGTCTACCACTGTAGTATCATGTTGTCAGTTTTACATCTACAAGAGTGTTCTGTCTACCACTGAAGTACTATGTTGTTAATTTTACATCTACAATATTGTTCTGTCTACCACTGTAGTATCATGTTGTCAGTTTTACATCTAGAATACTATTCTGTCTACCACTGTAGCACCATGTTGTTAGTTTTACATCTACAATACTGTTCTGTCTGCCACTGTAGTACCATGTTGTCAGTTTTACATCTACAATACTGTTCTGTCTGCCACTGTAGTACAATGTTGTCAATTTTACATCTACAATACTGTTCTGTCTGCCAGTGTAGTACCATGTTGTCAGTTTTACATCTACAGTACTGCTCTGTCTGCCACTGTAGTACCATATTGTCAATTTTATATCTACAATACTGTACTGTCTACCACTGTAGTACCATGTTGTCTGTTTTACATCTACAATACTGGTCTGTCTACCTGTCTACCACTGTCATATCATGTTGTCAGATTTACATCTACAATACTGTTCTGTCTACCACTGTAGTACCATGTTGTCATTTTTACATCTACAATTCTGTTCTGTCTACCACTCTAGTATCATGTTGTCAGTTTTACATCTACAATATTGTTCTGTCTGCCACTGTAGTACCATGTTGTCAGTTTTACATCTACAGTAGTTGTCTGTCTACCACTTTAGTACCATGTTGTCAGTTTTACATCTACAATACTGTTCTGTCTGCCACTGTAGTACAATGTTGTCAGTTTTACATCTACAATACTGTTCTGTCTGCCAATGTAGTACCATGTTGTGAATTTTACATCTACAATACTGTTCTGTCTACCACTGTAGTATCATGTTGTCTATTTTACATCTACTATACTGTTCTGTCTACCACTGTAGTACTATGTTTTGTCAGTTTTACTTCTACAATACTGTTCTGTCTGCCACTGTAGTACCATGTTGTCAGTTTTACATCTACAATACTGTTCTGTCTGCCACTGTAGTACCATGTTGTAAGTTTTACATCTACAATACTGTTCTGTCTGCCACTGTAGTACCATGTTGTCAGTTTTACATCTACAATTCTATTCTGTCTGCCACTGTAGTACCATGTTGTCAATTTTACATCTACAATACTGTTCTGTCTACCACTGTAGTATCATGTTGTCAGTTTTACATCTACAGTAGTGGTTTGTCTCCCACCGTAGTATCATGTTGTCAGTTTTACATCTACAATACTGTTCTGTCTGCCACTGTAGTACCATGTTGTCAGTTTTACATCTACAATACTGTTCTGTCTACCACTGTAGTATCATGTTGTCTGTTTTACATCTACAATACTGGTCTGTCTACCACTGCAGTAAAAGGTTGTCAGTTTTACATCTACAAAACTGTTCTGTCTACCACTGTAGTACCATGTTGTCAGTTTTACATCTACAATACTATTCTATCTACCACTGTAGTACCATGTTGTCAGTTTTACGTCTAGAATTCTGTTCTGTCTGCCAATGTAGTACCATGTTGTCAATTTTACATCTACAATACTGTTATGTCTACCACTTTAGTATCATGTTGTCAGTTTTACATCTACAATACTGTTCTGTGTGCCACTGCAGTACCATGTTGTCAATTTTACATCTACAATACTATTCTGTCTACCACTGTAGTACCATGTTGTCAGTTTTACATCTACTGTACTGTTCTGTCTGCCACTGTAGTACCATGTTGTCAATTTTACATCTACAATACTGTTCTGTCTGCCACTGTAGTACCATGTTGGCAGTTTTACATCTACAGTAGTTGTCTGTCTACCACTTTAGTACCATGTTGTCAGTTTTACATCTACAATACTGTTCTGTGTACCACTGTAGTACCATGTTGTCAGTTTTACATCTACAATACTGTTCTGTCTACCACTGTAGTACCATGTTGTCAGTTTTACATCTACAGTACTGTTCTGTCTGCCACTGTAGTACCATGTTGTCAGTTTTACATCTACAATACTGTTCTCTTTGCCACTATAGTACCATATTGTCAGTTTTACATCTACAATACTGTTCTGTCTGCCACTGTACTACCATGTTGTCAGTTTTACATCTACAATACTGTTCTGTCTACCACTGTATTATCATGTTGTCAGTTTTACATCTACAATACTGTTCTGTCTGCCACTGTAGCACCATGTTCTCAGTTTTACATCTACAATACTGTTCTGTCTACCACTGTAGTGTCATGTTGTCAGTTTTACATCTACAATACTGTTCTGTCTGCCACTGTAGTATCATGTTGTCAGTTTTACATCTACAATATAGTTCTGTCTACCACTGTAGTAGCATGTTGTCAATTTTACATCTAAAATACTGTTTTGTCTGCCACTGTAGTACTATGTAGTCAGTTTTACATCTACAATACTGTTCTGTCTGCCACTGTAGTACCATATTGTCAGTTTTACATCTATAATACTGTTCTGTCTACCACTGTAGTACCATGTTGTCAGTTTTACATCTACAATACTGTTCTGTTTGCCACTGTAGTATCATGTTGTCTGTTTTACATCTTCAATACTGTTCTGTCTGCCACTGTAGTACCATGTTGTCAGTTTTACATCTACAATACTGTTCTGTCTGCCACTGTAGTACCATGTTGTCAGTTTTACATCTATAATACTGTTCTGTCTACCACTGTAGTATCATGTTGTCAGTTTTACATCTTCAATACTGTTCTGTCTGCCACTGTAGTACCATGTTGTCGAATTTTACATCTACAATACTGTTCTGTCTGCCACTGTAGTACCATGTTGTCAGTTTTACATCTACAATACTGTTCTGTCTGCCACTGTAGTACCATGTTGTCAGTTTTACATCTACAATACTGTTCTGTCTGCCACTGTAGTACCATGTTGTCAGTTTTACATCTACAATACTGTTCTGTCTGCCACTGTAGTACCATGTTTTCAGTTTTACATCTACAATACTGTTCTGTCTGCCACTGTAGTATCATGTTGTCAGTTTTACATCTACAATACTGTTCTGTCTGCCACCGTTGTACCATGTTGTCAGTTTTACATCTACAATACTGTTCTGTCTGCCACTGTAGTACCATGTTGTCAGTTTCACATTTATAATACTGTTTTGTCTGCCACTGTAGTACCATGTTGTCAATTTTACATCTACAATACTGTTCTGTCTACCACTGTAGTATCATGTTTTCAGTTTTACATCTACAATACTGTTCTGCCTGCCACTGTAGTTCCATGTTGTCAGTTTTACATCTACAATACTGTTCTGTCTGCCACTGTAGTACCATGTTGTCAGTTTTACATCTGCAATATTGTACTGTCTGCCACTGTAGTACCATGTTGTCAGTTTTACATCTAAAATACTGTTCTGTCTGCCACTGTAGTACTATTTGTCAGTTTTACATCTACAATACTGTTCTGTCTGCCACTGTAGTACCATGTTGTCAGTTTTACATCTACAAGAGTGTTCTGTCTACCACTGAAGTACTATGTTGTTAGTTTTACATCTACAATATTGTTCTGTCTACCACTGTAGTATCATGTTGTCAGTTTTACATCTACAATACTACTCTGTCTGCCACTGTAGTACCATGTTGTCAGTTTTACATCTACAATACTGTTCTGTCTGCCACTGTAGTACCATGTTGTCAGTTTTACATCTACTATACTGTTCTGTCTGCCAATGTAGTACCATGTTGTCAATTTTACATCTACAATACTGTTATGTCTACCACTTTAGTATCATGTTGTCAGTTTTACATCTACAATACTGTTCTGTGTGCCACTGCAGTACCATGTTGTCAATTTTACATCTACAATACTATTCTGTCTACCACTGTAGTACCATGTTGTCAGTTTTACATCTACTGTACTGTTCTGTCTGCCACTGTAGTACCATGTTGTCAATTTTACATCTACAATACTGTTCTGTCTGCCACTGTAGTACCATGTTGGCAGTTTTACATCTACAGTAGTTGTCTGTCTACCACTTTAGTACCATGTTGTCAGTTTTACATCTACAATACTGTTCTGTGTACCACTGTAGTACCATGTTGTCAGTTTTACATCTACAATACTGTTCTGTCTACCACTGTAGTACCATGTTGTCAGTTTTACATCTACAGTACTGTTCTGTCTGCCACTGTAGTACCATGTTGTCAGTTTTACATCTACAGTACTGTTCTGTCTGCCACTGTAGTACCATGTTGTCAGTTTTACATCTACAATACTGTTCTCTTTGCCACTATAGTACCATATTGTCAGTTTTACATCTACAATACTGTTCTGTCTGCCACTGTAGTAACATGTTGTCAGTTTTACATCTACAATACTGTTCTGTCTACCACTGTATTATCATGTTGTCAGTTTTACATCTACAATACTGTTCTGTCTGCCACTGTAGCACCATGTTCTCAGTTTTACATCTACAATACTGTTCTGTCTACCACTGTAGTGTCATGTTGTCAGTTTTACATCTACAATACTGTTCTGTCTGCCACTGTAGTATCATGTCAGTTTTACATCTACAATATTGTTCTGTCTACCACTGTAGTACCATGTTGTCAATTTTACATCTTCAATACTGTTCTGTCTGCCACTGTAGTACCATGTTGTCGAATTTTACATCTACAATACTGTTCTGTCTGCCACTGTAGTACCATGTTGTCAGTTTTACATCTACAATACTGTTCTGTCTGCCACTGTAGTACCATGTTGTCAGTTTTACATCTACAATACTGTTCTGTCTGCCACTGTAGTACCATGTTGTCAGTTTTACATCTACAATACTGTTCTGTCTGCCACTGTAGTACCATGTTGTCAGTTTTACATCTACAATACTGTTCTGTCAGCCACTGTAGTATCATGTTGTAAGTTTTACATCTACAATACTGTTCTGTCTGCCACTGTTGTACCATGTTGTCAGTTTTACATCTACAATACTGTTCTGTCTGCCACTGTAGTACCATGTTGTCAGTTTCACATTTATAATACTGTTCTATCTGCCACTGTAGTACCATGTTGTCAGTTTTACATCTATAATACTGTTCTGTCTACCACTGTAGTATCATGTTGTCAGTTTTACATCTTCAATACTGTTCTGTCTGCCACTGTAGTACCATGTTGTCGAATTTTACATCTACAATACTGTTCTGTCTGCCACTGTAGTACCATGTTGTCAGTTTTACATCTACAATACTGTTCTGTCTGCCACTGTAGCACCATGTTGTCAGTTTTACATCTACAATACTGTTCTGTCTGCCACTGTAGTACCATGTTGTCAGTTTTACATCTACAATACTGTTCTGTCTGCCACTGTAGTACCATGTTGTCAGTTTTACATCTACAATACTGTTCTGTCTGCCACTGTAGTATCATGTTGTCAGTTTTACATCTACAATACTGTTCTGTCTGCCACTGTAGTACCATGTTGTCAATTTTACATCTACAATACTATTCTGTCTGCCACTGTAGTACCATGTTGTCAATTTTACATCTACAATACTGTTCTGTCTACCACTGTAGTATCATGTTTTCAGTTTTACATCTACAATACTGTTCTGCCTGCCACTGTAGTACCATGTTGTCAGTTTTACATCTACAATACTGTTCTGTCTGCCACTGTAGTACCATGTTGTCAGTTTTACATCTGCAATATTGTACTGTCTGCCACTGTAGTACCATGTTGTCAGTTTTACATCTAAAATACTGTTCTGTCTGCCACTGTAGTACTATTTGTCAGTTTTACATCTACAATACTGTTCTGTCTGCCACTGTAGTACCATGTTGTCAGTTTTACATCTACAAGAGTGTTCTGTCTACCACTGAAGTACTATGTTGTTAGTTTTACATCTACAATATTGTTCTGTCTACCACTGTAGCATCATGTTGTCAGTTTTACATCTACAATACTATTCTGTCTGCCACTGTAGTACCATGTTGTCAGTTTTACATCTACAGTACTGTTCTGTCTGCCACTGTAGTACCATGTTGTCAGTTTTACATCTACAATACTGTTCTGTCTGCCAATGTAGTACCATGTTGTCAGTTGTACATCTACAGTACTGTTCTGTCTACCACTGTAGTATCATGTTGTCAGTTTTACATCTACAATACTGTTCTGTCTGCCACTGTAGTACCATGTTGTCAATTTTACATCTACAATACTATTCTGTCTACCACTGTAGTACCATGTTATCAGTTTTACATCTGCAGTACTGTTCTGTCTGCCACTGTAGTACCATGTTGTCAATTTTACATCTACAATACTGTTCTGTCTGCTACTGTAGTACCATGTTGGCAGTTTTACATCTACAGTAGTTGTCTGTCTACCACTTTAGTACCATGTTGTCAGTTTTACATTTACAATACTGTTCTGTGTACCACTGTAGTACCATGTTGTCAGTTTTACATCTACAATACTGTTCTGTCTACCACTGTAGTACCATGTTGTCAGTTTTACATCTACAGTACTGTTCTGTCTGCCACTGTAGTACCATGTTGTCAGTTTTACATCTACAATACTGTTCTGTCTACCACTGTAGTATCATGTTGTCAGTTTTACATCTACAGTAGTGGTTTGTCTACCACCGTAGTGTCATGTTGTCAGTTTTACATCTACAATACTGTTCTGTCTGCCACTGTAGTACCGTGTTGTCAGTTCTACATCTACAATACTGTTCTGTGTACCACTGTAGTATCATGTTGTCTGTTTTACATCTACAATACTGGTCTGTCTACCACTGCAGTAAAATGTTGTCAGTTTTACATCTACAATACTGTTCTGTCTACCACTGTAGTACCATGTTGTCAGTTTTACATCTACAATACTATTCTATCTACCACTGTAGTACCATGTTGTCAGTTTTACATCTACAATTCTGTTCTATCTACCACTGTAGTATCATGTTGTCAGTTTTACGTCTACTATACTGTTCTGTCTACCACTGTAGTACTATGTTGTCAGTTTTACATCTACAATACTGTTCTGTCTGCCACTGCAGTACCATGTTGTCAGTTTTACATCTACAATACTGTTCTGTCTGCCACTGTAGTACCATGGTGTCAGTTTTACATCTACAATACTATTCTGTCTGCCACTGTAGTACCATGTATTCAATTTTACATCTACAATACTGTTCTGTCTACCACTGTAGTATCATGTTGTCAGTTTTACATCTACAATACTATTCTATCTACCACTGTAGTATCATGTTGTCAGTTTTACATCTACTATACTGTTCTGTCTACCACTGTAGTACTATGTTGTCAGTTTTACATCTACAATACTGTTCTGTCTGCCACTGTAGTACCATGTTGTCAGTTTTACATCTACAATACTGTTCTGTCTGCCACTGTAGTACCATGTTGTCAGTTTTACATCTAAAATACTGTTCTGTCTGCCACTGTAGTACTATTTGTCAGTTTTACATCTATAATACTGTTCTGTCTACCACTGTAGTACCATGTTGTCAATTTTACATCTACAATACTATTCTGTCTGCCACTGTAGTACCATGTTGTCAATTTTACATCTACAATACTGTTCTGTCTACCACTGTAGTATCATGTTGTCAGTTTTACATCTACAATACTATTCTGTCTGCCACTGTAGTACCATGTTGTCAGTTTTACATCTACAGTACTGTTCTGTCTGCCACTGTAGTACCATGTTGTCAGTTTTACATCTACAATACTGTTCTGTCTGCCAATGTAGTACCATGTTGTCAGTTGTACATCTACAGTACTGTTCTGTCTACCACTGTAGTATCATGTTGTCAGTTTTACATCTACAATACTGTTCTGTCTGCCACTGTAGTACCATGTTGTCAATTTTACATCTACAATACTATTCTGTCTACCACTGTAGTACCATGTTATCAGTTTTACATCTACAGTACTGTTCTGTCTGCCACTGTAGTACCATGTTGTCAATTTTACATCTACAATACTGTTCTGTCTGCTACTGTAGTACCATGTTGGCAGTTTTACATCTACAGTAGTTGTCTGTCTACCACTTTAGTACCATGTTGTCAGTTTTACATCTACAGTACTGTTCTGTCTACCACTGTAGTATCATGTTGTCAGTTTTACATCTACAATACTGTTCTGTCTGCCACTGTAGTACCATGTTGTCAATTTTACATCTACAATACTATTCTGTCTACCACTGTAGTATCATGTTGTCAGTTTTACATCTACAGTAGTGGTTTGTCTACCACCGTAGTGTCATGTTGTCAGTTTTACATCTACAATACTGTTCTGTCTGCCACTGTAGTACCGTGTTGTCAGTTCTACATCTACAATACTGTTCTGTGTACCACTGTAGTATCATGTTGTCTGTTTTACATCTACAATACTGGTCTGTCTACCACTGCAGTAAAATGTTGTCAGTTTTACATCTACAATACTGTTCTGTCTGCCACTGTAGTACCATGTTGTCAGTTTTACATCTACAATACTGTTCTGTCTGCCACTGTAGTACCATGGTGTCAGTTTTACATCTACAATACTATTCTGTCTGCCACTGTAGTACCATGTATTCAATTTTACATCTACAATACTGTTCTGTCTACCACTGTAGTATCATGTTGTCAGTTTTACATCTACAATACTATTCTATCTACCACTGTAGTATCATGTTGTCAGTTTTACATCTACTATACTGTTCTGTCTACCACTGTAGTACTATGTTGTCAGTTTTACATCTACAATACTGTTCTGTCTGCCACTGTAGTACCATGTTGTCAGTTTTACATCTACAATACTGTTCTGTCTGCCACTGTAGTACCATGTTGTCAGTTTTACATCTAAAATACTGTTCTGTCTGCCACTGTAGTACTATTTGTCAGTTTTACATCTATAATACTGTTCTGTCTACCACTGTAGTATCATGTTGTCAGTTTTACATCTACAAGAGTGTTCTGTCTACCACTGAAGTACTATGTTGTTAATTTTACATCTACAATATTGTTCTGTCTACCACTGTAGTATCATGTTGTCAGTTTTACATCTAGAATACTATTCTGTCTACCACTGTAGCACCATGTTGTTAGTTTTACATCTACAATACTGTTCTGTCTGCCACTGTAGTACCATGTTGTCAGTTTTACATCTACAATACTGTTCTGTCTGCCACTGTAGTACAATGTTGTCAATTTTACATCTACAATACTGTTCTGTCTGCCAGTGTAGTACCATGTTGTCAGTTTTACATCTACAGTACTGCTCTGTCTGCCACTGTAGTACCATATTGTCAATTTTATATCTACAATACTGTACTGTCTACCACTGTAGTACCATGTTGTCTGTTTTACATCTACAATACTGGTCTGTCTACCTGTCTACCACTGTCATATCATGTTGTCAGATTTACATCTACAATACTGTTCTGTCTACCACTGTAGTACCATGTTGTCATTTTTACATCTACAATTCTGTTCTGTCTACCACTCTAGTATCATGTTGTCAGTTTTACATCTACAATATTGTTCTGTCTGCCACTGTAGTACCATGTTGTCAGTTTTACATCTACAGTAGTTGTCTGTCTACCACTTTAGTACCATGTTGTCAGTTTTACATCTACAATACTGTTCTGTCTGCCACTGTAGTACAATGTTGTCAGTTTTACATCTACAATACTGTTCTGTCTGCCAATGTAGTACCATGTTGTGAATTTTACATCTACAATACTGTTCTGTCTACCACTGTAGTATCATGTTGTCTATTTTACATCTACTATACTGTTCTGTCTACCACTGTAGTACTATGTTTTGTCAGTTTTACTTCTACAATACTGTTCTGTCTGCCACTGTAGTACCATGTTGTCAGTTTTACATCTACAATACTGTTCTGTCTGCCACTGTAGTACCATGTTGTAAGTTTTACATCTACAATACTGTTCTGTCTGCCACTGTAGTACCATGTTGTCAGTTTTACATCTACAATTCTATTCTGTCTGCCACTGTAGTACCATGTTGTCAATTTTACATCTACAATACTGTTCTGTCTACCACTGTAGTATCATGTTGTCAGTTTTACATCTACAGTAGTGGTTTGTCTCCCACCGTAGTATCATGTTGTCAGTTTTACATCTACAATACTGTTCTGTCTGCCACTGTAGTACCATGTTGTCAGTTTTACATCTACAATACTGTTCTGTCTACCACTGTAGTATCATGTTGTCTGTTTTACATCTACAATACTGGTCTGTCTACCACTGCAGTAAAAGGTTGTCAGTTTTACATCTACAAAACTGTTCTGTCTACCACTGTAGTACCATGTTGTCAGTTTTACATCTACAATACTATTCTATCTACCACTGTAGTACCATGTTGTCAGTTTTACGTCTACAATTCTGTTCTGTCTGCCACTGTAGTACCATGTTGTCAGTTTTACATCTACAATACTGTTCTGTCTGCCACTGTAGTACCATGTTGTAAGTTTTACATCTGCAATA
The DNA here is from genome assembly GCA_964016885.1 of Eledone cirrhosa. Classification (NCBI taxonomy): domain Eukaryota; kingdom Metazoa; phylum Mollusca; class Cephalopoda; order Octopoda; family Eledonidae; genus Eledone; species Eledone cirrhosa. Next base: position 28,749,763 of record OZ024747.1, on the reverse strand, counting down.
TTGCGCTGTCTGCCACTGTAGTACCATGTTGTCAGTTTTACATCTACAATACTGTTCTGTCTGCCACTGTAGTACCATGTTGTCAGTTTTACATCTACAATATTGTTCTGTCTACCACTGAAGTACTATGTTGTTAGTTTTACATCTACAATATTGTCCTGTCTACCACTGTAGTATCATGTTGTCAGTTTTACATCTACAATACTATTCTGTCTGCCACTGTAGTACCATGTTGTCAGTTTTACATCTACAATACTGTTGCCACTGTAGTACCATGTTGTCAGTTTTACATCTACAATACTGTTCTGTCTACCACTGTAGTACCATGTTGTCAGTTTTACATCTACAATACTATTCTATCTACCACTGTAGTACCATGTTGTCAGTTTTACGTCTACAATTCTGTTCTGTCTGCCACTGTAGTACCATGTTGTCAGTTTTACATCTGCAATACTGTTCTGTCTGCCACTGTAGTACCATGTTGTATGTTTTACATCTGCAATATTGCACTGTCTGCCACTGTAGTACCATGTTGTCAGTTTTACATCTACAATACTGTTCTGTCTACCACTGTAGTACCATGTTGTCAGTTTTACATCTACAATACTATTCTATCTACCACTGTAGTACCATGTTGTCAGTTTTACGTCTACAATTCTGTTCTGTCTGCCACTGTAGTACCATGTTGTCAGTTTTACATCTGCAATACTGTTCTGTCTGCCACTGTAGTACCATGTTGTATGTTTTACATCTGCAATATTGCACTGTCTGCCACTGTAGTACCATGTTGTCAGTTTTACATCGACAATACTGTTCTGTCTGCCACTGTAGTACCATGTTGTCAGTTTTACATCTACAAGAGTGTTCTGTCTACCACTGAAGTACTATGTTGTTAGTTTTACATCTACAATATTGTTCTGTCTACCACTGTAGTATCATGTTGTCAGTTTTACATCTACAATACTATTCTGTCTGCCACTGTAGTACCATGTTGTCAGTTTTACATCTACAATACTGTTCTGTCTGCCACTGTAGTACCATGTTGTCAGTTTTACATCTACAATACTGTTCTGTCTGCCAATGTAGTACCATGTTGTCAATTTTACATCTACAATACTGTTCTGTCTACCACTTTAGTATCATGTTGTCATTTTAAAATCTAAAATACTGTTCTGTCTGCCACTGTAGTACCATGTTGTCAATTTTACATCTACAATACTATTCTGTCTACCACTGTAGTACCATGTTGTCAGTTTTACATCTACTGTACTGTTCTGTCTGCCACTGTAGTACCATGTTGTCAATTTTACATCTACAATACTGTTCTGTCTGCCACTGTAGTACCATGTTGTCAGTTTTACATCTACAGTAGTTGTCTGTCTACCACTTTAGTACCATGTTGTCAGTTTTACATCTACAATACTGTTCTGTGTACCACTGTAGTACCATGTTGTCAGTTTTACATCTACAATACTGTTCTGTCTACCACTGTAGTACCATGTTGTCAGTTTTACATCTACAGTACTGTTCTGTCTGCCACTGTAGTACCATGTTGTCAGTTTTACATCTACAGTACTGTTCTGTCTGCCACTGTAGTACCATGTTGTCAGTTTTACATCTACAATACTGTTCTCTTTGCCACTATAGTACCATATTGTCAGTTTTACATCTACAATACTGTTCTGTCTGCCACTGTAGTACCATGTTGTCAGTTTTACATCTACAATACTGTTCTGTCTACCACTGTATTATCATGTTGTCAGTTTTACATCTACAATACTGTTCTGTCTGCCACTGTAGCACCATGTTCTCAGTTTTACATCTACAATACTGTTCTGTCTACCACTGTAGTGTAATGTTGTCAGTTTTACATCTACAATACTGTTCTGTCTGCCACTGTAGTATCATGTTGTCAGTTTTACATCTACAATATTGTTCTGTCTACCACTGTAGTACCATGTTGTCAATTTTACATCTAAAATACTGTTTTGTCTGCCACTGTAGTACTATGTTGTCAGTTTTACATCTACGATACTGTTCTGTCTGCCACTGTAGTACCGTATTGTCAGTTTTACATCTATAATACTGTTCTGTCTACCACTGTAGTACCATGTTGTCAGTTTTACATCTACAATACTGTTCTGTTTGCCACTGTAGTATCATGTTGTCTGTTTTACATCTTCAATACTGTTCTGTCTGCCACTGTAGTACCATGTTGTCAGTTTCACATTTATAATACTGTTCTGTCTGCCACTGTAGTACCATGTTGTCAGTTTTACATCTATAATACTGTTCTGTCTACCACTGTAGTATCATGTTGTCAGTTTTACATCTTCAATACTGTTCTGTCTGCCACTGTAGTACCATGTTGTCGAATTTTACATCTACAATACTGTTCTGTCTGCCACTGTAGTACCATGTTGTCAGTTTTACATCTACAATACTGTTCTGTCTGCCACTGTAGTACCATGTTGTCAGTTTTACATCTACAATACTGTTCTGTCTGCCACTGTAGTACCATGTTGTCAGTTTTACATCTACAATACTGTTCTGTCTGCCACTGTAGTACCATGTTGTCAGTTTTACATCTACAATACTGTTCTGTCAGCCACTGTAGTATCATGTTGTCAGTTTTACATCTACAATACTGTTCTGTCTGCCACTGTTGTACCATGTTGTCAGTTTTACATCTACAATACTGTTCTGTCTGCCACTGTAGTACCATGTTGTCAGTTTCACGTTTATAATACTGTTCTGTCTGCCACTGTAGTACCATGTTGTCAGTTTTACATCTATAATACTGTTCTGTCTACCACTGTAGTATCATGTTGTCAGTTTTACATCTTCAATACTGTTCTGTCTGCCACTGTAGTACCATGTTGTCAGTTTTACATCTACAATACTGTTCTGTCTGCCACTGTAGTACCATGTTGTCAGTTTTACATCTACAATACTGTTCTGTCTGCCACTGTAGTACCATGTTGTCAGTTTTACATCTACAATACTGTTGTCTGCCACTGTAGTACCATGTTGTCAGTTTTACATCTGCAATATTGTACTGTCTGCCACTGTAGTACCATGTTGTCAGTTTTACATCTAAAATACTGTTCTGTCTGCCACTGTAGTACTATTTGTCAGTTTTACATCTACAATACTGTTCTGTCTGCCACTGTAGTACCATGTTGTCAGTTTTACATCTACAAGAGTGTTCTGTCTACCACTGAAGTACTATGTTGTTAGTTTTACATCTACAATATTGTTCTGTCTACCACTGTAGTATCATGTTGTCAGTTTTACATCTACAATACTATTCTGTCTGCCACTGTAGTACCATGTTGTCAGTTTTACATCTACAGTACTGTTCTCTCTGCCACTGTAGTACCATGTTGTCAGTTTTACATCTACAATACTGTTCTGTCTGCCAATGTAGTACCATGTTGTCAACTTTACATCTACAATACTGTTCTGTCTACCACTTTAGTATCATGTTGTCAGTTTTACATCTACAATACTGTTCTGTCTGCCACTGTAGTACCATGTTGTCAATTTTACATCTACAATACTATTCTGTCTACCACTGTAGTACCATGTTGTCAGTTTTACATCTACAGTACTGTTCTGTCTGCCACTGTAGTACCATGTTGGCAGTTTTACATCTACAGTAGTTGTCTGTCTACCACTTTAGTACCATGTTGTCAGTTTTACATTTACGATACTGTTCTGTGTACCACTGTAGTACCATGTTGTCAGTTTTACATCTACAATACTGTTCTGTCTACCACTGTAGTACCATGTTGTCAGTTTTACATCTACAATACTATTCTATCTACCACTGTAGTACCATGTTGTCAGTTTTACATCTACAATTCTGTTCTATCTACCACTGTAGTATCATGTTGTCAGTTTTACATCTACTATACTGTTCTGTCTACCACTGTAGTACTATGTTGTTAGTTTTACATCTACAATACTGTTCTGTCTGCCACTGTAGTACCATGTTGTCAGTTTTACATCTACAATACTGTTCTGTCTACCACTGTAGTACCATGTTGTCAGTTTTACATCTACAATACTATTCTATCTACCACTGTAGTACCATGTTGTCAGTTTTACGTCTACAATTCTGTTCTGTCTGCCACTGTAGTACCATGTTGTCAGTTTTACATCTACAATACTGTTCTGTCTGCCACTGTAGTACCATGTTGTAAGTTTTACATCTGCAATATTGCACTGTCTGCCACTGTAGTACCATGTTGTCAGTTTTACATCTACAATACTGTTCTGTCTGCCACTGTAGTACCATGTTGTCAGTTTTACATCTACAAGAGTGTTCTGTCTACCACTGAAGTACTATGTTGTTAGTTTTACATCTACAATATTGTTCTGTCTACCACTGTAGTATCATGTTGTCAGTTTTACATCTACAATACTATTCTGTCTGCCACTGTAGTACCATGTTGTAAGTTTTACATCTGCAATATTGCACTGTCTGCCACTGTAGTACCATGTTGTCAGTTTTACATCTACAATACTGTTCTGTCTGCCACTGTAGTACCATGTTGTCAGTTTTACATCTACAAGAGTGTTCTGTCTACCACTGAAGTACTATGTTGTTAGTTTTACATCTACAATATTGTTCTGTCTACCACTGTAGTATCATGTTGTCTGTTTTACATCTACAATACTGGTCTGTCTACCACTGCAGTAAAAGGTTGTCAGTTTTACATCTACAATACTGTTCTGTCTACCACTGTAGTACCATGTTGTCAGTTTTACATCTACAATACTGTTGCCACTGTAGTACCATGTTGTCAGTTTTACATCTACAATACTGTTCTGTCTACCACTGTAGTATCATGTTGTCTGTTTTACATCTACAATTCTGTTCTATCTACCACTGTAGTATCATGTTGTCAGTTTTACATCTACTATACTGTTCTGTCTACCACTGTAGTACTATGTTGTTAGTTTTACATCTACAATACTGTTCTGTCTGCCACTGTAGTACCATGTTGTCAGTTTTACATCTACAATACTGTTCTGTCTACCACTGTAGTACCATGTTGTCAGTTTTACATCTACAATACTATTCTATCTACCACTGTAGTACCATGTTGTCAGTTTTACGTCTACAATTCTGTTCTGTCTGCCACTGTAGTACCATGTTGTATGTTTTACATCTACAATACTGTTCTGTCTGCCACTGTAGTACCATGTTGTCAGTTTTACATCTGCAATATTGCACTGTCTGCCACTGTAGTACCATGTTGTCAGTTTTACATCTACAATACTGTTCTGTCTGCCACTGTAGTACCATGTTGTCAGTTTTACATCTACAAGAGTGTTCTGTCTACCACTGAAGTACTATGTTGTTAGTTTTACATCTACAATATTGTTCTGTCTACCACTGTAGTATCATGTTGTCAGTTTTACATCTACAATACTATTCTGTCTGCCACTGTAGTACCATGTTGTCAGTTTTACATCTACAATACTGTTCTGTCTGCCACTGTAGTACCATGTTGTCAGTTTTACATCTACAATACTGTTCTGTCTGCCAATGTAGTACCATGTTTTCAATTTTACATCTACAATACTGTTCTGTCTACCACTTTAGTATCATGTTGTCATTTTAAAATCTAAAATACTGTTCTGTCTGCCACTGTAGTACCATGTTGTCAATTTTACATCTACAATACTATTCTGTCTACCACTGTAGTACCATGTTGTCAGTTTTACATCTACTGTACTGTTCTGTCTGCCACTGTAGTACCATGTTGTCAATTTTACATCTACAATACTGTTCTGTCTGCCACTGTAGTACCATGTTGTCAGTTTTACATCTACAGTAGTTGTCTGTCTACCACTTTAGTACCATGTTGTCAGTTTTACATCTACAATACTGTTCTGTGTACCACTGTAGTACCATGTTGTCAGTTTTACATCTACAATACTGTTCTGTCTACCACTGTAGTACCATGTTGTCAGTTTTACATCTACAGTACTGTTCTGTCTGCCACTGTAGTACCATGTTGTCAGTTTTACATCTACAGTACTGTTCTGTCTGCCACTGTAGTACCATGTTGTCAGTTTTACATCTACAATACTGTTCTCTTTGCCACTATAGTACCATATTGTCAGTTTTACATCTACAATACTGTTCTGTCTGCCACTGTAGTACCATGTTGTCAGTTTTACATCTACAATACTGTTCTGTCTACCACTGTATTATCATGTTGTCAGTTTTACATCTACAATACTGTTCTGTCTGCCACTGTAGCACCATGTTCTCAGTTTTACATCTAGAATACTGTTCTGTCTACCACTGTAGTGTAATGTTGTCAGTTTTACATCTACAATACTGTTCTGTCTGCCACTGTAGTATCATGTTGTCAGTTTTACATCTACAATATTGTTCTGTCTACCACTGTAGTACCATGTTGTCAATTTTACATCTAAAATACTGTTTTGTCTGCCACTGTAGTACTATGTTGTCAGTTTTACATCTACAATACTGTTCTGTCTGCCACTGTAGTACCGTATTGTCAGTTTTACATCTATAATACTGTTCTGTCTACCACTGTAGTACCATGTTGTCAGTTTTACATCTACAATACTGTTCTGTTTGCCACTGTAGTATCATGTTGTCTGTTTTACATCTTCAATACTGTTCTGTCTGCCACTGTAGTACCATGTTGTCAGTTTTACATCTACAATACTGTTCTGTCTGCCACTGTAGTACCATGTTGTCAGTTTCACATTTATAATACTGTTCTGTCTGCCACTGTAGTACCATGTTGTCAGTTTTACATCTATAATACTGTTCTGTCTACCACTGTAGTATCATGTTGTCAGTTTTACATCTTCAATACTGTTCTGTCTGCCACTGTAGTACCATGTTGTCGAATTTTACATCTACAATACTGTTCTGTCTGCCACTGTAGTACCATGTTGTCAGTTTTACATCTACAATACTGTTCTGTCTGCCACTGTAGTACCATGTTGTCAGTTTTACATCTACAATACTGTTCTGTCAGCCACTGTAGTATCATGTTGTCAGTTTTACATCTACAATACTGTTCTGTCTGCCACTGTTGTACCATGTTGTCAGTTTTACATCTACAATACTGTTCTGTCTGCCACTGTAGTACCATGTTGTCAGTTTCACGTTTATAATACTGTTCTGTCTGCCACTGTAGTACCATGTTGTCAGTTTTACATCTATAATACTGTTCTGTCTACCACTGTAGTATCATGTTGTCAGTTTTACATCTTCAATACTGTTCTGTCTGCCACTGTAGTACCATGTTGTCGAATTTTACATCTACAATACTGTTCTGTCTGCCACTGTAGTACCATGTTGTCAGTTTTACATCTACAATACTGTTCTGTCTGCCACTGTAGTACCATGTTGTCAGTTTTACATCTACAATACTGTTCTGTCTGCCACTGTAGTACCATGTTGTCAGTTTTACATCTACAATACTGTTCTGTCTGCCACTGTAGTACCATGTTGTAAGTTTTACATCTACAATACTGTTCTGTCTGCCACTGTAGTACCATGTTGTCAGTTTTACATCTACAATTCTATTCTGTCTGCCACTGTAGTACCATGTTGTCAATTTTACATCTACAATACTGTTCTGTCTACCACTGTAGTATCATGTTGTCAGTTTTACATCTACAGTAGTGGTTTGTCTCCCACCGTAGTATCATGTTGTCAGTTTTACATCTACAATACTGTTCTGTCTGCCACTGTAGTACCATGTTGTCAGTTTTACATCTACAATACTGTTCTGTCTACCACTGTAGTATCATGTTGTCTGTTTTACATCTACAATACTGGTCTGTCTACCACTGCAGTAAAAGGTTGTCAGTTTTACATCTACAATACTGTTCTGTCTACCACTGTAGTACCATGTTGTCAGTTTTACATCTACAATACTATTCTATCTACCACTGTAGTACCATGTTGTCAGTTTTACGTCTACAATTCTGTTCTGTCTGCCACTGTAGTACCATGTTGTCAGTTTTACATCTACAATACTGTTCTGTCTGCCACTGTAGTACCATGTTGTATGTTTTACGTCTGCAATATTGCACTGTCTGCCACTGTAGTACCATGTTGTCAGTTTTACATCTGCAATACTGTTCTGTCTGCCACTGTAGTACCATGTTGTCAGTTTTACATCTACAAGAGTGTTCTGTCTACCACTGAAGTACTATGTTGTTAGTTTTACATCTACAATATTGTTCTGTCTACCACTGTAGTATCATGTTGTCAGTTTTACATCTACAATACTATTCTGTCTGCCACTGTAGTACCATGTTGTCAGTTTTACATCTACAATACTGTTCTGTCTGCCACTGTAGTACCATGTTGTCAGTTTTACATCTACAATATTGTTCTGTCTACCACTGTAGTATCATGTTGTCAGTTTTACATCTACGATACTATTCTATCTACCACTGTAGTACCATGTTGTCAGTTTTACATCTACAATTCTGTTCTGTCTACCACTGTAGTATCATGTTGTCAGTTTTACATCTACTATACTGTTCTGTCTGCCACTGTAGTACCATGTTGTCAGTTTTACATCTACAATACTGTTCTGTCTACCACTCTAGTATCATGTTGTCAGTTTTACATCTTCAATACTATTCTGTCTACCACTGTAGTACCATGTTGTCAGTTTCACATCTACAATACTGGTCTGTCTACCACTGCAGTACCATGTTGTCAGTTTTACATCTACAATACTGTTCTGTCTACCACTGTAGTACCATGTTGTCATTTTTACATCTACAATACTATTCTATCTACCACTGTAGTACCATGTTGTCAGTTTTACATCTACAATTCTGTTCTGTCTACCACTGTAGTATCATGTTGTCAGTTTTATATCTACTATACTGTTCTGTCTACCACTGTAGTACCATGTTGTCAGTTTTACATCTACAATACTGTTCTCTCTGCCACTGTAGTACCATGTTGTCAGTTTTACATCTACAATACTGTTCTGTCTGCCACTGTAGTACCATGTTGTCAGTTTTACATCTACAATACTATTCTGTCTGCCACTGTAGTACCATGTTGTCAGTTTTACATCTACAATATTGTTCTGTCTACCACTGTAGTATCATGTTGTCAGTTTTACATCTACAATACTATTCTGTCTACCACTGTAGTACCATGTTGTTAGTTTCACATCTACAATACTGTTCTGTCTGCCACTGTAGTACCATGTTGTCAGTTTTACATCTACAATACTGTTCTGTCTGCCAATGTAGTATCATGTTGTCAGTTTTACATCTACAATACTTTTCTGTCTGCCACTGTAGTACCATGTTGTCAGTTTTACATCTACAGTACTGTTCTGTCTGCAACTGTAGTACCATGTTGTCAGTTTTACATCTACAATACTGTTCTGTCTACCACTCTAGTATCATGTTGTCAGTTTTACATCTTCAATACTATTCTGTCTACCACTGTAGTACCATGTTGTCAGTTTTACATCTACAATATTGTTCCATCTGCCACTGTAGTACCATGTTGTCAGTTTTACATCTACAATATTGTTCCATCTGCCACTGTAGTATCATGTTGTCAGTTTTTCATCTACTATACTGTTCTGTCTACTACTGTAGTACTATGTTGTCAGTTTTACATCTACAATACTGTTCTGTCTACCACTGTAGTATCATGTTGTCAGTTTTATATCTACAATTCTGTTCTGTCTACCACTGTAGTATCATGTTGTCAGTTTTACATCTACGATACTGTTCTGTCTGCTACTGTAGTACCATGTTGTCAGTTTTACATCTACAATACTGTTCTGTCTTCCACTGTAGTACCATGTTGTCAGTTTTAGATCTACAATACTGTTCTGTCTACCACTGTAGTGCCATGTTGTCTGTTTTACATCTACAATGCTGGTCTGTCTACCACTGCAGTACCATGTTGTCAGTTTTACATCTACAATACTGTTCTGTCTACCACTGTAGTACTATGTTGTCAGTTTTACATCTACAATACTATTCTATCTACCACTGTAGTACCATGTTGTCAGTTTTACATCTACAATTCTGTTCTGTCTACTACTGTAGTACTATGTTGTCAGTTTTACATCTACAATACTGTTCTGTCTGCCACTGTAGTACCATGTTGTCAGTTTTACATCTACAATACTATTCTGTCTGCCACTGTAGTAACATGTTGTTAGTTTCACATCTACAATACTGTTCTGTCTGCCACTGTAGTACCATATTGTCAGTGTTACATCTACAATACTGATCTGTCTGCCAATGTAGTACCATGTTGTCAATTTTACATCTACAATACTGTTCTGTCTACCACTGTAGTATCATGTTGTCAGTTTTACATCTACAATACTGTTCTGTCTGCCACTGTAGTACCATGTTGTCAGTTTTACATCTAAAATACTATTCTGTCTACCACTGTAGTATTATGTTGTCAGCTTTACATCTACAATACTGTTCTGTCTGCCATTGTAGTACTATGTTGTCAGTTTTACATCTACAATAGTATTCTGTCTACCACTATAGTACCATGTTGTCAGTTTTACATCTACAATACTGTTCTGTTTGGCACTGTAGTATCATGCAGTCAGTTTTACATCTAAAATACTGTTCTGTCTACCACTGTAGTACCATGTTGTCAGTTTTACATCTACAATACTATTCTGTCTACCACTGTAGTACCATCTTGTTAGTTTTACATCTACAATACTATTCTGTCTGCCACTGTAGTACCATGTTGTCAGTTTTACATCTACAACACTGCTCTGTCTGCCACTGTAGTACCATGTTGTCTGTTTTACATCTATAATACTGATCTGTCTACCAATGCAGTACCATGTTGTCAATTTTACATCTACAATACTGTTCTGTCTACCACTGTAGTACCATGTTGTCAGTTTTACATCTATAATACTATTCTATCTACCACTGTAGTACCATGTTGTCAGTTTTACATCTACAATTCTGTTCTGTCTACCACTGTAGTATCATGTTGTCAGTTTTACATCTACAATACTATTCTGTCTACCACTGTAGTACCATGTTGTTAATTTCACATCTACAATACTGTTCTGTCTGCCACTGTAGTACCATGTTGTCAGTTTTACATCTACAATACTGTTCTGTCTGCCAATGTAGTACCATGTTGTCAATTTTACATCTACAATACTGTTCTGTCTACCACTGTAGTACCATGTTGTCAGTTTTACATCTACAATACTATTCTATCTACCACTGTAGTACCATGTTGTCAGTTTTACATCTACAATTCTGTTCTGTCTACCACTGTAGTATCATGTTGTCAGTTTTACATCTACAATACTATTCTGTCTACCACTGTAGTACCATGTTGTTAATTTCACATCTACAATACTGTTCTGTCTGCCACTGTAGTACCATGTTGTCAGTTTCACGTTTATAATACTGTTCTGTCTGCCACTGTAGTACCATGTTGTCAGTTTTACATCTATAATACTGTTCTGTCTACCACTGTAGTATCATGTTGTCAGTTTTACATCTTCAATACTGTTCTGTCTGCCACTGTAGTACCATGTTGTCGAATTTTACATCTACAATACTGTTCTGTCTGCCACTGTAGTACCATGTTGTCAGTTTTACATCTACAATACTGTTCTGTCTGCCACTGTAGTACCATGTTGTCAGTTTTACATCTACAATACTGTTCTGTCTGCCACTGTAGTACCATGTTGTCAGTTTTACATCTACAATACTGTTCTGTCTGCCACTGTAGTACCATGTTGTAAGTTTTACATCTACAATACTGTTCTGTCTGCCACTGTAGTACCATGTTGTCAGTTTTACATCTACAATTCTATTCTGTCTGCCACTGTAGTACCATGTTGTCAATTTTACATCTACAATACTGTTCTGTCTACCACTGTAGTATCATGTTGTCAGTTTTACATCTACAGTAGTGGTTTGTCTCCCACCGTAGTATCATGTTGTCAGTTTTACATCTACAATACTGTTCTGTCTGCCACTGTAGTACCATGTTGTCAGTTTTACATCTACAATACTGTTCTGTCTACCACTGTAGTATCATGTTGTCTGTTTTACATCTACAATACTGGTCTGTCTACCACTGCAGTAAAAGGTTGTCAGTTTTACATCTACAATACTGTTCTGTCTACCACTGTAGTACCATGTTGTCAGTTTTACATCTACAATACTATTCTATCTACCACTGTAGTACCATGTTGTCAGTTTTACGTCTACAATTCTGTTCTGTCTGCCACTGTAGTACCATGTTGTCAGTTTTACATCTACAATACTGTTCTGTCTGCCACTGTAGTACCATGTATGTTTTACGTCTGCAATATTGCACTGTCTGCCACTGTAGTACCATGTTGTCAGTTTTACATCTACAATACTGTTCTGTCTGCCACTGTAGTACCATGTTGTCAGTTTTACATCTACAAGAGTGTTCTGTCTACCACTGAAGTACTATGTTGTTAGTTTTACATCTACAATATTGTTCTGTCTACCACTGTAGTATCATGTTGTCAGTTTTACATCTACAATACTATTCTGTCTGCCACTGTAGTACCATGTTGTCAGTTTTACATCTACAATACTGTTCTGTCTGCCACTGTAGTACCATGTTGTCAGTTTTACATCTACAATATTGTTCTGTCTACCACTGTAGTATCATGTTGTCAGTTTTACATCTACGATACTATTCTATCTACCACTGTAGTACCATGTTGTCAGTTTTACATCTACAATTCTGTTCTGTCTACCACTGTAGTATCATGTTGTCAGTTTTACATCTACTATACTGTTCTGTCTGCCACTGTAGTACCATGTTGTCAGTTTTACATCTACAATACTGTTCTGTCTACCACTCTAGTATCATGTTGTCAGTTTTACATCTTCAATACTATTCTGTCTACCACTGTAGTACCATGTTGTCAGTTTCACATCTACAATACTGTTCTGTCTACCACTGCAGTACCATGTTGTCAGTTTTACATCTACAATACTGTTCTGTCTACCACTGTAGTACCATGTTGTCATTTTTACATCTACAATACTATTCTATCTACCACTGTAGTACCATGTTGTCAGTTTTACATCTACAATTCTGTTCTGTCTACCACTGTAGTATCATGTTGTCAGTTTTACATCTACTATACTGTTCTGTCTGCCACTGTAGTACCATGTTGTCAGTTTTACATCTACAATACTGTTCTGTCTACCACTCTAGTATCATGTTGTCAGTTTTACATCTTCAATACTATTCTGTCTACCACTGTAGTACCATGTTGTCAGTTTCACATCTACAATACTGTTCTGTCTACCACTGCAGTACCATGTTGTCAGTTTTACATCTACAATACTGTTCTGTCTACCACTGTAGTACCATGTTGTCATTTTTACATCTACAATACTATTCTATCTACCACTGTAGTACCATGTTGTCAGTTTTACATCTACAATTCTGTTCTGTCTACCACTGTAGTATCATGTTGTCAGTTTTACATCTACTATACTGTTCTGTCTACCACTGTAGTACCATGTTGTCAGTTTTACATCTACAATACTGTTCTCTCTGCCACTGTAGTACCATGTTGTCAGTTTTACATCTACAATACTGTTCTGTCTGCCACTGTAGTACCATGTTGTCAGTTTTACATCTACAATACTATTCTGTCTGCCACTGTAGTACCATGTTGTCAGTTTTACATCTACAATATTGTTCTGTCTACCACTGTAGTATCATGTTGTCAGTTTTACATCTACAATACTATTCTGTCTACCACTGTAGTACCATGTTGTTAGTTTCACATCTACAATACTGTTCTGTCTGCCACTGTAGTACCATGTTGTCAGTTTTACATCTACAATACTGTTCTGTCTGCCAATGTAGTATCATGTTGTCAGTTTTACATCTACAATACTTTTCTGTCTGCCACTGTAGTACCATGTTGTCAGTTTTACATCTACAGTACTGTTCTGTCTGCCACTGTAGTACCATGTTGTCAGTTTTACATCTACAATACTGTTCTGTCTACCACTCTAGTATCATGTTGTCAGTTTTACATCTTCAATACTATTCTGTCTACCACTGTAGTACCATGTTGTCAGTTTTACATCTACAATATTGTTCCATCTGCCACTGTAGTACCATGTTGTCAGTTTTACATCTACAATATTGTTCCATCTGCCACTGTAGTATCATGTTGTCAGTTTTTCATCTACTATACTGTTCTGTCTACTACTGTAGTACTATGTTGTCAGTTTTACATCTACAATACTGTTCTGTCTACCACTGTAGTATCATGTTGTCAGTTTTATATCTACAATTCTGTTCTGTCTACCACTGTAGTATCATGTTGTCAGTTTTACATCTACGATACTGTTCTGTCTGCTACTGTAGTACCATGTTGTCAGTTTTACATCTACAATACTGTTCTGTCTTCCACTGTAGTACCATGTTGTCAGTTTTAGATCTACAATACTGTTCTGTCTACCACTGTAGTGCCATGTTGTCTGTTTTACATCTACAATACTGCTCTGTCTACCACTGTAGTACTATGTTGTCAGTTTTACATCTACAATACTATTCTATCTACCACTGTAGTACCATGTTGTCAGTTTTACATCTACAATTCTGTTCTGTCTACTACTGTAGTACTATGTTGTCAGTTTTACATCTACAATACTGTTCTGTCTGCCACTGTAGTACCATGTTGTCAGTTTTACATCTACAATACTATTCTGTCTGCCACTGTAGTAACATGTTGTTAGTTTCACATCTACAATACTGTTCTGTCTGCCAATGTAGTACCATGTTGTCAGTGTTACGTCTACAATACTGTTCTGTCTACCACTGTAGTACCATGTTGTCAGTGTTACATCTACAATACTGATCTGTCTGCCAATGTAGTACCATGTTGTCAATTTTACATCTACAATACTGTTCTGTCTACCACTGTAGTATCATGTTGTCAGTTTTACATCTACAATACTGTTCTGTCTGCCACTGTAGTACCATGTTGTCAGTTTTACATCTAAAATACTATTCTGTCTACCACTGTAGTATTATGTTGTCAGCTTTACATCTACAATACTGTTCTGTCTGCCATTGTAGTACTATGTTGTCAGTTTTACATCTACAATAGTATTCTGTCTACCACTGTAGTACCATGTTGTCAGTTTTACATCTACAATACTGTTCTGTTTGGCACTGTAGTATCATGCAGTCAGTTTTACATCTAAAATACTGTTCTGTCTACCACTGTAGTACCATGTTGTCAGTTTTACATCTACAATACTATTCTGTCTACCACTGTAGTACCATCTTGTTAGTTTTACATCTACAATACTATTCTGTCTGCCACTGTAGTACCATGTTGTCAGTTTTACATCTACAACACTGCTCTGTCTGCCACTGTAGTACCATGTTGTCTGTTTTACATCTATAATACTGATCTGTCTACCAATGCAGTACCATGTTGTCAATTTTACATCTACAATACTGTTCTGTCTACCACTGTAGTACCATGTTGTCAGTTTTACATCTACAATACTATTCTATCTACCACTGTAGTACCATGTTGTCAGTTTTACATCTACAATTCTGTTCTGTCTACCACTGTAGTATCATGTTGTCAGTTTTACATCTACAATACTATTCTGTCTACCACTGTAGTACCATGTTGTTAATTTCACATCTACAATACTGTTCTGTCTGCCACTGTAGTACCATGTTGTCAGTTTTACATCTACAATACTGTTCTGTCTGCCAATGTAGTACCATGTTGTCAATTTCACATCTACAATACTGTTCTGTCTGCCACTGTAGTATCATATTGTCAGTTTAACATCTACAATACCGTTCTGTCTGCCACTGTAGTACCATATTGTCAGTTTTACATCTGCAATATTGAACTGTCTGCCACTGTAGTACCATGTTGTCAGTTGTACAACTATAATACTGTTCTGTCTAACACTGTAGTACCATGTTGTCAGTTTTACATCTACAATACTGTTCTGTTTGCCACTGTAGTATAATGTTGTCAGTTTTACATCTACAATACTGTTCTGTCTGCCACTGTAGTACCATGTTGTCAGTTTTACATCTACAATACTGTTCTGTCTGCCACTGTAGTACCATGTTGTCAGTTGTACATCTATAATACTGTTCTATCTACCACTGTAGTACCATGTTGTCAGTTTTACATCTACAATATTTTTCTGTCTGCCACTGTAGTACCATGTTGTCAGTTCTACATCTACGGCAGTGGTCTGTCTACCACTGTAGTACCATGTTGTCAGTTTTACATCTATAATACTGTTCTGTCTACCACTGTAGTACCATATTGTCAGTTTTACATCTACAATACTGTTCTGTTTGCCACTGTAGTATCATGTTGTCAGTTTTACATCTTCAATACTGTTCTGTCTGCCACTGTAGTACCATGTTGTCAATTTTAGATCTACAATACTGTTCTATCTACCACTGTAGTACCATGTTGTTAGTTTTACATCTACAATACTGTTCTATCTGCCACTGTAGTACCATGTTGTCAGTTTTACATCTACAATACTGTTCTACTGTAGTACCATGTTGTCAGTTTTACATCTACAATATTGTTCTGTCTGCCACTGTAGTACCATGTTGTCAGTTTTACATTTACGATACTGTTCTGTCTATCACTGTAGTATCATGTTGTCAGTTTTACATGTACAATATTGTGCTGTCTGCCACCTTAGTACCATGCTGTTAGTTTTACATCTACAATACAGTTCTATCTGCCACCTTAGTACCATGCTGTTAGTTTTACATCTACAATACTGTTCTATCTGCCACTGTAGTACCATGTTGTCAGTTTTACATCTACAATACTGTTCTACTGTAGTACCATGTTGTCAGTTTTACATCTACAATATTGTTCTGTCTGCCACTGTAGTACCATGTTGTCAGTTTTACATTTACAATACTGTTCTGTCTACCACTGTAGTATCATGTTGTCAGTTTTACATGTACAATATTGTGCTGTCTGCCACCTTAGTACCATGCTGTTAGTTTTACATCTACAATACTGTTCTGTCTGCCACCTTAGTACCATGCTGTTAGTTTTACATCTACAATATTGTTCGGTCTGCCACTGTAGTACCATGTTGTCAGTTTTACATCTACAATACTGTTCTGTCTATCACTGTAGTACCATGTTGTCAGTTTTACATCTACAATACTGTTCTGTCTGCCACTGTAGTACCATGTTGTCAGTTTTACATCTACAATATTGTTCTATCTGCCACTGTACTACCATGTTGTTAGTTTTACATCTGCAATACTGTTCTGTCTACCACTGTAGTACCATATTGTCAGTTTTACATCTACAATATTTATTCTGTCTGCCACCTTAGTACCATGTTGTCAGTTTTACATCTACAATACTTTTCTGTCTACCACTGTAGTACCATGTTGTCAGTTTTACATCTGCAATACTGTTCTGTCTGCCACTGTAGTACCATGTTGTCAGTTTTACATCTACAATACTGTTCTGTCTACCACTGTAGTACCATGTTGTCAGTTTTACATCTACAGTAGTCGTCTGTCTACCTCTGTAGTATCATCTTGTCAGTTTTACGTCTACAATACTGTTCTGTCTGCCACTGTAGTACCATGTTGTCAGTTTTACATCTACAATACTGTTCTGTCTACCACTGTAGTATCATGTTGTCAGTTTTACATCTACAATACTATTCTGTCTACCACCGTAGTACCATGTTGTCAGTTTTACATCTACAATATTGTTCTGTCTACCACTGTAGTACCATGTTGTCTGTTTTACATCTACAATACTGTTCTGTCTGCCACTGTAGTACCATGTTGTCAGTTTTACATCTACAATACTGTTCTGTCTACCACTGTAGTACCATGTTGTCAGTTTTACATCTACAATACTGTTCTGTCTACCACTGTAGTACCATGTTGTCAGTTTTACATCTACAATACTGTTCTGTCTACCACTGTAGTACCATGTTGTCAGTTTTACATCTACAGTAGTGGTCTGTCTACCACTGTAGTATCATGTTGTCAGTTTTACATCTACAATACTGTTCTGTCTGCCACTGTAGTACCATGTTGTCAGTTTTACATCTACAATACTTTTCTGTCTACCACTGTAGTACCATGTTGTCAGTTTTACATCTACAATACTGTTCTGTCTACCACTGTAGTACCATGTTGTCAGTTTTACATCTACAATACTGTTCTGTCTGCCACTGTAGTACCATATTGTCAGTTTTACATCTACAATACTGGTCTGTCTGCCACTGTAGTACCATGTTGTCAGTTTTACATCTACAATACTGTTCTGTCTGCCGCTGTAGTACCATGTTGTCAGTTTTACATCTACTATACTGTTCTGTCTACCACTGTAGTATCATGTTGTCAGTTTTACATCTATAATACTGTTCTGTCTACCACTGTAGTACCATATTGTCAGTTTTACATCTACAATATTTGTTCTGTCTGCCACCTTAGTACCATGTTGTCAGTTTTACATCAACAGTACTGTTCTGTCTGCCACTGTAGTACCATGTTGTCAGTTTTACATCTACAATACTGTTCTGTCTACCACTGTAGTACCATGTTGTCAGTTTTACATTTACAGTAGTGGTCTGTCTACCACTGTAGTATCATCTTGTCAGTTTTACATCTACAATACTCTTCTGTCTGCCTCTGTAGTACCATGTTGTCAGTTTTACATCTAAAATACTGTTGTGTCTACCACTGTAGTACCATGTTGTTAATTTCACATCTACAATACTGTTCTGTCTGCCACTGTAGTACCATGTTGTCAGTTTTAGATCTACAATACTGTTCTGTCTGCCACTGTAGTATCATATTGTCAGTTTTACATCTACAATACTGTTCTGTCTGCCACTGTAGTACCATGTTGTCAGTTTTACATCTGCAATATTGAACTGTCTGCCACTGTAGTACCATGTTGTCAGTTTTACATCTAAAATACTGTTCTGTCTGCCACTGTAGTACTATGTTGTCAGTTTTACATCTACAATACTGTTCTGTCTGCCACTGTAGTACCATGTTGTCAGTTGTACATCTATAATACTGTTCTGTCTACCACTGTAGTACCATGTTGTCAGTTTTACATCTACAATACTGTTCTGTTTGCCACTGTAGTATAATGTTGTCAGTTTTACATCTACAATACTGTTCTGTCTGCCACTGTAGTACCATGTTGTCAGTTTTACATCTACAATACTGTTCTGTCTGCCACTGTAGTACCATGTTGTCAGTTTTACATCTACTATACTGTTCTGTCTACCACTGTAGTATCATGTTGTCAGTTTTACATCTATAATACTGTTCTGTCTACCACTGTAGTACCATATTGTCAGTTTTACATCTACAATATTTGTTCTGTCTGCCACCTTAGTACCATGTTGTCAGTTTTACATCAACAGTACTGTTCTGTCTGCCACTGTAGTACCATGTTGTCAGTTTTACATCTACAATACTGTTCTGTCTACCACTGTAGTACCATGTTGTCAGTTTTACATTTACAGTAGTGGTCTGTCTACCACTGTAGTATCATCTTGTCAGTTTTACATCTACAATACTGTTCTGTCTGCCTCTGTAGTACCATGTTGTCAGTTTTACATCTAAAATACTGTTCTGTCTACCACTGTAGTACCATGTTGTTAATTTCACATCTACAATACTGTTCTGTCTGCCACTGTAGTACCATGTTGTCAGTTTTACATCTACAATACTGTTCTGTCTGCCAATGTAGTACCATGTTGTCAATTTTACATCTACAATACTGTTCTGTCTACCACTGTAGTATCATGTTGTCAGTTTTGGATCTACAATACTGTTCTGTCTGCCACTGTAGTATCATATTGTCAGTTTTACATCTACAATACTGTTCTGTCTGCCACTGTAGTACCATGTTGTCAGTTTTACATCTGCAATATTGAACTGTCTGCCACTGTAGTACCATGTTGTCAGTTTTACATCTAAAATACTGTTCTGTCTGCCACTGTAGTACTATGTTGTCAGTTTTACATCTACAATACTGTTCTGTCTGCCACTGTAGTACCATGTTGTCAGTTGTACATCTATAATACTGTTCTGTCTACCACTGTAGTACCATGTTGTCAGTTTTACATCTACAATACTGTTCTGTTTGCCACTGTAGTATAATGTTGTCAGTTTTACATCTAAAATACTGTTCTGTCTGCCACTGTAGTTCTATGTTGTCAGTTTTACATCTATAATACTGTTCTGTCTGCCACTGTAGTACCATGTTGTCAGTTTTACATCTAAAATACTGTTCTTTCTACCACTGTAGTATTATGTTGTCAGTTTTACATCTACAATACTGTTCTGTCTGCCACTGTAATACTATGTTGTCAGTTTTACATCTACAATACTGTTCTGTCTGCCACTGTAGTACCATGTTGTCAGTTGTACATCTATAATACTGTTCTGTCTACCACTGTAGTACCATGTTGTCAGTTTTACATCTACTATACTGTTCTGTCTACCACTGTAGTATCATGTTGTCAGTTTTACATCTATAATACTATTCTGTCTACCACTGTAGTACCATATTGTCAGTTTTACATCTACAATATTTGTTCTGTCTGCCACCTTAGTACCATGTTGTCAGTTTTACATCAACAGTACTGTTCTGTCTGCCACTGTAGTACCATGTTGTCAGTTTTACATCTACAATACTGTTCTGTCTACCACTGTAGTACCATGTTGTCAGTTTTACATTTACAGTAGTGGTCTGTCTACCACTGTAGTATCATCTTGTCAGTTTTACATCTACAATACTGTTCTGTCTGCCTCCGTAGTACCATGTTGTCAGTTTTACATCTAAAATACTGTTCTGTCTACCACTGTAGTACCATGTTGTTAATTTCACATCTACAATACTGTTCTGTCTGCCACTGTAGTACCATGTTGTCAATTTTACATCTACAATACTGTTCTGTCTACCACTGTAGTATCATGTTGTCAGTTTTAGATCTACAATACTGTTCTGTCTGCGACTGTAGTATCATATTGTCAGTTTTACATCTACAATACTGTTCTGTCTGCCACTGTAGTACCATGTTGTCAGTTTTACATCTAAATTACTGTTCTTTCTACCACTGTAGTATTATGTTGTCAGTTTTACATCTACAATACTGTTCTGTCTGCCACTGTAATACTATGTTGTCAGTTTTACATCTACAATACTGTTCTGTCTGCCACTGTAGTACCATGTTGTCAGTTTTACATCTACAATACTGTTCTGTCTGCCACTGTAGTACCATGTTGTCAGTTGTACATCTATAATACTGTTCTGTCTACCACTGTAGTACCATGTTGTCAGTTTTACATCTACAATATTTTTCTGTCTGCCACTGTAGTACCGTGTTGTCAGTTCTACATCTACAGTAGTGGTCTGTCTACCACTGTAGTACCATGTTGTCAGTTTTACATCTATAATACTGTTCTGTCTACCACTGTAGTACCATATTGTCAGTTTTACATCTACAATACTGTTCTGTTTGCCACTGTAGTATCATGTTGTCAGTTTTACATCTTCAATACTGTTCTGTCTGCCACTGTAGTACCATGTTGTCAATTTTACATCTACAATACTGTTCTATCTACCACTGTAGTACCATGTTGTTAGTTTTACATCTACAATACCGTTCTATCTGCCACTGTAGTACTATGGTGTCAGTTTTACATCTACAATACTGTTCTACTGTAGTACCATGTTGTCAGTTTTACATCTACAATATTGTTCTGTCTGCCACTGTAGTACCATGTTGTCAGTTTTACATTTACAATACTGTTCTGTCTACCACTGTAGTATCATGTTGTCAGTTTTACATGTACAATATTATGCTGTCTGCCACCTTAGTACCATGATGTTAGTTTTACATCTACAATACTGTTCTATCTGCCACCTTAGTACCATGCTGTTAGTTTTACATCTACAATATTGTTCTGTCTGCCACTGTAGTACCATGTTGTCAGTTTTACATCTACAATACTGTTCTGTCTACCACTGTAGTACCATGTTGTCAATTTTACATCTACAATATTGTTCTATCTGCCACTGTAGTACCATGTTGTTAGTTTTACATCTACAATACTGTTCTGTCTACCACTGTAGTACCATATTGTCAGTTTTACATCTACAATATTTATTCTGTCTGCCACCTTAGTACCATGTTGTCAGTTTTACATCTACAATACTGTTCTATCTGCCACTGTAGTACCATGTTGTCAGTTTTACATCTGCAATACTGTTCTGTCTGCCATTGTAGTACCATGTTGTCAGTTTTACATCTACAATACTGTTCTGTCTACCACTGTAGTACCATGTTGTCAGTTTTACATCTACAGTAGTGGTCTGTCTACCTCTGTAGTATCATGTTGTCAGGTTTACATCTACAATACTGTTCTGTCTGCCACTGTAGTACCATGTTGTCAGTTTTACATCTACAATACTGTTCTGTCTACCACTGTAGTATCATGTTGTGAGTTTTACATCTACAATACTATTCTGTCTACCACTGTAGTACCATGTTGTCAATTTTACATCTACGATATTGTTCTGTCTACCACTGTAGTACCATGTTGTCTGTTTTACATCTACAATACTGGTCTGTCTACCTGTCTACCACTGTAGTACCATGTTGTCAGTTTTACATCTACAGTAGTGGTCTGTCTACCACTGTAGTATCATGTTGTCAGTTTTACATCTACAATACTGTTCTGTCTGCCACTGTAGTACCATGTTGTCAGTTTTACATCTACAATACTGTTCTGTCTACCACTGTAGTACCATGTTGTCAGTTTTACATCTACAATACTGTTCTGTCTACCACTGTAGTACCATGTTGTCAGTTTTACATCTACAATACTGTTCTGTCTGCCACTGTAGTACCATATTGTCAGTTTTACATCTACAATACTGTTCTGTCTGCCACTGTAGTACCATGTTGTCAGTTTTACATCTACAATACTGTTCTGTCTGCCACTGTAGTACCATGTTGTCAGTTTTACATCTACTATACTGTTCTGTCTACCACTGTAGTATCATGTTGTCAGTTTTACATCTATAATACTGTTCTGTCTACCACTGTAGTACCATATTGTAATTTTTCCATCTACAATATTTGTTCTGTCTGCCACCTTAGTACCATGTTGTCAGTTTTACATCAACAGTACTGTTCTGTCTGCCACTGTAGTACCATGTTGTCAGTTTTACATCTACAATACAGTTCTGTCTGCCACTGTAGTACCATGTTGTCAGTTTTACATCTACAATACTGTTCTGTCTACCCCTGTAGTATCATGTTGTCAGTTTTACATCTACAATATTGTTCTATCTGCCACTGTAGTACCATGTTGTCAGTTTTACATCTACAATACTGTTCTGTCTACCTCTGTAGTATCATATTGTCAGTTTTACATCTACAATATTGTTCTGTCTGCCACCTTAGTACCATGATGTCAGTTTTACATCTACAATACTGTTCTGTCTACCACTGTAGTATCATGTTGTCAGTTTTACATCTACAATACTGTTCTGTCTGCCACTGTAGTATCATGTTGTCAGTTTTACATCTACAATACTGTTCTATCTGCCACCTTAGTACCATGATGTTAGTTTTACATCTACAATATTATTCTGTCTGCCACTGTAGTACCATGTTGTCAGTTTTACATCTACAATACTGTTCTGTCTATCACTGTAGTACCATGTTGTCAGTTTTACATCTACAATACTGTTCTGTCTGCCACTGTAGTACCATGTTGTCAATTTTACATCATCAATATTGTTCTATCTGCCACTGTAGTACCATGTTGTTAGTTTTACATCTGCAATACTGTTCTGTCTACCACTGTAGTACCATATTGTCAGTTTTACATCTACAATATTTATTCTGTCTGCCACCTTAGTACCATGTTGTCAGTTTTACATCTACAATACTGTTCTATCTGCCACTGTAGTACCATGTTGTCAGTTTTACATCTGCAATACTGTTCTGTCTGCCACTGTAGTACCATGTTGTCAGTTTTACATCTACAATACTGTTCTGCCTACCACTGTAGTACCATGTTGTCAGTTTTACATCTACAGTAGTCGTCTGTCTACCTCTGTAGTATCATCTTGTCAGTTTTACGTCTACAATACTGTTCTGTCTGCCACTGTAGTACCATGTTGTCAGTTTTACATCTACAATACTGTTCTGTCTACCACTGTAGTATCATGTTGTCAGTTTTACATCTACAATACTATTCTGTCTACCACCGTAGTACCATGTTGTCAGTTTTACATCTACAATATTGTTCTGTCTACCACTGTAGTACCATGTTGTCTGTTTTACATCTACAATACTGTTCTGTCTGCCACTGTAGTACCATGTTGTCAGTTTTACATCTACAATACTGTTCTGTCTACCACTGTAGTACCATGTTGTCAGTTTTACATCTACAATACTGTTCTGTCTACCACTGTAGTACCATGTTGTCAGTTTTACATCTACAATACTGTTCTGTCTACCACTGTAGTACCATGTTGTCAGTTTTACACCTACAGTCGTGGTCTGTCTACCACTGTAGTACTATGTTGTCAGTTTTACATCTACAATACTGTTCTGTCTGCCACTGTAGTACCATGTTGTCAGTTTTACATCTACAATACTGTTCTGTCTACCACTGTAGTACCATGTTGTCAGTTTTACATCTACAATACTGTTCAGTCTACCACTGTAGTACCATGTTGTCAGTTTTACATCTACAATACTGTTCTGTCTGCCACTGTAGTACCATATTGTCAGTTTTACATCTACAATACTGGTCTGTCTGCCACTGTAGTACCATGTTGTCAGTTTTACATCTACAATACTGTTCTGTCTGCCACTGTAGTACCATGTTGTCAGTTTTACATCTACTATACTGTTCTGTCTACCACTGTAGTATCATGTTGTCAGTTTTACATCTATAATACTGTTCTGTCTACCACTGTAGTACCATATTGTCAGTTTTACATCTACAATATTTGTTCTGTCTGCCACCTTAGTACCATGTTGTCAGTTTTACATCAACAGTACTGTTCTGTCTGCCACTGTAGTACCATGTTGTCAGTTTTACATCTACAATACTGTTCTGTCTACCGCTGTAGTACCATGTTGTCAGTTTTACATTTACAGTAGTGGTCTGTCTACCACTGTAATATCATCTTGTCAGTTTTACATCTACAATACTGTTCTGTCTGCCTCTGTAGTACCATGTTGTCAGTTTTACATCTAAAATACTGTTGTGTCTACCACTGTAGTACCATGTTGTTAATTTCACATCTACAATACTGTTCTGTCTGCCACTGTAGTACCATGTTGTCAGTTTTACATCTACAATACTGTTCTGTCTGCCACTGTAGTACCATATTGTCAGTTTTACATCTACAATACTGGTCTGTCTGCCACTGTAGTACCATGTTGTCAGTTTTACATCTACAATACTGTTCTGTCTGCCACTGTAGTACCATGTTGTCAGTTTTACATCTACTATACTGTTCTGTCTACCACTGTAGTATCATGTTGTCAGTTTTACATCTATAATACTGTTCTGTCTACCACTGTAGTACCATATTGTCAGTTTTACATCTACAATATTTGTTCTGTCTGCAACCTTAGTACCATGTAGTCAGTTTTACATCAACAGTACTGTTCTGTCTGCCACTGTAGTACCATGTTGTCAGTTTTACATCTACAATACTGTTCTGTCTACCGCTGTAGTACCATGTTGTCAGTTTTACATTTACAGTAGTGGTCTGTCTACCACTGTAGTATCATCTTGTCAGTTTTACATCTACAATACTGTTCTGTCTGCCTCTGTAGTACCATGTTGTCAGTTTTACATCTAAAATACTGTTGTGTCTACCACTGTAGTACCATGTTGTTAATTTCACATCTACAATACTGTTCTGTCTGCCACTGTAGTACCATGTTGTCAGTTTTAGATCTACAATACTGTTCTGTCTGCCACTGTAGTACCATGTTGTCAGTTGTACATCTATAATACTGTTCTGTCTACCACTGTAGTACCATGTTGTCAGTTTTACATCTACAATACTGTTCTGTTTGCCACTGTAGTATAATGTTGTCAGTTTTACATCTAAAATACTGTTCTGTCTGCCACTGTAGTTCTATTTTGTCAGTTTTACATCTACAATACTGTTCTGTCTGCCACTGTAGTACCATGTTGTCAGTTTTACATCTAAAATACTGTTCTTTCTACCACTGTAGTATTATGTTGTCAGTTTTACATCTACAATACTGTTCTGTCTGCCACTGTAGTATCATGTTGTCAGTTTTACATCTACAATACTGTTCTATCTGCCACCTTAGTACCATGCTGTTAGTTTTACATCTACAATATTATTCTGTCTGCCACTGTAGTACCATGTTGTCAGTTTTACATCTACAATACTGTTCTGTCTATCACTGTAGTACCATGTTGTCAGTTTTACATCTACAATACTGTTCTGTCTGCCACTGTAGTACCATGTTGTCAATTTTACATCTACAATATTGTTCTATCTGCCACTGTAGTACCATGTTGTTAGTTTTACATCTGCAATACTGTTCTGTCTACCACTGTAGTACCATATTGTCAGTTTTACATCTACAATATTTATTCTGTCTGCCACCTTAGTACCATGTTGTCAGTTTTACATCTACAATACTGTTCTATCTGCCACTGTAGTACCATGTTGTCAGTTTTACATCTGCAATACTGTTCTGTCTGCCACTGTAGTACCATGTTGTCAGTTTTACATCTACAATACTGTTCTGCCTACCACTGTAGTACCATGTTGTCAGTTTTACATCTACAGTAGTCGTCTGTCTACCTCTGTAGTATCATCTTGTCAGTTTTACGTCTACAATACTGTTCTGTCTGCCACTGTAGTACCATGTTGTCAGTTTTACATCTACAATACTGTTCTGTCTACCACTGTAGTATCATGTTGTCAGTTTTACATCTACAATACTATTCTGTCTACCACCGTAGTACCATGTTGTCAGTTTTACATCTACAATATTGTTCTGTCTACCACTGTAGTACCATGTTGTCTGTTTTACATCTACAATACTGTTCTGTCTGCCACTGTAGTACCATGTTGTCAGTTTTACATCTACAATACTGTTCTGTCTACCACTGTAGTACCATGTTGTCAGTTTTACATCTACAATACTGTTCTGTCTACCACTGTAGTACCATGTTGTCAGTTTTACATCTACAATACTGTTCTGTCTACCACTGTAGTACCATGTTGTCAGTTTTACATCTACAATACTGTTCAGTCTACCACTGTAGTACCATGTTGTCAGTTTTACATCTACAATACTGTTCTGTCTGCCACTGTAGTACCATATTGTCAGTTTTACATTTACAATACTGTTCTGTCTACCACTGTAGTATCATGTTGTCAGTTTTACATGTACAATATTGTGCTGTCTGCCACCTTAGTACCATGCTGTTAGTTTTACATCTACAATACTGTTCTGTCTGCCACCTTAGTACCATGCTGTTAGTTTTACATCTACAATATTGTTCGGTCTGCCACTGTAGTACCATGTTGTCAGTTTTACATCTACAATACTGTTCTGTCTATCACTGTAGTACCATGTTGTCAGTTTTACATCTACAATACTGTTCTGTCTGCCACTGTAGTACCATGTTGTCAGTTTTACATCTACAATATTGTTCTATCTGCCACTGTACTACCATGTTGTTAGTTTTACATCTGCAATACTGTTCTGTCTACCACTGTAGTACCATATTGTCAGTTTTACATCTACAATATTTATTCTGTCTGCCACCTTAGTACCATGTTGTCAGTTTTACATCTACAATACTTTTCTGTCTACCACTGTAGTACCATGTTGTCAGTTTTACATCTGCAATACTGTTCTGTCTGCCACTGTAGTACCATGTTGTCAGTTTTACATCTACAATACTGTTCTGTCTACCACTGTAGTACCATGTTGTCAGTTTTACATCTACAGTAGTCGTCTGTCTACCTCTGTAGTATCATCTTGTCAGTTTTACGTCTACAATACTGTTCTGTCTGCCACTGTAGTACCATGTTGTCAGTTTTACATCTACAATACTGTTCTGTCTACCACTGTAGTATCATGTTGTCAGTTTTACATCTACAATACTATTCTGTCTACCACCGTAGTACCATGTTGTCAGTTTTACATCTACAATATTGTTCTGTCTACCACTGTAGTACCATGTTGTCTGTTTTACATCTACAATACTGTTCTGTCTGCCACTGTAGTACCATGTTGTCAGTTTTACATCTACAATACTGTTCTGTCTACCACTGTAGTACCATGTTGTCAGTTTTACATCTACAATACTGTTCTGTCTACCACTGTAGTACCATGTTGTCAGTTTTACATCTACAATACTGTTCTGTCTACCACTGTAGTACCATGTTGTCAGTTTTACATCTACAGTAGTGGTCTGTCTACCACTGTAGTATCATGTTGTCAGTTTTACATCTACAATACTGTTCTGTCTGCCACTGTAGTACCATGTTGTCAGTTTTACATCTACAATACTTTTCTGTCTACCACTGTAGTACCATGTTGTCAGTTTTACATCTACAATACTGTTCTGTCTACCACTGTAGTACCATGTTGTCAGTTTTACATCTACAATACTGTTCTGTCTGCCACTGTAGTACCATATTGTCAGTTTTACATCTACAATACTGGTCTGTCTGCCACTGTAGTACCATGTTGTCAGTTTTACATCTACAATACTGTTCTGTCTGCCGCTGTAGTACCATGTTGTCAGTTTTACATCTACTATACTGTTCTGTCTACCACTGTAGTATCATGTTGTCAGTTTTACATCTATAATACTGTTCTGTCTACCACTGTAGTACCATATTGTCAGTTTTACATCTACAATATTTGTTCTGTCTGCCACCTTAGTACCATGTTGTCAGTTTTACATCAACAGTACTGTTCTGTCTGCCACTGTAGTACCATGTTGTCAGTTTTACATCTACAATACTGTTCTGTCTACCACTGTAGTACCATGTTGTCAGTTTTACATTTACAGTAGTGGTCTGTCTACCACTGTAGTATCATCTTGTCAGTTTTACATCTACAATACTCTTCTGTCTGCCTCTGTAGTACCATGTTGTCAGTTTTACATCTAAAATACTGTTGTGTCTACCACTGTAGTACCATGTTGTTAATTTCACATCTACAATACTGTTCTGTCTGCCACTGTAGTACCATGTTGTCAGTTTTAGATCTACAATACTGTTCTGTCTGCCACTGTAGTATCATATTGTCAGTTTTACATCTACAATACTGTTCTGTCTGCCACTGTAGTACCATGTTGTCAGTTTTACATCTGCAATATTGAACTGTCTGCCACTGTAGTACCATGTTGTCAGTTTTACATCTAAAATACTGTTCTGTCTGCCACTGTAGTACTATGTTGTCAGTTTTACATCTACAATACTGTTCTGTCGGCCACTGTAGTACCATGTTGTCAGTTGTACATCTATAATACTGTTCTGTCTACCACTGTAGTACCATGTTGTCAGTTTTACATCTACAATACTGTTCTGTTTGCCACTGTAGTATAATGTTGTCAGTTTTACATCTACAATACTGTTCTGTCTGCCACTGTAGTACCATGTTGTCAGTTTTACATCTACAATACTGTTCTGTCTGCCACTGTAGTACCATGTTGTCAGTTTTACATCTACTATACTGTTCTGTCTACCACTGTAGTATCATGTTGTCAGTTTTACATCTATAATACTGTTCTGTCTACCACTGTAGTACCATATTGTCAGTTTTACATCTACAATATTTGTTCTGTCTGCCACCTTAGTACCATGTTGTCAGTTTTACATCAACAGTACTGTTCTGTCTGCCACTGTAGTACCATGTTGTCAGTTTTACATCTACAATACTGTTCTGTCTACCACTGTAGTACCATGTTGTCAGTTTTACATTTACAGTAGTGGTCTGTCTACCACTGTAGTATCATCTTGTCAGTTTTACATCTACAATACTGTTCTGTCTGCCTCTGTAGTACCATGTTGTCAGTTTTACATCTAAAATACTGTTCTGTCTACCACTGTAGTACCATGTTGTTAATTTCACATCTACAATACTGTTCTGTCTGCCACTGTAGTACCATGTTGTCAGTTTTACATCTACAATACTGTTCTGTCTGCCAATGTAGTACCATGTTGTCAATTTTACATCTACAATACTGTTCTGTCTACCACTGTAGTATCATGTTGTCAGTTTTGGATCTACAATACTGTTCTGTCTGCCACTGTAGTATCATATTGTCAGTTTTACATCTACAATACTGTTCTGTCTGCCACTGTAGTACCATGTTGTCAGTTTTACATCTGCAATATTGAACTGTCTGCCACTGTAGTACCATGTTGTCAGTTTTACATCTAAAATACTGTTCTGTCTGCCACTGTAGTACTATGTTGTCAGTTTTACATCTACAATACTGTTCTGTCTGCCACTGTAGTACCATGTTGTCAGTTGTACATCTATAATACTGTTCTGTCTACCACTGTAGTACCATGTTGTCAGTTTTACATCTACAATACTGTTCTGTTTGCCACTGTAGTATAATGTTGTCAGTTTTACATCTAAAATACTGTTCTGTCTGCCACTGTAGTTCTATGTTGTCAGTTTTACATCTATAATACTGTTCTGTCTGCCACTGTAGTACCATGTTGTCAGTTTTACATCTAAAATACTGTTCTTTCTACCACTGTAGTATTATGTTGTCAGTTTTACATCTACAATACTGTTCTGTCTGCCACTGTAATACTATGTTGTCAGTTTTACATCTACAATACTGTTCTGTCTGCCACTGTAGTACCATGTTGTCAGTTGTACATCTATAATACTGTTCTGTCTACCACTGTAGTACCATGTTGTCAGTTTTACATCTACTATACTGTTCTGTCTACCACTGTAGTATCATGTTGTCAGTTTTACATCTATAATACTATTCTGTCTACCACTGTAGTACCATATTGTCAGTTTTACATCTACAATATTTGTTCTGTCTGCCACCTTAGTACCATGTTGTCAGTTTTACATCAACAGTACTGTTCTGTCTGCCACTGTAGTACCATGTTGTCAGTTTTACATCTACAATACTGTTCTGTCTACCACTGTAGTACCATGTTGTCAGTTTTACATTTACAGTAGTGGTCTGTCTACCACTGTAGTATCATCTTGTCAGTTTTACATCTACAATACTGTTCTGTCTGCCTCCGTAGTACCATGTTGTCAGTTTTACATCTAAAATACTGTTCTGTCTACCACTGTAGTACCATGTTGTTAATTTCACATCTACAATACTGTTCTGTCTGCCACTGTAGTACCATGTTGTCAATTTTACATCTACAATACTGTTCTGTCTACCACTGTAGTATCATGTTGTCAGTTTTAGATCTACAATACTGTTCTGTCTGCGACTGTAGTATCATATTGTCAGTTTTACATCTACAATACTGTTCTGTCTGCCACTGTAGTACCATGTTGTCAGTTTTACATCTAAATTACTGTTCTTTCTACCACTGTAGTATTATGTTGTCAGTTTTACATCTACAATACTGTTCTGTCTGCCACTGTAATACTATGTTGTCAGTTTTACATCTACAATACTGTTCTGTCTGCCACTGTAGTACCATGTTGTCAGTTTTACATCTACAATACTGTTCTGTCTGCCACTGTAGTACCATGTTGTCAGTTGTACATCTATAATACTGTTCTGTCTACCACTGTAGTACCATGTTGTCAGTTTTACATCTACAATATTTTTCTGTCTGCCACTGTAGTACCGTGTTGTCAGTTCTACATCTACAGTAGTGGTCTGTCTACCACTGTAGTACCATGTTGTCAGTTTTACATCTATAATACTGTTCTGTCTACCACTGTAGTACCATATTGTCAGTTTTACATCTACAATACTGTTCTGTTTGCCACTGTAGTATCATGTTGTCAGTTTTACATCTTCAATACTGTTCTGTCTGCCACTGTAGTACCATGTTGTCAATTTTACATCTACAATACTGTTCTATCTACCACTGTAGTACCATGTTGTTAGTTTTACATCTACAATACCGTTCTATCTGCCACTGTAGTACTATGGTGTCAGTTTTACATCTACAATACTGTTCTACTGTAGTACCATGTTGTCAGTTTTACATCTACAATATTGTTCTGTCTGCCACTGTAGTACCATGTTGTCAGTTTTACATTTACAATACTGTTCTGTCTACCACTGTAGTATCATGTTGTCAGTTTTACATGTACAATATTATGCTGTCTGCCACCTTAGTACCATGATGTTAGTTTTACATCTACAATACTGTTCTATCTGCCACCTTAGTACCATGCTGTTAGTTTTACATCTACAATATTGTTCTGTCTGCCACTGTAGTACCATGTTGTCAGTTTTACATCTACAATACTGTTCTGTCTACCACTGTAGTACCATGTTGTCAATTTTACATCTACAATATTGTTCTATCTGCCACTGTAGTACCATGTTGTTAGTTTTACATCTACAATACTGTTCTGTCTACCACTGTAGTACCATATTGTCAGTTTTACATCTACAATATTTATTCTGTCTGCCACCTTAGTACCATGTTGTCAGTTTTACATCTACAATACTGTTCTATCTGCCACTGTAGTACCATGTTGTCAGTTTTACATCTGCAATACTGTTCTGTCTGCCATTGTAGTACCATGTTGTCAGTTTTACATCTACAATACTGTTCTGTCTACCACTGTAGTACCATGTTGTCAGTTTTACATCTACAGTAGTGGTCTGTCTACCTCTGTAGTATCATGTTGTCAGGTTTACATCTACAATACTGTTCTGTCTGCCACTGTAGTACCATGTTGTCAGTTTTACATCTACAATACTGTTCTGTCTACCACTGTAGTATCATGTTGTGAGTTTTACATCTACAATACTATTCTGTCTACCACTGTAGTACCATGTTGTCAATTTTACATCTACGATATTGTTCTGTCTACCACTGTAGTACCATGTTGTCTGTTTTACATCTACAATACTGGTCTGTCTACCTGTCTACCACTGTAGTACCATGTTGTCAGTTTTACATCTACAGTAGTGGTCTGTCTACCACTGTAGTATCATGTTGTCAGTTTTACATCTACAATACTGTTCTGTCTGCCACTGTAGTACCATGTTGTCAGTTTTACATCTACAATACTGTTCTGTCTACCACTGTAGTACCATGTTGTCAGTTTTACATCTACAATACTGTTCTGTCTACCACTGTAGTACCATGTTGTCAGTTTTACATCTACAATACTGTTCTGTCTGCCACTGTAGTACCATATTGTCAGTTTTACATCTACAATACTGTTCTGTCTGCCACTGTAGTACCATGTTGTCAGTTTTACATCTACAATACTGTTCTGTCTGCCACTGTAGTACCATGTTGTCAGTTTTACATCTACTATACTGTTCTGTCTACCACTGTAGTATCATGTTGTCAGTTTTACATCTATAATACTGTTCTGTCTACCACTGTAGTACCATATTGTAATTTTTCCATCTACAATATTTGTTCTGTCTGCCACCTTAGTACCATGTTGTCAGTTTTACATCAACAGTACTGTTCTGTCTGCCACTGTAGTACCATGTTGTCAGTTTTACATCTACAATACAGTTCTGTCTGCCACTGTAGTACCATGTTGTCAGTTTTACATCTACAATACTGTTCTGTCTACCCCTGTAGTATCATGTTGTCAGTTTTACATCTACAATATTGTTCTATCTGCCACTGTAGTACCATGTTGTCAGTTTTACATCTACAATACTGTTCTGTCTACCTCTGTAGTATCATATTGTCAGTTTTACATCTACAATATTGTTCTGTCTGCCACCTTAGTACCATGATGTCAGTTTTACATCTACAATACTGTTCTGTCTACCACTGTAGTATCATGTTGTCAGTTTTACATCTACAATACTGTTCTGTCTGCCACTGTAGTATCATGTTGTCAGTTTTACATCTACAATACTGTTCTATCTGCCACCTTAGTACCATGATGTTAGTTTTACATCTACAATATTATTCTGTCTGCCACTGTAGTACCATGTTGTCAGTTTTACATCTACAATACTGTTCTGTCTATCACTGTAGTACCATGTTGTCAGTTTTACATCTACAATACTGTTCTGTCTGCCACTGTAGTACCATGTTGTCAATTTTACATCATCAATATTGTTCTATCTGCCACTGTAGTACCATGTTGTTAGTTTTACATCTGCAATACTGTTCTGTCTACCACTGTAGTACCATATTGTCAGTTTTACATCTACAATATTTATTCTGTCTGCCACCTTAGTACCATGTTGTCAGTTTTACATCTACAATACTGTTCTATCTGCCACTGTAGTACCATGTTGTCAGTTTTACATCTGCAATACTGTTCTGTCTGCCACTGTAGTACCATGTTGTCAGTTTTACATCTACAATACTGTTCTGCCTACCACTGTAGTACCATGTTGTCAGTTTTACATCTACAGTAGTCGTCTGTCTACCTCTGTAGTATCATCTTGTCAGTTTTACGTCTACAATACTGTTCTGTCTGCCACTGTAGTACCATGTTGTCAGTTTTACATCTACAATACTGTTCTGTCTACCACTGTAGTATCATGTTGTCAGTTTTACATCTACAATACTATTCTGTCTACCACCGTAGTACCATGTTGTCAGTTTTACATCTACAATATTGTTCTGTCTACCACTGTAGTACCATGTTGTCTGTTTTACATCTACAATACTGTTCTGTCTGCCACTGTAGTACCATGTTGTCAGTTTTACATCTACAATACTGTTCTGTCTACCACTGTAGTACCATGTTGTCAGTTTTACATCTACAATACTGTTCTGTCTACCACTGTAGTACCATGTTGTCAGTTTTACATCTACAATACTGTTCTGTCTACCACTGTAGTACCATGTTGTCAGTTTTACACCTACAGTCGTGGTCTGTCTACCACTGTAGTACTATGTTGTCAGTTTTACATCTACAATACTGTTCTGTCTGCCACTGTAGTACCATGTTGTCAGTTTTACATCTACAATACTGTTCTGTCTACCACTGTAGTACCATGTTGTCAGTTTTACATCTACAATACTGTTCAGTCTACCACTGTAGTACCATGTTGTCAGTTTTACATCTACAATACTGTTCTGTCTGCCACTGTAGTACCATATTGTCAGTTTTACATCTACAATACTGGTCTGTCTGCCACTGTAGTACCATGTTGTCAGTTTTACATCTACAATACTGTTCTGTCTGCCACTGTAGTACCATGTTGTCAGTTTTACATCTACTATACTGTTCTGTCTACCACTGTAGTATCATGTTGTCAGTTTTACATCTATAATACTGTTCTGTCTACCACTGTAGTACCATATTGTCAGTTTTACATCTACAATATTTGTTCTGTCTGCCACCTTAGTACCATGTTGTCAGTTTTACATCAACAGTACTGTTCTGTCTGCCACTGTAGTACCATGTTGTCAGTTTTACATCTACAATACTGTTCTGTCTACCGCTGTAGTACCATGTTGTCAGTTTTACATTTACAGTAGTGGTCTGTCTACCACTGTAATATCATCTTGTCAGTTTTACATCTACAATACTGTTCTGTCTGCCTCTGTAGTACCATGTTGTCAGTTTTACATCTAAAATACTGTTGTGTCTACCACTGTAGTACCATGTTGTTAATTTCACATCTACAATACTGTTCTGTCTGCCACTGTAGTACCATGTTGTCAGTTTTACATCTACAATACTGTTCTGTCTGCCACTGTAGTACCATATTGTCAGTTTTACATCTACAATACTGGTCTGTCTGCCACTGTAGTACCATGTTGTCAGTTTTACATCTACAATACTGTTCTGTCTGCCACTGTAGTACCATGTTGTCAGTTTTACATCTACTATACTGTTCTATCTACCACTGTAGTATCATGTTGTCAGTTTTACATCTATAATACTGTTCTGTCTACCACTGTAGTACCATATTGTCAGTTTTACATCTACAATATTTGTTCTGTCTGCAACCTTAGTACCATGTAGTCAGTTTTACATCAACAGTACTGTTCTGTCTGCCACTGTAGTACCATGTTGTCAGTTTTACATCTACAATACTGTTCTGTCTACCGCTGTAGTACCATGTTGTCAGTTTTACATTTACAGTAGTGGTCTGTCTACCACTGTAGTATCATCTTGTCAGTTTTACATCTACAATACTGTTCTGTCTGCCTCTGTAGTACCATGTTGTCAGTTTTACATCTAAAATACTGTTGTGTCTACCACTGTAGTACCATGTTGTTAATTTCACATCTACAATACTGTTCTGTCTGCCACTGTAGTACCATGTTGTCAGTTTTAGATCTACAATACTGTTCTGTCTGCCACTGTAGTACCATGTTGTCAGTTGTACATCTATAATACTGTTCTGTCTACCACTGTAGTACCATGTTGTCAGTTTTACATCTACAATACTGTTCTGTTTGCCACTGTAGTATAATGTTGTCAGTTTTACATCTAAAATACTGTTCTGTCTGCCACTGTAGTTCTATTTTGTCAGTTTTACATCTACAATACTGTTCTGTCTGCCACTGTAGTACCATGTTGTCAGTTTTACATCTAAAATACTGTTCTTTCTACCACTGTAGTATTATGTTGTCAGTTTTACATCTACAATACTGTTCTGTCTGCCACTGTAGTATCATGTTGTCAGTTTTACATCTACAATACTGTTCTATCTGCCACCTTAGTACCATGCTGTTAGTTTTACATCTACAATATTATTCTGTCTGCCACTGTAGTACCATGTTGTCAGTTTTACATCTACAATACTGTTCTGTCTATCACTGTAGTACCATGTTGTCAGTTTTACATCTACAATACTGTTCTGTCTGCCACTGTAGTACCATGTTGTCAATTTTACATCTACAATATTGTTCTATCTGCCACTGTAGTACCATGTTGTTAGTTTTACATCTGCAATACTGTTCTGTCTACCACTGTAGTACCATATTGTCAGTTTTACATCTACAATATTTATTCTGTCTGCCACCTTAGTACCATGTTGTCAGTTTTACATCTACAATACTGTTCTATCTGCCACTGTAGTACCATGTTGTCAGTTTTACATCTGCAATACTGTTCTGTCTGCCACTGTAGTACCATGTTGTCAGTTTTACATCTACAATACTGTTCTGCCTACCACTGTAGTACCATGTTGTCAGTTTTACATCTACAGTAGTCGTCTGTCTACCTCTGTAGTATCATCTTGTCAGTT
This sequence comes from Eledone cirrhosa, assembly GCA_964016885.1. Lineage (NCBI taxonomy): Eukaryota > Metazoa > Mollusca > Cephalopoda > Octopoda > Eledonidae > Eledone > Eledone cirrhosa. The sequence continues at coordinate 28,712,247 of OZ024747.1, read as the reverse complement.
TTACGTCTACAATACTGTTCTGTCTGCCACTGTAGTACCATGTTGTCAGTTTTACATCTACAATACTGTTCTGTCTACCACTGTAGTATCATGTTGTCAGTTTTACATCTACAATACTATTCTGTCTACCACCGTAGTACCATGTTGTCAGTTTTACATCTACAATATTGTTCTGTCTACCACTGTAGTACCATGTTGTCTGTTTTACATCTACAATACTGTTCTGTCTGCCACTGTAGTACCATGTTGTCAGTTTTACATCTACAATACTGTTCTGTCTACCACTGTAGTACCATGTTGTCAGTTTTACATCTACAATACTGTTCTGTCTACCACTGTAGTACCATGTTGTCAGTTTTACATCTACAATACTGTTCTGTCTACCACTGTAGTACCATGTTGTCAGTTTTACATCTACAATACTGTTCAGTCTACCACTGTAGTACCATGTTGTCAGTTTTACATCTACAATACTGTTCTGTCTGCCACTGTAGTACCATATTGTCAGTTTTACATCTACAATACTGGTCTGTCTGCCACTGTAGTACCATGTTGTCAGTTTTACATCTACAATACTGTTCTGTCTGCCACTGTAGTACCATGTTGTCAGTTTTACATCTACTATACTGTTCTGTCTACCACTGTAGTATCATGTTGTCAGTTTTACATCTATAATACTGTTCTGTCTACCACTGTAGTACCATATTGTCAGTTTTACATCTACAATATTTGTTCTGTCTGCCACCTTAGTACCATGTTGTCAGTTTTACATCAACAGTACTGTTCTGTCTGCCACTGTAGTACCATGTTGTCAGTTTTACATCTACAATACTGTTCTGTCTACCGCTGTAGTACCATGTTGTCAGTTTTACATTTACAGTAGTGGTCTGTCTACCACTGTAGTATCATCTTGTCAGTTTTACATCTACAATACTGTTCTGTCTGCCTCTGTAGTACCATGTTGTCAGTTTTACATCTAAAATACTGTTGTGTCTACCACTATAGTACCATGTTGTTAATTTCACATCTACAATACTGTTCTGTCTGCCACTGTAGTACCATGTTGTCAGTTTTACATCTACAATACTGTTCTGTCTGCCACTGTAGTACCATATTGTCAGTTTTACATCTACAATACTGGTCTGTCTGCCACTGTAGTACCATGTTGTCAGTTTTACATCTACAATACTGTTCTGTCTGCCACTGTAGTACCATGTTGTCAGTTTTACATCTACTATACTGTTCTGTCTACCACTGTAGTATCATGTTGTCAGTTTTACATCTATAATACTGTTCTGTCTACCACTGTAGTACCATATTGTCAGTTTTACATCTACAATATTTGTTCTGTCTGCCACCTTAGTACCATGTTGTCAGTTTTACATCAACAGTACTGTTCTGTCTGCCACTGTAGTACCATGTTGTCAGTTTTACATCTACAATACTGTTCTGTCTACCGCTGTAGTACCATGTTGTCAGTTTTACATTTACAGTAGTGGTCTGTCTACCACTGTAGTATCATCTTGTCAGTTTTACATCTACAATACTGTTCTGTCTGCCTCTGTAGTACCATGTTGTCAGTTTTACATCTAAAATACTGTTGTGTCTACCACTGTAGTACCATGTTGTTAATTTCACATCTACAATACTGTTCTGTCTGCCACTGTAGTACCATGTTGTCAGTTTTAGATCTACAATACTGTTCTGTCTGCCACTGTAGTATCATATTGTCAGTTTTACATCTACAATACTGTTCTGTTTGCCACTGTAGTACCATGTTGTCAGTTTTACATCTGCAATATTGAACTGTCTGCTACTGTAGTACCATGTTGTCAGTTTTACGTCTAAAATACTGTTCTGTCTGCCACTGTAGTACTATGTTGTCAGTTTTACATCTACAATACTGTTCTGTCTGCCACTGTAGTACCATGTTGTCAGTTGTACATCTATAATACTGTTCTGTCTACCACTGTAGTACCATGTTGTCAGTTTTACATCTACAATACTGTTCTGTTTGCCACTGTAGTATAATGTTGTCAGTTTTACATCTAAAATACTGTTCTGTCTGCCACTGTAGTTCTATTTTGTCAGTTTTACATCTACAATACTGTTCTGTCTGCCACTGTAGTACCATGTTGTCAGTTTTACATCTAAAATACTGTTCTTTCTACCACTGTAGTATTATGTTGTCAGTTTTACATCTACAATACTGTTCTGTCTGCCACTGTAATACTATGTTGTCAGTTTTACATCTACAATACTGTTCTGTCTGCCACTGTAGTACCATGTTGTCAGTTTTACATCTACAATACTGTTCTGTCTGCCACTGTAGTACCATGTTGTCAGTTGTACATCTATAATACTGTACTGTCTACCACTGTAGTACCATGTTGTCAGTTTTACATCTACTATACTGTTCTGTCTACCACTGTAGTATCATGTTGTCAGTTTTACATCTATAATACTATTCTGTCTACCACTGTAGTACCATATTGTCAGTTTTACATCTACAATATTTGTTCTGTCTACCACCTTAGTACCATGTTGTCAGTTTTACATCAACAGTACTGTTCTGTCTGCCACTGTAGTACCATGTTGTCAGTTTTACATCTACAATACTGTTCTGTCTACCACTGTAGTACCATGTTGTCAGTTTTACATTTACAGTAGTGGTCTGTCTACCACTGTAGTATCATCTTGTCAGTTTTACATCTACAATACTGTTCTGTCTGCCTCTGTAGTACCATGTTGTCAGTTTTACATCTAAAATACTGTTCTGTCTACCACTGTAGTACCATGTTGTTAATTTCACATCTACAATACTGTTCTGTCTGCCACTGTAGTACCATGTTGTCAATTTTACATCTACAATACTGTTCTGTCTACCACTGTAGTATCATGTTGTCAGTTTTAGATCTACAATACTGTTCTGTCTGCCACTGTAGTATCATATTGTCAGTTTTACATCTACAATACTGTTCTGTCTGCCACTGTAGTACCATGTTGTCAGTTTTACATCTGCAATATTGAACTGTCTGCCACTGTAGTACCATGTTGTCAGTTTTACATCTAAAATACTGTTCTGTCTGCCACTGTAGTACTATGTTGTCAGTTTTACATCTACAATACTGTTCTGTCTGCCACTGTAGTACCATGTTGTCAGTTGTACATCTATAATACTGTTCTGTCTACCACTGTAGTACCATGTTGTCAGTTTTACATCTACAATACTGTTCTGTTTGCCACTGTAGTATAATGTTGTCAGTTTTACATCTAAAATACTGTTCTGTCTGCCACTGTAGTTCTATGTTGTCAGTTTTACATCTACAATACTGTTCTGTCTGCCACTGTAGTACCATGTTGTCAGTTTTACATCTAAAATACTGTTCTTTCTACCACTGTAGTATTATGTTGTCAGTTTTACATCTACAATACTGTTCTGTCTGCCACTGTAATACTATGTTGTCAGTTTTACATCTACAATACTGTTCTGTCTGCCACTGTAGTACCATGTTGTCAGTTTTACATCTACAATACGGTTCTGTCTGCCACTGTAGTACCATGTTGTCAGTTGTACATCTATAATACTGTTCTATCTACCACTGTAGTACCATGTTGTCAGTTTTACATCTACAATATTTTTCTCTCTGCCACTGTAGTACCATGTTGTCAGTTCTACATCTACAGTAGTGGTCTGTCTACCACTGTAGTACCATGTTGTCAGTTTTACATCTATAATACTGTTCTGTCTACCACTGTAGTACCATATTGTCAGTTTTACATCTACAATACCGTTCTGTTTGCCACTGTATTATCATGTTGTCAGTTTTACATCTTCAATACTGTTCTGTCTGCCACTGTAGTACCATGTTGTCAATTTTACATCTACAATACTATTCTATCTACCACTGTAGTACCATGTTGTTAGTTTTACATCTACAATACCGTTCTATCTGCCACTGTAGTACCATGTTGTCAGTTTTACATCTACAATACTGTTCTACTGTAGTACCATGTTGTCAGTTTTACATCTACAATATTGTTCTGTCTGCCACTGTAGTACCATGTTGTCAGTTTTACATTTACAATACTGTTCTGTCTACCACTGTAGTATCATGTTGTCAGTTTTACATGTACAATATTATGCTGTCTGCCACCTTAGTACCATGATGTTAGTTTTACATCTACAATACTGTTCTATCTGCCAACTTAGTACCATGCTGTTAGTTTTACATCTACAATATTGTTCTGTCTGCCACTGTAGTACCATGTTGTCAGTTTTACATCTACAATACTGTTCTGTCTATCACTGTAGTACCATGTTGTCAGTTTTACATCTACAATACTGTTCTGTCTGCCACTGTAGTACCATGTTGTCAATTTTACATCTACAATATTGTTCTATCTGCCACTGTAGTACCATGTTGTTAGTTTTACATCTACAATACTGTTCTGTCTACCACTGTAGTACCATATTGTCAGTTTTACATCTACAATATTTATTCTGTCTGCCACCTTAGTACCATGTTGTCAGTTTTACATCTACAATACTGTTCTATCTGCCACTGTAGTACCATGTTGTCAGTTTTACATCTGCAATACTGTTCTGTCTGCCACTGTAGTACCATGTTGTCAGTTTTACATCTACAATACTGTTCTGTCTACCACTGTAGTACCATGTTGTCAGTTTTACATCTACGATATTGTTCTGTCTACCACTGTAGTACCATGTTGTCTGTTTTACATCTACAATACTGGTCTATCTACCTGTCTACCACTGTAGAACCATGTTGTCAGTTTTACATCTACAGTAGTGGTCTGTCTACCACTGTAGTATCATGTTGTCAGTTTTACATCTACAATACTGTTCTGTCTGCCACTGTAGTACCATGTTGTCAGTTTTACATCTACAATACTGTTCTGTCTACCACTGTAGTACCATGTTGTCAGTTTTACATCTACAATACTGTTCTGTCTACCACTGTAGTACCATGTTGTCAGTTTTACATCTACAATACTGTTCTGTCTGCCACTGTAGTACCATATTGTCAGTTTTACATCTACAATACTGTTCTGTCTGCCACTGTAGTACCATGTTGTCAGTTTTACATCTACAATACTGTTCTGTCTGCCACTGTAGTACCATGTTGTCAGTTTTACATCTACTATACTGTTCTGTCTACCACTGTAGTATCATGTTGTCAGTTTTACATCTATAATACTGTTCTGTCTACCACTGTAGTACCATATTGTCATTTTTCCATCTACAATATTTGTTCTCTCTGCCACCTTAGTACCATGTTGTCAGTTTTACATCAACAGTACTGTTCTGTCTGCCACTGTAGTACCATGTTGTCAGTTTTACATCTACAATACTGTTCTGTCTACCACTGTAGTACCATGTTGTCAGTTTTACATCTACAATACTGTTCTGTCTACCACTGTAGTACCATGTTGTCAGTTTTACATTTACAGTAGTGGTCTGTCTACCACTGTAGTATCATCTTGTCAGTTTTACATCTACAATACTGTTCTGTCTACCACTGTAGTATTATGTTGTCAGTTTTACATCTACAATATTGTTCTGTCTACCACTGTAGTACCATGTTGTCTGTTTTACATCTACAATACTGGTCTGTCTATCTGTCTACCACTGTAGTACCATGTTGTCAGTTTTACATCTACAGTAGTGGTCTGTCTACCACTGTAGTATCATGTTGTCAGTTTTACATCTACAATACTGTTCTGTCTGCCACTGTAGTACCATGTTGTCAGTTTTACATCTACAATATTGTTCTATCTGCCACTGTAGTACCATGTTGTCAGTTTTACATCTACAATACTGTTCTGTCTACCTCTGTAGTATCATGTTGTCAGTTTTACATCTACAATATTGTTCTGTCTGCCACCTTAGTACCATGCTGTCAGTTTTACATCTACAATACTGTTCTGTCTACCACTGTAGTATCATGTTGTCAGTTTTACATCTACAATACTGTTCTGTCTGCCACTGTAGTATCATATTGTCAGTTTTACATCTACAATACTGTACTGTCTGCCACTGTAGTATCATGTTGTTAGTTTTACATCTACAATATTTGTTCTGTCTGCCGCCTTAGTACCATGTTGTCAGTTTTACATCTACAATACTGTTCTATCTGCCACTGTAGTACCATATTGTCAGTTTTACATCTGCAATACTGTTCTGTCTGCCACTGTAGTACCATGTTGTCAGTTTTACATCTACAATACTGTTCTGTCTACCACTGTAGTACCATGTTGTCAGTTTTACATCTACAGTAGTGGTCTGTCTACCTCTGTAGTATCATGTTGTCAGTTTTACATCTACAATACTGTTCTGTCTGCCACTGTAGTACCATGTTGTCAGTTTTACATCTACAATACTGTTCTGTCTACCACTGTAGTATCATGTTATCAGTTTTACATCTACAATACTATTCTGTCTACCACTGTAGTACCATGTTGTCAGTTTTACATCTACAATATTGTTCTGTTCTACCACTGTAGTACCATGTTCTCTGTTTTACATCTACAATACTGGTCTGTCTACCTGTCTACCACTGTAGTACCATGTTGTCAGTTTTACATCTACAGTAGTGGTCTGTCTACCACTGTAGTATCATGTTGTCAGTTTTACATCTACAATACTGTTCTGTCTGCCACTGTAGTACCATGTTGTCAGTTTTACATCTACAATACTGTTCTCTCTACCACTGTAGTACCATGTTGTCAGTTTTACATCTACAATACTGGTCTGTCTACCACTGTAGTATCATGTTGTCAGTTTTACATCTACAATACTGTTCTGTCTGCCACTGTAGTACCATGTTGTCAGTTTTACATCTACAATACTATTCTGTCTACCACTGTAGTACCATGTTGTCAGTTTTACATCTACAATATTGTTCTGTCTACCACTGTAGTACCATGTTGTCTGTTTTACATCTACAATACTGGTATGTCTAACTGTCTACCACTGTAGGACCATGTTGTCAGTTTTACATCTACTGTAGTGGTCTGTCTACCACTGTAGTATCATGTTGTCAGTTTTACATCTACAATACTGTTCTGTCTGCCAATGTAGTATCATGTTGTTAGTTTTACATCTACAATTCTGTTCTGTCTGCCACTGTAGTACCATGATGTCAGTTTTACATCTACAATACTGTTCTGTCTGCCACTGTAGTACCATGCTGTCAGTTTTACATCTACAATACTGTTCTGTCTACCCCTGTAGTATCACGTTGTCAGTTTTACATCTATAATACTGGTCTGTCTAGCTGTCTACCACTGTAGTACCATGTTTTCAGTTTTACTTCTACAATACTGTTCTGTCTACCACTGTAGTACCATGTTGTCAGTTTTACATCTACAATACTGTTCTATCTGCCACTGTAGTACCATGTTGTCAGTTTTACATCTACAATACTGTTCTGTCTGCCACTGTAGTATCATGTTGTCAGTTTTACATCTACAATATTTGTTCTGTCTGCCACCTTAGTACCATATTGTCAGTTTTACATCTACAATACTGTTCTATCTGCCACTGTAGTACCATGTTGTCAGTTTTACATCTACAATACTGTTCTGTCTGCCAATGTAGTATCATGTTGTTAGTTTTACATCTACAATACTGTTCTGTCTGCCACTGTAGTACCATGTTTTCAGTTTTACATCTACAATACTGTTCTGTCTACCACTGTAGTATCATGTTGTCAGTTTTACATCTACAATACTATTCTGTCTACCACTGTAGTACCATGTTGTCAGTTTTACATCTACAATATTGTTCTGTCTACCACTGTAGTACCATGTTGTCTGTTTTACATCTACAATACTGGTCTGTCTATCTGTCTACCACTGTAGTACCATGTTGTCAGTTTTACATCTACAGTAGTGGTCTGTCTACCACTGTAGTATCATGTTGTCAGTTTTACATCTACAATACTGTTCTGTCTGCCACTGTAGTACCATGTTGTCAGTTTTACATCTACAATACTGTTCTGTCTGCCACTGTAGTACCATGTTGTCAGTTTTACATCTACAATATTGTTCTGTCTGCCACCTTAGTACCATGTTGTCAGTTTTACATCTACAATACTGTTCTGTCTGCCACTGTAGTACCATGTTGTCAGTTTTACATCTACAACATTGTTCTATCTGCCACTGTAGTACCATGTTGTCAGTTTTACATCTACAATACTGTTCTGTCTACCACTGTAGTACCATGTTGTCAGTTTTACATCTACAATACTGGTCTGTCTACCACTGTAGTATCATGTTGTCAGTTTTACATCTACAATACTGTTCTGTCTGCCACTGTAGTACCATGTTGTCAGTTTTACATCTACAGTAGTGGTCTGTCTACCACTGTAGTATCATGTTGTCAGTTTTACATCTACAATACTGTTCTGTCTGCCACTGTAGTACCATGTTGTCAGTTTTACATCTACAATACTGGTCTGTCTAACTGTCTACCACTGTAGTACCATTTTGTCAGTTTTACATCTACAGTAGTGGTCTGTCTACCGCTGTAGTATCATGTTGTCAGTTTTACATCTACAATACTGTTCTGTCTACCACTGTAGTATCATGTTGTCAGTTTTACATCTGCAATACTGTTCTGTCTGCCACTGTAGTACCATGTTGTCAGTTTTACATCTACAATACTGTTCTGTCTGCCAGTGTAGTATCATGTTGTCAGTTTTACATCTACAATACTGTTCTGTCTGCCACTGTTGTACCATGTTGTCGGTTTTACATCTACTATACTGTTCTGTCTGCCACTGTAGTACCATGTTGTCAGTTTTACATCTACAATACTGTTCTGTCTGCCACTGTAGTACCATGTTGTCAGTTTTACATCTACAATACTGTTCTGTCTGCCACTGTAGTACCATGTTGTCAGTTTTACATCTACAATACTGTTCTGTCTGCCAGTGTAGTATCATGTTGTCAGTTTTACATCTACAATACTGTTCTGTCTGCCACTGTAGTACCATGTTGTCAGTTTTACATCTACAAAACTGTTCTGTCTACCACTGTAGTACCTTGTTGTCAGTTTTACATCTACAATATTTGTTCTGTCTGCCACCTTAGTACCATGTTGTCAGTTTTACATCTACAATACTGTTCTGTCTGCCACTGTAGTACCATGTTGTCAGTTTTACATCTACAATACTGTTCTGTCTGCCACTGTAGCACCATGTTGTCAGTTTTACATCTACAATACTGTTCTGTCTGCCAGTGTAGTATCATGTTGTCAGTTTTACATGTACGATACTGTTCTGTCTGCCACTGTAGTACCATGTTGTCAGTTTTACATCTACTATACTGTTCTGTCTGCCACTGTAGTACCATGTTGTCAGTTTTACATCTACAATACTGTTCTGTCTGCCACTGTAGTACCATGTTGTCAGTTTTACATCTGCAATACTGTTGTGTCTACCACTGTAGTATCTTGTTGTCAGTTTTACATCTACAATACTGTTCTGTCTGCCACTGTAGTACCATGTTGTCAGTTTTACATCTACAATACTGTTCTGTCTACCACTGTAGTACCATGTTGTCTGTTTTACATCTACAATACTGGTCTGTCTACCTGTCTACCACTCTAGTATCATGTTGTCAGTTTTACATCTACAATACTATTCTGTCTGCCACTGTAGTACCATGTTGTCAATTTTACATCTACAATATTGTTCTGTCTGCCACCTTAGTACCATGTTGTCAGTTTTACATCTACAATACTGTTCTGTCTGCCACTGTCGTACCATGTTGTCAGTTTTACATCTACAATATTGTTCTGTCTGCCAATTTAGTACCATGTTGTCACTTTTACATCTACAATACTGTTCTGTGTGCCACTGCTGTACCACGTTGTCAGTTTTACAGCTATAATACTGTTCTGTCTGCCACTGTAGTACCATGTTGTCAGTTTTACATCTACAATACTGTTCTATCTGCCACTGTAGTACCATGTTGTCAGTTTTACATCTACAATACTGTTCTGTCTGCCACTGTAGTACCATGTTGTCAGTTTTACATCTACTATACTGTTCTGTCTGCCACTGTAGTACCATGTTGTCAGTTTTACATCTACAATACTGTTCTGTCTGCCACTGTAGTACCATGTTGTCAGTTTTACATCTACAATTCTGTTCTGTCTGCCACTGTAGTACCATGATGTCAGTTTTACATCTACAATACTGTTCTGTCTGCCACTGTAGTACCATGCTGTCAGTTTTACATCTACAATACTGTTCTGTCTACCCCTGTAGTATCACGTTGTCAGTTTTACATCTATATTACTGGTCTGTCTAGCTGTCTACCACTGTAGTACCATGTTTTCAGTTTTACTTCTACAATACTGTTCTGTCTACCACTGTAGTACCATGTTGTCAGTTTTACATCTACAATACTGTTCTATCTGCCACTGTAGTACCATGTTGTCAGTTTTACATCTACAATACTGTTCTGTCTGCCACTGTAGTATCATGTTGTCAATTTTACATCTACAATATTTGTTCTGTCTGCCACCTTAGTACCATATTGTCAGTTTTACATCTACAATACTGTTCTATCTGCCACTGTAGTACCATGTTGTCAGTTTTACATCTACAATACTGTTCTGTCTGCCAATGTAGTATCATGTTGTTAGTTTTACATCTACAATACTGTTCTGTCTGCCACTGTAGTACCATGTTTTCAGTTTTACATCTACAATACTGTTCTGTCTACCACTGTAGTATCATGTTGTCAGTTTTACATCTACAATACTATTCTGTCTACCACTGTAGTACCATGTTGTCAGTTTTACATCTACAATATTGTTCTGTCTACCACTGTAGTACCATGTTGTCTGTTTTACATCTACAATACTGGTCTGTCTATCTGTCTACCACTGTAGTACCATGTTGTCAGTTTTACATCTACAGTAGTGGTCTGTCTACCACTGTAGTATCATGTTGTCAGTTTTACATCTACAATACTGTTCTGTCTGCCACTGTAGTACCATGTTGTCAGTTTTACATCTACAATACTGTTCTGTCTGCCACTGTAGTACCATGTTGTCAGTTTTACATCTACAATATTGTTCTGTCTGCCACCTTAGTACCATGTTGTCAGTTTTACATCTACAATACTGTTCTGTCTGCCACTGTAGTACCATGTTGTCAGTTTTACATCTACAACATTGTTCTATCTGCCACTGTAGTACCATGTTGTCAGTTTTACATCTACAATACTGTTCTGTCTACCACTGTAGTACCATGTTGTCAGTTTTACATCTACAATACTGGTCTGTCTACCACTGTAGTATCATGTTGTCAGTTTTACATCTACAATACTGTTCTGTCTGCCACTGTAGTACCATGTTGTCAGTTTTACATCTACAATATTGTTCTGTCTACCACTGTAGTACCATGTTGTCTGTTTTACATCTACAATACTGGTCTGTCTAACTGTCTACCACTGTAGTACCATGTTGTCAGTTTTACATCTACAGTAGTGGTCTGTCTACCGCTGTAGTATCATGTTGTCAGTTTTACATCTACAATACTGTTCTGTCTACCACTGTAGTATCATGTTGTCAGTTTTACATCTGCAATACTGTTCTGTCTGCCACTGTAGTACCATGTTGTCAGTTTTACATCTACAATACTGTTCTGTCTGCCAGTGTAGTATCATGTTGTCAGTTTTACATCTACAATACTGTTCTGTCTGCCACTGTTGTACCATGTTGTCGGTTTTACATCTACTATACTGTTCTGTCTGCCACTGTAGTACCATGTTGTCAGTTTTACATCTACAATACTGTTCTGTCTGCCACTGTAGTACCATGTTGTCAGTTTTACATCTACAATACTGTTCTGTCTGCCAGTGTAGTATCATGTTGTCAGTTTTACATCTACAATACTGTTCTGTCTGCCACTGTAGTACCATGTTGTCAGTTTTACATCTACAAAACTGTTCTGTCTACCACTGTAGTACCTTGTTGTCAGTTTTACATCTACAATATTTGTTCTGTCTGCCACCTTAGTACCATGTTGTCAGTTTTACATCTACAATACTGTTCTGTCTGCCACTGTAGTACCATGTTGTCAGTTTTACATCTACAATACTGTTCTGTCTGCCACTGTAGCACCATGTTGTCAGTTTTACATCTACAATACTGTTCTGTCTGCCAGTGTAGTATCATGTTGTCAGTTTTACATGTACGATACTGTTCTGTCTGCCACTGTAGTACCATGTTGTCAGTTTTACATCTACTATACTGTTCTGTCTGCCACTGTAGTACCATGTTGTCAGTTTTACATCTACAATACTGTTCTGTCTGCCACTGTAGTACCATGTTGTCAGTTTTACATCTGCAATACTGTTGTGTCTACCACTGTAGTATCTTGTTGTCAGTTTTACATCTACAATACTGTTCTGTCTGCCACTGTAGTACCATGTTGTCAGTTTTACATCTACAATACTGTTCTGTCTACCACTGTAGTACCATGTTGTCTGTTTTACATCTACAATACTGGTCTGTCTACCTGTCTACCACTCTAGTATCATGTTGTCAGTTTTACATCTACAATACTATTCTGTCTGCCACTGTAGTACCATGTTGTCAATTTTACATCTACAATATTGTTCTGTCTGCCACCTTAGTACCATGTTGTCAGTTTTACATCTACAATACTGTTCTGTCTGCCACTGTCGTACCATGTTGTCAGTTTTACATCTACAATATTGTTCTGTCTGCCAATTTAGTACCATGTTGTCACTTTTACATCTACAATACTGTTCTGTGTGCCACTGCTGTACCACGTTGTCAGTTTTACAGCTATAATACTGTTCTGTCTGCCACTGTAGTACCATGTTGTCAGTTTTACATCTACAATACTGTTCTATCTGCCACTGTAGTACCATGTTGTCAGTTTTACATCTACAATACTGTTCTGTCTGCCACTGTAGTACCATGTTGTCAGTTTTACATCTACTATACTGTTCTGTCTGCCACTGTAGTACCATGTTGTCAGTTTTACATCTACAATACTGTTCTGTCTGCCACTGTAGTACCATGTTGTCAGTTTTACATCTACAATACTGTTCTGTCTGCCACTGTAGTACCATGTTGTCAGTTTTACATCTACAATACTGTTCTGTCTACCACTGTAGTATCATGTTGTCAGTTTTACATCTACAATACTGTTCTGTCTGCCACTGTAGTACCATGTTGTCAGTTTTACATCTACTATACTGTTCTGTCTGCCACTGTAGTACCATGTTGTCAGTTTTACATCTACAATACTGTTCTGTCTGCCACTGTAGTACCATGTTGTCAGTTTTACATCTACAATACTGTTCTGTCTGCCACTGTAGTACCATGTTATCAGTTTTACATCTACAATACTGTTCTGTCTGCCACTGTAGTACCATGTTGTCAGTTTTACATCTACAAAACTGTTCTGTCTACCACTGTAGTACCTTGTTGTCAGTTTTACATCTACAATATTTGTTCTGTCTGCCACTGTAGTACCATGTTGTCAGTTTTACATCTACAATACTGTTCTGTCTGCCACTGTAGTACCATGTTGTCAGTTTTACATCTACAATACTGTTCTGTCTGCCACTGTAGCACCATGTTGTCAGTTTTACATCTACAATACTGTTCTGTCTGCCAGTGTAGTATCATGTTGTCAGTTTTACATCTACGATACTGTTCTGTCTGCCACTGTAGTACCATGTTGTCAGTTTTACATCTACTATACTGTTCTGTCTGCCACTGTAGTACCATGTTGTCAGTTTTAAATCTACAATACTGTTCTGTCTGCCACTGTAGTACCATGTTGTCAGTTTTACATCTGCAATACTGTTGTGTCTACCACTGTAGTATCTTGTTGTCTGTTTTACATCTACAATACTGTTCTGTCTGCCAATGTAGTACGATGTTGTCAGTTTTACATCTACAATACTGTTCTGTCTGCCACTGTTGTATCATGTTGTCAGTTTTACATCTACAGTAGTTGTCTGTCTACCACTGTAGTTTCATGTTGTCAGTTTTACATCTACAATACTGTTCTTACTACCACTGTAGTACCATGTTGTCTGTTTTACATCTACAATTCTGGTATGTCTACCTGTCTACCACTCTAGTATCATGTTGTCAGTTTTACATCTACAGTAGTGGTCTGTCTACCACTGTAGTATCATGTTGTCAGTTTTACATCTACAATACTGTTCTTACTACCACTGTAGTATCATGTTGTCAGTTTTACATCTAAAATACTATTCTGTCTACCACTGTAGTACCATGTTGTCAGTTTTACATCTACAATACTGTTCTGTCTGCCACTGTAGTACCATGCTGTCAGTTTTACATCTACAATACTGTTCTATCTGCCACTGTAGTACCATGTTGTCAGTTTTACATCTGCAATACTGTTCTGTCTACCACTGTAGTATCTTGTTGTCAGTTTTACATCTACAATACTGTTCTGTCTGCCACTGTAGGACGATGTTGTCAGTTTTACATCTACAATACTGGTCTGTCTGCCACTGTAGTATCATGTTGTCAGTTTTACATCTACAATAGTGGTCTGTCTACCACTGTAGTATCATGTTGTCAGTTTTTCATCTACAATACTGTTCTGTCTGCCACTATAGTACCATGTTGTCAGTTTTACATCTACAATACTGTACTGTCTACCACTGTAGTACCATGTTGTCTGTTTTACATCTACAATACTGGTATGTCTACCTGTCTACCACTCTAGTATCATGTTGTCAGTTTTACATCTACAGTAGTGGTCTGTCTACCACTGTAGTATCATGTTGTCAGTTTTACATCTATAATACTGTTCTGTCTACCACTGTAGTATCATGTTGTCAGTTTTACATCTACAATACTATTCTGTCTGCCCCTGTAGTACCATGTTGTCAGTTTTACATCTACAATACTGTTCTGTCTGCCACTGTAGTACCATGTTGTCAGTTTTACATCTACAATACTGTTCTGTCTACCACTGTAGTATTATGTTGTCAGCTTTACATCTACGATACTGTTCTGTCTGCCACTGTAGTTCCCTGTTCTCAGTTTTACATCTACAATACTGTTCTGTCTACCACTGTAGTATTATGTTGTCAGCTTTACATCTACAATACTGTTCTGTCTACCACTGTAGTATCATGTTGTCAATTTTACATCTACAATATTGTTCTGTCTGCCACCTTAGTACCACGTTGTCAGTTTTACATCTACAATACTGGTCTGTCTAGCTGTCTACCACTGTAGTACCATGTTGTCAGTTTTACATCTACAATACTGTTCTGTCTGCCAGTGTAGTACAATGTTGTCAGTTTTACATCTACGATACTGTTCTGTCTGCCACTGGAGTACCATGTTGTCAGTTTTACATCTACAATACTGTTCTGTCTACCACTGTAGTATCATGTTGTCAGTTTTACATCTACAATACTGTTCTATCTGCCACTGTAGTACCATGTTGTCAGTTTTACATCTACAATACTGTTCTGTCTACCACTGTAGTACCATGTTGTCAGTTTTACATCTACAATATTTGTTCTGTCTGCCACCTTAGCACCATGTTGTCAGTTTTACATCTACAATACTGTTCTATCTGCCACTTTAGTACCATGTTGTCAGTTTTACATCTGCAATACTGTTCTGTCTGCCACTGCAGTACCATGTTGTCAGTTTTACATCTACAGTACTGTTCTGTCTGCCACTGTAGTACCATGTTGTCTGTTTTACATCTACAATACTGGTCTGTCTGCCACTGTAG
Organism: Eledone cirrhosa; assembly: GCA_964016885.1. Taxonomy (NCBI): domain Eukaryota; kingdom Metazoa; phylum Mollusca; class Cephalopoda; order Octopoda; family Eledonidae; genus Eledone; species Eledone cirrhosa. The sequence continues at coordinate 28,696,429 of OZ024747.1, read as the reverse complement.
TACCATGTTGTCAATTTTACATCTACAATAATGTTCTGTCTGCCACCTTAGTACCATGTTGTCAGTTTTACATCTACAATACTGTTCTATCTGCCACTGTAGTATCATGTTGTCAGTTTTACATCTACAATACTGTTCTGTCTACCACTGTAGTACCATCTTGTTAGTTTTACATCTACAATACTGTTCTCTCTGCCACTGTAGTATCATGTTGTCAGTTTTACATCTACAATACTGTTCTGTCTGCCACTGTAGTACCATGTTGTCAGTTTTACAGCTACAATACTGTTCTGTCTGCCATTGTAGTACCATGTTGTCAGTTTTACATCTACAATACAGTTCTGTCTGCCACTGTAGTACCATGTTGTCAGTTTTACATCTACAATACTGTTCTGTCTGCCAGTGTAGTATCATGTTGTCAGTTTTACATCTACAATACTGTTCTGTCTGCCACTGTAGTACCATGTTGTCAGTTTTACATCTACAATACTGTTCTGTCTGCCACTGTAGTAGCATGTTGTCAGTTTTACATCTACAATACTGTTCTATCTGCCACTGTAGTCCCATGTTGTCAGTTTTACATTTATAATACTGTTCTGTCTACCGCTGTAGTACCATGTTGTCAGTTTTACATCTACAATATTTGTTCTGTCTGTCACCTTAGTAACATGTTGTCAGTTTTACATCTACAATACTGTTCTATCTGCCACTGTAGTACCATGTTGTCAGTTTTAAATCTGCAATACTGTTCTGTCTGCCACTGTAGTATCTTGTTGTCAGTTTTACATCTACAATACTGGTCTATCTGCCACTGTAGTACGATGTTGTCAGTTTTACATCTACAATACTGTTCTGTCTGCCACTGTAGTATCATGTTGTCAGTTCTACATCTACAATACTGGTATGTCTACCTGTCTACCACTCTAGTATCATGTTGTCAGTTTTACATCTACAGTAGTGGTCTGTCTACCACTGTAGTATCATGTTGTCAGTTTTACATCTACAATACTGTTCTGTCTACCACTGTAGTATCATGTTGTCAGTTTTACATCTACAATACTATTCTGTCTACCACTGTAGTACCACGTTGTCAGTTTTACATCTACAATACTGTTCTGTCTACCACTGTAGTACCATGGTGTCAGTTTTACTTCTACAATACTGTTCTGTCTACCACTGTAGTACTATGTTGTCAGTTTTACATCTACAATACTGTTCTATCTGCCACTGTGGTACCATGTTGTCAGTTTTACATCTACAATACTGTTCTGTCTGCTACTGTAGTTCCATGTTCTCAGTTTTACATCTACAATACTGTTCTGTCTGCCACTGTAGTACCATGTTGTCAGTTTTACAGCTAAAATACTGTACTGTCTGCCACTGTAGTACCATGTTGTCAGTTTTACATCTACAATACTGTTCTGTCTGCCACTGTAGTACCATGTTGTCAGTTTTACATCTGCAATACTGTTCTGTCCACCACTGTAGTATCATGTTGTCAGTTTTACATCTACAATACTGTACTGTCTGCCACTGTAGTACGATGTTGTCAGTTTTACATCTACAATACTGTTCTGTCTGCCACTGTAGTATCATGTTGTCAGTTTTACATCTACAATACTGTTCTGTCTACCTGTCTACCACTCTAGTATCATGTCGTCAGTTTTACATCTACAGTAGTGGTCTGTCTACCACTGTAGTATCATGTTGTCAGTTTTACATCTACAATACTGTTCTGTCTACCACTGTAGTATCATGTTGTCAGTTTTACATCTACAATACTATTCTGTCTACCACTGTAGTACCATGTTGTCAGTTTTACATCAACAATACTGTTCTGTCTGCCACTGTAGTACCATGTTGTCAGTTTTACATCTACACTATTGTTCTGTCTGCCACTGTAGTACCAAGTTGTCAGTTTTACATCTACAATACTGTTCTGTCTGCCACTGTAGTACCATGTTGTCAGTTTTACATCTACAATACTGTTCTGTCTGCCACTGTAGTACCATGTTGTCAATTTTACATCTGCAATACTGTTCTGTCTAACACTGTAGTATCATGTTGTCAGTTTTACATCTACAAAACTGTTCTGTCTGCCACTGTAGTATGATGATGTCAGTTTTACATCTACAGTACTGTTCTGTCTGCCACTGTAGTACGATGTTGTCAGTTTTACATCTACAATACTGTTCTGTCTGCCACTGTAGTATCATGTTGTCAGTTTTACATCTACTGTACTGTTCTGTCTGCCACTGTAGTACGATGTTGTCAGTTTTATATCTACAATACTGTTCTGTCTGCCACTGTAGTACCTTGTTGTCAGTTTTACATCTACAATACTGTTCTGTCTACCACTGTAGTACCATGTTGTCTGTTTTACATCTACAATACTGGTCTGTCTACCTGTCTACCTGTCTACCACTGTAGTACCATGTTGTCAGTTTTACATCTACAGTAGTGGTCTGTCTACCACTGTAGTATCATGTTGTCAGTTTTACATCTACAATACTGTTCTGTCTACCACTGTAGTATCATGCTGTCAGTTTTACATCTACAATACTGTTCTGTCTGCCACTGCAGTACCATGTTGTCAGTTTTACATCTACAATACTGTTCTGTCTGCCACTGTAGTACCATGTTGTCAGTTTTACATCTACAATACTGTTCTGTCTGCCACTGTAGTACCACGTTGTCAGTTTTACATCTACAATACTGTTCTGTCTGCCACTGTAGTACCATGTTGTCGGTTTTACATCTACAATACTGTTCTGTCTGCCACTGTAGTACCATGTTGTCAGTTTTACATCTACAATACTGTTCTGTCTACCAATGTAGTACCATGTTGTCAGTTTTACATCTACAATACTGTTCTGTCTGCCACTGTAGTATCTTGTTGTCAGTTTTACATCTACAATACAGTTCTGTCTACCACTGTAGTACCATGTTGTCAGTTTTACATCTACAGTAGTGGTCTGTCTACCACTGTAGTACCATGTTTTCAGTTTTACATCTACAGTAGTGGTCTGTCTACCACTGTAGTACCATGTTTTCAGTTTTACATCTACAATACTGTTCTCTCTGCCACTGTAGTATCATGTTGTCAGTTTTACATCTACAATACTGTTCTGTCTGCCACTGTCGTACGTACCATGTTGTCAGTTTTACATCTACAATATTGTTCTGTCTGCCCGTGTAGTACCATGTTGTCAGTTTTACATCTACAATACTGTGCTGTCTACCACTGTAGTACCATGTTGTCAGTTTTACTTTTACAATACTGTTCTGTCTACCACTGTAGTACCATGTTGTCAGTTTTACATCTACAATACTGTTCTATCTGCCACTATAGTACCATGTTGTCAGTTTTACATCTACAATACTGTTCTGTCTGCCACTGTAGTTCCATGTTCTCAGTTTTACATCTACAATACTGTTCTGTCTGCCACTGTAGTACCATGTTGTCGGTTTTACATCTACAATACTGTTCTGTCTGCCACTGTAGTATCATGTTGTCAGTTTTACATCTACAATACTGTTCTGTCCGCCACTGTAGTATCATGTTGTCAGTTTTACATCTACAATACTGTTCTGTCTACCACTGTAGTACCATGTTGTCAGTTTTACATCTACAATACTGTTCTGTCTGCCACTGTAGTACCATGTTGTCAGTTTTACATCTACAATACTGTTCTATCTACCACTGTAGTACCATGTTGTCAGTTTTACATCTACAATACTGTTCTGTCTGCCACTGTAGTACCATGTTGTCAGTTTTACATCTACAATACTGTTCTGTCTGCCACTGTAGTACCATGTTATCAGTTTTACATCTACAATACTGGTCTGTCTACTCGTCTACCACCATTATATTTTGTAGTATTACATATATGGTGATGTTATTCAGAAGTTTCACTTGATGACTGTGAATCTAACTTGGCCTTAATAAAGTATTAGTGTCCACTATGGTATTGAGTACTCATTCTTGTGGTTGTTAACAGTACATGTACATAGACGTTACACAGTGATGATGATGATGATGATGATATATATATTATGACTGCATTTTGTATGTACACACACCTTTAACCCTTTAGTTATCAACACGGCTAAAGCCATCTCTGATTCTATGAAATAAAACCACCTATCTTAAAGGTTTCCAATTTAAATTAAAATCTTTCAACATAATTTTATATAAGAACTTTGCATTAAGTTACCACCTTAGTAATGAAATAATTAATGATTTTAGTAAATCCATCAAAATTCTTCATTAATTAAAAAAAGAATGAATTTCATAAGAAATGCAGTCGGTCAGCTATATTTGTGAGAACTCTATATGTCAGCTAATATTACACTTTATCTCCCTTTTTTTATAGGTGAGAGCTCTGTATGATTTTGAAGCAGCTGAAGACAATGAACTTAATTTTAAAGCAGGTGAAATCATTAGTGTACAAGATGACACGTAAGTCTACTTGTTTTTTTGTTATCCTTCTACCTTATTTCCCCCTCATCTGTTTTAGTACATTGCTGTTGTCTGTCATGTTACACCATTGCTGTTGTCTCTCATGTTACACCATTGCTGTTGTCTCTCATGTTACACCATTGCTGTTGTCTGTCATGTTACACCATTGCTGTTGTCTGTCATGTTACACCATTGCTGTTTCTCATGTTACACCATTGCTGTTGTCTCTCATGTTACACCATTGCTGTTGTCTTTCATGTAAACCATTGCTGTTGTCTCTCATGTTACACCATTGCTGTTGTCTCTCATGTTACACCATTACTGTTGAGTCTCATATTATACCATTGCTGTTGAGTCTCATGTTACAGCATTATGAAAATATTCCCTCTTGCCAAATTATCTATAACTCCTGGGATCATCATGCTTGTCATCATTATTATTTTTATGTCTGCTTTTCATGCTGGGATGGGTTGGGTGTGTTGTCCCAGTCCGAAACTAAATAGGTTGGATCTCATCATACTTAAACATTTCATATATGGCCCTTCATAACACCAACCACTTTACAAAGTGTACAGGGTTCAATTTTTGTGGTACCACCACTACCACTTTACCAAGTGAACTGGGTACATTTTATTGAGGCATCAGCACTAACACTTCACAGGGTTTATCGGGTGCACTATGCTGTCCCAAGACAGGTTATGGTGCAATATGCTATCCCGAGAGGGACTTTGATGCATCATAAATAAATTGCAGTTAAGTGGTTACAGTTCAGGTGCAATATGCTACTCCAAGAGAGACTTGGATGGTGCAACTGCATCACAAATGATCTGAATTCATGCCATGCTGACAAACGTTGTGGTACAGTATGCCATCCTGACAGAGGTCATGGTGTAATACACTATCCTGACAGAGGTCATGGTATAATATACCATCCTGACTGAGGCTGTGGTATAATAAACCTTTCCATCAGATGTCGTGGTATAATATACTATCTCAACAGAGGCTGTGGTACAATACACCACCCTGACAGAGGTTGTGGTACAATACACCATCCTGACAGAGGTTGTGGTACAATAAACAATCCTGACAGAGGTCATAGTACAATAAACCATCTCAACAACAGTTGTACAATAAACCATCTTCACAGTGATTGTGGTACAATACGTCATCCCTGATAAAGGCCATTTTGTACAATATATTGTCTTGTGAGAGGCTCAAGTACAGCAGTGTCACTAATGCTGTTAGAAATTATTTTAAATTGATCTTTTTGTGATTCTCATATTTTGTTGTTGTTGTTTTATAGGGATCCCAATTGGTGGAAAGGTTTCAGCCACAGAGGAGAAGGGCTCTTCCCTGCCAACTTTGTCACTTCAGATTTAACAACTGAACCAGAAGAAGGTATGTTTCTTTTATTTGTATTTATATATTTATCTATGTCATCCCAGTATTCTGTTTCCTATGTTTTATGAGATGTAGTGGCTGCCATCCCAGTATTCTGTATCCTATGTATGATGTGATGTAGTGGCTGACATCCCAGTATTCTGACTCCTATGTTTGATGTGATGTAGTGGCAGACATCCCAGTATTCTGACTCCTATGTTTGATGTGATGTAGTGGCAGACATCCCAGTATTCTGTCTCCTATGTATGATCTCTATTATTCCAGTGAAGGAGAAGAAAGGTGTTCAGTTCAATGAAGAAGTCGATGTGAAAGTTATGGAAACTCTTCCAGAGGAAGTGGAAGTGGATGAGGTGAGAATTATTGTTTTTTTTCTAGACCAATAGTGTTCATGTATTGATGTGATAATCTTTTATTGATTGTAGTCATTAGACTATAACTATGCTTCAACATCACCTCAATCATATCAATCTTAGTGCCTATTTTTTCAAGTCTATTACTGATTTTTTAGATTTCTTTTTGATGAACTGCTAAGTTATGGGCCATATATGTACATACATATACAGAACAGACTTCCTCAGTTTCCATCTACTAAATTTACTCACAAGGCATTGGTCAGCTCCAGGCTGCCAGACAGTCTGATTGAACTTGAAACCATGTGGTTACAATGCAAGCTTTCTAACCACACAGACATGTTTGCGACATTTTATATATTTCATTTAGTTGTCCATTGGGAATAATACAGTATTATTTTCAATTGCAGTGTAACTGTGTCAGTGACCAGGTCACATATGGTAGAACTGTGTCAGTGACCAGGTCACAGATGGTAGAACTATGTCAATGACCAGGTCACAGGCTGTGGATCTGTGTCAGTGACTAGGTCACAGAACTATTTCAATAACTAGGTCACAGACTGTGGAACGGTCAGTGACCAGGTCACACAGTGGATCTGTGTCAGTGACTAGGTCACAGACAGTGGATCTGTGTCAGTGACTAGGTCACAGACAGTGGAACTGTGTCAGTGACTAGGTCACAGACAATGGAACAGTGTCAGTGATTAGGTCACAGACAGTGCAAGAAAAATGTTGACACCAAAAAATGTAAAGTGGAGTTAAGTTTTTGTGTTTTTGAATGGCTAAGATATTTATTTCACAATGTAATTGCTATATTATTTTAAAATCTCTACTTTATATTTCTCTTCACTTATCATGGTTACAGACAAAGATTGACCAAGTCCTAGCACTCATACAGAATGCTGACCCAACTGGAGAAACACAACCGGATTCAACAGAGTTATTATCTCTTGAAGGTAAAAATATAGATTTTTCTCATTTCTAGCTGCAGGATATCATTATTGTGATGTTGTGACATTCATTATTAACAAGAGAAAGTTACATAAACTTATAAAGGTGTGTATGTATGTATTTATTTTATTCCTGGGAGTTTTGTGTTGGCACAGTTCTCAAGCACACCTTCCAGTGGGTTCTGCCAGAAGTAACTGTCTCCAATTGATCTGGCTGGATTTCCAAGTAAGACCAGCCAAGCTCATGGATGTTATCCCACTGTCTTGCTCAGTCTACCTGGTTGATTTTGCCTAGAAAATCTGTTCAGCAATTCTTTGCTGAGACAATCTAACCACATGTCCATAGTATCGGAGCTGTGATCCCTCTATTTGAAGATGTAGCAACTCTCTAATCTCCAAACACAAATATTTGGACATTCATATAGAGACATCAGGCAACAAGAAGCTGTTCATTGATCCCATATTCATGCAGAACCTTCCACAATAATTGTTTCTACTTTTGGCACAAGGCCAGCAAATACCCAGTGCATTACTGGTACTTTATTTTATCGACCCCGTAAGGATGAAAGGCAAAGTTAACCTCAGTGGGATTTGAACTCAGAATGGCAAGGGCCGTAACTCTATGCGTCAAAGCATGGCGTCCGACTCTCTACCGATACTGCCAATCCATCACCCTTCCACAATAATGATAATTGCGAAGGCCAGATGTAGATATTCATAATTCATTTTATTCATAATCCGCCATATTTCTGTGGTGTTAATCATTATTATCATCGTTTAACGTCTATCTTCCATGCTAGCATGGGTTAGACGGGAATTGTCCCACTTGAGGCAAGATTGGTCGGATGACCGTGTCTCACTCATATAGGACTATCTGGCAGGTTTTCTACGGCTGGATGCCCTTCCTAACACCAACCACATTTACTAATAATTATGTAATGCTACCATCACACAACCACCAACAAGGCTTCAGCAGACTATATCTTAAGTAATAATGTTGTTATGTAACATTTCTAATATAAAGGGACAGATTCTCATAGGACCAACATCAAATTCATTCATCCCCTTATCAATATCATGTGTTGCATTAAACATGTTACATAACAACCTTATTACTTCAGATGTTGTCTGATGAAGTTGTGTTGGTGGTTATGTGATAGCAGTATTACGTAATTATTAATGCTACAGAAATATCAATGTTGCAAAATCAGATTTGGATGGATACACATAACGTTGAGTGCTTAAACCATTGTTTACTGATTGGAGTGTGGCATATGCAACCCTGGTTAGTCAACATCTTGTAACGCAAGATATATATATATGTCTTTTGGTTCAATAATCTCTGTTGGTTAATCTAAGCAATCAATTAAGGTGTATACAAGTAAAAGCACTCCACATCATATGTATATATAAAAGTATTACATATATATACACACACACACGCAAACATATATATATATATATATCATGCATATACTTACAAAGATGCATGCATGTGTGTGTGTATGTATATATGATTCATACTGTATTAAGATAAGTTTTTATTGGTGTATTATATAATTTAGAAAGATATATATTCACCTTCAATAATATCTTATCAGATCAGATAGTTATTTACATAAGCATAAACAAACATTCAAACTGTTTCCCAGATACAAACTGGAGTAACATGATCTGTACTATTATAAAAAAAGATCTTGTTCATTTAAGGTCTATAAGAGGTGAAAGGAGGAAGAGTTCAGCCAGTAAAATAGCCAGGAGATGGGGGTGGGTGGGTGTAAAATAGACAGGGATGATATATAAAACATCACTAACTCAATAGAGAGTAATAGAATGAGATAATGATTGTGTTAAACCAATATCAATTGTAAGATGGTAATTAATGTTGTGTTGCTTGATTTCTCCAGAACAATGTAAGATTATGGGTCCACTGATTGATGCTGAATTGGAAAGGATTGACAAGTAAGCAACTTTATTGTAACTATTTTTTTTAATTTTTTTTTTTACTTTAGTTAAAACAATTTAATCAATCAACCAATATCTATCTATCTATCTATATATAAAAGGGAAAAGAATGACTTCACTTGTAGTTCTAAACAATTTAATTTAATTTTATAATATTATAATTTTACAATTTGGTTTTGTAGATCTAGTAAGTTCTTTGTTAACTTCAGTGGAGAGATTTTTAAAGATTCCTGGTTAACTTTCCTGGAGAACTTTCTTGCATTTGTCGGATGCAATTCCAGTAGTCTGAAGCCTTCCTCGTTTCTAGGACCGTAAATTGCCACTGCTGAATGTGAGAAAGTTCTCCAGGAAAGTTAACCAGTAATCTTTAAAAATCTCCCTGCCAAAGTTAACAAAGAACTTACTAGATCTACAAAAACAAATTGTAAAATTACAATATTATAAGATTAAATTAAATTATTTAGAACTACAAGTGAAGTCATTCTTTTTTTTTTTTTTTTTTAAATATACCTTACTATATCAAGGATTTCACACATTTTCCAATATATATATAATTACAATGGTGACACACACACACACACACACACACACACACACACACACATATATATATATATATATATATATAAATATATAGAGAGAGACTAAAATATATTTTATATCTATAACATATTTTATATATGCATGTGTAAATGGTAACACTTTGACTTGCTGTTGGCAGGAAGCATGCTAATTTGGTCGAATTAAATATGAAAGTGATGGATGCTTTACAAATGTACCACAACTTGATGAAAGACAACCCAGTGTTCTATATGTCCCATCAAGCTGCACCACAACAAACTCCTAGCACTTATATTCCATCAGGTATCCCACAGGTAAGACATTCAGTTTGTATCTTCTTGATATTATCCCTTTTGATACCCACCTGAAACTGCTCATGATTCTATGAGGGAAAACCATTTGTTTTAAAGTATTGACATTTAAATTTAAACCATCTATCCTAATTTTATGTAAGAATCTTTGTTCTCCAAATACCAGCTAAATAATGAGAAAGTTAGTCATACTACTTAATCCCACCAAATTCTAGAATATTTTCAATTTCTTTTTTTGAAAACTACAGGCAAGTATATTTCGTTAGAAATATGGTAACAAAAGGGGTAAATAATCTTCACGTGGATTATATTCTGGATTATCATTTTTATTTATTCCAGATTACTGTGTGGATTTTACCTTTTTATTTGATGACTCTTCATCATCTTTTTACATCCATTTTTTTCCATGCTTGTGTGAGGTTGACTCTTTTCAACAATTTTGATTGCAATCTCTGTTTTTTAAATTTTTTAAATTTTTTAACCCTTTTGTAACCATATTTTTAATTAAATACACTCTATTTCTATTAATTTATGAAAGACTTTGAAGTATTTATTAAAATTATTATTAGGATAGTCACTCAACAGAGCATTCTTACATAAAATTCTGTTTGAAGATTTTATTCAAATAGGAACCCTTTAAAATGGATGGTTTTGTTTCATAGGACTAGAGCTAATTTTGGCCAGGTTGGTACCAAAAGGATTAACCATATGTGCTTCTATGTAAACCCCCAATATTTTTGTGTAATTTTGATTTAAAATTGGTGTATTAGTTTAATAGTAGAGCTGGTTTTGTCTGGGTTGGTATAAAAAATGTTATAGTTTGTTTTTAATGTTATTAATGACATGACTGTATCTATTTATATAGCCACCACCTCAACAACAACAACAACAGCAATATGGTAACCAACCTCAATATATAAGCCCTGGCCAGGCTCCACCCTCAATCATTCATGCAAACAATGGCCCTGTACCCCAGGGACCTATACCAACTAATATGATGTCACAACAACCAGCTCCCAATGGAAACTCCATTGTTGTATCAGCAACTCAGCAACCATATAATGGGTAAGTAGCATTTACTGATTGACCACAATTATATGGGCCTTAAGTCCCACTGAGGTTGATTTTGTCTTTCATCCTTTCAGGGTTGATAAATCTAAGTACTAGTTTATGGCAGAGTAATGATGGAATTTTTAGTGTTGGGTGAAATGCCTTGCAGTATATGTTCTAGCTGCTTGTGTTCTGAGATGATCAAATCTTGCTGTTACCTCCTTTGTTGATAGATGTATCTGTCACCCAGTTTAACATCACCACTTTACCCTTGGGTGCCGTTAATGGAATTCACTCTGTTGCAAGCATTTGGATGAGGCCTCCTGTTTGAGGATACTTTCCTCACTCCCACTCATCTGCTTGAGACCCTGAAGAAGGTTAAGGGCACTACCTTTCCTTCCCTTACTAAAATACCACCACCTCACCCCTTTGTGCCCTTAGTGGTGTCTACATGGCTGCAAGAATTTAGGTCAAGTCTCCAGTTGGAGGATACTTCAATGGGTTAATGAAATAAAGTACCAATCCAAGGTGGTAGGTTGGTGGTATTGGTTAAATCGTTGGACAAGATACCTTGTGATTTTAGTCCTGACTCTTTATATTGAGTTCAAATCCCACTTTGGCCACCTTTGATGATAGGTTTAATCTGTCACCCAGTTTGATGCTACTACCTAGCCCTTGGGAACCTTATGTGACATCCATTTTGTTGCAAACATTCTGACCAGGTCTCCAATTTAGGATACCTTCCCCAGTCTTGGAGACCGTGGAAATGGTCATAGGCATTGTCTTCCCTTCTCTGATTAAACATTAAACACGCACACACTTGTTTATTTGTGAAATAATTGACTGTTTCTATAAATCCTACTAATTGTGAATTATTTAAATATTATCTCCCCAGAGTGACAGCCCCACCTCAGAGCAATATGCCGAACTATGGACCAACTTCAGCACAGTTTAACCCTCAGTCAATGAACAGTATGTCTTTGCCCCCAATGGATGCCAGTTATGGAGCACCACCCTCAACTGGAGGTGGAGGAATGTCTTACCAACAAGTACCTCCCCCGCAACCATTGTTGTGATCTGCTGTTGCCTTGGAGACAGATGGAGTGCGGTGGGGGAGCAGCTGTTGTTCTTAGGTCAGTCTTGGCAGAAAACAAAAATAAAAACAAAGGTCATGGAAACATTAACCCTTTCGTTACCATATTTCAAATGCAAGACACTGCCTATGATTTTCAATTAATTTTGGAAATAATCAAGAACTTGGGAGATTTAGTAATATAATTAACTTTCTTGTTATTAAGCTTATGTTTGGAACATAATAAAAGTTCTTACATAAAATTATGATGGAAGGTTTTTAGATAAACAGTTTAACCCTTTCCTTACCATTATGATTTTCAAATAATTTTGAAAATAAAAAATTTGGAAGGATTTAGTAATATAACTAATTTTCTCATTAAGCTGATGTTTGAAGCACAACTTAACAAACATTATTAGCTAAAATTATGATGGAAAGTTTTCAGATAAATATAAAATCTTTAAAATAAACATCGTTGTAACAAAACCAGGGGCGGTTTCAGATAGTTTGGTAATGAAAGGGTTAAAAAAGACAAAGAAATAGGTCATAAGAATGGAGAAAGAAAAGAGAACAGAAAATTTGTTATGATTCTGATATTGTATGTTTTTATTTTTATTTTCTGGAGACGTTGTTGTTGTTGCAAACAACTACATTAATTGGGATCGTTAGTACTGTGATATGCCTCTCTATCTCTATCTCTCTTTGGTTACTGTGGCAACCAGAGTGTTTAAAGGCTGGACTTGTTTAGTAAACCACCAGGAGATAACTGATCAAACAACACTCTAATTAAGCAGGTTTATTACTAAACTTTAGTAAATCACCAGGTTATAATTGACCAAGTAACACTGAATAAGCAGGTTTATTATTAAACATTAGTAAACCATCAGGTGATGAATGATCAAGCAACTCTTCCAAAGCAGGTTTATTATGAAACTTAAGTAAACTCTGCACCTTCCTTCTACCACTCTTGCTTCTTAGCTTTCACTGACCACTTTACTCAGTTCTCTTTTTGTATTGTTTCTTCGTTCTTGTTCACATATTGTTTACATATTTTTTAAACTGTGGTCACAAAACTCTCTCTCTCATATATATATGTATATGTATATGTATGTGTATATATATATATAAATATATATAT